>CM064877.1:30108892-30430305 GCA_003313485.2 Penstemon barbatus | reverse complement strand
GGATTCGGTAAGATAAACAACCCTAAGCACAGCGGAATATAAAATTTTAAGACCTCTTACGGAATCTTGCCAGGATACTACTCTAGGTGTATATATATAAATATTAATTAAAACGATAGTATAAGTTTACACGTTATACCTATCTCCTTGCAAATCCAAGTTGGCAGTCAGCAAAACGAACTCTGATTTCTACTCCAGCAAAATCGATCCAGGCTTTTCCGGAAGCGCCCCACGTGTTGCGTCTCTACGAGTTGATACACCACAATATCACGAAAATAATAAATCTTGATCAGCTAGAACACAAGATATATTATGATCTAGGAATTAGGAACAAGATTGAAAACGAAAAATTCTTCCACAGGGAAGAATAGGTTCGGTCGACTATTGCTTGGGAGAGGGAGAGAAAATTTTTGCTCTTGCTCAAATTTTGCCTGTTGAGTTGTGTGAAAAATAACTAGAAGATAGCTACTTATAGTTATCTCCCTAACCTAGTCCTAATAGGACTAGGTTTGCTCTCTCCTACATGGGCCATGGCCCTCTTTAATTTAGAAGACCAAGTCTTCTAATTAATTCATGGCCCAGTTAATTAATTTGACCAGGCTTTATTTAATCTCCCAATTAAATAGCCCAATTAATTAACTTAATCTCCCATTTAATTAAATCAGACTCTAAGTCCCTTTAATTAAAATCCCTACCAATTAATTAAATCCAACTTAATTAATTAATCCACAAATTAAATTCTAATTTAATTTATGATCCTGATCCAATTCCAATTGGATCCCAATTTGTTCCAATTGGGTCGACCCAGTTGACCCACCCATAATAATCGACCCAGGCGATTATTCGCCCAGTCGACTCGGTTGTTCTTATTTGCTCGCTTTCGCTTCATGTGTATTGTGTATGCCCCCGTAGGTTCACCACATAATTGGCCGTGGGTTATAATTAAATGTTATTTAATTATTCGAGTAAGACTTACTCTAAATCAATCGAACACTCTGTCGATTGACCATTCCAAATTAGCACCCCTGCCAATTTGGGAATTCTCCCACACTCCACGGTCGATGTCCAGTCACAAGCCCATGGAGCCCAATCACTGGTGAATTAATTCAGTGAACCTTTTATCATTTATAATTTCCATATACGACATAATCTCTCCATCGATCAATCTCCCAGTCGAGACTTAAGGGTATGGTCTTTCATCGGATTCCCTTTTCTTTTGTCTCAACCTTATGTACTCTGATCTCGAAATAAATTCTCTTTGACTTAATCTTTATGAGCTACTTACATAAAGTCGTCAGATACCTTGGCCAAGGATTTTACTAGAATTAATTTCTCACAGAAATCCATAGGAGAATTTCCCAACCTATCAAGTCGGGTCAATGGATCCTTTGTTGATGATATGAATCTGCATACGAGTTCCTCTATACCCAATATGAGTCCACAGAGACTTTCTAGCGATCCCCAGTCAGTCGGAACTCATATCAAAGCATAGACGTTCTCGCACCAGATAAACCCTATCACCTCAAGTAGTTAGGGATCGTTCCTCGTATACTATTATAAATTTGGAATAACTTCAACCTCGATATGCGACTACCGCTTCCATGGTGAGTTATTTCCTAATTGGGGTATTCAGTGCGCTTGCCATCCGAGCAAGCCACCCACTTATGTGTGTCGACCATCCTAGTCACGCTCGTGGACCCCAGCGTTCTCCAGTTCATCGGAGTACACACAATAGTGAGAGTCTAACCGAATCCAACGATGTCCTATCTCGATTGGATTCTACGACTCTTGAATATGTTCTAGATCACGACCTTGGAGATCAGTCCACGGGTTGTCCCATAGCCCTGTGATCTAAGGACTTCTATCCTTATGCGTAGATAATTATTACATAAGATAAAGATGACCATTTAATAAAGTGCATTCATTAATCGAAGTTGAATAGTTCCGCATTTATTACAATAAATACTAGCCATACAGCTGGCTTGCAGGACACTATTTCTATCAATCTCCCACTTGTCCTAAAGCCAGTCTTTTATGCTCTTGAGTCCCATCTTTTGCAGATGTTTCTCAAATGCCTTTTGAGGCAGAGGCTTCGTTAGCGGGTCCACCGTATTATCTTCTGAGTCGACACGTTCCATCTTAATGTCCCCTCTACCAATGATATCTCTTATCACGTGGTATCGTCTTTGTACGTGCTTGGATTTCTGATGAGATCTCGGCTCCTTTGCTTGCGCTATTGCCCCATTGTTATCACAGAAGATAGTAATGGGCTCAGCGATGCTAGGTATCACATCCAGTTCCTGGATGAAGTTCCTTATCCAAACACCTTCCTTTGCTGCATCACTCGCAGCAATGTATTCAGCTTCGGTGGTTGAATCCGCGGTTGTTTCTTGCTTGGAGCTTTTCCAGCTAACCGCACCACCATTGAGGCAGAATACGTATCCTGATGTCGACTTGAAGTCGTCTACATCACATTGGAAGCTCGAGTCTGTATAGCCTTCCAATTTCAATTCTCCTCCACCGTATACCAAGAACAATTCCTTAGTCCTTCTCAGGTACTTCAGAATTGCCTTTACGGCTATCCAGTGCTGCTCACCTGGATCAGACTGGTAGCGACTTGTAACGCTTAAAGCGTACGCTACGTCTGGTCTCGTACATAACATACCATACATTATGCTTCCTATCGCGGATGCATATGGTACTCGAGACATATTGCTTCTCTCTTCAGGCGTCTTTGGGGCCATAGATTTAGAGAGTGCAATCCCATGTCTCATTGGAAGCAATCCTCTCTTGGATTCTTCTATACTAAATCTTTTCAAGATTTTATCTATGTACTGGGATTGGGAGAGGCCCAGCAGTCCTTTTGATCTATCTCGGTAGATCCTTATACCTAGTACAAAGGATGCTTCTCCCATATCCTTCATTGAGAATTGTGTAGATAATCATGCTTTAGTTTCGGACAATGCTTTCACATTGTTTCCAATGAGAAGAATGTCGTCAACGTAAAGCACCAAAAATTCAACTGTACTCCCACTGATCTTCTTGTACACGCAAGGTTCAAACATGTTCTTGATGAATCCAAAAGTTTGGATTGTCTCATCAAAACGAATGTTCCAACTTCGGGAAGCTTGCTTCAGTCCATAAATGGACCTCTGGAGTTTGCACACCTTGTGTTCATCTCCTTTGGATGCATATCCTTTTGGTTGCTCCATGTAGATCTCCTTATCAATGTCCCCATTGAGAAATGCAGTCTTTACATCCATCTGCCATATCTCGTAGTTATACCACGCAGCTATGGCCAGCAAGATTCGAATGGATTTAGGCATTGCGACGGGCGAGAAGGTCTCCTCAAAGTCAATTCCAGGTCTTTGAGTATATCCTTTTGCCACTAATCGCGCCTTGTAGGTTATTACCTCTCCGTTCACTCCAAGCTTTCGCTTATAGATCCACTTGCAACCCACGGGAGCCACTCCCACTGGTGGATCTACCAAGGCCCAGACCTTGTTTGAGTGCATGGAGTCCAATTCGGATTCCATGGCTTCGCGCCACTTTCCCGAGTCTATGTCTAGCATAGCCTCTTCGTAAGTCCTTAGGTCGGTCAGAGATTGTCCAGTCTCATGCAGCAGACCGTAGTACCTCTCGGGTTCTCTACGTTGTCTTTCTTACCTACGAAGAATCGGTGTACTTTCTGGTGTACTTTCATGCTCATGTTCTCCCACTGCCTGTGGCGACGGGTCAGCTTGATCGACCTCTTCGGCCTTTTCAGCTTCAGTGACCTCATCCAGTTCTACGTTATTTTCTTTCTTGTCAACCAAGAAATCCTTCTCCAAGAAGTGAGCGTTCCTCGAGACAAACGTAGTTTGTCTTGTAGGATCGTAGAACTCGTATCCTATCGAGTTTTCCGGATACCCCACGAATTTGCGCAAAGTGGATTTAGTTTCCAATTTATCTCCCACTAGCTTTTTAACGTAAGCGGGAGATCCCCATATGCGCATGAATGCGTATGAGGGTGCCTTGCCAAACCATAATTCGTATGGTGTCTTTTCTACGGATTTAGAAGGTACCATGTTTAGTATCTTCGTTGCCGTGAGGAGGGCATGTCCCCAAAATGAAAGAGGAAGGTCAGTGGCACTCATCATGGATCGAACCATGTCCATCAAAGTTCGATTCC
Organism: Penstemon barbatus; assembly: GCA_003313485.2. Lineage (NCBI taxonomy): Eukaryota > Viridiplantae > Streptophyta > Magnoliopsida > Lamiales > Plantaginaceae > Penstemon > Penstemon barbatus. The sequence continues at coordinate 30,426,134 of CM064877.1, read as the reverse complement.
TTCTCTCTGCTACTCCATTTAATTGGGGTGTTGCAGGAGGAGTCCACTGCGATAATATTCCATGCTCTACAAGATGATTCAGAAATTCGTTACTAAGAAATTCTCCACCTCGGTCAGAACGAAGAGCCTTTATCGTATGACCAAGTTGATTCTCTACTTCCATCTTGAATTCTTTGAATCGCTCAAAGGCTTCAGACTTGTGTTTCAATAGGAACACATATCCATAACGACTAAAGTCGTCAGTGAAAGTGATGAAGTAGTCATAGCCACCTCGGGCGCTTTTTCTTAGTGGTCCACAAACGTCAGTATGTATTAAGTCCAATGTTTGCTTGGCTCGCTCAGGGTTTCCCTTAAATGGCAACTTAGCCATTTTACCCTTTAGACATGGTTCACATGTTGGCATTTCATCAATGCGATTGATTTCAATCGCGCCAGATGATGCTAACTTTTGAATCATTGACTTAGATATATGTCTAAGTCGAGCGTGCCACAATTGGGCAGATATTTCATTATCTTGTTTCCTTTTGTTTTGTTGTACGTGTTGGGATTCTGTAAGATAAACAGCCCTAGACACAGCGGAATATAAAAATTTTAGGACCTCTTACAGAATCTTGCCAGGATATTCTCTAGTTGTATATATATGAATATAAATAAAAACGATAGTATAAGTTTACACGTTATACCTATCTCCTTGCAAATCCTTTGGCTAGCAAAGCGAACTCTGATTTCTCCTCCAACAAGTATCGATCCATGCTCTGCAGCAGCGCCCCACGTGTTGCGCCTCTACGGGTTGATACACCACAATTACACGAAAATAATATATCTTGATCGACTAGAACACAAGATATATTAAGATCTAGGACTTAGGAACGATTTTGGAACAAGATCGAAAAACGAAAAATTCTTCCACAGGGAAGAGGGGTTCGGCCGATCACTCTGGGAGAGGGGAGAGAATTTTTGCCCTGCTCAATTTTTGCTTATGGAGTTGTGTGAAAAATAACTACAAGAAGGCTACTTATAGTTATCTCCCTAACCTAGTCCTATTAGGACTAGGGCTCTTCTCTCCTACATGGGCCATGGCCCTCTTTAATTTAGAAGACTAAGTCTTCTAATTAATTCATGGCCCAGTTAATTAATTTTGACCAGGCTTTATTTAATCTCCCAATTAAATAGCCCAATTAATTAACTAGTCTCCCAACTAATTAATTTTTACTCTAAGTCTAATTAATTAATTACTCCTTTAATTAATTAAATCCAACCTAATTAATTAATTCACAAATTAAATTCCAATTTAATTTATGATCCTGATCCAATTCCAATTGGATCCCACTTTGTTCCAACTGGGTCGACCCAGTCGACCCACCCATAATAATCGACCCAGTCGATTTTTCACCCAGTCGACCCAATCGACTCGGTCGTTCTTATTTCCTCGCTTTCGCTTCATTTGTATTGTGTATGCCCCCGTAGGTTCACCACATAATTGGCCGTGGGTTATAATTAAATATTATTTAGTTATTCGAGTAAGATTTACTCTAAATCAATCGAACACTCTGTCGATTGATCATTCCAAAATTAGCACCCCTGCCAATTTGGGAATTCTCCCACACTCCACGGTCGATGTCCAGCCACAAGCCCATGGAGCCCAATCACTGGTGAATTAATTCAGTGAACCTTTTATCATTTACAATTTCCGTATACGCCATAATCTCTCCATCGATCAATCTCCCAGTCGAGACTTAAGGGTATGGTCTTTCATCGGTTTTCCTTTTCTTTTGTCTTGACCTTATGCATTCTGGTCTCGAAATAATTCTCTTTGACTTAACCTTTATGAGCTACTTACATAAAGCCGTCAGATACCTCGGCCGAGGATTTTACCAGAATTAATTTCTCACGGAAATCCATAGGAGAATTTCCCAACCTATCAAGTCGGGTCAATGGATCCTTTGTTGATGATATGAACCTGCATACGAGTTCCTCTATACCCAACATGAGTCCATAGAGACCTTCTGCTAATCTCCAGTCAGTCGGAAACTCACATCAAAGTATAGACGTTCTCGCACCAGATAAACCCTATCACCTCAAGTATTTAGGGATCGTTCCTCGTATACAATTGTAAATTGGAATAACTTCATCCCCGATATGCGACTACCACTTCCATGGTGAGTTATTTCCTAATTGGGGTATTCAGTGCACTTGCCATCCCAGCAAGCCACCCACTTATGTGTATCGACTATCCCAGTCACGCTCGTGGACCCCAGCGTTCTCCAGTTCATCGGAGTATACACAATAGTGAGAGTCTAACCGAATCCAACGATGTCCTATCTCGATTGGATTCTACGACTCTTGAATATGTTCTAGATCACAGCCTTGGAGATCAGTCCACGGGTTGTCCCATAGCCCTGTGATCTAAGGACTTCTATCCTTATGCGTAGATAATTATTACATAAGATAAAGATGACCATATAATAATAAAATGCATTCATTAATCCAATTGAATGGTCCTTTTAATTAAATGCAGCCAAATAGTTGGCTTGCAGGACACTATTCTATTAATCTCCCACTTGTACTAAAGCCAACTTTTCATACTTCTGATTCCCATCTTAGACAGATGTTTTCGGATGCCTTTGAGTCAATGGCTTAGACAGCGGGTCCGTCGTATTATCCCTTGAGGTGACACGTTCCATCTTTGTGTCTCATCTACCAATGATATAACATATCAAATGGTATCGTCTTAGTTCGTGGTTGGATTCTGATGAGATCTCGACTCCTTCGCTTGCGAGATAGCTCCATTATTATCACAGAAGATAGTAATGGCTCGACAATGCTAGGTATCACATCCAATTCCTGGATGAAGTTTTTCATCTAAACACTTTCCTTTGCTGCTTCACACGCGGCAATGTATTCTGTTTCGGTGGTTGAATCTGCGGTAGTGTCTTGCTAGGAGTTCTTCCAGCTTACCGCACCACTATTGAAACAGAACACGTATCCAGATATCGAATTGAAGTCATCTACATCACATTGGAAACTATAATCAGTATAGCCTTCCAATTTCAATTCTCCTCCACCGTATACCAAGAACAATTCCTTAGTCCTTCTCAGGTACTTTAGAATTGCCTTTACGGCTATCCAGTGCTGCTAACCTGGATCAGACTGGTAGCGACTTGTAACGCTTAAAGCGTATGCTACGTCTGTTCTCGTACATAACATACCATACATTATGCTTCCTATAGCGGATGCATATGGTACTTGAGACATTGCTTCTCTCTTCATGCGTCTTTTGGGCCATAGACTTAGAGAGTGCAATTTCATGTCTCATTGGAAGCAATCCTCTCTTGGATTCTTCCATTTTAAATCTCTTCAAGATTTTATCTATGTACTGGGATTGGGAGAGGCCCAGCAGTCCTTTTGATCTATCTCGGTAGATCCTTATACCTAGTACAAAGGATGCTTCTCCCAAATCCTTCATTGAGAATTGTGTAGATAACCATGCTTTAGTTTCGGACAACACTTTCACATTCCAATGAGAAGAATGTCATCAACGTAAAGCACCAAAAATTCAACTGTACTCCCACTGATCTTCTTGTACACGCAAGGTTCGAACACGTTTTTGATGAATCCAAAAGTTTGGATTGTTTCATCGAAACGGATGTTCCAACTTCGGGAAGCTTGCTTCAGCCCATAAATGGACCTCTAGAGTTTGCACACCTTGTGCTCATCTCCTTTGGATGCATATCCTTTTGGTTGCTCCATGTAGATCTCCTTGTCAATGTCCCCATTGAGAAAGACAGTCTTTACATCCATCTGCCATATCTCGTAGTTATACCACGCAGCTATGGCCAGCAAGATTCGAATGGATTTAGGCATTGCGACGGGCGAGAAGGTCTCCTCAAAGTCGATTCCTGGCCTTTGAGTGTATCCTTTTGCCACTAGTCGCGCCTTGTAGGTTATTACCTCTCCGTTCACTCCAAGTTTTCGCTTATAATCCACTTGCAACCCACGGGAGTCACTCCCACTATTGGATCTACCAAGGCCCAGACCTTGTTTGAGTGCATGGAGTCCAATTCGGATTCCATGGCTTCGCGCCACTTTCCCGAGTCTATGACTAGCATAGCCTCTTCGTAAGTCCTTGGGTCGGTTAGAGACTGTATAGTCTCGTGCAGCAGACCGTAGTACCTCTCGGGTTCTCTACGTTGTCTTTCTGACCTACGAAGAATTGGTGTACTTTCTAGTGCGTTTCCATGATCATGTTCTCCCACTACCTGTGGTGATGGGTCGGCTTGATTGACCTCTTCGGCCTTTTTCAGCTTCAGTGACCTCATCTAGTTCTACGTTATGTTCCTTCTTGCCTAGCAAGAAATCCTTCTCCAAGAAGTGTGCGTTCCTTGAGACAAACGTAGTTTATCTTGTAGGATCGTAGAACTTGTATCCTATAGAGGTTTCTGGATACCCCACGAATTGCATAAGATGGACTTTACGTCCAACTTATCTCCCACTAGCTTATTCATATAAGCGGGAGCCCTCATATGCGCATGAATGCATATGAAGGTACAATACCAAAACTCATATCACGTGATATGTTTTGAAACTGGTTTCAGAGATACTTAGCTCAGTATCTTCGATTTTTCTCGATCAAGTTTCATTTGGTTGAATAAGGAATATCATGTAAGATTTCTTAATGGACATCTACATGTCCAAAATGCTCAACAACTGACAATGTTTTGAGCGGGTCATACATTTCGAGAATTTAATTCCCTATTAAATAATCAATGGCGTATTGCCTATGCATGTTTGATTTTGAATCGATCCAAATCTCTTACATGCTTTCATTGATTAGGCTCTCTTCTTTTATTCCAAAAGTAATTTGGATTTGTACATCACAACGTACTTTTACCCATGAGGGTACTAGAGACGCCTTATCTCCCACTAATGCTTTAGTGTTTCTACACACTTTTAAATGGATTAAATCCATTGCAATTGTTTATGCCTCTTGGTTGCCTAGCAACCAACTACTAAATCTAATTTCCATTAAGCAAGATTCGAAAGTCGGTTACTATGTGTAGCATCCCAGTCAAGCTTAGTCTTTGAATCTTTTAATTCGGAAATATGTTTTAGTATTCGTGTATCGCCTTTCGGTTTCTACAACGACTCAAGTGTGTGAAATCTTGATTATTTATATTTTATTGACTATGCATATTATATTTAGTCGTTATATGAGTATCCATACTCATTTGCTTATGTACATCTTTTGCGTATAAATCTTATAGCGCAATAAGTTCCAACCATTATGGAACTATCACATCCCTTCAAGACAAGGATGGTATAAGCAAATTCTAATGATCTAAATAATTCATGGCTTTAGATGCATTGAATGCATCAATGAGTGCTTCATCGGACATCCAACACCCTTATGCATTATTTTAACCATAAGGTTAAGTTCAATAAATTTTAATCATCCCTTATGGGATGAATAGGTTCAATTCCCTCTTTCCCTTGATCTTAATCCATGGAAGAACCATTTTGATTGACTTTTCAACTTATCATCCTTACAGAAAAACCTCCAAGGTTATTTCGCTTCAGAGAGGATACATTCCTCTTCTTCCATCTCTCGAGCCTTTTGAGGCCTTTTAACAAGATGTTACTTCCCATTTATGGGAGACTTCATGTTTGCCTTCAAGAAAATTTGGGCTTGAGAACCATCCTCAACCCTCTGGTGAAACTTATCACCTTTCTTATTTGAAGAGTAACTTCAAAAAAAGGCAGCTTGGTGAAACCTATCACCATTCCAGTCGAAGTGTAACTTCGAAAGGAAAAACAATGAAATCTTTGTAAGGAGATTAGTCCTTGCTTGCACTCGAGAATAATTTCTCAAGTTTCGAAGTCATTCAAAATTCATTTGGGTTCAGTCAATTTATTTGATTCAAGTATGATGGTAAAATATTCAAGGATACATCATTTATGAAAAACTATCATAAACATGACGATAAATAAACGATAGATTAATATCAATGCATAATTTACAAACATGGTTTTCATTTGTAAATTACTCCCACTATTTTTGTCGAATACTTATGCCCCCACATAAGGTTCGGGAAATAAAAAATTTCCTAATGGGCTCAAGGCCCAAATGCAATCGCTCAGTACCCACGACTCGTTGGCCATACCAATTGATCCACTTGGTGGGCGATCACGTCGCCGGTTAACCATCCCAGCTAACCCTTGAGTTCATTTAGCCTCGGTTTTCGTTATGGACCCACGACTCGTGAGACATCCATACTTACTCGCGTTAAATCATGTCCAATACTCGTGAAGAGAAATAGTTCAATCCTAGACGCCCCACGACTCGTGAGACAGCGCCTAGAACCTTGCTATCCCCTCCCTTGGCACTAAACTGTGCATCGAGTCAATAGACATATCATCTTCCTATAGCTCGACCCACGACTCGTGAGACATCGAGATATATTCGTATAATATGCCTAAGACCTAGTAATTGGATAGGCTCGGACCATAGACACCATTCATATGCACCCGTTATTCGATTTAATATTCTAATTGATTTTTAAGTTCAATTGGAGGTATTAAGTTTTCCATGTGCGAGGTCTCATCAGATTATGCTTTATCATGTTTACGTTTTTCTATCATAAGCATGCATCTCATACATCAAAGAATAATTAAGAAAAGGTAAACATTCATCACCTAGCATGATATGATTGATCGATTGCCCATCCTATGCGATCTATCACGAGCCATGTGATGGATCATTTGGTCAGTCTAGGGTGGAAATTAAATGTCCTAACTATTACAATTTACAAACCCATACATCATGGGCCTTCTTGTAATATCCACCTTGATTGGGCCTCAATGTAATGAATTGGGCCTCCATGTCCTCCAAGGTTATGGGCCTCCATGTGGATCTCCAAGTCTTCATGAGGTCTTCTTGGCTCCAAGCCTAATCTAAGCCTAGCTTACAAATTTAAATGGCCCTATTCTATTACATTTGTTTGAGCAAGCAAGGGCACCAATCAGGCCCATTTAATTACAACCCATAAAATAAATAAACCAAAACTGCACAGGGCTTAGGGGCAAAATCGATCAATCCACATATTCAGTCAAGAATATGCATAAATTCACATAAGGGCATAAATGTAAATTTACCAGCTCCTTTAATTTTAATTCACAAAAATTATCCGAGTTAATTTAATTTTGAATCATCAATTAATCTCTAAGATTAATTAACTCTTACTTGAGTTCTAAGTAATCTACAACTCTTATCTTGATAAAGTTGGTTAATTAAGATAGTTACAAATCTTCCAAGATTACTATCTTATCCAAAACTCTAAGTTTCCCAATTTTACAAATCTCCAAGATTCTCAAGATAATACTATTTTGAATAGATTAGTTAATTAAGGTAGTGTCCAAATCCACCAAGATTTCTACCTTATCCAAAACTCCAAGTTTCCTAATTTAATAAGATCTCTAAGATCTTTAATCTTGGTAACTTACTAGAAGACATTAATTTTAATTAAATGTCATATCACAAATGAAACTCTAAGTTTCCTTGTTTAATAAGATCTCTAAGATTTTTAATCTTGGTAACTTACTAGAAGACATTAATTTTAATTAAATATCATATCACAAATGAAACTCTAAGTTTCCTTGTTTAATAAGATCTCTAAGATTTTTAATCTTGGTAACTTACTAGAAGACATTAATTTTAATTAAATGTCTTATTACAAATGAAACTCTAAGTTTCCTTTGTTAATTAGATCTCTAAGATCAATCCAAGATTTACCAAGATTCCATAACAACCAAATCTCCAAGATTTTGTTCAAGATTATCCAAAATTCTGCCACGGAAATTTTTTGAACCACCATATCATAGCCGTAAAATGTTCGGCTTCAAGTTGCAATTTACAAAATCAAATTGCAATACATGATGTTTGGTTCAAAATTTACGTAGCTCATGCCAAATTAAAACAACATACATGCTATAACATATGTCACGTTAATAGTGTCTACAAAAGAAAATTAAAAAAATATGTGCCGAGCATTAATTCTCACCAAGAGAATAAAACGCCGATCTTATTACATTGTTTTCCTTTTGTTTTGTTTTAATTTGTGTTTGATTACTTGTTGATTTAATTAGAAACAGATCCAGTTCAATTAAATCCCAATCCAAAATAAAAATTAACATGATAAAATTTTGAATCAAAATTTTACATTAACTCTAAGTTAATAGATATACGTCCTAAAACATATACAGTTAAAGAACTAGCCATACATAAATCAAACATATGATTTATAACACAAAATTTGGAAATTCATATATATACAAAGCCTAGAGTTGGCTCTGATACCACTGTTGGGATTCTGTAAGATAAACAGCCCTAGACACAGCGGAATATAAAAATTTTAGGACCTCTTACGGAATCTTGCCAGGATATTCTCTAGTTGTATATATATGAATATAAATAAAAACGATAGTATAAGTTTACACGTTATACCTATCTCCTTGCAAATCCTTTGGCTAGCAAAGCGAACTCTGATTTCTCCTCCAGCAAGTATCGATCCATGCTCTGCAGCAGCGCCCCACGTGTTGCGCCTCTACGGGTTGATACACCACAATTACACGAAAATAATATATCTTGATCGACTAGAACACAAGATATATTAAGATCTAGGACTTAGGAACGATTTTGGAACAAGATCGAAAAACGAAAAATTCTTCCACAGGGAAGAGGGGTTCGGCCGATCACTCTGGGAGAGGGGAGAGAATTTTTGCCCTGCTCAATTTTTGCTTATGGAGTTGTGTGAAAAATAACTACAAGAAGGCTACTTATAGTTATCTCCCTAACCTAGTCCTATTAGGACTAGGGCTCTTCTCTCCTACATGGGCCACATGGCCCTCTTTAATTTAGAAGACTAAGTCTTCTAATTAATTCATGGCCCAGTTAATTAATTTTGACCAGGCTTTATTTAATCTCCCAATTAAATAGCCCAATTAATTAACTAGTCTCCCAACTAATTAATTTTTACTCTAAGTCTAATTAATTAATTACTCCTTTAATTAATTAAATCCAACCTAATTAATTAATTCACAAATTAAATTCCAATTTAATTTATGATCCTGATCCAATTCCAATTGGATCCCACTTTGTTCCAACTGGGTCGACCCAGTCGACCCACCCATAATAATCGACCCAGTCGATTTTTCACCCAGTCGACCCAATCGACTCGGTCGTTCTTATTTCCTCGCTTTCGCTTCATGTGTATTGTGTATGCCCCCGTAGGTTCACCACATAATTGGCCGTGGGTTATAATTAAATATTATTTAATTATTCGAGTAAGATTTACTCTAAATCAATCGAACACTCTGTCGATTGATCATTCCAAAATTAGCACCCCTGCCAATTTGGGAATTCTCCCACACTCCACGGTCGATGTCCAGCCACAAGCCCATGGAGCCCAATCACTGGTGAATTAATTCAGTGAACCTTTTATCATTTACAATTTCCGTATACGCCATAATCTCTCCATCGATCAATCTCCCAGTCGAGACTTAAGGGTATGGTCTTTCATCGGTTTTCCTTTTCTTTTGTCTTGACCTTATGCATTCTGGTCTCGAAATAATTCTCTTTGACTTAACCTTTATGAGCTACTTACATAAAGCCGTCAGATACCTCGGCCGAGGATTTTACCAGAATTAATTTCTCACGGAAATCCATAGGAGAATTTTCCAACCTATCAAGTCGGGTCAATGGATCCTTTGTTGATGATATGAACCTGCATACGAGTTCCTCTATACCCAACATGAGTCCATAGAGACCTTCTGGTAATCTCCAGTCAGTCGGAAACTCACATCAAAGTATAGACGTTCTCGCACCAGATAAACCCTATCACCTCAAGTATTTAGGGATCGTTCCTCGTATACTATTGTAAATTGGAATAACTTCATCCCCGATATGCGACTACCGCTTCCATGGTGAGTTATTTCCTAATTGGGGTATTCAGTGCACTTGCCATCCCAGCAAGCCACCCACTTATGTGTATCGACTATCCCAGTCACGCTCGTGGACCCCAGCGTTCTCCAGTTCATCGGAGTATACACAATAGTGAGAGTCTAACCGAATCCAACGATGTCCTATCTCGATTGGATTCTACGACTCTTGAATATGTTCTAGATCACGGCCTTGGAGATCAGTCCACGGGTTGTCCCATAGCCCTGTGATCTAAGGACTTCTATCCTTATGTGTAGATAATTATTACATAAGATAAAGATGACCATATAATAATAAAATGCATTCATTAATCCAATTGAATGGTCCTTTTAATTAAATGCAGCCAAATAGTTGGCTTGCAGGACACTATTCTATCAGTACGTGCATAACTAACTTAGGTGGTTCAATGGTATATAGTCCATCTTTTAATGTATCAGTGAAAAACACATTATCATTCATGAATAACGAAAAGGAACCTTTATTAATAGTAAAATTAAAACCTTCATTATCCAAAACAGGAATTGAAATAATGTTTTTCACCAAACCAGGTACATAAAGAACGTTCGTAAGGACTAATTTATTACCAACTAAATCTAACTCCACTTCGCCTATGGCCTCGGCAGCAACTCTAGCTCCATTGCCAAATCTTAGGATACAATCACCTGTAAATCATTACAAAGATGAGAACCACAAGCAGTGTCTAGCACCCATGATGCATAGTTAATTGATTAATTAACTTCAACAAGGAATATATCTTTCGAGCTCTCCAAGAACTCTTTGCAGTTCCTCTTCCAGTGTCTAGGTTTCTTGCAGTAGAAACATTTATGTTCACCAGACGAAGCTTTACGCTTATTTCCCTTCCCTATGGGCCCAGATGGTCCTTTTCCTTTGCTTGAAGAAGCATTTCCTTTCCCTTTCCCTTTCTTTGTTCTCTTGGACTTGGATTGGGTCGAGGTAGCAACCATCACTGGCTTCTCTCTTTTCATGGAAGCCTCGACAGTGGCGAGCATATTAGCCAACTCGTGAAGTTCAACATCCATCTTGTGCATGTTGTAGTTCACTACGAATTTCTCGAATGATCTCGGCAACGACTGGAGGATTATATCCTGGCAGTAGGTCTTGTCCATCTTTACGTCAAGATGACCAAGCTTTTCAATAAGCCCAATCATCTTGATGCAGTGAGATCGAACATCAGCACCTTCAGCCATCCTCGTTTGTTGCAAAGTCTTAGCAGTTTCATACCGCTCGTATCTACTTTGCACCCCAAATAGACCATTCAGGTGCGTGTAGATTTCAAAAGAAGACTTCATATGCTCGTGCTGCTTTTGAAGTTCATTCGACATGGATGCCAACATGAGACAACGTGACTGCAAGTCATCGTCAAGCCATAAATCCACGGCTTCTTTCTCAGCATCATCGGCATCCTTAGCAAGTTTGGGAGGGGGCCCATCAAGGAAAAAACCTCGCTTTTCAGAAGCGAGAATGATCTTAAGGTTCCTGACCCAGTCATGGAAGTTGGGTCCAGTTAATTTGTTTTGTTCAAGTATGATGGAAATCGGATTCTTAGACATTATATCTACAAAATGACGAGAGAAGAAATAAATACGCGAAAGATTAATTTAAAATGCACAATTTACAAACATGGTTTTTATTTGTAAATTACTCCCACTATTTTAATCAAAATCTTATGCCCCCACATAAGTTTCGGGAATTTAAAATATCCTAGCGGGCTTAAGGCCCAAATGCAATCTCCTAGTACCCACGACTCGTTGGCCATACTATTTGATTCACTTGGTGGTCAATTACGTCGACGGTTAACCATCGCAGCTAACCCTTAAGTTCATTTAGCCTCGTTTTTCGATATGGACCCACGACTCGTGAGACATCCATACTTACTAGCGTTAAATCATGTCCAATACTCGTGGAGAGAAATAGTTCAATCCTAGACACCCCACGACTCGTGAGACAGCGCCTAAAACCTTGATATCCCCTCCCTTGGCACTAAACTCGTGCATCGAGGCAATAGACATATTATCTTCCTATAGCTCGACCCACGACTCGTGAGACATCGAGATATATTCGTACAATATGCCTAAGACCTAGTAATTGGATAGGCTCGGACCATAGAGACTATTCATATGCGCCCTCAGATTCGATTTAATATTCTAATTGAATTTTGTGTTCAATTGGAGGTTTTAAGTTTTCTTGTGCGAGGTCTCATCAGATTATGCTTTATCTTGTTTACGTGATCTATTCTAAGCATGCATAACATACATCAAAGAATATAAGTAAACTTACATCACCTAGCAGGATATGATTGATCGAATGCCCATCCTATGTGATTCATCACTAGCCAAGTGATGAATCAATTGGTCAGTCTAGGGTGGAAATTAAATGTCCTAACTATTACAATTTTCAAAACCCATACATCATGGGCCTTCTTGTAATATCCAGCTTGATTGGGCCTCCATGTCCTCCAAGGTAAATGGGCCTCCATGCGGATCTCCAAGTCTTCATGAGGTCTTCTCGGCTCCAAGCCTAATCTAAGCCTAGCTTACATAATTTAAATGGTCCTATTCTATTACATTTGTTTGCGCAAGCAAGGGCACCAATCAGGCCCATTTAATTACAATCCAAAAAATAAAATAAACCAAAAACTACACAGGGCTTAAGGGCAAAATTGATCAATCCACACATTCACTCAAGAACATGCATAAATTCACATAAGGGCATAAATGTAAATTTACCGGCTCCATTAATTTTAATTCTTAAAAATTATCCAAGTTAATTTATTTTGAATTAACAATTAACCTCTAAGATTAATTTAGCTCTTACTTGAGCTCTAAGTAATCTACAAACTTATCTTGATTAAATTGGTTAATTAAGGTAATCTAAATCTCTAAGATTCTTACCTTATCCAAAACTCTAAGTTTCCCAAAGTTCCCAAATCTCCAAGATTTTCAAGATAATCCTATTTTTTTTAGATTAGTTTAATTAAGGTAGTGTTCATATCTAACAAGATAACTACCTTATCCAAAAACCCCAAGTTTCCAAATCTCCCAAAATTCTAAATTTTCAGAATTTTTCAAAATAGGCAGAATTAGAGTCCAACCCAAAAACGACTAGTTGAGACCAATCAGGACTGCCACGTGGACAACCCACGCGCGACCACTAGGTGCGCGTGAGCTGCCCGCGGCAGCAACCGCGGCGCGTGGGCTGCGTGCGGCAGCAGGCTGCCGCGCACAGCTGCACGCAGACAGCAGCCCACGCTGCTGCTGTGCGCAGCATGCGCGGACAGTGTGCTGTTCGCACGCTGCCGCAGGCCGCGGCTCGAGGTGGCCGCCCAGCCGCGGGTTGGATCCAATAAAAAATAATTTTTTTTGTTTCTTCGATTACTTACAGATTTAATTCAACAAACCCAGTTAATTAAATCCCAATCCAAAAATAACATTAACATGATAAAAAATTTCGAATCTAAAATTATCCATTAACTCCAAGTTAAATAACAAACGTCCTAAAACATGTAAAGTTAAAGAACTAGCCACACATAAATCAAACATATGATTTATAACACAGAATTTGCAAATTTATATATATACAAAGCCTAGAGTTGGCTCTGATACCACTGTTGGGATTCGGTAAGATAAACAGCCCTAAGCACAGCGGAATATCAAATTTTAAGACCTCTTACGGAATCTTGCCAGGATACTACTCTAGGTGTATATATATAAATATTAATTAAAACGATAGTATAAGTTTACACGTTATACCTATCTCCTTGCAAATCCAAGTTGGCAGTCAGCAAAACAAACTCTGATTTCTACTCCAGCAAAATCGATCCAGGCTTTTCCGGAAGCACCCCACGTGTTGCGCCTCTACGAGTTGATACACCACAATATCACGAAAATAATAAATCTTGATCAGCTAGAACACAAGATATATTATGATCTAGGAATTAGGAACGATTTAGGAACGATTTAGGAACAAGATTGAAAACGAAAAATTCTTCCACAGGGAAGAATAGGTTCGGTCGACTATTGCTTGGGAGAGGGAGAGAAAATTTTTGCTCTTGCTCAAATTTTGCTTGTTGAGTTGTGTGAAAGATAACTAGAAGATAGCTACTTATAGTTATCTCCCTAACCTAGTCCTAATAGGACTAGGTTTGCTCTCTCCTACATGGGCCATGGCCCTCTTTAATTTAGAAGACCAAGTCTTCTAATTAATTCATGGCCCAGTTAATTAATTTGACCAGGCTTTATTTAATCTCCCAATTAAATAGCCCAATTAATTAACTTAATCTCCCATTTAATTAAATCAGACTCTAAGTCCATTTAATTAAAATCCCTACCAATTAATTAAATCCAACTTAATTAATTAATCCACAAATTAAATTCTAATTTAATTTATGATCCTGATCCAATTCCAATTGGATCCCAATTTGTTCCAATTGGGTCGACCCAGTCGACCCACCCATAATAATCGACCCAGGCGATTATTCACCCAGTCGACTCGGTTGTTCTTATTTCCTCGCTTTCGCTTCATGTGTATTGTGTATGCCCCCGTAGGTTCACCACATAATTGGCCGTGGGTTATAATTAAATGTTATTTAATTATTCGAGTAAGACTTACTCTAAATCAATCGAACACTCTGTCGATTGACCATTCCAAAATTAGCCAATTTGGGAATTCTCCCACACTCCACGGTCGATGTCCAGTCACAAGCCCATGGAGCCCAATCACTGGTGAATTAATTCAGTGAACCTTTTATCATTTATAATTTCCATATACGACATAATCTCTCCATCGATCAATCTCCCAGTCGAGACGTAAGGGTATGGTCTTTCATCGGATTCCCTTTTCTTTTGTCTCAACCTTATGTACTCTGATCTCGAAATAAATTCTCTTTGACTTAATCTTTATGAGCTACTTACATAAAGTCGTCAGATACCTTGGCCAAGGATTTTACCAGAATTAATTTCTCACAGAAATCCATAGGAGAATTTCCCAACCTGTCAAGTCGGGTCAATGGATCTTTTGTTGATGATATGAATCTGCATACGAGTTCCTCTATACCCAATATGAGTCCACAGAGACTTTCTAGCGATCCCCAGTCAGTCGGAACTCATATCAAAGCATAGACGTTCTCGCACCAGATAAACCCTATCACCTCAAGTAGTTAGGGATCGTTCCTGGTATACTATTATAAATTTGGAATAACTTCAACCCCGATATGCGACTACCACTTCCATGGTGAGTTATTTCCTAATTGGGGTATTCAGTGCGCTTGCCATCCCAGCAAGCCACCCACTTATGTGTGTCGACCATCCCAGTCACCCTCGTGGACCCCAGCGTTCTCCAGTTCATCGGAGTACACACAATAGTGAGAGTCTAACCGAATCCAACGATGTCCTATCTCGATTGGATTCTACGACTCTTGAATATGTTCTAGATCACGGCCTTGGAGATCAGTCCACGGGTTGTCCCATAGCCCTGTGATCTAAGGACTTCTATCCTTATGCGTAGATAATTATTACATAAGATAAAGATGACCATTTAATAAAGTGCATTCATTAATCGAAATTGAATAGTTCCGCATTTATTACAATAAATACTAGCCATATAGCTGCCTTGCAGGGCACTATTTCTATCAAATTTCGCAAATTGACCCCATTGAATTATTTTGCTTCTAAAATTGTCTGTCATATTAGTTTACGAATAGAAAAGCAAAAACAATTCTTTTACTTTCCCAATTTGTTGAAGTGAAGGTTAGTTTCGACTTTTAAATTTTAATAATTAGAGTTGTTAATTTACCTGTGCACAAATTTACTATTTTTGAGATCGGACCATGTATTCATAGATAACATCAGAAAATCTAATGAAATCCCAAGATAATTAAAATCAAGTTAAGCACAAATAATGATGAAGCAGAATCAATAAGAGGTCCAACAATCATGCGAAGAAGCCCAAGTTTTTATAAGGAAGAAAAACTATAACCTAACTTAAAAAAAAAAATTTGTCTTGTCATATTAGTTTACAAATTGAAAGGCGTTTTTTTTTTTTTTTTTTTGGTTTTTTTAGAAGCAAAATAATTCAATTCGTAAAATTAAAAAATATAGGGGTCAATTTGCAAAATTATCAAAGTCAATTATTATCAAAATTGGGGGTAAAGCGGCTTTTTATATGAGAGGCGTTTTTAGTTTTTGTTTCTTTAGAAGCAAAATAATTCAATTCATAAAATTGTAAAATATAGGGGTCAATTTGCAAAATTTTCAAAGTCAATTATTATCAAATTTGGGGGTAACAAGGTCTTTTTATATGACATGCCGTTTTTTTATATTTTTAGAAGCAAAATAATTCAATCCGTAAAATCGCGGAACATAGGGGTCAATTTGCAAAATTGTCAAAGTCAATTATTATCGAATTTGGGGGTAACGAGGTCTTTTTATATGAAACAAGGTGGCATTTATATTTTTTAGAAGCAAAATAATTCAATCCGTAAAATCGCGGAACATAAGGGTCAATTTGCAAAATTTTCAAAGACAATTATTATCGAATTTGGGGGTAACGAGGTCTTTTTATATGAAATAATGTGGCCTTTATATTTTTTAGAAGCAAAATAATTCACTTCGTAAAAATGCGGAACATAGGGGTCAATTTACAAAATTGTCAAAGTCAATTATTATCGAACTTGGGGGTAACAAGGTCTTTTTATATGAAACGAGTTGGCCTTTATATCTTTTAGAAGCAAAATAATTCACTTCGTAAAAACGCGGAACATAGGGGTCAATTTGCAAAATTGGCAAAGTCAATTATTATAAAATTTGGGGGTAACGAGGTCTTTTTATATGAAACGAGGTGGCCTTTATATTTTTAGAAACAAAATAATTCACTTCGTAAAAACGCGGAACATATGGGTCAATTTGCAAAATTGTCAAAGTCAATTATTATCAAATTTGGGGGTAACGAGGTCTTTTTATATGAAACGAGGTGGACTTTATATTTTTACAAGCTAAATTATTAAATTCGTAAAATCGCGGAACATTGGGGTCAATTTGCAAAATTGTCAAAGTCAATTATTATCAAATTTGGGGGTAACGAGGTCTTTTTATATGAAAGGAGGTTTTTTTATATTTTTTACAAGCTAAGTAATTAAATTCGTAAAATCGTCGAACATTGGGATCAATTTGCAAAATTGTCAAACTCAGTTAATAAGATGTGGTAAAGTGGTAATTTCATATACTGGCCGATTTTATTTATTTTTTTTAAAAATTTGATTAAAAGGGTAAATTAGGTATATTATAAATTAATTAAAGTCAATAGTTACCAATTGACTTTGATCAAGTTACCTAATCAACGGTCCAGATTAATCTGAGCCAAATAAACGGCCTGATTAACCTTCCCCATTGTGAGGGCATAACTCGGACGCCTGCATCCTAGAAAAATCCTCCAAACTAACTTCATATTTCACTTTTATATACTTTTTTGACAAAAACTATACAATTTTGACTTGACACTATCAATTAATATCATAATAATGGGCATCTAATTTCAATATATGAAAGCAATCATCCTACATAGTTAGATTATATCCTACATATTGCAGGTAATAACAATTTTATAGACATTTTTGACAATCAAACAAACTACATAATTTTAGCTTAACAATATAAATTAATATCATAATAATGGGCATCTAATTTCAATATATGAAATCAATCGAATTACGGGTTAAATTCATCCTACAGAGGTAGATTATATTCATACGGGTTGAATGATAAACACATATTCATAAGAGGACAAATTTTTGTTTTCGCATATACTTGTCGCGCATTCAACACCCCAGCGGATTGAATCCATCGAGGTAGGCACATAATCCATAGACTGCGTTCAGGAGCTTCTCGACAAGTAACTGTGGAGTTGAGTGTTAATTACTCATTTCCCCGAATTCCGATTTGAACATATAATATACCATTTTAATCTACTCACGTAGTAGAATATAATTCTGCAAAGAACGACATTTTTCTCAAAGTGAGTCCCACTTAAACTATGTCCACATTACTCTATTTGTTAGGGAAAGAATACCAGATTAGTAACAACTAACATCACAACAGAAGCAATTCGATCTTTCCCAAAAATATCCATGGATTGAAATTGAGAATAACAAGATCAAATTAAACCCAAGCACTAATTCACTGAACTAAACAAGAATTACGGTGCGAGAAAAGTAAATATGCACAGGACAATTTTACGTGGAAACCCAAACCGGGAAAAAACCACGAGATCGAAAACCGATCTAACTCAATCACTCTAATGATAATGGGTTTACAAAATTCTCCCTAAAACCACTAGGGGCTAACCAAATTCTCAAGAGAACACTCTTGGATCACAATATTAATAATCTCACCAACAAGGTGGAAAATCTCAAGTCACTAACTTGAATAACACAGAGAACAAATAAATCACCAAACTAAAGAGCAAGAATAAAAACCCGAACCAATTGGACGATTGAGCACTTTGTGAAGAATCTCTGACTCAATCCGAGATGAAACCAATTACTTGTGTACCTCGATCTCTTTCACAAACCCCAAAATAAATCTCAATAGTTCTCACCTATTTTCTACTCTTAATCAATTTGCTTGACAATTTTTCTCTTTCTCTCAATGTTATGTGTTGCACCGCCACAACTAAAAAACCTATTTTTCTTTTATTTGTTTAAGTAATGAGTTGGGCCCCATTATGAGTGGAAAAGCCCAACAATTCTCCCCCTCCAGCTCATGCGTGGGGTTCAATCAAGCCTACACTATGAGTGAAATCTTCAAGTTGCTCTTTTGATATTGCTTGTGTAGAACTTTCGGGATCTCCCCCATCAGAAAACATAACATAGTCATCATGTACGTCTCGTACATCTCCCCCGTAATCCTGAACTGCCGGTGTAGGAACTGGAAAGTTGACAGGAATTTCTTGACTGAATTCTGATCTTTGACTTTGCTCTTAATCAGCAACAATCTGATCTTCAAGGAATACAACATCCTTGCTTCTGACAACATTTCTATTTACCGGATCCCATAGCCTATAACCAAACTCTTCATGGTCATATCCCAAGAAAATACATAGTTTACTCTTATCATCAAGCTTGGATATTTCATCTTTTGGAGTGTGAACATAAGCTCTGCAACCAAATACTCTTAAATGCTCATACGAAACTTCTTTCCCTGTCCAAACTTTGTCTGGAATGTTGCCATCCAAAGGAACTGACGGAGAAAGATTAATTAAATTAACTGCAGTTCTCATTGCTTCACCCCAAAAGGATTTAGACAATTTCGAGTGTGAAAGCCTGCACCTTGTTCGCTCGCAAATTGTCACATTCATTCTCTCAGACACACCACTGTGTTGAGGAAAACTCTTCTCAAACTTGATACCATGTTTTTGCAATATAGCTCAAATTGACCCCGATAATCATCACTATTATCTGCACGAATACACTTCAATTTCCTTCCTCTTTCTCTTTCAACTTTTGCTTGAAAAATCTTAAAAACCTCAAGTACCTGATTTTTAGATTTCAAAGCAAAACACCAAACTTTTCTCGAGAAATCATCAATGAAAGAAATAAAATATAAAGCACCACCAAATATTCTATCTTTCATCCAACACAAATTTTTATGCACCAAATCTAGCGGATAAGATTTTCTACGGGAGGATAAATTCTGAATAGGAAACTTGTGTTGTTTTTCAGCCGAACAATCAGCAAAAGTTTGTAAGAGAGTACCTGTCACATCAGGGAGGAGTTTCTGCTTGGCCAGAAGCTGCAAACCATTATGACTCATGTGTCCAAGTCTTTTGTGCCACAAATCAATGGAGTAATCATTGCCAACTACATTCACTTCTCCATTCGATAATTGTGCTTGCATCAGATAGAGTGAATTATGTTTCTTACCGTTTGCAATAGTGAGAGTTTCTTTGGTGATTTTCCATTTTCCTTCACCAGTATGATATGCATAGCCATCTTCATCAAGCTTTCCTGTAGAAATAATATTGAGTCGGACATCTGGGACATGTCTGACACCACTTAAAAGAAGTCTGCAACCTGTGTCTGTCTCCAAAATAACATTCCCTATACCAACAATCTCGCTAGCGTCCAAATTCGCCATTCTTACTTTACCAAAACTGCCACTAGAGTATGATGAAAACATATCTCTATATGGAGTGATGTGATACAAAGCTCCTGAATCGACAATCCAATCCATTCGCTGGCATACTGAACTAACACATGCATAATCAGCAACAGTGATTAAATCACCATCATATGCAACTGCTGTAGTGCTTTTGTCATCTTTCTTATTATCCGTAGTCCCCTTCTCTTGATCTCTTTTCTTCTTTCTACAATGTCTCATATAATGACCCATGAAACCACAATAATGACACTTCACATTTTTCTTTGACTTGGACGTCTCATTAGAACCTTTATTCTTGTCTCTGTTATCAGTTCCGGTTACCAGAATCTTAGTCTCTGTATCAGAACTAAAATTTCTCTCCTTCCTCCTAGCTTCTTCATTTAGCAAACTGTTTTTGACCATCTCCAAAGTTAATTCACCATCTGGAGCCGAGTTACTAATTGTCACAACAAGTGTGTCCCAACTATCAGATAGCGAGCCAAGAAGTAACAAAGCCATCACCTCATCATCTAGAGATATTTCCATGGCAACAGACTGATTAATCAAACCCTGGAAAATGTTGAGATGCTCTGCCATGCTAGTATCATCCTGGTATCTCAACCGAACCATCTTTCTAAAGATAGAAGCTTTGTTTAAGGCACTTTTACTCTCGAACATAGTCTCAATTTTCTTCCACAAGACATCAGCCTTATTTTCATTGGCAAAGTTGTGATACAGACTGTGATCAATGAAACGTCGGATATATGCAACTGTCTTTCTATGCATGATATCCCAAGTAGTCGCAGCCATATCCTTCGGTTTGCCTTCATTTCTTGCAAGGGCAAATACAAATCCTTGCAATACAACAAGTCCTCCATACTTGATTTCCAAAACGAATAATTTGATCCATTCAATTTGATCATCCCTCCAATGGAGTCATCCATTTTTATTCCCCAAACGTATTCTAATCTGGCTCTGATGCCACTTGTTAGGGAAAGAATACCAGATTAGTAACAACTAATATCACAACAGAAGCAATTCGATCTTTCCCAAAAATATCCATGGATTGAAATTGAGAATAACAAGATCAAATTAAACCCAAGCACTAATTCACTGAACTAAACAAGAATTACGGTGCGAGAAAAGTAAATATGCACAGGACAATTTTACGTGGAAACCCAAACCGGGAAAAAACCACGAGATCGAAAACCGATCTAACTCAACCACTATAATGATAATGGGTTTACAAAATCCTCCCTAAAACCACTAGGGGCTAACCAAATTCTCAAGAGAACACTCTTGGATCACAATATTAATAATCTCACCAACAAGGTGGAAATCTCAAGTCATTAACTTGAATAACACAGAGAATTAATAAATCACCAAACTAAAGAGCAAGAATAAAAACCCGAACCAATTGGACGATTGAGCACTTTGTGAAGAATCTTTGACTCAATCCGAGACGAAACCAATTACTTGTGTACCTCGATCTCTTTCACAAACACCAAAATAAATCTCAATAGTTCTCACCTATTTTCTACTCTAAATCAATTTGGTTGACAATTTTTCTCTTTCTCTCAATGTTATGTGTTGCACCGCCACAACTAAAAAACCTATTTTTCTTTTATTTGTTTAAGTAATGGGTTGGGCCCCACTATGAGTGGAAAAACCCAACACTATTAACTTACTATTTTTTCCCAACAAAATTGATTAGACTTACAGAATATGAATTTTTAAATAAAAGAAATATTCTTATGCTCATTTATTAAGGGGTTATTTGTTTAATTTGTAATTTTTGTGATTATTCATATAACTTTGCTATGAAATAGTTGCATTTAAGAGTTTTTCTTGCATCTAACAATCTTTAACTTATGACTCGACTACTCCTATAGCAAATTGGTTTGAACTCTAAAGCTGATTAAATTTATGATATGATTTTTTATGATCGCGAATGTTGGATGAAGATGAAGATGAAGTGCAAAGAAGACAAGTAATTAAGGGAAGGTTTTGATGAATTTCAAAACATCATAACCAGCTAAGTATGGAAGCTTAGTTCCCTTAGAAGAATTTTGAACAAGTAAAAGAAGATATCAGAAGAGTTCAAAGTTCAAAGCCCAGAAGACTAGTGATCTCATGCTGAAACAACGAACAGAAGGGTAGGTCATCAGCCGAGTCAAATCAGATTGGTTCAGTATTTGATCAGCAGAGTGCCTATCAGATGAGTCGTTTTGATCAGCAGAGTTCAAGAGATCAAGAGATTAGTTCAACGGTAATAAATGCCCCAAGTGTAATAAATGCTGGAAGAAAAGGGTAGTAATGACAAATGATTGGAATTAACTCTCGGATCAGCAGAGTGCATTTAATGCAGCTACAGAGAAGTACAGCAGAAAAGGTACTGTAGCAGGTTACCGTTCTAATTTCGGGCTAAGGCTATGGATTTGAAGATTTGATTTGCTTCAACGGTCTTATTTTCAAATTCAAGTATAAAAGGAGCTGATTTAAACGAGCGAGACACACAACAACAATCAGAGATTTTGCATTCGAAGCAGAAAATTTATCTAAGTCTCAAAAGCTCAAACAACTCACTCATCTGGTGGAAGTCATCTGTTGACAGAAACCCAATTGAAGAAAACAGAAAAACATTATCTGAGTGATTTTGTAATAGCTGAGTGTTGTGCGAAGTTAGAATCCATCTTTGTGAGTGATTCTACTTTAGAGGATAGGACTTCTGAGTGATTTCCTATTGTGAGCTTATAGCCTTTTCATTTGTTGTCTAGGTGTAAGTGGAGAAATATTGTAATCTTTGTGATTATAGTATAACCCAGAATCTAATTGATCTGGAAGAGTGGACTAAAGGATTTTTATCCATATAACCACTATAAAAATTCTTTGTGTTATCTTGCATTCAAGTTTTCTTGCATATTTAAAGACTGCATATTTAAACACTTTGAATTATCTAAAAGATTTTAAAAGGAGTTTGTAAAACTGGGGATAAAATCTTTTAAGAACTTAGTCTACTTGTGAAAAACACTTTCAAACATCCGCTGCAAGTATACTCTTTGAAAAACTGTTTTGTTGAAAAACAGCTAAGTATTTGTAAGAAGAGTGGTCAGTCTGCTGTTCAAGATTTGTTCACGATCAGCTAAGTCTGCTTACTGTTCTTCATCAGCTTAGTCTGCTGACAGAAGACTGAAAAGTTTTTAAGTTCAAAAATTTTCAGAGGTCTATTCACCCCCCCCCCCCCCTCTAGACCTCATCTGACCACTTGGGACCAACAAGTGGTATCAGAGCAGGTGGTTCATTAGAATCAGCTGCCTGATCAACGAGCTTGATCCAAGTGTTTTTCAAAGGTTTTAAAACTTTTCAAAAGAGCATTTTTTTTGAAAAACCAAAACTTTTTGAAAAATGGATTGTATCAGCCATGTTCCCCACATTGCTGGTATGTCTTTTGAAGACTGGAAGATTAGAATGGAAATCTTTCTAGCAGCCTACAATGACAACATGTATACATGTATCATTAAAGGTCCATTCAGATTCACAAAGACCATAAAAATAAATGAAGTCGATACGGTTGTGGAAAAAGACCTTCATGAGATGACTCCCGAAGAAATCAAGCTATTCAATCTGGATAAAGTCGGAAGATTCATCATGACTAAAGCCCTGGACAATGATCGGTTTGACAAGGTCAAACATTGCAAGACTGCAAAATAGATGTGGGATATATGAGCGAAGGGAACGACGCCATAAAAGAGCATCAGCTGAGTGTTGCTCTAGAAAAGCTGGATAACTTCAAGATGAAATCCTCTGAAACCATTGATCAGATGGATACAAGGTTTACAAGAATATTAAATGAAGTATTGAAGCTTGGAAAAACCTTCACAGACAAGGAGATAACCATCAGAGTACTGAAGGCCTTACCTCCTAAGTTCAACATGAAGGTGACAGCAATGGAAGAATCAAGGGATTTGGGAAAAATCTCTCTTACTGAGCTGTTCTCTGTACTCAAGGCATTCGAGTATAAACTGCCTAGGATGGGTATTGAAGAAACCTCAACTTCAGGACCCACAGCTGCCTTAGTTGCTGCTGAAAACACCAGGAGACCAGCACATAGAAATCAAGATGTGGACTCATCTGATGAAGCATCACTACTCAACAAGAAGGAGTACACTGCTGGAGATGTAGCATTATTGATGAACAACTTCAAGAAGTTCTATAAGAGAAAGATGAAAAACAAATACAATTATGCTGCTTCTACTTCTAAACCTAACTCTTCTTCTCAAGAAAAAAATGATTATAAAGCAAAACTAATGTGTTATAACTGCAGGAAATTGGGACATTTCATCAGAGACTGTCCATATCCAAAAGCAGAGAAATACACTGAGGAAGAGAAGAGAATCAGAAAGGAAAGAAAGCATCAAAGAGGGAAAGCAATGGTAGCTGAAGCAGAAAAGCTTGCTGCTGTCTACTCATCTGATTCAGATTCAGACACGTCTGATGAAGAATCTTCTGATGAAGAGAAACCTGCTCTCCTCTGCCTGATGGCTAAGGAATCTGATGACTCAGAGGATGAGGTAACTCCTCAAGATAATGAACTTTTTAATTCTCTAGAGCAAATGATGTTGAATAATACTACTATTGCTGGAGAATTTGTTAAGCTTAAGGAAGAGATGAACTTGCTAAAAGAGCAAAATAACTCACTGAAACTTAAAGCTGAAAAGCCTAAAGAATCAGCTGAGTATAAACAGCTTGAGCAAGAGCATGAATCTCTGAAAGCTGAATGTGAGGTCTATAAAGGAAAAATCATGGAACTTGAGAAAATTATTGAGTCTCATGATAAGTCAACTGTTGCATCCATGCATACATCTAGTAAACAGGAGACACCTTTAGAAAAGGATAAACTAGAATTGAACCATACTGAAAAATTCATTTCTGCTGACAATAGTAAGGTCATTCTGTATGTTCAAACTTCTAAACCTACCTCATCTGAGAAAGTGGTAAAGGAGAAGAAATCTCCTAAGGCTAAAAAGAGCAAAGAGCCTAGTGTAGAAAAACAGAATAGTAAACCCAAACAGAAGAGTCCTAGGAAGCTTTCTGATAAGGTTAAGACTAATCAGACTAGTAAGAAAACTAAGTCGTCTGTTAATGAGCAAGCTGTAAGTAAACCAAAGAAGCATAAGAATAAGAAAAATCAAAATGCTTGGTATGGAAATGAGTCATATTATGTGCAACCTGCTGCATATCATCCTATGTATCATGCACCTCAATTTCCTAGTTACTATGCACCTTACCCTGCTCATCCAATGCATGCATATCCTGCTTATCATGCACCTTACCCTGCTTATGAACACTATTCTTATCATACTGATCATCAACATGACTTATCTGCTAATTATGATAAAAATGAAACTGTTCATGCTCCTGTTAAAACTCAGAAACCTAAGAAGCCTAAGACATCAACATCTTGGGTTGTCAAAGGTGAAACTAATCCTTCAGGACCCTCTCAATAAGGGTACCTAAGACAATTTTATTTTTGTTTTGTAGGATAGGATTAGGAGTAGGAGTAAAGTAGAGAAGATTTGGTACTTGGACAGTGGATGTTCAAGGCACGTGTGTGGAAGCATACATGAGCTGACTGATGCAGTTGCTGTGGATGGTCCAAATGTTACATTTGGGGACAGCAAAGAAGGCAAGATTAAGGCTAAAGGAAGATTGATCAGAGGAAACATAGAGATATCTGACGTCTCATATGTCAAAGGCCTCAAATATAATCTGCTAAGCATAAGTCAATTTTGTGACAAAGGATATTCAGTCATCTTCTCAACAGATAAGTGCTACGTTGAACAGATTGGTACAAAAAAGGTAATCTTATCTGGAAAGAGACAAAGGAATGTCTACATAGTCGACTGGAATTCTGCTGACAAGAATTCAAGTGTTTGTTTGGTGGCTTCTACACCAAGTGAAGTTAGCTGGCTATGGCACAAAAGGATGAATCACTTAAACTTCAAGACCATCAACAGATTAATCAAGAATGATTTGGTAGAAGGGATTCCAAAAACAGTCATGAGCAAAGACAAGCTCTGTGACGCCTGTCAGAAGGGTAAACAAATCAAGTCATCGTTCAAGAGTAAGAAGCATCAATCCTCTGAAAGGATATTGGAGCTACTACATATGGACTTATTTGGACCCATTGATCCAGTCAGTAATGGTGGAAAGAAATACTGCCTAGCTGTCGTGGATGATTATTCAAGATATACTTGGGTGATTTTCATGAAGAAGAAAAGTGAAACCAAGGAACATCTTACCAATCTGATGGAACTGATCCAGAATGAGAAGAGTATCAAAATATTGAAGATCAGATCAGATAGATGGACAGAGTTTACAAACTCTACTGTTGAAGAGTATTGTAATATCAAGGGAATACATCATGAGTATTCAGCTGCTAGAACCCCTCAACAGAATGGTGTTGCTGAAAGGAGAAACAGAACACTGAAGGAAGCTGTCAGGACCATGATAGCTGAAGCTAAGCTGCCACAAAGATTTTGGGCAGAAGCAACAAATACAGCATGCTTTACCCAAAACAGATGCATGATCAACAAAAATCAGAACAAGACTCCATATGAAGTTTGGAACAACAGGAAACCAAACGTTCATTACTTTAAGATTTTTGGTTGTAAATGTTTTGTATTGAATAATTGGAAAAATCACCTTACTGCATTTGCAGAAAAGTCTGATGAAGCTGTTTTTGTAGGATACTCTACTGTTAGTAAAGCCTATAGAGTTTTCAATAAAAGAACATTACTAATAGAAGAATCTATCCATGTAGTATTTGATGAACCAAACAAATCTTCTGAAAAGAATCAAAGCACTAATCAAGATCTATCTACTGATTTACAGAAGTTAAGTGTTGGAAGGAATGAAGAATATGTTCCCATCATACTACCTAATCTAAACTCAGCTGATAACTCAAGTGTTGTTCAAAATCACAGTGCTGATTGTCTAACAGACGAGTTGCAAACAGCTGACATACCAGAGACTGTTCAACAGACTGCAAATGTTCAACAGACTACTACTGCGACTCCAACAGTAGTGTTGCAAGATCAAAACAGAGGACAACATTCAGACCTGCAACCTGATCTCAGATGGCTCAGAAATCACCCACCAGAGTTAGTGATTGGTGATCCATTAGATAGAGTGAAAACAAGAAGAGCTGCTGCACAAGATGCCATGTTTGTCACATTTCTATCTCAAATAGAGCCTAAGCAAATTGAAGAAGCTCTCAATGATTCCTTCTGGATAGAAGCTATGCAAGAAGAGTTGAATCAATTTGAAAGGACTGAAGTCTGGTACTTAGTTCCTAGACCAAGTCATCAAAGAGTAATTGACACTAAATGGGTTTTCAGAAATAAGATGAATGAAGATGGTGTTGTCACCAGAAATAAAGCAAGATTAGTGGCCAAGGGTTATTGTCAAGAAGAAGGAATTGACTTTGATGAAACTTTTGCACCAGTAGCAAGACTTGAAGCAATCAGACTGTTTCTAGCCTATGCTGCTTACAAGAACTTCACTGTCTATCAGATGGATGTGAAGTCTGCTTTTCTCAATGGAGAACTGCAAGAAGAGGTATATGATGAACAACCTCCTGGATTTGAAGTCTATCAAGAAGAGGACAAAGTATATCGTCTGAAGAAAGCCCTCTATGGACTGAAACAGGCTCCAAGAGCATGGTATGATACCTTATCTGATTTTCTTTTAATTAAAGGATTTCATAAAGGTAAGGTGGATAAAACCTTGTTCACTATTGAATGGGAGAATCATATATTAATTGTGCAAATATATGTGGACGATATCATTTTTGGTTCAACCAACCAACAGATGTGTGACAAGTTCTCTAAGCTGATGCAGAATAAGTTTGAAATGAGCATGATGGGAGAACTTAATTATTTTCTTGGTTTACAAGTTAAACAGCTGCCTGATGGAATCTTTATAAATCAAGCTAAATACACAAGAGATCTGTTTAAAAAGTTTGGTATGGAAACTAGCTCAACTGCTACCATTCCTATGTCTACAAGTCTTCGCTTGGATAAAGATGAAGATGGCAAATCAGTGGACATAACCAAATATAGAGGCATTATTGGTTCATTGTTGTATCTAACAGCATGTAGACCTGATATAATGTACTCAGTTGGAGTCTGTGCAAGATTTCAATCAAACCCCAAGGAATCTCATCTCTTAGCTGCCAAGAGGATATTGAAATATGTTAAAGGCACTCAAGAATTGGGATTATGGTATCCTAAAGAATCTGGATTTGAGCTTATTGGTTATTCAGATTCAGGCCTTGCTGGCTGCAAGATTGACAGAAAGAGCACAACAGGTGCCTGTCAGTTCTTAGGTAGTCGTCTGATCTCATGGATGAGTAAGAAACAGACTTCAGTTTCTATATCTACTGCTGAAGCTGAATATATAGCTGCTGGAGCTTGCTGTGCACAAATACTTTGGTTGAAACATCAACTAGAAGACTACAATATCAAAATCAGTGGAATTCCAATCTACTGTGACAATACAAGTGCAATCTCACTTACTCAGAATACTACAAGTCATTCAAGGACTAAACATATAGAGATCAAGCATCACTTCATTAGAGATCATGTGGAAAAAGGCAATGTTATGATAGAGTATGTTCATACTGACAATCAGATTGCTGATATCTTCACTAAACCTTTAAGTGAAGTAAGGTTCTCAACTCTAAGAGCTGAGCTAGGACTACTTAATTTGGATGCATAAGCTGAGGGGGAACTTATCAGATCACTGAAGTTCAACAGCTTAGTTATTCACTATTCTATTCAAGGATTAACTTTCAACAGACTAGTTAACTTATGAATTCTTAAAGACAGGGGGAACGTGTAAGACTAGCGGTACTTCTGCTCTAAAGATGAAATTTGTTGATAACAGTTAGTTGAAGTTATGTTATCAGAAGATCTGTTCTTAATTCTTGAAGACTGAAGATTATTTTATCTTGCTGGATTGACAAACAACAGAGGAAGATTACTAGCTATTGGCATTCTTTAGTAATATCAGATAACAGATCACTCGTCTGTCAGATAAGTTAAACTCTACTCATCTGATGTCTTATATAAGCATGGTTATAAAGTCGCATTCTTAGAAACACGCTTTTATAAGTAACATATAAGTAACGATTGAGTTTCCCGCCAGTCTGACATTAAAATAATAAAATTGAAATCCGCAACTCCCAACCACACGATTTGTAAACTGTCAGATTAGATCAACGGTTCAGATTAATCACGATAACCAAATCAAAAGGAAACCTATAAAGTCCGATCTAAAACAGTACAGTCGTCTTATGCACTCAAATATTCTCAAATTCTCAAACTCTCCTGCTTCGAAAGTATATTGTTTTTGCAGATTCCTCTCACTAATCTCAGAAATGGAAAAGATTATGGAAGGAAGATACTTAAACTACAGCAAATTTCAGTTTTTGGGTACTGATCTGATGCGCTCCATCATGTAAAAGATCAAAGAGGCATCACTTGTTCCTGTTCTTGAAGCACATGAAGATAGGGTTTACTTAGAAGACGTTTATCACTTCTACACGACCAGGGAGTTCAACGATGATGAAACTGTCATGACGGTTGTTATTGGTGGTAAGAAAATTGCTATCTCTGCTGCCGTTCTTAGTGAAATTTACAAGTTAGCAGATAAGGGAGGAGATGTGACCAGCTTAGGGTCAGAAAAGGAGGATGAATTCTGGGAAATTTGCGCGAAAAAGGGAGAAAAGATGACTGGAGCTCTGATGAAAACTCAACTAAAAGATGTGTATCAGAGGTTCACAGACATCATTGCGAAGGTGCTGGATTGTAGCACGAGTTCTCTAGATGGTTTACCTAGGAAAAGGTACTACACCATGGTTTGCATATACTATGGACTGAAAGTTAACTGGGCTGCTCACGTCTATGAGCTGCTGAGTGATAAAAGGCTCTCTCACGCCATCTTACTCAGTAATCTGTTTGCATCCCTGCAATGTCCTATGGGTGGTGGAAAGACTACTCATGGAAGTAAAGAGTTCAAGCTATATGAACCAGTGAGACAAGTGGTGGCAAAACCAAAAAGAAAGGCCACTGCAAAATCCAAAAAGACCCCTTCTAAGAAGAGCAAGAAGGAGGGTCAGACAAGTCAACCTGCTGAACCAACAGCACAGTCTGCTGTTGTGATTGAATCAGCACAAACTGAATAAGCAGTTCCAGAAAAGATAATTGAAGATTTCACGAAGGAGATTGAGCAGATGAAAACTAACTCTTCTCCTGAAAGAACTGAGTCTGAGGAAGAAATGCCTCTTCAAAGGTTGAAAAGGTTAAGAACCAGAAGTGAGGCAAGGGGACCTCCTACTGCCAACCCCCCTGCCAAAAGAATTGCCAAATCAAACGTAAAGAGAAAGGTCACTTTCCCTGAGGAACTAGTTGCAACAGTAAGAGAAACAACAGCATCAGCTGAGAGGCCAATCACTATTAAAGAGCCTGCTGTTAAGCCTACTGAAAGTGTTGCTGCTGAACTTGGAGTCTCTGCTACAGACTCATCTGCTGTAGCATCTGCGGAAGTTAGAGAAGATCAGCAGACTGACATAACAGGTGAAGGAGAAACCCTTCTTCTGCATCCCACCCCTGTTGCTGCAACTCCAATTCAAGCCATTGAAAGTCCTGAATCAAAAAGGAGAAGGACTGGTAAGACCTCAACTTACCTAACTGCTGCTGAAAAGAAGAGACAAGATGCTGCTGAAAGGCAAAGGATAGCTGCAGAAAAGGCAGAAGAAGATAGGCTGAAAAGCCTAGAGCTAAAAAGGCTGGAAGAAGAGGCCAGCAAAATGACTCAAGAGCAGAGGGATGCTATTGAGCAAGCAGAATTGGATGCTGCTATTGAAGCAAGCACCAAGGATGCTCATGGACCAAAGCATACTGGAGGAATAATTATTGGTGAACAAAGAGACCCTACCAAACCAATACCAGCTATGCCTGCACCAAAGATAAAGCCAAAAAGAAGAGAGGAGATTAGATTGTCTTTAGAGATTGCCAGGGATGATCCTGCCATCTTTGAAGAATTTCTTAAAAGGCTAGATGCTGAAAATGCAAGAATCAATCGTCTGACATTATTCCATGCTGAAAAGATCAGATACAATAGATGGAGAGAATTCAGACTGACAAAGAGCCCTGCTGAAATGGCCAAGTGGAAAGCCTTCAATGCTGAAGAAGCCTGGGTATTAAAGTGGCTTGAGACTGGATCCCTAATTCAAGCACTTGATTCAGAATTCTTTCTGGACAGGTTAAGATTGAGAATAAGTCACATGGTCAAGGCTGAAGCAAAGAAGATATTTGAGTCTGTTCCTGAGGACTATGATGAATCAGAAGACCTCAAGGAAAGATCAATCAAGCTGGCTATTGCTCAAGCAATGGAACTTTGGGCAAAGAAGTCTAGGAAGCTGAAGGGACAACCAAGCTCATTGGTCCCTCTTCCTAACATAAAGCATATTGTCTATGGTCCAAATATCAAACCATTTGAACAGCTACCTGAGGAACCATACTCACCATTTATTCCTCTTGACAATTTTACATGGATTTCTCACGGGTCTGCTGTAGATAGTGAAGGTTTGATGAAAACAGTTGAGACTGTTAAGAAGATCAAGTCCCCTGCTGACAAAGAAAAGGAAGATTTGATGGGAGTATCTGACCCATCTGATCAGAACAAAGAAAAGGGTGACAAGTCTGACGCAGCTGATGAATCAAAGAAAGGAGAAATCATTCCAGCTGATCAGATTACTGAAAGAAAGGCTACTGCTGAGCAAGAAGATCAAACCAAGGAGAAGGAAAGCACTCCTGGTCAGGCTGATGAAACCAGAGAAGAAGACATTGCCTTTGGGTCAGCAGATCAGACTACAAAAGAGTCAACTCAAGCAGAAGAACAATCCACTGAAAAGGAAGTTCTTGCCTTACCTCCAACTCAAATTGAAGTTGCTTCTTCATCTCAGAGCTTACATCAAGCATCTCTGTTGGATTCCATTCAACAGATGATATCAAAATCAATGAAGGAAATGGAAGAGAAGTTAACTGCAAGTCAGAAAGTTGCTGCCGTTCCAATCTATCTGATAGAAGATACTGCTCAGAATGTCAAATCTGTCTATCAAGACATGGATATTATCAGAAGAAGAACCCAAAGCACAGCTGCCGGTTGGAGAGACATTACTGAAACAGTTGAATTGGCCATCCAAGCTAAGGATGAAACCTTAGATAATATGATGAGAGACTTCAAGGCATCTGCTGATATGCTGCTGGCAACGCAAATTCAGCTAGGTGACCAAGGTGAAGAAGTTCTCAAAAGAATGGATGATTTTGAAGCCAATCAGCTGAGACAACAAGCTCAACTAGATGCATTTAGAGCAACTCAACTAAGACAACAAGCTCAAATGCATGCTATGGAAGAGAACATCAAGCTTCTCTGTGATTCACTTCTGATCACCACAATCTTACCAAACTATCAAATCAACCCTGCTGATGATGACAAAAAGGAGGAATATAAGGTACTGAGGGAAGAAAGGGAAGATACGGCATCATCTGCTGAAAGAACAGAAGTGTTAGAAGAATCTGCTGATGATGATGAAAAGAATGATGCAGCAAATGAAGGCACAAGCAGATCAACAGATGAGAAGATCACAGAAGAAGAAGGTGAAGCTGCTGAAGAAACTGAAGCTGAAGCAAAAGCTAAGTCTGATAAGGAAATAGCTGCTGCTAAGGATTCAACTGAAGAACAGCTTGACCCTGATGTCAAAAAGAAGAAGTTGGAGCTGTTCAAGCAGAAACTAGAAGCTGAAACTTCCAAACCTGCTGAAGAAGAAAAAGAGAGCAAGGAAGATAAAGAAGACTAACTAGTAGAATAGTCTTGCTTAAATTACTTATGTATCTCCTTGTAATTTTTTTTTTTGCACAACTCATCTGAACAAACTTGTAATATGTAATCAGTTCAATATCTATAAAATTGCAAGTTTTAATCCAACAGACTATTTCTATCTCAGAAATTTTTGAGGATCAAAACTTTAGTTTAGGTACAGGTACTTAGCTGAAGTTTTGTCATCATCAAAAAGGGGGAAATTGTTGGATGAAGATGAAGATGAAGTGCAAAGAAGACAAGTAATTAAGGGAAGGTTTTGATGAATTCCAAAACATCATAATCAGCTAAGTATGGAAGCTTAGTTCCCTTAGAAAAATTTTGAACAAGTAAAAGAAGATATCAGAAGAGTTCAAAGTTCAAAGCCCAGAAGACTAGTGATCTCATGCTGAAACAGCGAACAGAAGGGTAGGTCATCAGCCGAGTCAAATCAGATTGGTTCAGTATTTGATCAGCAGAGTGCCTATCAGATGAGTCGTTTTGATCAGCAGAGTTCAAGAGATCAAGAGATTAGTTCAACGGTAATAAATGCCCCAAGTGTAATAAATGCTGGAAGAAAAGGGTAGTAATGACAAATGATTGGAATTAACTCTCGGATCAGCAGAGTGCATTTAATGCAGCTACAGAGAAGTACAGCAGAAAAGGTACTGTAGCAGGCTACCGTTCTAATTTCGGGCTAAGGCTATGGATTTGAAGATTTAATTTGCTTCAACGGTCTTATTTTCAAATTCAAGTATAAAAGGAGCTGATTTAAACGAGCGAGACACACAACAACAATCAGAGATTTTGCATTCGAAGCAGAAAATTTATCTAAGTCTCAAAAGCTCAAACAGCTCACTCATCTGGTGGAAGTCATCTGTTGACAGAAACCCAGTTGAAGAAAACAGAAAAACATTATCTGAGTGATTTTGTAATAGCTGAGTGTTGTGCGAAGTTAGAATCCATCTTTGTGAGTGATTCTACTTTAGAGGATAGGACTTCTGAGTGATTTCCTATTGTGAGCTTATAGCCTTTTCATTTGTTGTCTAGGTGTAAGTGGAGAAATATTGTAATCTTTGTGATTATAGTATAACCCAGAATCTAAGTGATCTGGAAGAGTGGACTAAAGGATTTTTATCCATATAACCACTATAAAAATTCTTTGTGTTATCTTGCATTCAAGTTTTCTTGCATATCTAAAGACTGCATATTTAAACACTTTGAATTATCTAAAAGATTTTAAAAGGAGTTTGTAAAACTGGGGATAAAATCTTTTAAGAACTTAGTCTACTTGTGAAAAACACTTTCAAACATCCGCTGCAAGTATACTCTTTGAAAAACTGTTTTGCTGAAAAACAGCTAAGTATTTGTGGTCGGTCTGAAGTCCTGGAGAGGAGCTCCGATCCGGCTTTTATCCTGTTCGAAGACGGATGTGCGACACGTGGCTAGTGATTGCCAGGAAGAATCACTGCTGAGTTCTGCATCTGGAGCGATCTTAAGGAATGTAGACCGAGTACGTAATAGGGTAGAATTACTCGTATAATTTGTAATAGGGTAGGAGTGATCGTATTGTACTTTTTGAGCTCGAATTATATTCGAGGCTTCACTTTGTAACTTGTTTGAAGAATATTAATAATAAAACTTTGTTCTCTGATCGAATCTCTGATCGAATCTCATTATTTAACTCTTTTTATCGGTCGAACTATTGCCAATACTCAGCCGCGACTTCGAGGATTTATAGAATTTGTTGCCGTTGTTCGAATATTCAACTTATCCCAACTGACTCGAGAAAAATACAGATAGCCGATAAATAATGTATACAGATTATGCGACTGATCTCTTAAATAATTGATTCGCGAAATTTGTTTCTGAAATTAACAAGTATGATGATCGGAAAAATAAATTCCGACCATTAATAAGCTGTAATTCCATAGATTTTCTAAGCCTTTGACGCTAACTGATAATCGAGTCGACGGGATAAATTCCAAGTTAATCTGTTGTGGACGATATCTATGGAACTTCTTATTCGCTTATGTGTTAGAAAATGGATCCTATGTGGAAAATAAATCCATCGAAGGAATAAATGAGCTGGGCAGTCATGGAATAAAATCACCAATCTTAAGGTCGGAAACTCATCCTATAGGTCTTATCTTCGAGCTTGAGTTGACGAAAGCTCCGCTGGTCGGAGGATCACCCTGGATAGTGAATGGCGGAGTTTCTGGTTAGTGAGGTTTTCCGCTGACGCACGTATTTCTCCTCGTGGTAGGCATATTTCGATCTAATACTCGAATAAGGCCCCACGGTGGGCGCCAATTGATCTTACGCGTTTTCATTAGTTCGAAAAGGGTAGTGTAAAATGCTGTGCAACGTAAGTAAATGGATATGAAAGATCAATAATATTGTATTCAACGTGATCGAGTACAAATTACAAGAGTATGGGGTCCTATTCGAGCATTATTGGATTCCGTACAAGCTAGAGGGCGAAATACCTACGAGCTAGGCTATGCTATTATTCCCAAGTGAGTCCGAGCTGCAATCTCGAAGGAAGAGCACCTGGGAAGTTATGTCATTGCCATAAATGCTTGGGGTATTTATAACCAAATTGATGGGCTTGGGCCTAGGCTCGGCCCATCAGTACCACTCGACCTCTGGTTCCTTTCAAAGGTTCGAAATAGTTTATTTAGAACCCTGGGCCGGCTCTTGGTTCCTGAGGGCAGGATATGTCGTAGTTCGAACTGCATCGAGCCTGCAAAGGTAGGGGATCCGAATTACCCCTCATCAGTTTTGATATTACAACTCAATTAAGGTGACTAAGGAAACTAACACTTGACTTAATATATGTAAAGGCTTCTACAATTTTACGTCACCTAGTTCAATTCAAGACAAACGACTCAACAATTGACAACTACACTCATGTTTGTTGTTCAAGATTTCATAAAATATTCATACGTATCTTCCGAATAGCGTACGAACCTACCAAAGTAGACTAATCCAATTTATGTCTAAAAGGATTCAGCCTAAGTGATGCATTAATTCCAAACCTTATTAGAACATGAAATGACCTAGGTATATTCCTATCCTAAAATTAAATCACAACCTAGTTTTTCAATCTAATCTTTAATCCACTATGCCTAGCAATTAAAGATCAATTCATTTCATCCTATGGTTGATCAAACCACAAGTTGACAAAAGCTCAAACTAGTTTAACAAACACTTGTATACAAGCATAGCAACAACCATTAACTCATCATTTAATCAAAAATCAAGAACCAAACATAGGATCAATAAAAACATAGAATAAAGGAGATTAGCTACTCATAACAATAAATATATCATTCATTACATTAATGAAAACCATAAATGTAAATGAACAAAGTAAAAGAGTTAGAGTTGGCCTAGTGGTGGAGATCTTCAACTACTTCTCCCTCAAGCTTTTTAACTTCAATGGGGAGTCCAAGTGTTTGTTCTTCTTTCCAAAGTGCAAACCCTTCTCTTTTCTTCAAAGGAGCCAAGAGAATGAAAATGAAATATGAATCTCAAGAGTTGTTGATGAACTCTACTTTAAGCCTCTAACCTAGCAACAACTACAAGCCCTAATGCCTAAGTTACCCTCCAAACAATGGCAACTAAGGCCAAAAAGTTCCCCAAGATGCCTAAAAATACAAGTGGGATCAAAGGGGGATAATACAAAAAAACCCCTGCCTTTCCCGCAGCAAAAATCTGCTGTTAGCAGGGGTACACCGCGGTGTATGAATCATACACCGCGGTGTGACAAGGGCAGTAAGTTTTCAGCTCTGCCGCACTTCCTTCCGAGCAGCATATCTTTTGATTCCGAACTCCGATTGCGGATCCGTAAAGTTCGTACTGTAGCTATACATATCCAAAATTTAGCTCATTTGGATCATCCATGAAAAAGTTGTGCATGTTCTAGTGAGCAGCTATCTATAATCTTAACGGTTTGCTTCGGGTTCTATTTCCTTTGAAGCTTGAGCTTGACTCGCGGGGTGGGTAGAACGACTCGTACCATTTATACGCAACTCCTAATCACTCAAGATGTCAATACCTACAAACCACGGAGAAAACGATCAAAACGAGAGCAAAAACACAAAAAAGGAACAAAGTCCAAACGAAGGGGCCAAAAGCACAAAAGACACGAAAACACGCGAAGACACACAAACACTCGGATCAAAATAAGATGTTTTGGGCTTAAAGAGATAGGTAATAACGACGTTTTCACGGCGTTATCAACACCCCCAAACTTAAACACTTGCTCGTCCTCGAGCAAAGAAAACAAAACAAGAACAAAACAAGCATACTTAAGATCAAAATGCTAAAACTTAACACTTTCAAATTATTCTTTAAACAAGCTCCTCGTGTGTGTGTGTGATGGCCTCGGCTAGATTCTATCTTAGGTGAATACGTCCCGATAGGTCAAAATCATCGATTCTATTTGCAAGGACTTCTAATGTTTGACAAAGAATCTCTCCTCACCGTAGATTACAAACTTAATGCTCAAATCACTTCACGAAACTAAGTTATAGGTAATTTAAGAGTGTTATCCCTATTCTTGAATTAATTGACGATTTTTAGCTCCTAATTCTTTTCTCACCATACTTTGTTTTTCTTTTGATTTACAATAATAACTTAGCACTTTGTGCTTTACAAGAATATTGCGATACGATATTAGCACTAATGGCGAACTTTATGCAATTTTGCTTTTGTGGGCTACTAGCTCCACTCTTTTTCTTCTATTACAACTTTTGCACTAAAACAATGAGATAGAGTAATTACCAAAAATGATCATTGAAAACTAACAATTGAAGGCTTAGCCTTTCTTTTCTCTCTTAGAAGTGCGTACATTTTAGCAACTTCTCTACTCATTTCTTTTAAGAGTTAGGTGTTCAAAGGTCTTTCATTCTCGAAAAGGGTTTACTCCCCCAAACTTAGGCCATTTATGCTCTTTTTACATTTAGATTCCAAGCTAAGGATTGGAGGGATTCTAAGCTAAGCAAAAGGAGCCCTAGATCCTATTATCGCTAAAGTTCGTTATCCACTTTAAATATAATCATAGCCATTGTCAATGTGTCTTAAACTTTGTAGAGCATGTTCAAATAATAATAAGAATTTGAAAAATTTTAGCGGCTCGACCCAGCATGTACGAAAGTACTTGCGACCTCTCTCCCCCAAACTTAAAATGCACAATGTCCCCATTGTGTGAATTGAGAGAAACAGAGTGAGGTCGACACGACAAAACAATGCACAAAAGCAAAAACAAGCACACAAACAACAAAATAAAACAAAAGAAAGCGGTAAATGAAAGAGCACGGTTCTAATATAATAATAAAGCAATGAAATACAATCTCCTCGTTTTGAAGGCGCACGTGAGCTCCCACCTCTAGTTATCGGCATTGTTATCAAATGTATTCAAGACCAACCAAAGGAGCCAACAATCAATTCACAATTTCTATCAAATAACCCTCGAACAAATTCACGAAAGAATTCATACCAACAACCAGAATATCTCACTTAAGCAATTCGTCGAACACCTTGCCTACACCCCCAAGCTTACTCCTTTTTAAGAATATTTTCAAGAGCTTCCACCCAAAAAAAAAATAGCAATACCAACAATTAAAGCAATTCCAATAAAAGGTTAAGCCACATTTACCTTTTGAGTGCACACAATCAATTGGAATCGAAGAATTTCGATTGTTTTTGAAACTTGGGAGAATGGTTCGGTTTTTGGGTGAATATGGGAAAAGTGAGAGTTTTTAGGTGATTGTGTGAGTGATTTTCGAGTTAGGAGTTTGTGTGACTGGGGTAGAATTGGAGGTGAGAGATTGAGAGTGAGGGAGAGGTGGATTCGTGAGAGAGACTTGTGAGACTTGGGGAAATTTTGAAATTAGAGAGTGAAGGAGAAGGGGAGGATACGGGATTTTAAGTCCCTGGAATGTATACACCGTGATTAAACCGTTTTTCGTCGAGTACGATTAAATCAATAAAGTTGCGATATGAGGTCAAATTCTGTACAAATTATAGGGCTCTGTTACTTTATTCTGGATGGATCAATCTCAAGGAAGAACAATTATGTAAAAGAACAATCAGTAATCAAGACAGTCAATGAGTAAATAGTATAGCAAAAGCTTTTCTATTCAGTATGATCTTAGATTGCCCAAGTATACAGGCGTCAGTTGTGTATTCGTCTCTCATCTAATGTTTGGCTAGGCATTTATATGACATTAACCCTAGCTTTACAAGGAAACATAATTCAAATAGGACTCGACCCAATCGTCCTTCTTGAGTCCGGATTGTAGTCTACTCGCCGAGGGGAGTCATCTTCTACTGGGTCGAAAGAAGATCCCGAACGAGCTTGTATGGTCGAACCGACCTGATATCTCTTAGTCCATCCGAATATTATAAAGGGTGCGAAATAGCCCCCATCAGTACTCCCTCACTTCTTCGAGCGTATATGTAGTAAAAGCTCGTAGAAGTAGATGGCTGATTACGACCGTATTTTCTATGAGTTGTGCCTCGTTAAAAGCCTTATCTAGGAAAAAACCCTGTGGGAAAAAATCCTAAATAAGGAAAAGAGTGCTACTCCTCATAGATAGTCATTTACTGTTCCTCCGATCCCGATTCGCTACGTGGCCCTTCGGGGAAACGTTTCGTTTCATTGCTGTTTTGGCGGGAATGCGATCAGTCATGAGAGGTTCGAAACGTTTTTTCATTTATTTCTATAAATAGGTCATTGTCCCTTCAGTCAATTTTTACTTTCTACTTCCCCTATTTCTGTAGTCGTTTTCTCACTCGATTATTTCATTCTCAAGTGGTCTTTATCGATTCGTATTCTTCGAGGGTTCAACAGAATGGCTTCGATTCCAAGAAAATCTTCCTCGTCTTCAAGGGAAAGAATCACTCCTATTATCGAGGAGGTGATTCCCCCTAGTCCTTCGAATGAGCAGACCGGAGCGTCAGAATTCATCATTCCGACTGAGGACACTTTTAAGGTGCAAATCATATCCGATACGGATGTTGCTGCCAGGGCCAAGAAAGGCAAGGGTACTGTTCCTCAAATTTCTGAACCGATTGAGGATCTCGCTTGTGCTTAGAACGAGGAAACTTTCCACGAGGTCGTGGATAATTATGCGAAATATTTTCTGAAAGGTTCTGAAATCATCCTTCCTTCTCTCTCTGATAGGGTTACTTCTCCACCGGAGGGTTGCCGAGCTTTTTACACAGCCCACTTTAATTACGGTCTACGGATTCCATTGTCCGCTCTGTTTCTTGATATTCTGAGGATATTTAGTGTATCTTTGACTCAATTGGTCCCAAATTCAGTGGCCTTTGTGGTCTGTTTTTCCGTTTTGATGATAGCGAAAGGTTTCTACCCTCTTTTCGCAATTTTACACAACTGTTTCGTTTCAACGTTTCTAGTTCTTCTAACCTTGGATACTTTTTTGCTAGCCAAAAGACTAGTCGCTCAATCTTCGATTCCCCGGTTTCTAGCAATCCTTCCTGGAAATCTCATTTTTTCTTCGTTCGTCCGCCTTCTCATCTTCGTTTGGCGGATGACTTGAATGAGCCCTTTTCATGGGACCATGATTCCAAATGGATTTATGGTGGTCGCCTGTCGACAGGGGACCTTATTCCTGACGACCCCCAGTTCCTTGGGGAAATCCAGGCTATGCGCGCCAACAAGTATCAGAGTGCTCTTCTTATTGGCGAGGTTTTTCTTTGCAAGGTGGGATTGAGTACTCATATTTTTCCAATTTCTTCTTCTTCCGAATCATTGGGTAAATATTTATTTTAATATCGTGTCGTTATACTCTTTTAGCACTAAGTCTAATTTCGATTTTGTTTTCTTCTCAGCTCTTATAGGAGAAAACTCCCGACGCTCTTTAAAGGGAAAAATGGTACTATCTAAATCCACCAAAACCATAGAGAATTTTCCTATCGAGCAAAGGGCGTCCCGGAAAAGAGAATTAGAATTGAGTAATGATTCTGAAGAGAACAGAGAAGAATCTCCAGATTCCTCCCAAGAATCTCCTATTCGTCTGGGGACGGGATCTGGTTATCCTCTTTTTCAACTTCGAACTTCCCTAGGCATACGTGGATGCCGTAGCTGGTCAATGCCCCATCCTACTGATAAGTCAGTGGAGAGAAAAATGTGTTACTATGGGCGCTCAGGCCAAGATCTGTCTCTACTAGGTGAGAATCATCCGGAGCCCACTCTTGTTGAGATGATCGAGGATCATTTAGAGGGGACGAGAGCCGCTGGTTATCCTGAGAACGATTCTTTAGTTCATGATGAGAGCGAGAATTCGGTGGATAAGGCCACTCATGTGCTTTTATCAGGTGTCTTTACTCGCGATATGAACAAGCTCCTTCGGAAGGATCCTTTAGAGAAATTTAAGCGAGCTTCTCTTTTTGCTGAAAAGGTGATCTCCTTTCATGTGTGCTCGTAGGGTAATTTTTCTTAATGAATACTTTAGGTTGCTAATTTATTTCTTTTATCTTTTTCTCTTTCAGACCAAGACTTGTTTGGCATCATATGCCTATGAAGCCGCTCTCTGGAAACAACAATGTGAGTTTCTGGATGAGAAATATAAGACTTTACTTCATAAGACTTCTGGTTCAGAGGTTGGTCCCTCGATGACTTCTTCTCTTCCGGTCGTAGAGACTCGGGCTACGGGGACTGATGACCAGAAGATTATAGATAGGGTTCTGGAGACTTCTCGTGCTCAAGAACAAGCCAATCAATTGGCTAAAAAGTTTGAAGATTATCAATTTCAGAGTACTGCTCGAATTAGTGAGTTGGAATCTCAGGTATCGAGCCTTCAGGCTTCTTTAGAGGAGTATGAGAGGGACATTCTTCTTAGTGGACTCAGGGATCGTTATGGCTGGAATCCTGATGAAAAAGTTATCCGTGAATTCCTTAGCTCTCCTGTTCATACAGCGTTGGTATATCAAATGGTCGGTCCGCTCCTGGAAAGTACCTTTAAGAAGGCGATTCATCAGTTGGTCGCTCTGGAATTGATAGAGGATCGTCGAAGGGAATATTTTAAAGCAGCGCACATTCGGCAGAACCGCTATGGCGAAGAATATTCTCCTTCCGAGCTGCCGGATGTCATTTATCAAAAATTTCCTTTGGCTCGCCTTGTCAAAGAGGTCGGTAGGCCATTGCCGATTCCCCCTTCAGATATCAATGACGAGATTGATAATAATTTCATCGATCCAGAAGAAGAGGAGGAGAATATGGAGGCAGCGAATGAAGGAGATGTCGTTGGTGATCAGGGAGTTCCGAATGGCGACCAGGTTATATGAAGCGAGGAGCTATACGTTGATCTGGGAAATATCCTTTGTAACAATCATCATAAGTTGATTTGTAAT
Organism: Penstemon barbatus; assembly: GCA_003313485.2. Lineage (NCBI taxonomy): Eukaryota > Viridiplantae > Streptophyta > Magnoliopsida > Lamiales > Plantaginaceae > Penstemon > Penstemon barbatus. The sequence goes on along the minus strand of CM064877.1, from coordinate 30,383,678 downwards.
ATTACCTTTTTATCCCTTTGTACAATAGACGATTCATATTCTGACAGTTACGCCTTTTCGTCTCCTTTGTTGACAATAATTTAGACAAGCTATTAACTTTGCCGTAATCATTATGCGTATGTCTTTTCGAATTCTTGCGTCTATTCCTAGGCTAGTTTCTGCGTTTCGCGCCTTTTCTTTGGGTCTCTTGCGTCTTTTCGTATAGTATAAATACAAAAGGTAAAACTTTACTCGCTACTTACTGCTTTTACTTATTTCTCAATAGAATACTCTTGCGTTAGCAGGTCGATAAGCTTTCTCGATAATTTAGTTTTCTTTTTTGGATTCCGAACATGAGTAATCTTTTTGGTAATACTTCAAAACGTCCATTACGCGAGAGTGCTAGAAATACTAGACCTAAAAGGTCTCGCACAGAGGAGCCCTCGATAAAACCTCCTCCCTCGTCTTCAATTAGAAGGTCAGCGATCGACACTCTCGTGATTCCTTCTGAATCTTTTCCTGTAGTTAGTTCATCTTTTACACAACAAAACTTTTCCTCCTCCGGTGAGGTAGGGAGGAGGCCATCCCCTGGTCGGGTGGCCTTTGGTGATTCGTCATTTATGGAGCAAGCTTTTAACGTACCCTTTTCTTCAGGCACTTCTTATTTCGAACATGGCACATATGGGCATGTTCCTGATAATTCCCTTCCTTTTTCTACTTCTATTGCCCCGATCATCAGCGAAAACCAAGTAGGCGTTGCCTCGGGGGCTATTAGTGAAGGTTCTTTTTTGAATCCCTCCATAACACAAGCTATTTCTCAAGATTTCCCTGATTACTTATTTCATGATACCACTGTGACGACTACTTCTTTTGAATCTGGTGGGCCTTCTGGAGGTCGAACCGAGTCAAGGTCCGGTCGGCGGACCGTTATCTCTGCTTCGGGCAAAGAGACCTCGGTGAGTCCTAACGAGAGGCAATCCCCTCGTATGTTAGATGACCGTTGCATTCTCGAGCAAGTTAAGGATATTATGCAGTCAGTGACTCCACGGCCTGATGGTGTTCCTTTTGGTAGTGAACTGCCTGGTTCTGTTGAGCCTGATGCTTTGTCCTGGGACTTGGGCCTAAGCACTATTTTGCCTGGCGAGTTGAGGAAGCTCGAGGGTACCTCCAATGTTCGGCTCGTTCAGTCGCTGGTGAAGATATGCGAGCAGGTAAATATATTTTTGATTATTCTTCCTGTTTTTATTTTGATTGCCTTGTTATGTAAGGGCTTTTTTCTTTCCCAGGCCAAGTATTTTGCGCTCCAGCTAGGTGTGCAAAATGATGATCTGTGGATCGGTAAGGATGCCTATCAACGTCGTTTGGACTCAGAGACGGCGAAGGCCGCAGGGCAGACCCTCCAGTTGCAGCTTGCCAAAGATGACCTTCAAAAATTAGAAGAAGAGAAATTTGTCCTTGAGAAGGAGAAAAGTGATTTGGTTCAGGCTGCTGCCCTTGCAGAGGAGTCTGGACGGCAGGCCTATGAGGAAGGTTATGATGCAGGTTATCTAAAGCGTCAGGAGGAATTGATGGCGTTTGCAGGTAACTTAACTTCTCGGAGGAGTGGTTCTGCTAGTCGGCCTGTTGATAACAACCATTCTCAGTGACCTGTTCGACCCGGCTGTTATCTTGAGTTTCTTCTTTTCTCCCTTTTTTTTTTTTTTTTTTTTTTTTGTGGTAGTGCCCCAACCTTTTGTGCAGTTGTTTCGGCTGAATTTTTGTATTGGGAGAATGAACTTAATGAAAATGATAATCTTTTATGAGCAGATCCATGCCTTGATCAATTTTAGTCAGTAGATATCTTTTGTCATGCACATTTTGCTGTTGTGAATAAGTATAACTTCTCGAAATAATCAGGAGAGATTAGCTTACTTATCTGATATTGATCTTCTGAATGTCATAACGTTTGTTCTGCAAACACACTTTTTCAAATCGAGTATAAGAATGATGATCGACCAAGTATGGTCCCTTAGGTTTGTTCCAAAGTCACGTTTTGACATTTAAAATGTGGACATTAGGTCATCCATGCATATAACTGATTGAATAATTGTTAAGGAACGCTCAGCGTTCTTGTCGATGTTCGATCAATGCCTTGTAAGGTTGTCCTTTTGTCATGTACATCTTATATAAGGAGGCTTTCATTCCTTCTGTTGAGCTCTGCTTTCCTTGTCATAGGTCTAAGTTTGCAGAGAAAATATCCTTCTAGGTATCTTCTTAAAATCCATGTTTCTATGTACTGATTGTGAGTTCCATGTTCCTCAAATAAAGCTACCGATGTATCAATATATCAATTCTTTGATATGGGAGGAATTGGAAAATGTAGAACTATTACTTAGATCTAGCTTATTCAGACCTCCTTTAGCAATTCTTTGGAATGTTAGGCGGTGACTTTTTTGTAGTCTGGAATAATGACGGCTATTCTCCTGATTTTCATATCAGATTTCTTGGATTCCAGTGGAGGTCTAAATATGGTTAGTTAATAGTTTGTCCATGTGATATATGAGGCAGTTACGACCTCGTACGCCGGGTTATGAGGTCTTTATTCCTCTAATCTAGCTAGTACTTCGTTGCAATGTCGACGATCTCTCGCTCTTTATCAAGCGACTAGCATATGTGAGTGTGCAAACTTGTCTGGTCTTGAGCTCTTTTAGACCTGCTTTTATTTTGCATTGATCGCTTCGATCTGGATTCTTTTCTTCGAATCGAATAGGCAATTTGACCATACAGGAGCCATTCCAACTTATTCGCATTGATTACGGGCAGTCAAAAGGTCGCGCTTTCGTCCCTTGATCAGATCTCTATTTAATCGTAGGATCACTTGCATATGTGCCTATAAATAAGTAGGCAGTTTCCATACTTTGTTTATAATTTCTCAGAAAAGATGGAGATCTCGATTTCCTTGAATTTCATTTTGCCCTCAGATCCCATAATATTCAAAAAGTCACATTATCGTGATTTATATTATCATAATGACTTGAATTTCAACTGCCTTGTACTGACAGGTCCCATGGAAGCCCTACCTTGTACTGACGGGTCCCATGAGGCCTCAACCTTTGTCTTCACAGGTTTGAGGTCCGTGGTTTCTGTTTGCACATGGAGGGTTCATATTTACCAGGCACCGCCGCTTTTCAATGTTACCTCCGGATTGATAGACCAGCGGGGTGTGCTGGTAAATTTTTTCTTCTGCGACAGTCCTGAAGAGATGCTGCTTTAGAGTAAAATTCAACCCCATCATACCAGCAGTATCTCCTTCTGGGCGAGTGGCTGTTACCGGGCATCTGGCTGCTAATGGTCATTTCGTCTGGAAGAACATTTGATCTTCTGATCCTGACCATCGAACCAAAGAAGTCGACCATCCTGAGCAGCATGCTTCTTAGGTGGTTAATTCCGATCGTCGAAGTACCAGGGGGGAGATTGATGTTTCCGTGGACATTGTCGTGAAGACCGCAGATCTATAGAATAGGATTATTTTTTCTAAATAGTTGTGATGATATGTAGATCGTACAAAGTTCTTTGTATTCTTCGTATGTAACTTGAGATTTGTTCTCAGAACTTCAGATGAATAATACTTTTAATGTTATTATTCTCATATTTCTTGTTGTTGATTCCTCTCTAACTGTAACATACTTTTATCGTTATTGTATAGATCGAGGAGCCTTTATTGAGCGGATCAATTTGTACTCAACTCGTTTAAAAAAACTAAGGTTTTTCATACCTAAAATCTGTTTGATCGCTAGATATAGATCGAGGAGCGTTTATTGAGCGGATCAATTTATACTCAACTCTTTTTATTTAGACTTAGGTTCTTATACCAGTGTCTTTTAATCGTTAGAAATGGACGAGGAGCGTTTATTGAGCGGATCAATTTGTACTCAACTCGTTTTAAGACTTAGGTTTTTCATACCTAAAATCTATTTGATAGATATAGATCGAGGAGCGTTTATTGAGCGGATCAATTTATACTCAACTCTTTTTATTTAGACTTAGGTTCTTATACCAAAGTCTTTTAATCGTTAGAAATGGACGAGGAGCGTTTATTGAGCGGATCAATTTGTACTCAACTCGTTTTAAGACTTAGGTTTTTCATACCTAAAATCTGTTCGGTCGTTAGATATAGATTGAGCGGATCAATTTATACTCAACTCTTTTTATTTAGACTTATGTTCTTATACCAAAGTCTTTTAATCTTTAGAAATGGACGAGGAGCGTTAATTGAGCGGATCAATTTGTACTCAACTCGTTTTAAGACTTAGGTATTTTTCCCAAATCTTTTTTATCGTAAGATATAGATCGAGGAGCGTTTATTGAGCGGATCAATTTATACTCGACTCGTTTTAAGACTTAGGTATTTTTCCCAAATCTTCTTGATCGTAAGATATAGATAGAGGAGCGTTTATTGAGCGGATCAATTTATACTCGACTCGTTTTAAGACTTAGGTATTTTTCCCAAATCTTCTTGATCGTAAGATATAGATCGAGGAGCGTTTATTGAGCGGATCAATTTATACTCGACTCGTTTTAATGCTTCGCCTCTTATTCAAATAAACTTCTGATTTTGCATTAAAATTCTTTGATAATAAATTTCAGGCCAAAACCTTTATTACAGCTGATTTAAATAGAAATAACATGAAAATAAAACAAAGGAAATAAAGCAGGATAATTTACTAGGATTCATCTTCCATAGTATCTTCGGAGGTTGACTACATTCCAAGTCCTTGGTAGGGGTGTTCCGTCCAAGTGTGCAATCTTGTATGAACCTTTCTTTCCTACATCGATGACAATGTATGGTCCATCCCAATTCTGTTGTAATTTTCCCACGTGCTTGGATACCTCTACCTTTTTTAACACCAAGTCTCCTTCCTTGAAGGTTCGTATGCGTACTTTTTGATTGTAGGCTTTCTCCATATTTGTTTTAGTGACCTGTAATCGTACGGCTGCTTTTTCTCGTAAGGCTTCTGTTAGATCGATATCACTTTCTCTTGTCTTTTTATTTTCCTGGTCGTCATGCATTTCAATTCTCGGTGTTGGAACTAGTGTTTCGATCGGAATAACAGCTTCGGAGCCATATACTAGGCTAAATGGGGTTTCCCCGATTGAGGTTCTGACTGTGTTTCGATTAGCCCAAAGTACTCCTGGGAGTTCGTCTAGCCATTTTCCTTTGGCTGCCCCTAATCTTTTCTCCAAAGATTTTATTATTTCTCGGTTCGCTACCTCAGTTTGTCCATTCGCTCTAGGATGCCCAACTGAAGTGAAATTTTGCTGAATTCCTAGCTTTGTACACCATTCCATTACCAGTTTTCCCGCAAATTGGGTTCCGTTATCTGAGATTAGAATTCTTGGGATGCCAAATCGACATACTATGAACTTCCATAGAAAATTGATCACTTGGAATTGAGTTATTCGAGCAAGGGCAATGCATTCTATCCATTTGCTGAAGTATTCTACGGCAACCAGAACATATGCTTTTTTGGATCTAGCAGCTGGGAAAGGTCCCACGATGTCCATTCCCCATTGGTCAAACGGCCAACATACCGGTATGGGGTGCATGTTTTCGGCTGGTTGATGACTTATATTAGCATGGACCTGGCAATGATGACATTTTTGGACATATTGGATTGCATCATTGTTGATGGTAGGCCAATAATATCCAGTTCTGATGCATTTTAAAGCCAAAGCCCTTGCTCCGCCGTGATTTCCTGCTTCTCCTTCATGTACTTCTCGGAGTATATTGTTGGTTTGAGATTCGTAGATGCATCTTAGAAGAATTCCCGACACTGATCTTCGGTAAAGTTTTTCTTCTATTAATGTATATCTTGGAGCCCGATATCTTATTTTTCGAGCTTCGTTTTGGTCGAGCGGCAATTTTCCTTTTTGAAGATATTCTATCATTGGAGTCATCCAGTTTTCTTCGACTTCTTCGATTTCCATCATCTCAGCGGCCGGTGCCTCATCGATATCTATTGCCGGTGTATTGGAAATTAACCAATTTATTACTCTTTCCGTTTTACCGTCATGAGACCCTGTAAATCTAGACAGTTGATCTGCCCATTTATTTTCTGATCGTGGGATGTTCTGTATCCCAAAATTTTCGAATTTCTAAACCAATTCCTTTACTTTGGCGAGGTATTTGACCATGTTAAATTCATTTGCCTCGTAGAGGCCTTCTATTTGCCTTTGTACTAACTCTGAATCGGTTAATACTTTAAGACTTTTTATGTCAGCCTTGATTGCCATTTCCATTCCAGTGATCAATGCTTCATATTCTGCTTCGTTGTTTGTTACGACGAAGTCCAGTGTTATTGCATAATTTATATCCTCTTTATTTGGTCCGGTAAAGTTGATTCCGGCACCTCCTCCTTCTCGACTTGAAGCACCGTCGACGTGCATCAACCAAGTTTAATTTTCTACGATCAAGATATCATTGGCAATGCTGGTTGATTCAGTATGCTCGGTTGCCAGGGTCGGAGTTTCTAGTAGGAAATCGGCTAAGACTTGGGCTTTAATCGCAATTCTTGGTTTGTACTCGATTTTGAACTCACCGAGTTCGATTGCCCATTTGATTAATCTTCCAGAAGCTTCTGGCTTTGCTAAGACCTGTCTCAATGGTTGGTTGGTTAACACCACAATTTTGTAGGTTAGAAAATAAGGTCGGAGTTTGCGTGCTGTCACTACTAAGGCCAAATCGAATTTCTCTATTTCCAAGTAGTTCTTCTCGTCCCCTTGTAGTAATTTGCTTAAGTAATAAACAGGCTTATGTTCTAAGCCTTCCAGTTTAACCAAAACCGAACTAATGGCCACGTCAGAGATCGATATGTAGACGTATAATGGTTCTCCCTCGGTTGGTTTGGCCAATAGCGGGGATGTCGTTAGATATTCCTTTAGCCGATCGAATGCCTGGTCGCATTCTTCGGTCCAAACAAAGTTTTTTGCTTTCCGGAGTGTTTGGAAGAAAGGCAAACTTCTGTCAGCTGATTTGGATATGAATCTATTTAGCACCACGATCTTTCCTACCAAGCTCTGCAATTGGGAGATCGTTTTGGGAGGCTTCATTTCGGTTATGGCTCGAATTTTTTCTGGATTGGCCTCGATTCCTCGTTGATGTACCAAATATCACAAAAATTTTCTCGACTTAACACCGAAAGTGCATTTTGCAGGATTTAGCTTCATTCGGTACTTTCTCAATATTCGGAAGCATCGATCGAGATGCCTTATGTGATAAGCTTCATTCATGCTTTTGACCAGCATATCGTCTACGTAAACTTCCATTATTTCTCCAATTAATTCTTTGAACATCAGGTTTACTAACCTTTGGTAAGTGGCCCCGGCGTTCCTCAATCCAAATGGCATAACTATGAAGCAATACACTCCATGCTCGGTTACGAAAGCAGTTTTCTCTTGGTCTCGCTCATCCATGTATATCTGATAAAAACCTTGGAAAGCGTCCATCATGCTGAAAATCGCAAAGCCAGCGGTTGAGTCTACTAATAAGTCGATCCTTGGGAGGGGATATGGATCGCGCGGACATAATTTATTAAGGTCGGTGAAATCATTGCACATTCTCCACTTGTTATCCTTTTTATCCCCTTTTGCTACTAGCACAACATTACATAGCCATTCCGAGAAGTGTATTTCTCGGATTTGTTTTGCTTTGAGTAGCCTTTGTACCTCTGCCTTGATTATTTTATCCTTTATTGGCCCATGATTCCTCTTCTTTTGTCTAGCAGGTTTTGCCATGGGGTCGATTTTTAACGAATGACTAATTATTCTAGGGTCAATCCCTTCAATTTCGTTCGCGCTCCAGGCGAAGACATCCGCATTATTTCTGAGAAAGTTGATCAACATTACTTCCCCCTCTTCGCTCAATTCGGTTCCAATTCTTGTTGTCTTAGTTGGGTCCCCCTGCACTAGTAGGACATCTTTGTGCTCCGGTGGTTTCAAAGCTAGCTCTACCGATTCCTTTCCCTTCTTATCTATTCGGTCGGTGCTAGGGATTTCCACTTCGATTCTGTCAACGTCGACTTCGAGCTTTCTTTTGCTTGGGGTAATCGATTCAGGGCGGTTTCTCAAAGTTAGTGATGTGTTGTAGCAATCCCATGCCATACAATGATCATTCACAATTTCTCCGATTCCTGTGTCAGTTGGAAATTTTATCTTCTGATGGTAAGTTGAAACAACAGCTCGGAATAGATTGAGGACAGGTCGCCCTAAGATCGCATTGTAGGCAAAGGGAGTTTCTACTACTAAAAATTTGACTAGCTTCACCGTCCGACGTGGTTTTTTTTCGAGTGAGACACTTAAAGTTATTGTGCCAATAGGGACAATCTCGGATCCTCCAAATCCTACTAAAGGCGTAGCTACTCTATGGAATGTTATTTGTCCCAAGTTCATCTGGGCTAAGACCTCTTTAGAGATGATATTTGCTGAGCTTCCATTATCGATCAGGATCCTTTTGATGTTGTAATTCGCTATTTCTAGCCATACCACCATTGGGAAGTCGGGGCTATCCTCTTTTGTGTCCCAAATAAGGTTTTTGGGTACCTCGCCCTCGTTGAAACTGATCAGCTGGTTGTTTGTTGATTTTCTTTCTAGAGTCCATACTTCTTTCGGGTACTTTAAGCTTCCGATTATGGATCTGGCGGTCCTTCGTCGAGCATTACGGCTGTCCCCTCCGGCGGGTCGTCCTGAGATTGTATGGATGGTACCGTTAATCTGGTCATTATTCAACTCTTGTGGGGGACCATCATCAGGAGACCTTCTACGGGAATTCCTTCTTTGATTATTATTCCGAGGACTCCTACTTCTTCCTCTCTTGCGGTTATTCCGCTCTAAATAGTCATCTAGTTTTCCTTGTTCGATTAATTTTTCAATTTCTCTTTTAAGGTGAAAACAATCATCAGTGCGATACCCATGTGCCCGGTGATATTTGCAGTATAATTCATAGTTTCGTGCACCTGGTCTGGGTTGAGCGATTCTCTTTGCCTCCGGGATCCAATTGTTCCTTTCTAGTACAGCCAAGATTTCTTCTAGTGGAGCAGTCAGCTTTGGGTGCTCTACTTGATTAACCCTGCTCTAGGTTGTCGGCTCGGCGGTTCTAAGTCTTTGATAGGTATTCGGTCGTCTGTCCTGGTCGTTTCGATTGTATTCTAATCGCTGGAAGACGTTGCCTTTTCTAAAAGAGCGTTCATAGTCCATGGATCTTTGAACATGAATTCTGTCTTGCCGTTTGGAGCCTGAGGCCGTAGCTTTAATTTTGTTCTTATCTTTAATAGAGTTCATTTCTTCCTGGGTCATATATTTCGATGCCAAGCTCATGATCTCAGCGAATGTCCTTGGTTGCTTCCGGCTGAGGGCATTTTCAAACTGCCTATTCTTGGTGAGGTCGAAGAGAATGGAGATTATGTAATCGATATTTGGGGAATCGATCTTAAGCAATTCCACATTAAACCTTGCCAGCCAGTTCCTTAGGGATTCGCCCTCTTGTTGATAAATGGTTCCTAAATAGCTCATTGGAATTTTTTGCCTCTTCTGTCTGGCGAACTGCTGTGTTAGTTTGTTGCATAAATCCCGGAAACTGAATATGGAGTTGGCGGGTTGCTTGGTGAACCAATCCAATGCGAGTCCTTCCAACGTGGTCACCATTAACTTAGGGGTGAATTCCGCCGAGTGAGCATATAAGTTCATTATGTTCGTAAAGCTAAAAATATAGTTATCTGGATCGGTAGTTCCGTCATATCTGGGTAGTCGACCTGGAACCTGTCCGGTTGACTGAGCTTCTTTTATTTCTCTGCAGAAGGGAGAGCATGCTGCTAGGCTCTCCTGAAGTTCTGTGGTTCTGGCCCATGGGTTTTGAACGGATCGTAGGCGTTGCTCAAGTCGTTTCTGTACCATCTTTTTGATTTCTCTTTCCGAGAATCGCATAGTTCATGGTCGATTTGGGATTGCATCACCTACGTTATCCTCGATGGGGATTATGGTATGTTCCTTGGATCCGCTGTGTCCGGGTTGTGGTCTCCTTCGATCCGCTTTTCTTCGGACGTTGTCATCGGAGGGTTTTGGATTGCCATTCTGCGGACTGTGTAGCGAGCGCTGCTCGCTTGTCGGGCTGTCAGCTTGTTGAGAGATTTGATCGTTCTGCCTCGGCGTCCTTTGAGTGGGATTTGCCCTAGTAGTTCTAGGGTTTCGAGGAACCTGTTCTAGTACGAGTAATTCCTCTGGGCAGAGTGATTTAAGTAGCATAGCAATCTGTCGTAATTTCTCCTGAGCGTCTGACAGGGGAACCGGGATTGCTGGAGCCGCACGTTCTTTTGGTACCGCACCAGTAGAGATCCCTTGTGGCTCCTCCTGATTCTGATGATGCTCGTTCTGTTGCTGATTGTCGTTGGTTATAGGGGCGTTATTATCGGTATTGCCCTGCGGATCCTCAGACGTGTTATGCTGGTTGGTTGTGTTACTTCTTGCTCCGTTACGAGCGCTCTTCCTTGGGCGAGCCATATGTCGATTGAATAATTAACCTAGCTCCACGGTGGGTGCCAACTGATTAAACCGTTTTTCGTCGAGTACGATTAAATCAGTAAAGTTGCTATATGAGGTCAAATTCTGTACAAATTATAGGGCTCTGTTACTTTATTCTGGATGGATCAATCTCAAGGAAGAACAATTATGTAAAAGAACAATCAGTAATCAAGACAGTTAATGAGTAAATAGTATAGCAAAAGCTTTTTTATTCAGTATGATTTTAGATTGCCTAAGTATACAGGCGTCAGTTGTGTATTCGTCTCTCATCTAATGTTTGGCTAGGCATTTATATGACATTAACCCTAGCTTTACAAGGAAACATAATTCTAATAGGACTCGGCCCAATCGTCCTTCTTTAGTCCGGATTGTAGTCTACTCGCTGAGGGGAGTCATCTTCTACTGGGTCAAAAAGATCCCGAACGAGCTTGTATGGTCGAACCGACCTGATATCTCTTAGTCGATCCGAATATTATAAGGGGTGCTAAATAGCCCCCATCAGCGGTTTATGTTTTGTACACCGCGGTGTGTGACTAATTTGCACTGCTGTTGGATAAGGATGAAGATGAAGAGCACTGAAGACAATAAGTAAAGGGAGGTTTTGATGAATTCCAAAACTTCAAATCTGCTAAGTATAAATTAACTTAGCTGATATCCCTTAGAAGAATTTTGGCTAAGTAAAGAAGATATCAGAAGATTCAAGATTCAAGGTCCAAGACTACTGATCTGCTGAAGGAAAAAATCAGATTGGTGAAGATCAGCCGACTCAAAACATATTTGTTCAAGTTTGAGATCAGCTTAGTTCGCCATCAGATTTGTACGTTCGTCAGCCAAGTGAAAAGATAAAGAAGTCATCCCAACGGTAATAAATGCCCCTGGAAGTAATAAATGCTGAAGTACAAGGCTATTAAAGACAAATGATTGAAGAAATGCTTCGCATCAGCTGGGTGCATTTAATGCTGCATGCAGAAAAGTACTGTTGACAGTATGGACAGACTACAGAGAGCCGTTCGTGGAAATTAAGGACCAGTACCCGAGGATTTTGAAATTTGTCTCACTTCAACAGACACTTTTCAAACCTACGAGTATAAATAGCTGGAGAGACAAAGAGAATAAGAACAACACAATCTCTGAGAAGAAATCCGACGCAGAATCTCTTAAGTCTCAAGAACAGCTCACTCATCAGCTCTGTCATTTGTTGACTGAAGCCGAAGTTGAAGATCAAGGAAAAACACATTTTTCTGAGTGAAAAACTGTTTGAGTGTTGTGAGAAGTGTAGATCCATCTTTGTGAGTGATCTAGCTTCAGAGGATAGGTTTTCTTAGTGATTTTCTATTGCGAGCTTACGGCCATATTCATTAGTTGTTTTGGCATAAGTGGAGTGTACTAATTACTGTGTGTTCTTAGTATAACCCAAGATCTTTGTGACTTGGAAGAGTGGACTAAAGGATATTCAAATCCATATAACCACTATAAAAATTACTTGTGTTTTTACATTTGCTTTTAAATTGCATATTTTAAGATTGCATAAAACACATTTATAACCAGCTAAGTGATTATCAGATTAGTGGTCAACAAAGCTGTTCAAAGATTTGTTCGCGATCAGCCTTGTAAAATTAATGTTCGGTAACAGCTTAGTCTGTTTAAGTTAAAACAAAAGTTTTAAAGTTAAAAATTGTCAAAAAGTTTAGAGGTCTATTCACACCCCCCCCCCCCCCTCTAGACTTCATCTGACCACTTGGGACCAACAAGTGGTATCAGAGCAGGTGGTTCATTAGAATCAGCTGCCTGATCAACGAGCTTGATCCGAGTGTTTTTTAAAGGTTTTCAAACTTTTCAAAAGAGCATATTTTGAAAAATTAAAATTTTTGAATAATGGATTGTATCAGCCATGTTCCCCACATAGCTGGTATGAGCTTTGAAGACTGGAAAATCAGAATGGAGATTTTCCTGGCTGCCTACAATGATAACATGTACACATGTATTATCAAAGGTCCATTCAAATTCACCAAGACTATCACGGTTGATGAAGCTGAAATAGTGGTGGAAAAAGATCTAATAGAAATGACAGTCGAAGAAATAAAGTTGTTCAATCTGGATAAAGTTGGCCGTTCCATCATGACCAAGACCCTTGACAATGATCGATTTGACAAAGTCAAGCACTGCAAGACTGCCAAAGAAATGTGGGATAAGGTTCGTGATATGAGCGAAGGAAACGACGCCATCAAAGAGCATCAGCTGAGTGTTGCTCTGGAAAAGCTGGACAACTTCAAGATGAAGTCTGCGGAAACCATTGATCAGATGGATACAAGGTTTACAAGGACGCTGAATGAAGTTTTAAAGCTTGGAAAAACCTTCACTGATAAGGAGATAACCGTCAGAGTTCTGAAGGCTCTACCTCCGAAGTTCAACATGAAGGTGACAGCAATGGAAGAGTCAAGAGATCTGGGAAAGATTTCACTCACCGAGCTGTTCTCAGTAGTCAAGGCGTACGAGTATAAACTGCCAAGAATGGGTGTTGAAGAAACCTCTACTTCAAGTCCCACAGCTGCACTTGTTGCTGCTGAAAATCCCAGAAGACCAGCTTACAAAAGCAAAGATGTGTACTCATTTGATGAAGCCACACTACTCAACAAAAAAGAGTACACTGCTGGGGACGTTGCATTGCTGATGAACAACTTCAAAAAGTTCTACAGACGAAAAATGAAGAACAAATATAACAATGCTTCTACTTCTAACCCTACTTCTTCTTCTCAAGATAAGGATTCTTATAAATCCAAAATGATGTGCTATAATTGCAGGAAACTGGGTCATTTCATCAGAGACTGCCCATATCCTAAAGCTGAGAAGTATACAGAAGAGGAAAAGAGAATCAGAAAGGAAAGAAAGCATCAGAAAGGAAAGGTGCAGGTAGAAGAAGCAGCTAGCTGCAATCTACTCGTCTGATTCAGATTCAGACACTTCTGATGAAGAGTCTTCTGATGAAGAGAGTTCTGCTCTTCTCTGCCTGATGGCTCAGAGGATTATGAGGTAACTCCTCTTGATAATGAATTATTTAATTCATTTGAACAAATGATGCTCAACAATGCAAGTATTGTTGATGCATTTAAAAAGCATAAGGAAGAGATGATATTGCTGAAAGAGCAAAACAGTTCACTGAAACTTAAAGCTGAAAAGCCAAGAGAATCAGCTGAATACAAACTGCTTGAGCAAGAGAATGAATCTCTGAAAGCTGAATGTGTAAAATCATGGAGCTTGAGAAAGTCATTGAGTCTCATGATAAGTCATCTGTTGCATCCACTAACATGTCTAGTAAACAGAAGACACCTTTAGATCAGGATAAGTTAGAACTGAACCATACTGAAAAATTTATATCAGCTGACAACAGTAAGGTCATTTTGTATGTTCAGACTACTAAACCTGCTTCACCTGAGAAAGTATTAAAGGAGACGAAAACTCCTAAGGCTAAAAAGAGCAAAGAGCCTAGTGTAGGAAAACAGACTGGTAAGTCCAAACAGAAGAGTCCTAGGAAGTCTTCTAATAAGGTCAAAACCAATCAGACTAGTGATAAAACTAAGTGGTCTGTTAATGAGCAAGCATCTAGTAAACCAAAGAAGCATAAAAACAAGAAAAATCAAAATGCTTGGTATGGAAATGAGTCATATTATGTGCAACCTGCTGCATATCCTCCTATGTATCATGCACCTCAATTTCCAACTTACTATGCACCATATCCTGCTCATCCAATGCATGCATACCCTCCTTATCATGCATCTTATTCTACTTATGAGCATTATCCTTATCATGCTGATTATCATCAACATAGCAAATCTGATAAACATGATGAAAATGAAACTGTTCATGCTCCTGCCAAACAACAGAAGCCTTAGAAGCCTATGACTTCATCATCTTGGTTGTCAAAGGTGGAACTAATCCTTCAGGACCCTCTCAATAAGGGTACCTAAAAAAAATTTATTTTGTTTTGTAGGTTAGGATTAGGAGTAGGAGTAAAGAATAGAAGACCTGGTACTTGGACAGTGGATGTTCAAGACACATGTGTGGAAACATACATGAGCTGACTGATGTTGTTGTTGTGGATGGTCCTAAAGTTACTTTTGGGGACAACAAAGAAGGCAAAATTGTAGCAAGTGGAAAGCTGATCAAAGGCAACATTGAGATATCTGACGTCTCTTATGTTAAAGGCCTCAAATACAATTTGCTGAGCATAAGTCAATTTTGTGACAAAGGATATTCAATCATCTTCTCAACAGATAAGTGCTACGTTGAACAAATTGGTACAAAGAAGGTTATTTTATCTGGAAGACGACAAGAAAATATCTACACAGTGGACTGGAATTCTGTTGACAAGAATTCAAGTGTTTGTTTGGTGGCATCGACACCAAGGGAAATCCGTTGGCTGTGGCACAAAAGAATGAATCATGTGAATTTCAAAACCATCAACAGACTCATCAAGAACAATCTGGTAGAAGGAATTCCAAAGACAGTCATGAGCAAAGACAAGCTTTGTGACGCCTGTCAGAAGGGTAAACAAATCAAGTCATCATTCAAAACCAAGAAGAATCAATCTTCTGGAAGGATATTGGAGCTGCTACACATGGATTTATTTGGACCCATTGATCCAGTCGGCAATGGTGGAAAGAAATATTGCCTACCTGTTGTGGATGACTATTCAAGATATACTTGGGTGATCTTCATGAAGAAGAAAAGTGAAACCAAGGAACATCTTACAAATCTGATGGAAAAGATGCAGAATGAGAAAAGTATGAAAATACTAAAGATCAGATCAGATAGAGGGACTGAGTTTACAAACTCTACTGTTGAAGAGTATTTTAATGTCAGAGGAATCAGCCATGAGTACTCTGCTGCCAGAACCCCTCAACAGAATGGAGTTGCTGAAAGGAGAAACAGAACTCTTAAAGAAGCTACCAGGACAATGATAGCTGAAGCTAAGCTGCCTCAAAGATTTTGGGCAGAAGCAACAATTACAGCATGTTTTACCCAAAACAGATGCATGATCAACAAGCACCAAAACAAGACTCCATATGAAGTTTGGAACAACAGGAAGCCAAACATTCATTACTTTAAGATATTTGGTTGTAAATGCTTTGTTTTAAATAATGGGAAAAATTACCTTACTGCTTTTGCAGAAAAGGCTGATGAAGCTGTTTTTGTAGGATACTCTACTGTTAGTAAAGCTTATAGAGTCTTTAACAAAAGAACTTTACTTATAGAGGAATCCATTAACGTAGTATTTGATGAACCAAATCAATCTTCTGAAAAGAATCAAAGTACTAATCAAGATCTGTCTACTGATTTACAGAAATTGAATGTTGGAAAGAATGAAGAATATGTTCCCATCATACTACCTGATCTCAACTCAGCTGCTAACTCAAATGCCGTTCAAAATCACAATGCTGATTGTCTAACAGACGAGTTACAAACAGCTGACAGATTAGAGACTGTTCAACAGACTACTACTGGAACTCCAACAGTAGTGTTGCAAGATCAAAACAAAGGACAACATTATGATTTGCAACCTGATCTTAGATGGCTCAAGAATCACCCACCAGAGCTGCTGATTGGTGATCCTTTGGATAAAGTAAAGACAAGGAGAGCTGCTGCAAGTGAAGCAATGTTTGTCAGCTTTCTATCCCAAATTGAGCCCAAATAGATTGAAGAAGCTCTTAGTGATTCAAACTGGATTGAAGCTATGCAAGAAGAGCTAAATCAATTTGAAAGGAATGAAGTCTGGTACTTAGTTACTAGATCAAGTCATCAAAGAGTCATTGGCACTAAATGGGTATTCAGGAACAAAATGAATGAAGATGGCTTCACCAGAAACAACGCTAGATTAGTAGCCAAATGTTATTGCCAAGAAGAAGGCATTGACTTTGATGAAACATTCGCACCAGTAGCAAGATAAGAGGCAATCAGACTCTTTCTTGCCTATGCTGCTCATAAGAATTTCACAGTCTATCAGATGGATGTGAAATCAGCTTTTCTCAATGGAGAATTGCAAGAAGAAGTGTATGTTGAACAACCACCTGGATTTGAAGCCTATCAAGAAGAAGACAAAATGTAGTCTGAAGAAGCCCTCTATGGACTGAAACAGGCTCCAAGAGCATGGTATGATACCCTATCTGATTTCCTTTTAATTAAAGGATTTCGTAAAGTAAGGTTGACAAAACCTTGTTCACTATTGAATTGGAAGAACGTATCTTGCTTGTGCAAATATATGTGGACGATATTATTTTTGGTTCAACTAATCAACAGATGTGTGATAAGTTCTCAAAGCTGATGCAGAACAAGTTTGAAATGAGCATGATGGGAGAACTTAATTATTTTCTTGGCTTGCAAGTAAGACAGTTGCCTGATGGAATATTCATCAGCCAAGCAAAATACACAAAGGATCTGTTCAAGAAATTTGGAATGGAAACTAGCTCTACTGCTAATATTCCAATGTCTACTAGTCTTCGTTTGGATAAAGATGAAGATGGAAAATCAGTGGACATAACCAAGTACAGAGGAATTATTGGGTCTCTGTTATACTTAACAGCTAGCAGACCTGATATTATGTACTCTATTGGGGTTTGTGCGAGGTATCAATCAAATCCTAAGGAATCTCACGTCTTAGCTGCCAAAAGGATACTCAAGTATCTTAAAGGTACTGAAGATTTGGGATTGTGGTATCCTAGGGAATCTGGATTTGAACTCATTGGATATTCAGATTCTGACCTTGCTGGCTGCAAGATTGACAGAAAAAGCACAACAGGTGCCTGTCAGTTCTTAGGTAGTCGTCTGATCTCATGGATGAGTAAGAAACAGACTTCAGTATCCATATCAACTGCTGAAGCTGAATATATAGCTGCAGGAGCTTGCTGTGCACAAATATTATGGTTGAAGCATCAACTAGAAGATTACAACACAAAAATCAGTGGAATCCCTATCTATTGTGACAATACAAGTGAAATCAGCCTTACTCATAATACTACAAGTCATTCAAGGACTAAGCATATTGAGATCAAACATCATTTTATTAGAGATCATGTGGAGAAAGGAAATGTCATGATAGAATATGTGTTTACTGAAAATCAGATTGCTGACATCTTCACAAAACCTCTAAGTGAAACAAGGTTTTCAACTCTAAGAGTTGAACTGGGTTTATTAAAATTGGATGCATAAGCTGAGGGGGAACTCATCAGAAGACTGAAGTTCAACAGCTTACTCATCACATTTATCTTCAAAGATTAACTCTCAACAGACTAGTTAACTTATGAATTCTTAAAGTCAGGGGGAACGTGTAAGACTAGCGGTACTTCTGATTAAAAGATGAAATTTGTTGATGACAGTTAGTTGAAGTTATGTTTTCAACAGAAGATTAAAATCTTGAAGATTGAAGATTTATTATCTAGCTGGATTGACAAACAGCCGAGGAAGGTTATCAGCTATTGGCTTTCACTGATAACAGCTTTGTCATCAGGACAGTAGTCCATCAGATAAGTATTTATTTTACTCATCTGATCACATATGTAAAAGCTTTGTTGGATGAAGATGAAGATGAAGTGCAAAGAAGTTAAGAAGTTAAGGGATGGTTTTGATGATTTCCAAAACGTCAAAATCAGCTAAGTATGGAAAGCTTAGTTCCCTTAGAAGAATTTTGAACAAGTGTAGAAGACATCAGAAGATTTCAAAGTTCAAAGCCCAGAAGACTACTGATCTCGTGCTGAAACAGCGAACAGAAGGGTAGGACATCAGCTGACTCAAATCAGATTAGTTCAGTGTTTGATCAGCAGAGTATCTATCAGCAGAGTTGCTTCAATCAGCAGAGTAGAAGAGATCAAGAGATTAGTCCAACGATAATAAATGCACTTGGTGTAATAAATGCTGCAAGAGAAGGGTAGTAATGGCAAATGATTGAAGAAAACTCTCGGATCAGCAGAGTGCATTTAATGCTGCTATAGGAAAGTACAGCAGAAAAAGGACTGTAGCAGGTAGCCGTTCTGAAATCGGGCTAAGACTATAGATTTGAGATTTGATTTCCTTCAACGGTCATAATTTCAAATCCAAGTATAAATAGAGCTAAGTTCGAAGAGAGACAGACACAACAACATTCTGAGGTTTCGTTTTTAAAGCAGAAATTTTCTAAGTCTCAAGAAGCTTGAACAACTCACTCGTCTGGTGGAAGTCATCTGTTGACATAAACCCAATTGAAGAAAACAGAAAAATAAAATCTGAGTGAATTTGTATTAGCTGAGTGTTGTGAGAAGTTTAAATCCGTCTGTGTGAGTGATTTAACTTCAGAGGATAGGTTTTCTTTGTGATTTCCTATTGCGAGCTTATAGCCTTCTCATTTGTTGTTTAGGTATAA
This sequence comes from Penstemon barbatus, assembly GCA_003313485.2. Classification (NCBI taxonomy): domain Eukaryota; kingdom Viridiplantae; phylum Streptophyta; class Magnoliopsida; order Lamiales; family Plantaginaceae; genus Penstemon; species Penstemon barbatus. Next base: position 30,364,759 of record CM064877.1, on the reverse strand, counting down.
GTGGAGACATATTGTAAACTTTGTGTTTATAGTATAACCCAGAATCTAAGTGATCTGGAAGAGTGGACTAAAGGATTTTTATCCATATAACCACTATAAAAATTCTGTGTTATTCTTGCATTTAAAGTTTTCTTGCATATTTTGAAATTGCATAAGTTTACACTTTGAATTATCAAAAGATTTTATAAAGTTTCAAAACTGGGATAAAATCTTTTTAAGGACTTAGTCTACTTGTGAAAAATACTTTCAAACATCCGCTGCAAGTATACTCTTGATAAAACTGATTTTTACTAAAATCAGCTAAGTTAACTGTAAGAAGAGTGGTCACTCTGCTGTTCAAGATTTGTTCACGATCAGCATAGTCATCTGTTCTTCATCAGCTTAGTCTGCTGACAGAAGACTGAAAAGTTTTTAAGTCTAAAAATTTTCAGAGGTCTATTCACCCCCCTCCCTCTAGAACTCATCTGACCACTTGGGACCAACAAGTGGTATCAGAGCAGGTGGTTCATTAGAATCAGCTGCCTGATCAACGAGCTTGATCCAAGTGTTTTTCAAAAGTTTTCAAAACTTTTCAAAAGAGCATCTTTTTGAAAATTCAAAACTTTTTGAAAAATGGACTGTATCAGCCATGTTCCCCACATTGCTGGTATGTCTTTTGAAGACTGGAAGATCAGAATGGAGATCTTCTTAGCTGCCTACAATGACAACATGTATACATGTATCATAAAAGGTCCATTCAAATTCACCAAGACGATAAAGATAAATGAAGTCGATACCGTGGTGGAAAAAGACCTTCATGAGATGACTCCAGAGGAAATCAAGTTATTTAATCTGGATAAAGTCGGAAGATTTATCATGACTAAAGCCCTGGATAATGATCGGTTTGACAAAGTCAAACATTGCAAGACTGCAAAGGAGATGTGGGATAAAGTCAGAGATATGAGCGAAGGCAATGATGCAATAAAAGAGCATCAACTCACTGTTGCTTTGGAGAAATTGGATAACTTCAAGATGAAGTCTGGAGAGACCATTGATCAGATAGATACCAGGTTCATCAGAACACTCAATGAAGTTCTAAAGCTGGGAAAGACTTTCACTAACATAGAGATCACTGTCAGAGTACTAAAGGCCTTACCCCCAAAGTTCAACATGAAAGTAACAGCAATGGAAGAATCAAGAGATCTGGGGAAGATTTCTCTTACAGAGCTGTTCTCCGTACTCAAGGCATTCGAGTATAAACTGCCTAGAATGGGAATTGAAGAAACCTCAACTTCAGGACCCACAGCTGCACTGGTTGCTGCTGAAAATACCAGAAGACCAGCACAGAAAAGCAAAGAAGTGGACTCATCTGATGAAGCCACATTACTCAACAAAAAGGAGTACACAGCTGGAGATGTAGCATTGCAGATGAACAACTTCAAGAAGTTCTACAAGAGAAAAATGAAGAACAAATACAACAATGCTTCTACTTCTAAACCTAACTCTTCTTCTCAAGAAAAAGATGATTATAAAGCAAAACTAATGTGTTATAACTGCAGGAAATTGGGACATTTCATCATAGACTGTCCTTATCCAAAAGCAGAGAAGTACACTGAAGAAGAGAAGAGAATCAGAAAAGAAACAAAACATCAGAGAGGCAAGGCAATGATGGCTGAAGCAGAAAAGCTGACTGCTGTCTACTCATCTGATTCAGATTCAGATACGTCTGATGAAGAGAAACCTGCTCTACTCTACCTGATGGCCAAGGAATCTGATAACTCTGAGGATGAGGTAACTCCTCTTGATAATGAATTATTTAATTCATTTGAACAAATGATGCTTAACAATACTACTATTGCTGAAGCATATAAAAAGCTTAAGGAAGAGATGATATTGCTAAAAGAGCAAAATAGTTCACTGAAACTCACAGCTGAAAAGCCAAGAGAATCAACTGAATACAAACTGCTTGAGCAAGAGAATGAATCTCTGAAAGCTGAATGTGAAGTTTATAAAGGAAAAATCATGGAACTTGAAAAAGTTATTGAGTCTCATGAGAAATCATCTGTTGCATCCACTCACATGTCTAGTAAACAGAAGATGCCTTTAGAACAGGATAAGCAAGAATTGAACCATACTGAGAAATTTATATCTGCTGACAACAGTAAGGTCATCCTGTATGTTCAAACTGCTAGACCTGCTTCACCTGAGAAAGTTGTAAAGGAGAAGAAATCTCCTAAGGCTAAAAAGAGCAAAGAGCCTAGTGTAGGTAAACAGACTAGTAAGACCAAACAGCAGAGTCCCAAGAGGTCTGCTGATAAAGCTAAACTGAATCAGACTAGTGGTAAAACTAAGTCGCCTGTTAATGAGCAAGCTACTAGTAAGCCAAAGAAGCATAAGAATAAGAAAAATCAAAATGCTTGGTATGGAAATGAGTCATATTATGTGCAACCTGCTGCATATCCTCCTATGTATCATGCACCTCAATTTCCTAGTTACTATGCACCATATCCTGCTCATCCAATGCATGCATATCCTGCTTATCATGCACCTTACCCTGCTTATGAACATTATTCTTATCATACTGATCAACAACATGACTTATCTGCTAATTATGATAAAAATGAAACTGTTCATGCTCCTGTCAAAACTCAGAAGCCTAAGAAGCCTAAGACATCAACATCTTGGGTTGTCAAAGGTGGAACTAATCCTTCAGGACCCTCTCAATAAGAGTACCTAAAACAATTTTATTTTTGTTTTGTAGGTTAGGATTAGGAGTAGGAGTAAAGTAGAGAAGATCTGGTACTTGGACAGTGGTTGTTCAAGGCACATGTGTGGAAGCATACATGAGCTGACTGATGCTATTGCTGTTGATGGTCCAAAAGTTACTTTTGGAGACAGCAAGGAAGGCAAGATTAAAGCTAAAGGAAGACTGATCAGAGGAAACATAGAGATATCTGACGTCTCATATGTTAAAGGCCTCAAATATAATCTGATGATCATGAGTCAATTTTGTGACAAAGGATATTCAGTCATCTTCTCAACAGATAAGTGCTACGTTGAACAGATTGGTACAAAGAAGGTAATTTTATCTGGAAGACGACAAGGATATGTCTACATAGTCGACTGGAATTCTACTGACAAGAATTCAAACATCTGTTTGGTGGCATCAACACCAAGTGAAGTTAGTTGGCTATGGCACAAAAGGATGAATCATTTAAACTTCAAGACCATAAACAGACTGATAAAGAATGATTTGGTAGAAGGGATTCCAAAAACAGTCATGAGCAAAGACAAGCTCTGTGACGCATGTCAGAAAGGGAAACAAATCAAGTCATCTTTCAAAAGCAAGAAGCACCAATCTTCTGAAAGATTCTTGGAGCTGCTACATATGGACTTATTTGGACCCATTGATCCAGTCAGCAATGGTGGAAAGAAATACTGCCTAGCTGTTGTGGATGACTATTCAAGATATACTTGGGTGATATTCATGAAGAAGAAAAGTGAAACCAAGGAACATCTTACTAATCTGATAGAACTGATCCAGAATGAGAAAAGCATAAAAATATTGAAGATCAGATCAGATAGAGGGACAGAGTTCACAAACTCCACTGTTGAAGAGTATTGTAACATCAAAGGAATACATCATGAGTATTCAGCTGCTAGAACCCTCAACAGAATGGTGTTGCTGAAAGGAGAAACAGAACACTAAAAGAAGCTGTCAGGACAATGATAGCTGAAGCCAAGCTGCCACAAAGATTTTGGGCAGAAGCAACAAATACAGCCTGCTTTACCCAGAACAGATGCATGATCAACAAAAATCAGAACAAGACTCCATATGAAGTTTGGAACAACAGAAAACCACACATTCATTATTTTAAGATTTTTGGCTGTAAATGTTTTGTGTTAAATAATGGGAAAAATCACCTTACTGCATTTGCAGAAAAGGCTGATGAAGCTGTTTTTGTAGGATACTCTACTGTTAGTAAGGCTTATAGAGTTTTTAACAAAAGAACATTACTAATAGAAGAATCCATTCATAAAGTATTTGATGAGCCAAATCAATCTTCTGAAAAGAATCAAAATATTAATCAAGATCTGTCTACCGATTTACAGAAGTTGAATGTTGGAAAGAATGAAGAATATGTTCCCATCGTACTACCTGACCTCAACTCAGCTGCCAACTCAAGTGCTGTTCAAAATCAGATCACTGATTGTCTAACAGACGAGTTACAAACAGCTGACAGACCAGAGACTGTTCAACAGACTACTACTGGAACTCCAATAGTAGTATTGCAAGATCATAATCAAGGACAACATCCAGACCTGCAACCTGATCTCAGATGGCTCTGGAATCACCCTCCAGAGTTAGTGATTGGTGATCCTTTGGATAGAGTGAAAACAAGAAGAGCTGCTGCACAAGATGCTATGTTTGCTAGTTTTCTATCTCAAATAGAGCCTAAGCAAATTGAAGAAGCTCTCAATGATTCCTTCTGGATTGAAGCTATGCAAGAAGAGTTAAATCAATTTGAAAGGAATGAAGTCTGGTACTTAGTTCCTAGACCAAATCATCAAAGGGTAATTGGCACTAAATGGGTTTTCAGAAATAAGATGAATGAAGATGGTATTGTTACCAAAAACAAAGCAAGATTATTGGCCAAGGGTTATTGTCAAGAAGAAGGAATAGACTTTGATGAAACATTTGCACCAGTAGCAAGACTTGAAGCAATCAGACTGTTTCTAGCCTATGCTGCTTACAAGAACTTCACTGTCTATCAGATGGATGTGAAGTCTGCATTTCTCAGTGGAGAATTGCAAGAAGAAGTATATGTTAAACAACCACCTGGATTTGAAGCCTATCAACAAGAAGACAAGGTGTATCGTCTAAAGAAAGCCCTCTATGGACTGAAACAGGCTCCAAGAGCATGGTATGACACTTTATCTGATTTTCTTTTAATTAAAGGATTTCGCAAAGGTAAAGTTGACAAAACCTTGTTTACAATTGAATGGGAGAATCATATATTAATTGTGCAAATATATGTGGACGATATTATTTTTGGTTCAACTAACCAACAGATGTGTGACAAGTTCTCCAAGCTCATGCAGAATAAGTTTGAAATGAGCATGATGGGTGAACTCAATTATTTTCTTGGTTTGCAAGTTAGACAGTTGCCTGATGGTATATTTATCAACCAAGCAAAATACACAAGAGATCTGTTCAAGAAATTTGGTATGGAAACTAGCTCTACTGCTACTGTTCCCATGTCTACAAGTCTTCGTTTGGATAAAGATGAAGATGGCAAATCAGTGGACATGACCAAATACAGAGGCATCATTGGGTCACTGTTATACCTAACAGCAAGCAGACCTGATATCATGTACTATGTTGGGGTTTGTGCAAGATTTCAATCAAATCCCAAGGAATCTCATCTCTTAGCTGCCAAGAGAATACTGAAATATATTAAGGGCACTCAAGAATTGGGATTGTGGTATCCTAGAGAATCTGGATTTGAGCTTATTGGTTATTCAGATTCAGACCTTGCTGGCTGCAAGATTGACAGAAAAAGCACAACAGGTGCCTGTCAGTTTTTGGGCAGTCGTCTGATCTCATGGATGAGTAAGAAACAGACTTCAGTTTCTATATCTACTGCTGAAGCTGAGTATATAGCTGCTGGAGCTTGCTGTGCACAAATACTTTGGTTGAAACATCAACTAGAAGATTACAATATCAAGATCAGTGGAATTCCAATCTACTGTGACAATACTAGTGCAATCTCACTTACTCAAAACACTACAAGTCATTCAAGGACTAAACATATTGAGATCAAGCATCACTTCATTAGAGATCATGTGGAAAAAGGAAATGTTATGATTGAGTATGTTCATACTGACAATCAGATTGCTGATATTTTCACTAAACCTTTAAGTGAAGTAAGGTTCTCAACTCTAAGAGCTGAGCTAGGACTACTTAATTTGGATGCATAAGCTGAGGGGGAACTCATCAGAAGACGGAAGTTCATCAGCTTAGTTATTCATTATTATATTCAAGGATTAACTTTCAACATACTAGTTAACTTATGAATTCTTAAAGACAGGGGGAACGTGTAAGACTAGCGGTACTTCTGTTCTAAAGATGAAATTTGTTAATGTCAGTTAGTTGAAGTTATGTTATCAGAAGATCTGTTCTTAATTCTTGAAGACTGAAGATTATTTTATCTTGCTGGATTGACAAACAGCAGAGGAAGATTACTAACTATTGGCTTTCTCTAGTAATATCAGATAACAGATCACTCGTCTGTCAGATAAGTTAAACTCTACTCATCTGATACATTATATCAGATAACAAATCGCATCTTTTGAAACACGCTTTTATAAGTAACAGATAAGTGCCGATTGAGTTTCCCGCCCATCTGACATTAAAATAATCAATTTGAAGTCCGCAATTCTCTCCCGCACGATTTAAAACTGTCAGATTAATCTTACGGTTCATATTTATCACGATAATCAATAACAAAAGAAACGTATAAAATCCGATCTGAACAGACCAGTCGTCTTACGCACACAAAATTCCTAAATTCTCTAACTCTCTAAGCTCTCTGTTCTCTACAGATTTTCATTACTCTATCTCACAATGGAGGTTATTGAAGGAAGATATTTGAGCTATGAAAAGTTTTACAGATCTGGCACCGATCTGATGCGAATTATCATGAAGAAAATCAAAGAGGCATCATTGGTACCAATTCTGGAAGCTCACGATGAGCATGTGTATCTTGAAGACGTTGATGATTTCTACAGCACCAGAAAATTCAACAAAGAAAGAACTACTATGACTGCCACTGTCGGAGGGAAAAAGATTTGTATCTCAACTGTTGTGTTAAATGAAATCTACAAGCTGACAAATGAGGGAGGAGATGTGACAGACCTAGGGTCTGAAAAAGAAGAGGAATTCTGGGCAATTTGTGCTAAGGAAGGGGAGGAGATGACAGGAACTCTGATGAAGACTCAGTTGAAAGATTAGTATTAGAGGTTCGCTGACATTATTGCGAAAGTACTGGACTGCAGTACAAGTTCCTTGGATGGTTTACCAAGAAGAAGATACTACACAATGATCAGCATCTACTATGGATTGAAAATAAACTGGGCTGCTCATGTGTTTGATCTTTTGTGTAATAAAAAGGTCAAGCATGCTATCTTATTGAGTCATCTGTTCAAAAGCCTTGGATGTCCAATGGGAGGTGGAAAGAACATCCATGGTGGAAAGGAGTTTAAGTTGTATGAGCCTGTTAGGAGTGTGGGCACTTCTAAAAGAAAAGCCCCTGCTAAAACTGCTAAGGGCCCTGCCAAGAAGGGAAAGAAGGCTGGACAGACCAGTATGTCTGCTGATCAAACAGCAACCCCTGCTGTTGAAGCTGGATCAGCACAGCCTGAAGTTGTCATTCCAGAAAAGGTGATTGATGACTTCACCAAAGAGATTGAACAAATGGAGACTGGATCATCTCCAGAAAGAACAGATTCTGAGGAAGCTGTTTCTGTTCAAACAAAGAAGAGAATGAGGACAAAGAGTGCTGCAAAAGGACCTCCTAGGTCCAAACCTGAATCATCAAAGAGAATTCCCAAGTCTAAGGCAAAGAGAAAAGTCACATTCTCTGAAGTACCATCTGAAACGGTCAGAGAATCACCAGCATCAACAGAAAGGCCTATCACTGTTGAAGAGCCTGTTGTCAAGCCTGCTGAAGATGCTGCTGCTGAAATTGGAGTTTCTGCTACAGACTCATCTGCTGTAGTATCTGCTGAAGTTAGAGAAGAACAGCAGACTGGCACAACAAATGAAGGAGAGGCACTCCTTCTGCATCCCACTCCTGTTGCTGCCACTCCACTTCAGACAATTGAAAGTCCTGAAACTAAGAAGAAAAGGACTGGTAAGATTGTGATCCCTTATGTCTCTGCTGCTGCAAAGAAGAAGCAAGATGAAGCTGAAAGACAAAAGAAAGCTGCAGAAAAGGCTGAGGAGGATCGTCTGAAGAACCTTGAGCTCAAAAGGCTGGAAGAAGAAGCCATCAAGATGACTCAAGCAGAAAGGGATGCTGTTGAAGCAGCTGAGTTAGCTGCTGCTATTGAGGCAAGTGCTAAGGACTCTCATGGTCCTAAGCATACTGGAGGCATTGTAATAGGTGAACAGATAGATCCCACCAAGCCCAAACCAGTTATGCCTACACCAGCAATTCAACCCAAAAGAAGAGAAGAGATCAAACTGGCTTTGGAGATTGTCAGGGATGACCCTGATGCCTTTGAAGAATTTATCAAAAGGTTGGATGCTGAGAATGAAAGAATTACTCGTCTGACGATGTTCAACAAAGAAAAGATCAGATACAATAGACGGAGAGACTATCGTCTGACAAAGAGTAAAGACCAGATTGCAAGCTGGAAGATCTTTGCTGATGAAGAAGCTTGGGTACTAAAGTGGCTTGAGACTGGCTCTATCACTCAAGCACTAGACTCAGAGTTCTTCCTGGACAAATTGAGACTGAGGATCAGTCAAGTTGTGAAAGCAGAAGCAAAGAAAATCTATGAATCTGTTCCTGAGGAGTATGCTGATGATGAAGACCTCAAGGAAAGATCCATTAAGTTGGTTGTTTCCCAGACAATGGAAACATGGGCCAAGAAGACTAGAAAGATGAAGGGGCAACCAAGTTCTATGATCCCCCTTCCTAGTCTGAAGCAGATTGTCTATGGCACTAACATTAGGCCATATGAAGAATTACCAGAAGATCCTATCTCACCTTTTGTTCCTATTGATGATCTAACTTGGATTACTCACAGGACTGCTTTGGATGAAGCTGGCACAAGGCGCACCATTATAAATGTTAAGAAGATCCAAGCACCCCCTGCTGACCAAGGAAAGGAGAAAGAAGTTGCTTCTGATCCTGCATATCAAAACAGAGAAAAAGAGGGAACTGCTGACCCTGCTGATCAGGACAAGGAAAAAGAGAAGGAAAATAACTCTGCTCTGGTAAATCAAGAAAAAGACAAGGATGATACCTCTGAGCCAGCTGATAAAGAGAAGGAAAGTACTCCAAATCAAGCTGATCAGATTACAGAAAAGGAGGATTCTGCTGAACAAAGTGATCAGACTAAGGAGAAGGAAAGCACTCCTAGTCAAGCTGATAAGACCAAGGAAGATGAGCCTGCTTCTGGTCCAGCAGATCAGACAACTGAAGAAACAACTCAAGTAGCAGATCAGATTGCTGAAGAGGCAGTTCTTGCCTTACCTCCTACTGCATCCGAAGTTGCTTCTACATCTCAGAACCTACAACAAACATCTTTGTTGGATTCAATTCAGCAAATGATATCAAACTCAATGAAGGAGATGGAAGAGAAGTTAACTGCCAATCTGTTGACTGTTGTAAGTCAACCAACTCAGAAAGCTGCTGCTGTTCCAACTGATCTAATAGAAGATACTGCTCAGAATGTTAAGTCCATCAGTCAAGATATGGACATACTCAGAAGAAGGACTCAGAGCACTGCTGCTGGTTGGAGACAGATTGAAGAAACAGTTGAGATGGCCATTCATGCTGAGGATGAAACAATGCAAAATATGATGAAGGACTTCAAGGCATCTGCTGATTGGATTCTGGGAACTCAAATTCAGTTAGGTGACCAAGGAGAAGATGTCCTAAAAAGAATGGAGGCATTTGAGGCTAATCAACGTAGACAACAAGCTCAACTGGATGCTATGGAAGAGAACATCAAGCTTCTCTGTGACTCACTTCAGATCAGACCAATCTTGCCACAATATCCAATCAACCCTGCTGATGATGACAAAAAGGGGGAATATAGGGTACTTAGGGAAGATGAGGAACCTTGTGATGAAGAAAATAATGCTGAAGAAGAAGGAACTGAAGTGTTGGAAGAATCTGCTGATAATGAAAAGACTGATGAAGAAAATGAAGGCACAAGCAGACCAACAGATGAGAAGATCACAGAAGAAGAAGGTGAAGCTGAAGAAACTGAAGCTGAAGCAAAAGCTAAGTCTGACAAAGAGATAGCTGCTGCTAAGGATTCAGCTGAAGAACAGCTTGACCCTGATGCTAAAAAGAAGAAGTTAGAGCTGTTAAAACAGAAATTCTCTGAGGAGTTGGAAGCTGAGACTTCCAAACCTGGTGAAGAAGAAGAAAAGAACAAGGAAGCTAAAGAAGACAAGAAAGAAGAAGACAAGATAGAAGACTAGTCTTGTTTAGTTTGCTTATGCTTATTTCCTTGTAATCTTTTATCTTTGCACATCTTATCTGATTAAACTTGTAACATGTAATACTTTCAGAATCTATAAAATGTTCAAGTTTGAAATCCGATAGACTATTTCTATCTCAGAAATTTTTGAGGATCAAAACTTTTGTTTAGGTACAGGTACTTAGCTGAAGTTTTGTCATCATCAAAAAGGGGAGAATTGTTGGATGAAGATGAAGATGAAGTGCAAAGAAGTTAAGAAGTTAAGGGATGGTTTTGATGATTTCCAAAACGTCAAAATCAGCTAAGTATGGAAAGCTTAGTTCCCTTAGAAGAATTTTGAACAAGTGTAGAAGACATCAGAAGAGTTCAAAGTTCAAAGCCCGGAAGACTACTGATCTCGTGCTGAAACAGCGAACAGAAGGGTAGGTCATCAGCTGACTCAAATCATATTAGTTCAGTGTTTGATCAGCAGAGTATCTATCAGCAGAGTTGCTTCAATCAGCAGAGTAGAAGAGATCAAGAGATTAGTCCAACGGTAATAAATGCACTTAGTGTAATAAATGCTGCAAGAGAAGGGTAGTAATGGCAAATGATTGAAGAAAACTCTCGGATCAGCAGAGTGCATTTAATGCTGCTACAGGAAAGTACAGCAGAAAAAGGACTGTAGCAGGTAGCCGTTCTGAAATCGGGCTAAGACTATGGATTTGAGATTTGATTTCCTTCAACGGTCATAATTTCAAATCCAAGTATAAATAGAGCTAAGTTCGAAGAGAGACAGACACAACAACATTCTGAGATTTCATTTTTAAAGCAGAAATTTTCTAAGTCTCAAGAAGCTCGAACAACTCACTCGTCTGGTGGAAGTCATCTGTTGACAGAAATCCAGTTGAAGAAAACAGAAAAATACAATCTGAGTGAATTTGTATTAGCTGAGTGTTGTGAGAAGTTTAAATCCATCTTTGTGTGTGATTTAACTTCAGAGGATAGGTTTTCTTTGTGATTTCTTATTGCGAGCTTATAGCCTTCTCATTTGTTGTTTAGGTATAAGTGGAGACATATTGTAAACTTTGTGTTTGTAGTATAACCCAGAATCTAAGTGATCTGGAAGAGTGGACTAAATGATTTTTATCCATATAACCACTATAAAAATTCTCTGTGTTATTCTTGCATTTAAAGTTTTCTTGCATATTTTGAAATTGCATAAGTTTACACTTTGAATTATCAAAAGATTTTATAAGGAGTTTCAAAACTGGGATAAAATCTTTTTAAGGACTTAGTCTACTTGTGAAAAACACTTTCAAACATCCGCTGCAAGTATACTCTTGATAAAACTGATTTTTACAAAAATCAGCTAAGTTAACTGTAAGAAGAGTGGTCACTCTGCTGTTCAAGATTTGTTCACGATCAGCATAGTCATCTGTTCTTCATCAGCTTAGTCTGCTGACAGAAGACTGAAAAGTTTTTAAGTCTAAAAATTTTCAGAGGTCTATTCACCCCCCCCCCTCTAGACCTCATCTGACCACTTGGGACCAACAAGCTTACTGCCTAAAACGTTTTATTTAAAAACACGCTTTTACAAGTGATAAAAGAGCGGAACATATTCAGATTTGAATTTGAAAGGTCTTAACTGACGCCGCACGATCAAAACTGACAAGAAATGGATCTAACGGTTAGCTGGTATCACGGAAACCGAAATACCATAACTCTATAAATCCAGATTTGATCATCTCAGTAGATCTTTACGCACCCAAATATTTAAAGAGCACTTGTGAGCAAAAATCCTTGCAATTTTCTGCAAAAATTCTTCTTTTTCACTAGCTTTCAACAGAATTGAGATGGCGTCTAGTCAAGATTCGAAGGCTGAGGGGATGTACCTTGTGTATGATTCCTATTACCAATCTGGTACAGCGTTGATGAAAGAACTGCTGGAGAAATTCAAAGCGGCCTCTCTAATAAATTTCATGGAATACCATGAGGGCCTGGTGTGGACTGATCAAGTCCTGGAGTACTACCGCACTGCAACTGTGGACTCCACTAAGTTGGAGATTAAGGCCACTGTCGGAGGTAAATCCATAACCATTACTCTTCAACTGCTTCATGAGACGTTTGGACTATCCATCAGCGGACGTCATGACGTCACTACTCTGACCGAGGAAAAACATCAACAATTCTGGGCAATCTGTGCCAAAAAGGGTGAGATGTTGACTGGCAACATGAAGAAGAAGTAGCTAACAGACGAGTATCAGAGGATGGCTGATATGGTCTGCAAGCTGATTGAAAACTGCACCTTCTCACAGGATGATGTGACTATGAAGAGGTTCAGCATAATGACTGCTATCTACTATGGATTGGAGGTGAAATGGTCCACAGTAATTTGGTATATCTTTGCTAATTTCTTGGACAAGAAAAGCAAGAGCAAGGCCCCTCAAACCAATTACAGAATCACTCTCAGTTATCTGCTGTTCAAGATGGGCTGTGAGGTGACAAATGGGAAGGAAATTCACTCTGGAAAAGCAATGTCAAAGTACTTGCCTGTTCTCAAAAGAAAGGCTGACGAAGCTGAAGCAGAAGAAGAAACAGAGGAACCAATGGAGACTCCTGCCAAAAGGCCTAGGAGATTAGTCAAAACAGCTCAGCTAGCTGTTGAGACTCAAAAGAAAAAGGCTGCTGACGAGCCTAAGGAGAAAGCTCCAAAGAAGCTGAAGAAGGTGGATAATATTGAAGCTGACAAGATTATTGATCAAGCCACCGCTGATGTCAGGAACATGTCTCCTGCATCATCTTCTAGAACTCCATCTGCTGAAGTGCCTGATGCGAATGTCTCTCATAGGACCAGAAGTCAATTAAGGGATACTGGTGCTTCCCAACCTGTTCAAGGAAGACCAAAGAAGACTGCAAGAAAACAAATGACTTTTGTGGATAAGCCCACTGAGCTGGTGGACTTAGTAAGAGAAAGCCCTCAAACAGCAGAGAGGCCTGTTGGAGCTGAAGAAGCTTCTGTTGCTGAACAGACTGATGCGCAACAGATTACTCAAGCAAAGCCAACAGTTGAGGTTGCTAACCCTCAGGATGATCCTGATGTGATGATCATCCATCCCATTGCAGCTGCACCTCTTGCATCTGCTGCTCCTCAATCTGCCCCAGCTGACAAGAGAAAGAGAAAATTTCTGATCAAGAAGAAAAAGATCTCTGCAGCTGATAAGAAGAAAAGGGAGGAAGCTGAGCAGAGAAAAAGGGATGTGTTGGAAGAAATAAGGCATTAGAACTAAGCAAGATTCAAGAAGCTAAGGATGCTGAAAGAAGAAAAATGTCTGAAGCTGAAAGAAATGCAGCTGAAGATGCTGAGCTTGCTATGGTCATTGAGCTAAGTAAAACTGATGCTCATGGACCAGTTCATGCTGGAGGCATCAAGATCGATGAAGGCAAAGAAAAGAAGCCTAAGATGCCTGTTGGAGAGGTCAAGCCAAAGGATAAGTATGAAGTAAGAAGAGCTTTTGACATCATTCATGCTGACAAAGCTCTCTTCAAAAGGTTTGAAAAGACCTTGGCTTATTATGACCAGAAGGTGATGCTAAAGACTCTGTTCACCCACGAGAAGCCTAAATACATGAAATGGAGGGATTATAGGCTGAACAGATCTGTTGCAGAGCTTCAGAGTTGGAAGGAGTTAGCTGATGAAGAAAAATGGGTTCTGAATTGGCTAAGGACCGACTTTATTCAACAAGCCTTGGATCCTCATTTTGTACGGGATGCTATGCATCAATACGCTAAGGATTATGTTATGGAGGAAGCCAAGATCATTCAAAACACTTTGCCACCAAAGAGAAGAAAATCTGATGATGCTGTTGAAAGAGCAATCAACATAGCTGTTATGACCGCCTTGAAGAGATGGGCAGAAAGGTCAAGATATCAGCAAGGATCTTCAAATGAATTGCCTCAGCTGCCAAGCATTCAACAGATTACATTTGGCAAGGAAGTCAAGAATTACTATGAAGTGCCTAAGGGAAAGCCATCTGTTCAAAGGCCATGGATTGTTGTGCGACAAATCCGTCAAACAACAACCTTTACTGATGACGGCACGATAACTAGTAAATTTTTTGACGATGTAACTGATCAGCCCAAAGCTGCTAATGAACCCTTAGCAATTGAGTGGAATGCTAAGGAGTCAAGAGCTGATCAGGAGACAGAATTGAAAGATGCCCCTGTCCACCAGGAAGATGAAGGAAGGGAAGCTGCTGATTCTGCTTCATCAAGTGATCTGCACTCATCACTGATGGAAGCCTTCCAGATGCTGATGGAAAATCAAATGAAAGAATTGGAAGAGAAGAACAACACGCAGCTGAAGAAGTTGCAACAGGAGTTGGTAGAGTCCAACAGATTACAGCTTGAAAGCATGCAACTCCTTACTGCAAGAACTATCAGGAATGCCATTGATAGTTTTCCCATGCCTGAAGATCATTCAAAGCAGATGATGCAGAGCTTTGTTGAAATGAATAGAAATGTTGAAGATGTGAAGGCTGATGTCAACCAACTTCATGCTGCTTTAAAGAGAGCTGAAAACAACATAGTTGATCTCACTGCAAACTTCATCAAAGTCAGTGAAGAAGAGAAAGCTATTAATGTTGGGATGTTGCAGGAACTTAACAAAGCTGGAGATGTTATCCATGAAGAACTTTCCACCATGCAACTCAACATTGATTGCCTAAATGACAAGAATGACACCATCAACACAACTCTCGATCATTTGATTGCCAGCCATGATGTAGCCAATCAGAATATCAAAGCTTTATGTGCTGCTATGAAGATTCCTATTGTTGCACTTAACCCAGCTGCTGAACCTGATAATGTCACCAAGTATGATGATGACAAAAAGGGGAAAGAGAAAAGGGAAGAACCAACTAAGGAAACTGTTGCTGTTGTTGAAGCTAAGAAGACTGATGAAGCTGCTGAACCTGAAATGATTAAAGGCAAAGAGACATTTGCTGAAGTTTCTAAGGAAAAACCCAAGTCTGCTGAAGAAAAGGCTGCTTCCAAAGATTCTGATGAAGATAAATCAGAGCCCTACACCAAGTATAAGGATGAAGAGAGGATCAAGAGAAAGGTGGAGGAAGCTGCAAAAGAGTAAGAAATGAAAGATAAAATGGAAGCTGCTAAGTCCAATCTTCTTTTAGATGAGGATGCTGATGAGGATGAAGAAGAAGATGATGAAGAATCATCTTATGAATATGAAGAAGTGCTGGAAGGAACTGATGAAGAAGCTGACAGTTAGTATATACAAATCTATTTGTAATCAGTTTACTTTATCTATCTTTCGGACATCTCATCTGATCAGAAACTGTAACTTGTACTTATTTATCAGATTATCAATAAAAGTTCAAGTTTCTGTTTTCAACATATATTTTCTATCTCAGAAAATTTTGAAGGTCACAAACTTTAGCATAGGTAAAATAGGTACTTAGCTGAAGTTTTCTCATCATCAAAAAGGGGGAAATTGTTGGATAAGGATGAAGATGAAGAGCACTGAAGATAATAAGTAAAGGGAGGTTTTGATGAATTCCAAAACTTCAAATCTGCTAAGTATAAATTAACTTAGCTGATATCCCTTAGAAGAATTTTGGCTAAGTAAAGAAGATATCAGAAGAGTCAAGATTCAAGGTCCAAGACTACTGATCTGCTGAAGGAAAGAAATCAGATTGGTGAAGATCAGCCGACTCAAAATAGATTTGTTCAAGTTTGAGATCAGCTTAGTTCGCCATCAGATTTGTACGTTCGTCAGCCAAGTGAAAAGATCAAGAAGTCATCCCAATGGTAATAAATGCCCCTAGAAGTAATAAATGCTGAAGTACAAGGCTATTAAAGACAAATGATTGAAGAAATGCTTCGCATCAGCTGGGTGCATTTAATGCTGCCTGCAGAAAAGTACTGTTGACAGTACGGACATACTGCAGAGAGCCGTTCACGGAAATTAAGGACCAGTACCCGAGGATTTTGAAATTTGTCTCACTTCAACGGACATTTTTCAAACCTACGAGTATAAATAGCTGGAGAGACAAAGAGAATAAGAACAACACAATCTCTGAGAATAAATCCGACGCAGAATCTCTTAAGTCTCAAGAACAGCTCACTCATCAGCTCTGTCATTTGTTGACTGAAGCCGAAGTTGAAGATCAAAGAAAAACACATTTTTCTGAGTGAAAAACTGTTTAAGTGTTGTGAGAAGTGTAGATCCATCTTTGTGAGTGATCTAGCTTCAGAGGATAGGTTTTCTTAGTGATTTCCTATTGCGAGCTTACGGCCAGATTCATTAGTTGTTTTGGCGTAAGTGGAATGTACTAATTACTGTGTGTTCTTAGTATAACCCAAGATCTTTGTGACTTGGAAGAGTGGACTAAAGGATATTCAAATCCATATAACCACTATAAAAATTACTTGTGTTTTTACATTTGCTTTTAACTTGCATATTTTAAGATTGCATAAAACACATTTATAACTGTTTGAAAAGAGTTCAAAGGAGTTTACAAAACTGGGGATAAAATTTTCAAACTACTAAGTTTACTTGTGAAAAACACTTTGAAAATCCGCTGCAAGTACTCTAGTATTAAAACTGATTTTAGCAAAAATCAGCTAAGTGATTATCAGATTAGTGGTCAACAAAGCTGTTCAAAGATTTGTTCGCGATCAGCCTTGTAAAATTACTGTTCGGTAACAGCTTAGTCTGTTTAAGTTGGAACAAAAGTTTTAAAGTTAAAAATTGTGAAAAAGTTTAGAGGTCTATTGACCCCCCCCCCTCCCCTCTAGACCTCATCTGACCACTTGGGACCAACAACTGCGGTGTATAAACAACACACCGCGGTGTACGTTTTTGCAAAACAGATCAAATGTTACAGGAATTTTTACACCGCGGTGTATTTCACTCAATAAACAGAGCAAACTCTCTGGAAATTTTGCACCACTGTGTATTTGAAATTGCACCGCGGTGTATAAAGTGATTAAACTTACTAGAAATTTTGCACCGCGGTGTATTATTTTCAGTGGGTTTTTCAGTACTTTTGAATACAGACTAAAAAAATAAGTCTGTGATAAAAAATCTTAACACTTCAGAACAACAAAATTTAAAATCTCACATCGATTCTCGACTGGCTCAATTTCACAATTCCCGACTTGTATTTCCACACTCGATTTCGCTAAGTTGTCGTGCTCAATCATTACCTACAACAAAACACACAAGCACAAGAAATCAAAAGACACGACACGACAACAACAAAAACAACAAGACAACGAAAACGAAAAAAAAAACAAAATGCTTGGGTTGTCTCCCAAGGAGCGCTTGTTTATAGTCGGTAGCTTGACTTGAAACTTCTCTTTTCTTTTAGGGTGGCCAATAACCGAATAGGATCCCATCGGGATCAAGTATAAGCCCCGGCTTTTTTGCTTTTAAATTCGTCCCACACTTTAATTTTTCCATTGTACGGTCTTTTGGGACGGATTTGAACCACATATCAAATCGAAAACTTTTATCTCCCAGTTCAAATCTCTTGTAATCTTTACCCATAATTATCCATGTTGCTTTGCTCGGGTGGATCCACTTGTCTTCTTTGGGAATAATCAAGTCCACATAAGAATATTTGATGACCTTTTGATCAAACCCTTCATCCATGATGAATTTATCTTCTTTGGCAAGCTCTTTCGATCCACCTTGTTCTTCATCTCTAGTGGGAAGCTCATTTGTTTCTAACATTTCACTCGGTTCATTAAAACTTTCATTAGGAGCAACTGATTCGATTGTACTCGGCAAAGTTCCAGGGGGTCTTATGACTAAAGCTTGCGAGATTTGCTCCATTTGTGTTTGAAGATTACTTAATGCCCTCGAGTCTTCTTGCAACTGTTTGGAAACCTCTTCCAACTGTTTGGAAACATCTTCCAACTTAGAATCGTCTGTAACCATGTATGTGGTGGTGTGCTCCATGAACTTAGTGAATGCTTCTTCCAAAGATGATTGTGCCACTACCGGAGGTTGAGAATATTCATGATAGTTCGGTTTGATGAATGGGGTAGTCATCATCATATCCGGGTGTGGTCCACCTCCCCACTCATTGTTCCTTGGATAATACGGGTCATCTCCCCATTCGATATTGTAGCCATTGTAAGTGGAACTCGGCTCATAATGTCTACCCATGTATGAATTCTCATATTGAAAATGAATTGGATTCATTGGGCAACCGGCGATTGTGCTCTCCCCCATGCAATGCATATAATAACAAAGTGATGTTCCCTCGGTTGACCTTGGATAGCAATCATTGTAGGCCATCGTACCTAGGAAGACAAAGATCACAACATAAATAACAAATCCAAGCTAAGATATACAAGAATATAAATTGGCAAACAATCGTTACAATTCCCCGGCAACGGCGCCAAAAACTTGTTGCGTTCCAAATACTTGTACGCAAACCACGCAAGTATACAGTCGTCTACAAGTAATAAAGTGATAAGGAGTGTCGAACCCACGAGGAATTGTTCAATTAATTACCAACTAATGTCTTGTTACTTCTACTTAGATTTGTAAGTTGAGTTTGGTGAGGTGATGGTGGTTTTGATATTACAACTCAATTAAGGTGACTAAGGAAACTAACACTTGACTTAATATATGTAAAGGCTTCTACGATTTTACGTCACCTAGTTCAATTCAAGACAAACGACTCAACAATTGACAACCACACTCATGTTTGTAGTTCAAGATTTCATAAAATATTCATACGAATCTTCCGAATAGTGTACGAACCTACCAATTTATGTCTAAAAGGATTAAGCCTAAGTGATGCATTAATTCCAAACCTTATTAGAACATGAAATGACCTAGGTATATTCATATCCTAAAATCAAATCACAACCTAGTTTTTCAATCTAATATTTAATCCACTATGCCTAGCAATTAAAGATCAATTCCTTTCATCCTATGGTTGATCAAACCACAAGTTGACAAAAGCTCAAACTAGTTTAACAAACACTTGTATACAAGCATAGCAACAACTATTAACTCATCATTTAATCAAAAATCAAGAACCAAACATAGGATCAATAAAAACGTAGAATAAAGGAGATTAGCTACTCATAACAATAAATATATCATTCATTACATTAATGAAAACCATAAATGTAAATGAACAAAGTAAAAGTGTTAGAGTTGGCTTAATGGTGGAGATCTTCAACTACTTCTCCATCAAGCCTTTTTATCTTCAATGGGGAGTCCAAGTGTTTGTTCTTCTTTCCAAAGTGCAAACCCTTCTCTTTTCTTCAAAGGAGGCAATAGAATAAAAATGAAATATGAATCTCAAGAGTTGTTGATGATCTAAGCCTCTAACCTAGCAACAACTACAAGCCCTAATGCCTAAGTTACCCTCCAAACAATGGCAACTAAGGCCAAAAAGTCCCTCAAGATGCCTAAAAATACAAGTGGGATCAAAGGGGGATAATACAAAAAATCCCCTGCCTTTCCCGCAGCAAAAATCGCTGTTAGCAGGGGTACACCGCGGTGTATGAATCATACACCGCGGTGTGACAAGGGCAGTCAGTTTCCAGCTCTGCCGCACTTCCTTCTGAGCAGCATATCTTTTGATTCCGAACTCCGATTGCGGATCCGTAAAGTTCGTAGTGTAGCTAACTCACTCATCTATGACATATCCAATATTAAGCTTATTTGGATCATCCATGAAAAAGTTGTGCATGCTCTACTGAGCAGCTATCTATAATCTTAACGATTTGCTTCGGGTTCTATTTCCTTTGAAGCTCGAGCTTGACTCGCGGGGTGGGTAGAACGACTCGCACCATTGATACGCAACTCCTAATCACTCAAGATGTCAATACCTACAAACCACGGAGAAAACGATCAAAACGAGAGCAAAAACACTAAAAACGAACAAAGGCCAAACGAAGGGGCCAAAAGCACAAAAGACACGAAAACACGCGAAGACACACAAACACTCGGATCAAAACAAGATGTTTTGGGCTTAAAGAGATAGGTAATAACGACGTTTTCACGGCGTTATCATTAATTCTCCTATATCGTTAAAAAATAAGTTTGAGATTGTTGCCTTTGATTTGGCCACCGAAGAGTGGATTATGCCGCCACCAATACCGCCAGGGCCGATCACATGTTTGAAGAAAATGATTTTGAGTAACCACCATGGATCTCTATGTGCTAGTTTCCATTATATTTATACACATATTGATATGTGGGTTATGAAAATTGAAGGCATAAACATTTCTTGGAGCAAGTTGTTTACAATCAAGGATGTTTATTACAATAGTGGACTACGAATTATGGCTATAGGAAATTTGAAGAAGATGAATCAACAGAAAGTGCTCATCAGATTTCATGATAAATTGAAGTGGTATGACATTGAGAAAGAAACTGAAGAAGATGTTGATATTTTTTGTGCATCCTATTTTTACAATTCCCTTAATTACTATGAAGGTCTTGCTCGAGTTTAGTATTACCTTTAAGCACATATCATATCACATGAGAGAATCAAAGGTGCATTTGGTATGTGGGTGGTTATCTTTTTGTATTTGCATAATTTAGCTCGACTTGTGCTTTTATTTTATTTGTGGTTTTTCAAAGGCTTAATCCCTTTTGAGATGCGTGATTAAGTATTGAACCTCTCCTAACAGGGATACGAACATGAGTTCGCTATTTTACAATGATTGGTCTCTTTTACTAGACCAATTACATGTTGATAACTGGTGTTTTTATTATAAGAAAATGCTCATTCTTTGAATTTATTTCATATGTCAGCAAAAGAATGATTAGCAAAAGGATATCGACTAAAATAAATAGATAAATATTCACTTTATGTTATATTGATGGTAAAATATTATTATTATTGCTTATATAGTAAAATTTTATTTATTATCGAAATTAAATTTTTAATCACGTGTGTATCGTATAGTGTACTTATTATAAGATCCATATCGTGTTAGTAAGATACAAGAGAGGCTACAAGATAAAACTTTTGATTCAAATTGTTCAGCCTCCGTACTGTATTGTATTGTATCTCATGTTTTGTATGGTAAATCGTAAGATGTTGAAATAGTTGAATAGTTTAGATTTTCGTTCAACTATTGCACAACCTAAACAATATAAGGATCGAGCCTTAAATGCCCCTTTACTTTGGGGCCTTGGGGTCCAATTAGCCGTACAACTAAAACATATGGGTTGTGATTTGTTTGGTTCTCCAACTACAATTATAGGCCGACCCATAATTTTAGTCCACATTATGTGGATAACAGGCCCTAATGTTAGGCTTTTCAAGTTAGCCGAATTGGGCCCTAATTGACTGCAACTTTTATTTGGGCAGTAGGCCTATTGGTGCATGAGATGTAAGCAATCTTAATTATAACAGCATTCCTAAACTTCTCATCAAGATCTTATCAATCTTTTCAACTTAAAAAGCGGAAGATTGATATGAAGATAACGTGTCAATTTTGTGCCAGTAGAATGCTAGAATTTGTTATTCTTCGTAATTATTGAATCCCTATCCAACTCTAGATCACACTTAATTATATATATATATATATATATATATATATATATATATATATATTCATATCTAGATGATATTTTCAAATCATAAAAAAATTCAAAATATTCAAAGTGTAAGCAAAAGTTAAAGATGGGTTGGAGTAGAGGAGAAATATTGGGTAAGGGAGGTTTTGCTTTTGTATCAAAGGCCAAAACACACCAAGAAAGCAGTTCGGGTCACGAAAACCGACCTCTCCCGCCGATCATTGCCGTCAAATCAGCCAAAGTTTCGGAGTCGAAACCATTGTTGAAAGAGAAGGAGTTCTTGGATCAGTTCAAGGCATGCCCATGCATCCTTCGTTGCTACGGAGATGACCACACCACCGAAAATGGCCAACAACTCTTCAATATTTCGCTCGAATACGCATCTGGAGGTTGCCTCGGCGATCGCATTACGGAGAAAGGTCTACCGGAGCACGCCGTGAAACACCACGTGAAGTCCATGCTCACTGCTCTCGGGCATATCCACAAAATGGGTTATGTACACTGCGATGTAAAGCCCCATAATTAATGTGTTGATTGTTAAAGAAGGTACTAATCAAGATGAAGTTGTGAAGCTTGCCGATTTTGGGAGTGCTAAAAGCGGATAAGGAGCTAGAGGATGGTGGTTTTAGAGGCACCGTGCTTTATGCTGCGCCAGAGTCGATATCCTACCGGAGTCCGATGTTTGGGCTTTGGGTTGCACCGTTTTACATACGTTAACGGGTAAAGCGCCATGGAAGTTCGACAAAAAGGTACAAACCAAAGACGTGTTGTTCAAGATTGGTTGCAGTAATGAGATCCCCGAAATCCCTACCGGCAAGAAGATCTCCAAGGAGGCTAAGGATTTTGTAAGAAAGTGTTTGGTTAAGGATCCTAGAGTTAGGTGGAGAGTTGACATGCTTCTTGATCATCCGTTCTTGAAAATGCCGACGGTCGGAAGCCGCCGCCACCACCACCACCACCACCACCTATCCTCAAGATTTCATTTGATGATGCCTCACTGCTTTCATGGTCGAAATGGTGCTACTGTTCATGCAGAGGCGGATCTACTATATGAGTTGGCCCCCCCAAGATTGTTTTTTTTTTTTTCGTTCTATTCATGTATATATTTAGTTCATTTGAATGCCTATTGGTTTCTTTTAAAATCTAAATTACAATATTTTGTGAATTTAAGTGATATGTAGTATGAATCAATTAATTAAACTATTATGATTTTTAAATTTTAAACCAATATGATACCAGTTTATTGTGATATTAGTTTATTCATTATTTCATACGTTCTGTATGCGAAATAGAAAGTAAAGCTTGTGAAAAATAAGCTTGAAAACAATATAAAAGTTTATTTACTCCGTATTATACATTATTTTGTTGAAGTTTTAATTCATAATTAAATAATATTAATTTTATTTGAGACTATTTTATAGTATATTAATGAACATGGTGTATAATTATAATATAGTGAAAATACATTTTAGAGTATACATTTTGTGTCATTTATTTATACAGATTTTTTTTCATGATAATAAAAATTGGCCCCCTCGACTCTGGAATCCTGGATCCGCCCCTGTGTTCATGCATTATAATGTTGATGATGATAAATTTATCATGAATTTTTGTAGACTCAAAAAGTGTATCTTATTGTAGAAGTTTGAATCAATATTGACATCAGTTTTTTGCTCAATCAAAGTTTACTGTCTTACTATCTAATATCAATTGTGATGTTTATTTTAATAAAGTCAAATAGATTGTTTACTATCACTTTTACTCTGTTTCATAAAATTCGTATATTCAATAATTTGCATTTTTTTTTCTTTCAAATTACATGGAGTTAAATTGGCATTAGTTCTCCTCTTTTACGGTAAATTTATTTAGTATTCTTTTTCTTGGTCTAGTTATTGATCCAAGTTAATTTTAGTGTTATTTAAAATAAATTTTGAGTTTCTGTAGATGAATTTGATTTGATCACGGATGTGGTGTAATTTGCCAAGACGAATTTGAAATTACATATTGACTTCCCCAAAAGTTTTAATTTTATACCACATGTTATTTAAGATTATTTTTGCAGCCATCTCCATATCAAGTTTTAATTGAGTTTCCTGTCTGGTCCTTTGATTATTTAGTCATGCAATGAGGGGGTGGGTAATTAGCCTCAAAGTTTTAAGTTGCAAAGTTGAACTAAAAGATTACGCAAGAATTATATGGGTTGCAATTTGGATGATGATTTAACAACAATAAAATATAAAATATGAGATCAATTTGAGAAGAACTTAAATTACAAAGAAAAATTTGGGTCAAATTCGATATTTCCTAAAATTCAGTAGGAATTTTGACTAACCGCAAGTTTGAGACAGGATTCGTAGTTTAATGGGGATTTTGATCATTTATCCAAGAAAATAAATAATTACGAGGTCTTAATATCCGTCGAGTCGCGTCAATTATATAATATGAGAACCCTATAGATTCGAATTTGAGTCATCACTTTGAATGTATTAATATCATTCAGTAAAGTAATGATACGTTGATTTCTCCTATACATATACTAAACCCATGATATAACAAAATGCTGACACACACGCCTACATAAATTTTTAAAACTTTACAAAAATTGAAAAAGACAACCATATTAATTTTTTCATTCTATTTCATAATCTTCTACTCATAAACTCTGTGTCTAAAACGAACGAAACACGCCTATATCGAAGACATGTCCCCTACGATATACAATATATTTTGTTCTTCTTTTCTTATAGTGGGGGCAAAAGATAAACTAAAATCTATAAAATTACATTTTTGATCTCATGGGATTGGATTTGATTTCTGGTATAGTAGTTTATAAGATTGTATCTTTAATTCCAATTTTCTAAAAAATATTTTGTACTAGGCAAGAGGGTAGCGGGCAAAACACGGCTTTTCTTTCACTACAGAGCTACTATAGCGGAAGAGTTACTATTCCATTTGATCTCCCTTGTACTTTAGGTAGCAAAATTTCGTAAAAATGTACTTTTAGTCCCAAAGTTTCATAACAATTTGTATTTTTGTCTCATAGAATAGTCAATTTTTAGCACTTTTGATTCGTCTCAATTCTGCAATGTTTGGTAGCAAATTATCTCTCCAATTATAAAAGCATGAATATTTCTTAACTTTTTTGCGTGGACTAAAATACCCTATAAAGATATTTAATTAAATGATAAATATAAAAAACTAAAATTAATAGAAGAGATATAATAACACATGAAGTTTTATTAGATATATCTCTCCTACATAACTCCTAAAATTTAAAAATTCCCTCTTATATAATCTCTTCTCTAATAATAGATAAAGACGAACCATAATATAACACTATTATTTTTAATAGCCCCAAAAAAATATATAAAAATTATTATATTTTAGCAACAATATTTATCAAAGTAAGAAAAATATTAATTTATATATTTGTTACAACATAAATCATAAAGACTCTAAATCTAAAAATGTAATATTAAATTCTTTTAAATATCCTTTTGTTTCAAAAAAAATTAAAATTGAATCGCATCAAAAACGGGTGAAATTGGTGAAAAATGGTAAAATCGAAATAAAAAAATATATGAAATCATTGGAAACATGTGAAATCAATTAAAATTCGGGTAAAATTGATGAACACTCGCGAAATTGATTAAAATTATTAATATATGTTAGGATTCTCATAATATTCTCTAGGATTGTCAAATATTACGTAGGATTTGTATATGATCTTTTTTTATTTTATTTCTTGTTTATTCCCTTGTAAGCTAAGTTTGCTTTGTATATATATTACTTGACTATGAAATAAAAAGATAACCTTCTGGAACTTTTTCATGGTACCAGAGCAAAACCAGAAAAACACCGCTGCCATACCTTGAAAATTCACAAAAATGACAGACCAAACCCAAAGTACCGACAAATCTCATCAAGGTAAAAATTCAGGGGGAGTAGTAGATACTACTTCACCATATTACATTTATTCTTCTGACAACCCAGGCCACATATTTGTTTCCAGTCCATTAAATGGTGAAAACTATCCAAGTTGGAGGCGGTCGATGCAAAATGCCTTACACGCCAAAAACAAAATTGGATTTGTCGATGGTTCAATCGAGAAGCCTGACATTAAGTCTCCACTTTATGGAAATTGGATGCAGTGCAATTCCTTGGTATTGTCATGGTTGCTAAATGCTGTAACAAAGGATATTCATGATAGTGTTGCCTATATCGAAATGGCTAATGAAGTTTGGATTGATCTTCAAGAGCGATTTTCACAGGACAATGCACCAAGAGTTCATCAATTGGAACGAGAGTTATCTTTATTCCAACAAGATGACATGTCGATCGCGACATACTACACAAAGTTGAGGGGTTTTTGGGATGAATTGCAGGCTTACAACGATATTCCAACATGCTCGTGTGGCTCATCAAAGAAATTTTCGGAATTACGAGAGATGGAGAAACTTTATAATTTCCTCATGGGTTTGAATTCAGCCTATGCAACAGTGAGATCCCAAATACTCAACATGATACCTTTGCCAAATCTTGGTAAAGCATACTCAATTCTGGTTCAAGAAGAAAAACAACAAATGATTGCTACACATCGCAATGTTTCCATTGAAGCCGCTGCAATGACCATCAAAACGGGTCCTTATATAAAGGCAAAAGGATCCACGCCAGCTCCAAAACAGAACATCACAAATCGCTCCACTTGTGAACAATGTGGGAAACCTGGACATATTAAGGAAAAATGTTTTGAATTGGTTGGATATCCATTGTGGTGGAAACCGAACTCAGGAGGTAGAGCAAATAGCATCCAATCTTCGGTGCAAAAGCAAGATCTTCCGCAAACCCAAGAATTTTGTCAAACTGCTCCAATGACTGAGGTGCAATCTTCACCAATTGCAGGGCTCAGTGCTGCTCAATATCAACAGCTTATAAGCCTTCTTAATGGTGGGAAAGCTTCGAACTTTGCTAATCTATCTGGTAAGTCAATTAATAATAAGGCGTGGATTATCGATTCCGGAGCTTCTGATCATATGACTAACAATGAAACCTCCATGGAGCATATTCATGTCAATTCATTTATGCAACCAGTTAGGTTACCTAATGGAGATCAATTGCCAGTGAATCATATCGGACATATTTCTCTATCTTGTGGTTTAAAATTAAATAATGTCCTTGGAATCTCTAAATTCAACTGTAATTTGTTATCCATCAGCAAACTTACTAAGGACCACAATTGTGCTCTAATATTTTTTTCGGACTTTTGTGTGATACAGGACCTTCAATCGAGGAGGCTGATTGGAGTGGGTAGGCAAAAGGATGGGTTATATTATCTAGATCCGAATCAACAGGTTCCAACGGTACATGCTACATCAAGTCAAGGATCAATTGCTCTTTGGCACATGCGATTAGGTCATCCTTCTCACCGGCGTTTGTCTTGCATTCCTAGTCTAGTTACTTCAAATAATGATTTTGAATCTGTTTGTGATATTTGTCATTTTGCAAAGCAAACAAGATTACCTTTTCCTAATAGTTTGAATAAAAGCAAGACATGTTTTGAGTTAATTCATTGCGACATTTGGGGGCCATACAAAACGCCTTCTATTTCTGGTGCACGTTATTTTTTTACTATAGTGGATGATTATAGCAGGTGTGTTTGGATCTATTTGATGAAACAAAAGGGGGAAACTTCTGATTTTCTTAATGCTTTTTGTGAAATGGTCAAAACTCAATTTAATTGTGGGGTGAAACAAATTAGGAGCGATAATGGTCAGGAATTTTTGTCGAGAACCATGCTTGGATTTTATAAAAATAATGGCATAATCCACCAGACTTCGTGTATAGATACACCCCAAAAAAATGGGGTCGTGGAGCGAAAACATCGTCACTTGCTTGAGGTGGCTCGGGCTTTAAGATTACAAGCATGTATTCCTAAGAAATTTTGGGTGAGTGCATTCTTACGGCTGGCTACCTAATAAATTTAACCCCGACTCCGGTTCTATCGAATAAAACACCTTATGAAACTTTGTTCGGAAAACCACCCACTTATTTAAGAGTTTTCGGGAGTTTATGTTATGCTCATATAAATCCTAAACCCAAAGATAAACTTGATGCTAGAGCTCTTAAATGTATTTTCTTGGGGTATCCATATGGCAAAAAGGGATATCGTTTATACAGTCTCCAAGATCATAAGATATTTACCTCTAGAGATGTCATTTTTTATGAGGGAAATTTTCCATTCGATCATGATACCATTAAGTCTGATGTGTTGGAACATACACCTTTTGATGACCATGCTCATGAGCATAATCATATGTTAAATGGAAATTTCCAGTCATCTGAACAAATTGAAAAGCTTGTCGAACCGGTAACAATTAGAAAAATTAATAGTTCATCTGGCCAATCCGTGGATGATATTCTTGTTAATCAAGAAGTACCCACTGCGCAAATTGAACCAGAACAAGATAGCATCTCGGTGGAGGATGTTGTATTAGAAAATCAGTCTCAAAATGCAAGTGATGCAGAACAAGTACAACGACCACATCGAAATCGGATTCTTTCTACTCGTCTCAAAGATCATGTCTATGAGATGCCATCTTCTATTATCCCATCTTTCGCCCCTACTTCATCGGCTAACTCAGGTGTGTCCTATCCTATGTCACATTTTGTTTCTAATAAAAATTTCTCTACTGCTCATCAAGCATTTTTAGGGGCTATTTCTTCTATGGATGAGCCTAAAACATTTTCTCAGGCTGTTCAAGAAGAACGTTGGAGAGACGCAATGGCACGAGAGCTTGCTGCCCTTGAACAAAATCATACGTGGACATTGGAATCATTGCCACCTGGGAAGAAGGCCATCGACTCTAAATGGGTATACAAAATCAAGTACAAACCCGATGGAAGCATTGAGAGATGTAAGGCTCGTTTGGTGGCTAAAGGATTCACGCAAATTGAAGGTTTGGATTATCACGAGACCTTTGCTCCAGTTGCTAAACTTGTTACCGTTCGGACACTACTTGCAGTTGCTTCAATTCGAAATTGGGAGTTACACCAACTAGATGTTACCAATGCTTTTCTACATGGAGATTTGAATGAAGAGATTTATATGAAAATTCCACAAGGTTTTGCACGTCCGGGAGATACTAGAGTTTGTCGTTTGCACAAGTCTTTATATGGGCTCAAGCAAGCCTCGAGAAGTTGGTATCAAAAATTTACTCAATCACTTTCTGCCATAGGATTTATTCAATCAATAGCAGATTATTCCATTTTTACCTCCAGCAAAGGGAATTCTTTTGTTGCAATTTTGATTTATGTCGATGATATAATTATTGCTGGGAATGACACTCAACGAATTTCAACAGTCAAGTCTAAACTTCATGCTCAATTTCATATTAAGGATCTCGGTCCTCTCAAATATTTCCTTGGCATTGAGGTTGCTCGATCTCCAAAAGGTATCGTCATTAGCCAGCGTAAGTATACCATAGATATCTTGCGTGAAGCTGGCTTGTCTGCTGCCCGTCCTGCTTCATTTCCTATAGAACAGAATAATCATTTATCACCTGTTTCCGAACCTGCCATTGTTGATCCCGCATCATATCGCCGACTCGTTGGTCGACTCCTATACTTAACTATAACGAGGCCGGACATTTGTTATTCTGTCCATATTCTTAGTCAGTTTATGCAAACACCACGCCAATGTAATCTTGATGCAGCCATGCGTGTGTTGCGATACTTGAAATTGGCACCTGGCCAAGGACTTTTTCTTTCTTCTTCTAGCGACTTGTCATTGAGAGCTTATTGTGATGCTGATTGGGCTGGTTGTACTTTGACACGTCGTTCGACCACTGGTTACTATATTCTACTTGGGGAATCTCCCATTTCTTGGCGTTCAAAGAAACAATCTGTTGTCTCTCGCTCTTCTGCTGAAGCTGAGTATCGCTCCATGGCCACTACTACGAGTGAAATTATTTGGCTTCGACAATTGCTCTTAGATCTTAGGGTACCCCACCCTCAACCGGCGCAAGTATTTTGTGACAATCAGGCGGCTTTACATATTGCCGCTAATCCTGTTTTTCACGAGAGAACGAAACATATTGAGATTGATTGTCATTTTATTCGGGAACGTCTTCAATCTAAAGAAATTTGCACTAGCCATGTCTCTTCTCGCAATCAACTTGCAGATATTTTGACTAAAGCTCTCGGATATCGCCCATTTCACAATCTATTGTCCAAGTTGGGCATAGTTAATCTTCATGCTCCAACTTGAGGGGGAGTATTAATATATGTTAGGATTCTCATAATATTCTCTAGGATTGTCAAATATTACGTAGGATTTGTATATGATCTTTTTTTATTTTATTTCTTGTTTATTCCCTTGTAAGCTAAGTTTTTTCAAAAATCTGGGTGAAACCTCTGGTATGAACAAGAAAAATCATATTAGGGAAATTTACATAGACACTCCTTGACTTTTACCCTAATTACAAGAAATTACCCTACTGTTTGAAATATTACAAAAACAACCCCTCGAGGGGTGTATTTGTAATGATTTTAGGGACCAAATTGGTAATATTTTTTGTGTAACAAGGGGGTGTCCTTGTAATACAATTTTTGGTTGAGGGGTATTTTTGTAATATTTCAAACAGTAGGGTAATTTCTTGTAATTAGGGTAAAAGTCAGGGGGTGTCTATGTAAATTTCCCTTTATTAAAATGTAAATCTTAATAGATATAAACTTTTACAAACCAATTTTGGGTTTGGTTAATAAACTACTATACATAGTTCACGAAAATATTCATACGTAAACGTATATGTGAACATAATTTTTATTTTAAGTAATGACGTTTAACTTTATGAAAGTTTAATTAATTATATATGATATTGAAATACACAAAGATATAATTTATTTACTATTATTTTATTTATTTATGTACAGCAATGTTCTTATAAGGAGACAAAATAATATAACAAACAAAGGAAAATAATAATCCGACCAAACGAAACAATTTGAACAAGACCAAAGTATTAAATGAAAAGAAAAAGAATATTGAAGCAAAATCAAATAATTTTGCTTATATATATATATATATATATATATATATATATATATATATATATATATTGCTTATGTATTATTAATATAATCGTTGTTGGTCCCAAGTGGTCAGATGAGGTCTAGAGGGGGGGGGGGTGAATAGACCTCTGAAAATTTTTGAACTTAAAAAATTTTCAGTCTTCTGTCAGCAGACTAAGCTGATGAAGAACAGTAAGCAGACTCAGCTGATCGTGAACAAATCTTGATCAGTAGACTGACCACTCTTCTTACGAATACTTAGCTGTTTTTCAGCAAAACAGTTTTTCAAGAGTATACTTGCAGCGGATTGTTTTAAAGTGTTTTTCACAAGTAGACTAAGTTCTTAAAAGATTTTATCCCCAGTTTTACAAACTCCTTTTAAAAATCTTTTAGATAATTCAAAGTGTTTAAATATGCAAACTTTAAATATGCAAGAAAACTTGAATGCAAGATAACACAAAGAATTTTTATAGTGGTTATATGAATAAAAATCCTTTAGTCCACTCTTCCAGATCACTCAGATTCTGGGTTATACTATAATCACAAAGATTACAATATTTCTCCACTTATACCTAGACAACTAATGAAAAGGCTATAAGCTCACAATAGGAATTCACAAAGAAAACCTATCCTCTAAAGTAGAATCACTCACAAAGATGGATTCTCACTTCGCACAACACTCAGCTATTACAAAATCACTCAGATAATGTTTTTCTGTTTTCTTCAACTGGGTTTCTGTCAACAGATGACTTTCACCAGACGAGTGAGCTGTTCGAGCTTTTGAGACTTAGAAAATTTCTGCTTCAAAATCGAAATCTCTGATTGTTGTTGTGTGTCTCTCTCTTCGAACTTTGCTCTATTTATACTTGGATTTGAATTTATGACCGTTGAAGCAAATCAAGTCTTCAAATCCATCCTTCAGCTCTTTTGAAACGGCTCCCTGCAGCAATCCGTACACTGTACAGTACTTTTCTGTCCATCACATTTAATGCTGCATTAAATGCACTCTGCTGATACGAGGATATCTTCAATCATTTGCCATTACTACCCTTCTCTTCCAGCATTTATTACACTAAGTGCATTTATTACCGTTGAACTGATCTCATGATCTCTTCCACTCTGCTGATCGAAGCAACCCTTCTGATAGGTACTCTGCTGATCAAATACTGAACTAATCTGATTTGACTCGGCTGATGACCTACCCTTCTGTTTGCTGTTTCAGCAAGAGATCACTAGTCTTCTGGTCTTTGAACTCTTCTGATATCTTCTTTACTTGTTCAAAGATCCTTCCAAGGGAACTAAGCTTTCCATACTTAGTTGATTATGATGTTTTGGAAATCATCAAAACCTTCCCTTAATTTCTGACTTCTTTTATCTTCATCTTCATCCAACAATTTTCCCCTTTTTGATGATGACAAAACTTCAGCTAAGTACCTGTACCTAAACTAAAGTTTTGATCCTCAAAAATTTCTGAGATAGAAATAGTCTGTTGGATTAAAACTTGCAATTTTATAGATATTGAACTGATTACATATTACAAGTTTGTTCAGATGAGTTGTAAAGAAAATTACAAGGAGATACACAGGTAAATAAACATGACTAATCTCCTAGCTTGTCTTCTTTATCTTCTTCAGCAGGTTTGGAAGTTCCAGCTTCCAATTTCTGCTTCAACATCTCTAACTTCTTTTTTTTAGTATCAGGATCAAGCTGTTCTTCAGCTGAGTCCATAGCAGCAGCTATCTCCTTATCAGATTTAGCCTTTGCTTCAGCTTCAGTTTCTTCAGCAGCTTCATCTTCTTCTTCTGTGATCTTATCATCTGTTGATCTGCTTGTGCCTTCATTTGCTGCATCATTCTTATCATCATCATCAGCAGACTCTTCTAACACTTTTGTTCCTTCAGCATCATCTTCAGCTTCCAATACAGGAGAAGTTCCAACTCTTTTCTGTCCAAATATCCTCTCTTCCCCCTTTTTGTCATCATCAGCAGGGTTGATTTGATAATTTGGTAAGATTGGGGTAATCAGAAGTGAATCACAGAGAAGCTTGATATTCTCTTCCATGGCAGTTATTTGAGCTTGTTGTTTGAGTTGATTGGCCTTAACAGTTTTGACTTCCTTGAGCAAATCTTCTCCTTGATCACCTAATTGAATTTGAGTTCCCACAATCCAATTTGATGAAGCAGTGAAGTCTTTCATCATATTTCCCATGACTTCATCTTCTGCTTGGAGGGCCGTTTCAACTGTTTGTTCAATCTGTCTCCAACCTTCAGTAGTGCTCTGAGTCCGTCTTCTAAGTATATCCATATCTTGACAGATGGATTTGACATTCTGAGCAGTGTCTTCTATCAGATCGGTTGGGACAGCAGTAGCTTTCTGATTTGGTTGTTTGACAGCAGCTAACACTTCTGCAGCTAACTCTTCCTTCATATCCTTCAAAGATTTGATGATCAGTTGTTGGATGGAGTCCAACAGATTTGTCTGAGCACCTTGAGAAGTTGAAGACATATTTGTTGTAGCAGGAAGTGTTTCTTTGATAAGTTGCTCTGTTGGTTGAGTTATTAATGCAAGGGACTGATCTGCTGGACTACCAGCAAGGCTTGGAGTGCTTTCCTTCTCCTTAGCTTGATCATCTTCTTCAGCAGCAACTTCTTTGTCCTTGATCTGATCTGCTGGAATATCTTCTTCTTTCTTTGAGTCATCAGCAGCATCAGACTTATCACCCTGTGCTTTGTTCTGATCAGATGGGTCTGATGTACCCTCCTTTTGCTCTGGTTGATCAGAAGACTCTGCTTTTTCTTTAT
Organism: Penstemon barbatus; assembly: GCA_003313485.2. Classification (NCBI taxonomy): domain Eukaryota; kingdom Viridiplantae; phylum Streptophyta; class Magnoliopsida; order Lamiales; family Plantaginaceae; genus Penstemon; species Penstemon barbatus. Next base: position 30,331,123 of record CM064877.1, on the reverse strand, counting down.
CAGCAGGGGATATAATCTTCTTGACAGTCTCAACTGTCTTCATCATTCCTTCATTGTCCACAGCTGACCTGTTAGAAATCCAAGTAAAATTGTCAAGAGGAATAAAAGTGGATGAGGGTTCCTCAGGCAGCTCTTCATAAGGTTTGATATTTGGCCCGTAGACAATGTGTTTGATGTTTGGAAGAGGGACCAATGAGCTTGGTTGTCCCCTTAACTTCCTTGATTTCTTTGCCCAAAGCTCCATTGCTTGAGCAATAGCCAACTTTATAGATCTTTCCTTGAGGTCTTCTGATTCATCATGATCCTCAGGAACAGAATCAAGGATCTTCTTTGCTTCGGCCTTGACTGTGTGACTTATCCTTAGCCTCAACCTGTCCAGAAAGAATTCTGAATCAAGTGCTTGAATTAAAGATCCAGTCTCTAGCCACTTCAATACCCAGGCTTCTTCAGCAGTGAAGCCTTTCCACTTGGCCATCTCAGCAGGGCTCTTTGTCAGTCTGAATTCTCTACATCTGTTGTATCTGATCTTTTCAGTATGGAAGAGTGTCAGACGGTTGATTCTTTCATTTTCAGCATCTAGCCTCTTGAGGAATTCTTCAAAGATAGCAGGATCATCCCTGACAATCTCTAAAGCTAATCTGATTTCCTCTCTTCTCTTTGGCTTTATCTTAGGTGCAGGCATAGCTGGTATTGGTTTGTTTGGATCCCTCTGTTCACCAATACTTAGCCCACCAGTATGCTGATTTCCATGAGCGTCCTTGATACTTGCTTCAATAACAGCAGCCAGTTCTGCTGCCTCAACAGCATCTCTCTGCTCTTGAGTCATCTTGCTGGCCTCTTCTTCCAGCCTTTTTAACTCTAGGCTTTTCAGCCTATCTTCTTCTGCCTTTTCTGCAGCTAATCTTTGCTTTTCAGCAGCATCTTGTCTTTTCTTTTCTGCAGCAGTCAAATAAGTTGCAATTTTCCCAGTCCTTTTTCTCCTTGATTCAGGACTTTCAATTTCTTGAAGAGGGGTTGCAGCAACGGGAGTAGGGTGCAACAGGAGTGCACTTCCTTCAACATTTGTACTTGTCTGCTGTGTTTCTTTAATTTCAGCAGATAGTGCAGCTGATGAGTCTTCTGTTGACACTCCAACTTTAGAAACAACTTCAGCTTCAGCAGTAGCAACTTCAGCAGTAGCAACTTCAGCAGCTTTGACAGCAGGTTCTTCAATGATTAATGGCCTTTCTGCTTCTGCTGTTGTTTCTCTAACAGTTGCAACAGGCTTTTCAGAGAAGGTGACCTTTCTCTTAGCCTTTGACTTTTTAATCCTTTTGGCAGGAGGGTTGGCAGCAGGAGGTCCCCTTGCCTCACTTCTTTTTCTCAACCTTTTTAACCTCTGAAGAGGAATTCCTTCCTCAGAATCTGTTCTTTCAGGAGAAGAGTCAGTCCTCATCTGCTCAATCTCCTTAGTAAAATCTTCAATCTCTTTTTCTGAAACTTCATCCTCAGGAAGTGCTGAAACAGCCTCAACAGTAGACTGTGCTGTTGGCTCAGCAGGTTGACTAGTCTGACATTCCTTCTTGCTTTTCTTAGAAGGGGTCTTTTTGGATTTTCCAGTGGCCTTTCTTTTTGGTTGAGCCACCAATTGTTTTACTGGTTCATACAGTTTAAACTCCTTGCTTGCATGAGTAATCTTTCCACCACCCATAGGGCATTGCAAGGATGCAAACAGATTACTGAGTAAGATGGCATGAGATAGCCTTTTATCACTCAGCAGCTCATAGACGTGAGCAGCCCAGTTAACTTTCAGACCATAGTATATACAGACCATGGTGTAGTACCTTCTTCTGGGTAACCCATCTAGTGAGCTTGTGTAGCTTTCCAGTACCTTCGCAATGATGTCTGCGAACCTTTGATACTCATCCTTCAACTGAGTTTTCATTAGGGTTCCAGTCATCTCTTCTCCCTTTTTCGCACAAATTGCCCAAAATTCATCCTCCTTTTCTGACCCTAAGCTGGTCACATCTCCTCCCTTATCTGATAGCTTGTAAATTTCACTAAGAACAGCAGCAGAGATAGCAATTTTCTTACCACCGATGACAGCAGTCATCACAGTTTCATCATCGTTGAATTCCCTGGTCGTATAGAAGTGATAAACGTCTTCTAAGTAGACCCTTTCTTCATGTGCTTCCAAGACTGGAACAAGTGATGCCTCTTGGATTTTCTTCAGAAGAGAGCGCATCAGATCAGTACCCGAAAAGTGAAATTTGCTGTAATTTAGGTATCTTCCATCAATAATCTTGTCCATCTCTGAGATTAGTGAGCAGGAATCTGCAAAAGCAATATACTTTCGAAGCAGGAGAGTTTGAGAGTTAGAGAGTTTGAGAGTATTTGGGTGCGTAAGACGACTATACTGTTTTAGATCGGACTTTATACGTTTCTATTATTTGGGTTATCGTGATTAATCTGAAACGTCGATCTAATCTGACAGTTTATTAATCGTGTGGATGGGAGTTGCGGATTTCAATTTTATTATTTTAATGTCAGATGGGCGGGAAACTCTATCGACACTAATCTGTTACTTATAAAAGCGCGTTTCTTAAGATACGATTTAAGGCCATGCTTATATAAGATATCAGATGAGTAGAGTTTAACTTATCTGACAGACGAGTGATCTGTTATCTGATATTACTAGAGAATGCCAATAGCTAGTAATCTTCCTCTGCTGTTTGTCAATCCAGCAAGATAAAATAATCTTCAGTCTTCAAGAATTAAGAACGGATCTTCATATAATATAACTTCCACTAACTGACATTAACAAATTTCATCTTTAGAACAGAAGTACCGCTAGTCTTACACGTTCCCCCTGTCTTTAAGAATCCATAAGCTAACTAGTCTGTTGAAAGTTAATCCTTGAATAAAATAGTGAATGACCAAGCTGTTGAACTTCAGTCTTCTGATGAGTTCCCCCTCAGCTTATGCATCCAAATTAAGTAGTCCTAACTCAGCTCTTAGAGTTGAGAACCTTGCTCCACTTAGAGGATTAGTGAAGATGTCAGCAATCTGATTATCAGTATGAACATACTCTATCATAACGTTGCCTTTTTCCACATGATCTCTAATGAAGTGATGCTTGATCTCTATATGTTTAGTCCTTGAATGACTTGTAGTGTTCTGAGTAAGTGAAATTGCACTTGTATTGTCACAGTAGATTGGAATTCCACTGATCTTGATGTTGTAGTCTTCTAGTTGATGCTTCAACCAAAGTATATGTGCACAGCAAGCTCCAGCAGCTATATATTCAGCCTCAGCAGTAGATATAGAGACTGAAGTCTATTTCTTACTCATCCATGAGATCAGACGACTACCTAAGAACTGACAAGCACCTGTTGTGCTTTTTCTGTCAATCTTGCAGCCAGCAAGGTCTGAATCTGAATAACCAATAAGCTCAAATCCAGATTCTCTAGGATACCATAATCCCAATTCTTGAGTGCCTTTAACATATTTCAGTATCCTCTTGGCAGCTAAGAGATGAGATTCCTTGGGGTTTGATTGAAATCTTGCACAGACTCCAACTGAATACATTATGTCAGGTCTGCTTGTTGTTAGATATAACAGTGACCCTATAATGCCTCTATATTTGGTTATGTCCACTGATTTGCCATCTTCATCTTTATCCAAGTGAAGACTTGTAGACATAGGAATGGTAGCAGTAGAGCTAGTTTCCATACCAAACTTCTTGAACAGATCTCTTGTGTATTTAGCTTGGCTGATGAATATTCCATCAGGCAACTGTCTAACTTGCAATCCAAGAAAATAATTAAGTTCACCCATCATGCTCATTTCAAACTTATTCTGCATCAGCTTGGAGAACTTATCACACATCTGTTGATTAGTTGAACCAAAAATAATATCGTCCACATATATTTGCACAAGTAATATATATGATTTTCCCATTCAATTGTGAACAAGGTTTTATCTACCTTACCTTTTCGAAATCCTTTAATTAAAAGAAAATCAGATAGGGTATCATACCATGCTCTTGGAGCCTGTTTCAGTCCATAGAGGGCTTTCTTCAGACGATATACCTTGTCTTCTTCTTGATAGACTTCAAATCCAGGAGGTTGTTCAACATATACCTCTTCTTGCAGTTCTCCATTGAGAAAAGCAGACTTCACATCCATCTGATAGACAGTGAAGTTCTTGTAAGCAGCATAGGCAAGAAACAGTCTGATTGCTTCAAGTCTTGCTACTGGTGCAAAAGTCTCATCAAAGTCAATTCCTTCTTCTTGACAATAACCCTTGGCCACTAGTCTTGCTTTGTTTCTGGTAACAATACCATCTTCATTCATCTTATTTCTGAAAACCCACTTAGTGCCAATTACCCTTTGATGACTTGGTCTAGGAACTAAGTACCAGACTTCATTCCTTTCAAATTGATTCAACTCTTCTTGCATAGCTTCTATCCAGAAGGAATCATTTAGAGCTTCTTCAATTTGCTTAGGCTCTATTTGAGATAGAAAAGTGACAAACATAGCATCTTGTGCAGCAGCTCTTCTTGTTTTCACTCTATCTAATGGATCACCAATCACCAACTCTGGTGGATGATTTCTGAGCCATCTGAGATCAGGTTGCAGGTCTGAATGTTGTCCTCTGTTTTGATCTTGCAACACTACTGTTGGAGTTGCAGTAGTAGTCTGTTGAACATTTGCATTCTGTTGAACAGTCTCTGGTCTGTCAGCTGTTTGCAACTCGTCTGTTAGACAATCAGCACTGTGATTTTGAACAGCACATGAGTTATCAGCTGAATTTAGATTAGGTAGTATGATGGGAACATATTCTTCTTTTCTTCCAATGTCTAACTTCTGTAAATCAGTAGACAGATCTTGGTTAACACTTTGTTTATTTTCAGAAGATTGACTTGGCTCATCAAATACTACATGGATAGATTCTTCTATTAGTAATGTTCTTTTACTGAAAACTCTATAAGCCTTACTAACAGATGAGTATCCTACAAAAACAGCTTCATCAGCCTTTTCTGCAAATGCAGTAAGGTGATTTTTCCCATTGTTCAATACAAAACATTTACAACCAAAAATCTTAAAGTAATGAATGTTTGGTTTCCTGTTGTTCCAAACTTTATATGGAGTCTTGTTCTGATTTTTGTTGATCATACATCTGTTCTGGGTAAAGCATGCTGTATTTGTTGCTTCTGCCCAAAATCTTTGTGGCAGCTTAGCTTCAGCTATCATGGTTCTGACAGCTTTTTTCAGTGTTCTGTTTCTCCTTTCAGCAACACCATTCTGTTGAGGGGTTCTGGCAGCAGAGTACTCATGATGTATTCCTTTGATATTACAATACTCTTCAACAGTAGAGTTTGTAAACTCTGTCCCTCTATCTGATCTGATCTTCAATATTTTAATACTCTTCTCATTCTGGATCAGTTCCATCAGATTTGTAAGATGTTCCTTGGTTTCACTTTTCTTCTTCATGAAAATCACCCAAGTATATCTTGAATAATCATCCACAACAGCTAGGCAGTATTTCTTTCCACCATTGCTGACTGGATCAATGGGTCCAAATAAGTCCATGTGTAGCAGCTCCAAGATTCTCTCAGAAGATTGGTGCTTCTTGCTTTTGAATGATGACTTGATTTGTTTACCCTTCTGACAGGCGTCACAGAGCTTGTCTTTGCTCATGACTGTTTTTGGAATTCCTTCTACCAAATCATTCTTGATTAATCTGTTAATGGTCTTGAAGTTTAAGTGATTCATCCTTTTGTGCCATAGCCAACTAACTTCACTTGGTGCAGATGCTACCAAACAAATACTTGAATTCTTGTCAGCTGAATTCCAGTCGACTATGTAGACATTCCCTTGTCGTCTTCCAGATAAAATTACCTTCTTTGTACCAATCTGTTCAACAAAGCACTTATCTGTTGAGAAGATGACTGAATATCCCTTGTCACAAAATTGACTTATGCTTAGCAGATTATATTTGAGGCCTTTGACATATGAGACGTCAGATATCTCTATGTTTCCTCTGATTAACCTTCCTTTAGCTTTAACCTTGCCTTCTTTGCTGTCTCCAAATGTAACACTTGGACCATCCACAGCAACTGCATCAGTCAGCTCATGTATGTTTCCACACATGTGTCTTGAACATCCACTGTCCAAGTACCAAATCTTCTCTACTTTACTCCTACTCCTAATCCTAACCTACAAAACAAAAATAAAATTGTTTTAGGTACCCTTATTGAGAGGGTCCTGAAGGATTAGTTTCACCTTTGACAACCCAAGATGTTGATGTCTTAGGCTTCTTAGGCTTCTGAGTTTTGACAGGAGCATGAACAGTTTCATTTTTATCATAATTAGCAGATAAGTTATGTTGATGATCAGTATGATAAGAATAGTGTTCATAAGCAGGGTAAGGTGCATGATAAGCAGGATATGCATGCATTGGATGAGCAGGATAAGGTGCATAGTAACTAGGAAATTGAGGTGCATGATACATAGGATGATATGCAGCAGGTTGCACATAATATGACTCATTTCCATACCAAGCATTTTGATTTTTCTTGTTTTTATGCTTCTTTGGCTTACTAGATGCTTGCTCAGTTTGTTTTGACTTAGTTTTACCAACAGATTGATTCAATTTAGCTTTATCAGCAGACTTCTTAGGACTTTGCTGTTTGGTCTTACTAGTCTGATTTCCTACACTAGGCTCTTTGCTCTTTTTAGCCTTAGGAGATTTCTTCTCCTTTAATACTTTCTCAGATGAGGTAGGTTTAGAAGTTTGAACATACAAAATGACCTTACTATTGTCAGCAGAAATGAATTTTTCAGTATGGTTCAATTCTAGTTTATCCTTTTCTAAAGGTGTCTCCTGTTTACTAGATGTAGGCATGGATGCAACAGTTGACTTATCATGAGACTCGATGATTTTCTCAAGTTCCATGATTTTTCCTTTATAGACCTCACATTCAGCTTTCAGAGATTCATGCTCTTGCTCAAGCTGTTTATACTCAGCTGATTCTTTAGGCTTTTCAGCTTTAAGTTTCAGTGAGTTATTTTGCTCTTTTAGCAAGCTCATCTCTTCCTTAAGCTTAACAAATTCTCTAGCAATAGTAGTATTATTTAACATCATTTGCTCTAGAGAATCAAACAGTTCATTATTTGGAGGAGTTACCTCATCCTCAGAGTCATCAGAGTCCTTTGCCATCAGACACAGGAGAGCAGGTTTTTCTTCATCAGAATATTCTTCATCAGATGAGTCTGAATCTGAATCAGATGAGTAGACAGCAGTCAGCTTTTCTGCTTCAGCCATCATTGCTTTTCCTCTCTGATGCTTTCTTTCTTTTCTCACTTTCTTCTCCTCTTCAGTGTACTTTTCTGCTTTTGGATATGGGCAGTCTTTGATGAAGTGTCCCAATTTTCTGCAGTTGTAACACATTAGTTTTGATTTATAATCATCTTTATCTTGAGAAGAAAAGTTAGGTTTAGAAGTAGAAGCATTGTTGTATTTGTTCTTCATTTTTCTTTTGTAGAACTTCTTAAAATTATTCATCAATAGTGCAACATCTCCAGCTGTGTACTCCTTTTTGTTGAGTAGAGTGGCTTCATCAGATGAGTCCACTTCTTTGCTTTTCTGTGCTGGTCTTCTGGTGTTTTCAGCAGCAACAAGTGCAGCTGTGGGTCCCGAAGTTGAGGTTTCTTCAATTCCCATTCTAGGCAGTTTATACTCGAATGCCTTGAGTACAGAAAACAACTCAGTAAGAGAGATTTTTCCCAAATCCCTTGATTCTTCCATTGCTGTAACTTTCATGTTGAACTTTGGGGGTAGGGCCTTTAGTACTCTGACAGTGATCTCTTTGTCAGTGAAGGTCTTTCCCAACTTTAAAACTTCATTCAGAGTCCTGGTGAATCTGGTATCCATCTGATCAATGGTTTCTCCAGACTTCATCTTGAAGTTGTCAAGTTTCTCCAAGGCAACAGTGAGCTGATGCTCTTTAATAGCATCATTGCCTTCGCTCATATCTCTGACTTTGTCCCACATCTCCTTTGCAGTTTTGCAATGTTTGACCTTGTCAAACCGATCATTATCCAGGGCTTTAGTCATGATGAATCTCCCAACTTTATCTAGATTGTAAAGCTTTATTTCCTCTGGAGTCATCTCATGAAGGTCTTTTTCCACAACCGTATCCACTTCATTGATCTTTATGGTCTTTGTGAATCTGAATGGACCTTTAATGATACATGTGTACATGTTATCATTATAAGCAGCAAGGAAAATCTCCATTCTGATTTTCCAGTCCTCAAAGGACATACCAGCAATGTGGGGAACATGGCTGATACAATCCATTTTTCAAAAAGTTTTGATTTTTCAAAAGGATGCTCTTTTGAAAAAGTTTTGAAAACCTTTGAAAAACACTTGGATCAAGCTCGTTGATCAGGCAGCTGATTCAAATGAACCACCTGCTCTGATACCACTTGTTGGTCCCAAGTGGTCAGATGAGGTCTAGAGGGGGGGGTGAATAGACCTCTGAAAATTTTTGAACTTAAAAACTTTTCAGTCTTCTGTCAGCAGACTAAGCTGATGAAGAACAGTAAGCAGACTCAGCTGATCGTGAACAAATCTTGATCAGTAGACTGACCACTCTTCTTACGAATACTTACCTGTTTTTCAGCAAAACAGTTTCTCAAGAGTATACTTGCAGCGGATTGTTTTAAAGTGTTTTTCACAAGTAGACTAAGTTCTTAAAAGATTTTATCCCCAGTTTTACAAACTCCTTTTAAAAATCTTTTAGATAATTCAAAGTGTTTAAATATGCAAACTTTAAATATGCAAGAAAACTTGAATGCAAGATAACACAAAGAATTTTTATAGTGGTTATATGGATAAAAATCCTTTAGTCCACTCTTCCAGATCACTCAGATTCTGGGTTATACTATAATCACAAAGATTACAATATTTCTCCACTTATACCTAGACAACTAATGAAAAGGATATAAGCTCACAATAGGAATTCACAAAGAAAACCTATCCTCTAAAGTAGAATCACTCACAAAGATGGATTCTCACTTCGCACAACACTCAGCTATTACAAAATCACTCAGATAATGTTTTTCTGTTTTCTTCAACTGGGTTTCTGTCAACAGATGACTTCCACCAGACGAGTGAGCTGTTCGAGCTTTTGAGACTTAGAAAATTTCTGCTTCAAAATCGAAATCTCTGATTGTTGTTGTGTGTCTCTCTCTTCGAACTTTGCTCTATTTATACTTGGATTTGAATTTATGACCGTTGAAGCAAATCAAGTCTTCAAATCCATCCTTCAGCTCTTTTGAAACGGCTCCCTGCAGCAATCCGTACACTGTACAGTACTTTTCTGTCCATCACATTTAATGCTGCATTAAATGCACTCTGCTGATACGAGGATATCTTCAATCATTTGCCATTACTACCCTTCTCTTCCAGCATTTATTACACTAAGTGCATTTATTACCGTTGAACTGATCTCATGATCTCTTCCACTCTGCTGATCGAAGCAACCCTTCTGATAGGTACTCTGCTGATCAAATACTGAACTAATCTGATTTGACTCGGCTGATGACCTACCCTTCTGTTTGCTGTTTCAGCAAGAGATCACTAGTCTTCTGGTCTTTGAACTCTTCTGATATCTTCTTTACTTGTTCAAAGATCCTTCCAAGGGAACTAAGCTTTCCATACTTAGCTGATTATGATGTTTTGGAAATCATCAAAACCTTCCCTTAATTTCTGACTTCTTTTATCTTCATCTTCATCCAACAATCGTTATTATGATTTATAAATATATTCGTATGTTTTAGAATACTTAATTAAAAAAAAATTAGAAACTTAATTTTTTAGTTTTATGGACTTTGCAGGCCCGAAATATGGAAAACAGGCATTTTATATCCCAAAAACTTTTATTGTTAAATTGGTCAAATTTAATTATATTTTGAAAAAAACAAAATTAATGAATTACCAATTTTGTAACATCTCGTAAATTTAAAATATTTTAAAATTAAGTTTTGTTTGACACATTTTAATAAACATAGTATTTCTTTCAACCTAAAAATATAATCTAAATTTTCGAGCTCATTTAATAGTTTCATTTATGGTATGGTTCCAAGTTGTACTTTTCCATCTTGTCTGTGCATTAGTTTTTTTTTTAAATAACTTTAGGGTTAGATTTTATAACTTGGATGACATTTAACTAATTCTTATCCTGATGCTTCATCGTTACTGAGCAAATTGAATTGATTGTTCACCAGGGCAAGGATATCTAAGTTATGTTTAGCTCAATTAGGCCCCGGAAATTCAATATTATTTACTAATGCAAGTACAAATTTGACTTGGAATGGGATGTGCTGAAAGATGTTCAAGTTTTATTTTTGTAAAAATAAAGCTTAATATAAAACACAATACCAGAAAATCAAAACACGACTCTACTAGCATTTAACGCCCATTTATTGGAAATAAGTTAACACAAAATTCAAATGCAAAGAAATGAACTAAACGAGAACTTGGAAGTTGATTTTCGTATATGAAAACGATTAATACATATTAGAGCAAAAGCTTTTAGAGAGTAGAGACTACACATATATTTAAACACTAGGGAATCTATTATCATTATAACTAACTTTCTTTTATACTTAACCAAGAGGAACCAAGCTCATCGCATATGGAAAAACAATAGGAGAAAACATTGATTTCGGCCCTAAAGTCGAAACATCACACAGTTTCTTCATCCTCCCACTCTCAAATTTGTATAAATAAACATTTCCAGACACCCTTAAAAATAACATCCAATCTTTCAAAGCCAAAGGATCCAACCAAGCAAGTGTATCTCTGCAATACCGCCTTTCAACTTTTTCCTTTATATCATACAAAAAATCCGCGTTTGCCTTCTCCAATTCTTCCAAGGATATGAAAAACTTCAAACACCACATGTTTGAGAAGTGGTCTTCAAGAGTCCATAGCTGAAGTCCATCTTGACATATAATCACGTAGTTTAGCTTGTTTTCACATTCTCCTATACACATCTCGGGAATGCTATTCATTTCTGTTGAGGGTAGAGGTGTCCTGACTAACCATGATAACTTATTTTGAGGATCAAACATAAGGATTTGATAACCATCAGTGAGCCAATATAGAATTCCTCCCGCAGAAATGCCTTTGTTTTTAATCAAGTTGTGATTGCATTGACATCGCTCGTTTGATCTCCTCCACAACCCTGTTTTTGACGAATAAATGTCGAAAATGAAGCAAAAATCATCGTCTCGTACTTCGATATCACTCACTGACACAAGTTTGAAATCAGTAGATTTGTCGATATTCTGAAAATGGTCAAAAACTAAACCTACACTGCAGTTTTTTTAAGCATTAGGCCATAGTAGAGATATATACTATTTGTTTAAGGGATTGCATTTGTATAGTTTAGGCTCGGAAGAAGGTAAGCAACTTCGACAGCATAAAAGGTCGTTGTCTGAGGATAGAATAACGAGAGGTTCAGGGATAAAATTACGAACAGTGCGAAAAACATTGAGAGTTTTGTTTTCGCATGGAATGTAGCTTATGGATTCTGTATCATCGACATCTGCCCACTGGAATATCTCTTGGAAGAAAAATCCGGATAAGGGCTCCTTCGTTTTTATCTGTAGATGAATGAAAGAGCGAGTAGAGATAAGACTGTGCCAGTCCTTTGAAACATACATTAAGTAGTGCAATGTTTTGGCAGACAATCGAGTGAGTATGTTTGTAGGGATATCATCGTTCACGAACCAACTTGCCTTCATGTTTCACTAACTGCAACAATTAATTAACGATTAAAACATGAACTGAGGTAGAAATTTCGAAACGACAATGAGGATTAGTAAATTAGCAATCATCAAATAACTTTTACAAATCAAACTTACAAAATAAGATTCAACAAAGAAAATTCTCAAGAATTATACTTTAATTGTTGAAGAATAACTCAAACTTTTTATTTCAATAAAATATCCAATATTTTAAAATCTTCATTTAAACTACAAAACTTTTAAACATAAAATAAAATAGTCGTTCTTTCATACCCTAACAATATTCATCACTAACATTTCAAAATCTACAAAAAGTTTCATAATATTTTTCAATCACCCTTAACAACTAAACATAAAAATCAAACTTTCATAAAAATTGTGTTTGTTTAAATAAAAGTTTGAAAACTCAAACCTAGATCTCTAATAAATCCCGAAACTAAACTTTTTTACTTAAGAAAATCAAGTTCAAAACCTAAATCTTAAAATCAAAACTTTAGATTTAGTATTCAGAAAGTTCTAATTTGGGTAAATAGGGTTTTGTAGTATTTTCTACATAAACTAATTTCTTAAATATAAAACTAACAAAAATACCAAAAAGGGGTAGAAGGAGTTTATACCTAAACTTGAAGGTTGATTAATTTCTTCAAACTCACTCCCCTTTTTACTCTGATAGTATAGATGGCGACGGATAATGCACACAAGGCACAAAAAAGAGTTCAATTTTTCGGTTCGACATTGAGTTTTGAGGATACTAGGTGTTTACGTTTCGGGATGCAATGTGCTCGTTTATTGTGTATCAGGGGTGAAATTTCCTGCGATTGTGAATTTTTTAGGATTTGAAATTGTACAGTCCTAATGTTATTAAATTATATATTTTGTTCTTGAAATTTTACTTTAAAATTTGCAAGTCTGCAAAGTGCTAAATCTAATTTTCGGTGGTGCATGGTAATTATTTCAATCTAATTTTCGGGGGTGCATAGTAGTTATTTCCTATGTTTCGGGGGTACGAATTATAAAATTCCCCTTAATAGTCCTTGGTTAGGTATTGTTTATTTATAAATATTTCATTCTACAAATATATTCATATATTATACTAACATAATACCGATTAGTTGGAAAATTTATATATATTTAATTGTCTTAGTTGAATACATTGACACTGAATTTCGATCATATTATAAACGTGCGAGTATATTTAAAGTTTAGTATGCCTAATATAAATAAATTAATTTTTCAAACCAACAAAAAAAAAAGTAATATTAATTGTTGTTAAACTACAAATATATATGTAAGATATCTCTAAACGAAACTCGATGAATGCTGCTGCTATTTAAAATATATTATAGAAAATACTTTCATCATTTGTTTGTTAGCTTATATATTCTTTATAATTAGTTTTAAAATGCAAACATGTTCATTCCTTTTTCTTAACCAATTCGGTTGTGTTAGCCTTGGTCCAAAATTTTGTTATGAATGAAATTTTATTTACTAATATTTTATTCATATATTAACATCAATTATCTTATCAAATATTTTAGCATAGAAAATATTCTTAAATTGAACTTCTAATAATTTCCCTTTAAAATAATCGAACAATAAAAAAATATTTAAATATATTCAATTATATATTATAAAATTTTCAATATGCACATATTTAAATAAAAATTAAGTTATCAACAAGGAACATTACAGTGTTTTACTATACAGAACTTTATGCGGAATATATAAAGATATTTGGGGAAGATGATATGAACGGTCATAAGACAAAATGCTATTTGATTCTTTATTGTTAGAGTGTTTTACAAGATGTGCAAGTTCGGATAATGTTTAAGCTTTTAAGTAAATGTACTTTATGAATATGATTTTAAATCTTCACCATAAATACGAGTTGTTGAAAAGTTAGGAAAGTTTCCCGTTATACAATCTACAACATCTACCACATAATTTTATAGTGTTTGGATCTTTAGCATTGTTACTATAAATTGGATCACTTGGAATCACTTGGATCATATTATAACCTAATATTTGCTATCTAATTTTAAACTTATCAGAGTTTCTACGAAAGTTGGTTAGTATGGGTGGAGTTAGAAAATTTTTACAAAAAATTATGAGTGGGATCTTATAATGGAAGACAATTATCATACCCTTGCTGATGCTATACGTGAGGGTGTGAATATAAGGTATCTATTTTTGGCTTCTTTTAATCATTGGTAAAAAATTCTATAGATCTTCTTTATAAGATAATTTTTGTTAGTAATGATGAATAAAGATGAAGATGGAGTGCACTAAATTTAAATTAGTTAAGGGAGGTTTTGATGATTTCCAAAACTTAAAATCAACTGAGTAAAGACAACTTAGTTGTAATCCCTTGGAAGAATTTTGACCAAGTAAGAAGACATATCAGACGGGTCAATTATTCAAGGTCCAGAAGACTACTGATCTGCTGAAGGAAAGAAATCAAACTGTTGAAGATCAGCTGACTCAAATCAGATTTGTTCAAGTTTGGGATCAGCTCTGTTCATCATCAGACCTGCACTCTCATCAGCTAAGTAGAAAGGATCAAGAAGTCATCTCAACGGTAATAAATGCCACTGGAGTAATAAATGCTGAAGTCCGAGGTTATTAATGGCAAATGATTGAAGAAAGACTTCGTATCAGCTCGGTGCATTTAATGTTGCCTGACAGAAAGTACAGTCTGCAGTACTGTCACTGTACAGAGAGCCGTTCGCGAAATTAAGGACCAGAAATCAAGAGATTTGAATTTTGTCTCACTTCAACGGACATAATTCAAAGAGTGAGTATAAATAGCTGAAAGAGACGAAAAGAAAACAACACAACATCTGAGAGATTGAATTCGAAGTAAAATATTTGTGAGTGATATTACTTCGGAGAGTAGGAATTTCTTTGTGATTTCCTATTGCGAACTTGTGACTTATCATTTGTTGTAAAGCACAAGCAGAGTGTACTAACTACTTTGTGTTCTTAGTATAACTCATGATCTGTGTGACTTGGAAGAGTGGACTAAAGGATATTTACATCCATATAACCACTATAAAAATCATTGTGTTTATACATTGCCTTTTACTTGCATACTTTCAGACTTGCATAAAACACATTACAAAACTGTTTGAAAAAGGTTTAAAGGAGTTTACAAAAACTGGGGATAAATCTTTCAAAATATTAAGTATACTTGTGAAAAACACTTTAAAAATCCGCTGCAAGTATTCTGGTATTAAAACTGATTTTAACTAAAATCAGCTAAGTAACCATCAGACTAGTGGTCAACAAAGTTGTTCAAAGATTTGTTCGCGATCAGCCTTGTAAGCTTACTGCTCTGTAGTTAAGCAAAAGTTTTGAAGTTAAAATTTGATTTAAAAAGTTTTAAGAGGTCTATTCACCCCCCCCCCCCCTCTAGACCTCATCTGACCACTTGGGACCAACAAGTACTTTTATTGTTCTTTTCTGTTTAGCAAAAGGCCGACCAAAATTGTTCATTTAGTAAACCTCCACACAATAAACCAAATATAGAGCCATCAGAAGCTCAGAGTTCTTCTATAGTGGACGGCAACATATCGACCACTTGGATTATATTCATTCATCTCCATTAAGGCCGTCATAACTTTTTCATAAGCCTCAACTTCCCATTAGTCCTTATAATTCCCATTCATCCTTGTAATCATCCTTGAGGCGACGGTTTATATGCAGAAAGTATTGTAGTATAATATAGGAATATTTCATAAGCCTCAATTTTTCGTCCGTCCTTAAAATTCCCATTCATTCTTATAATCATCCTTAAGGCGACAGTTTATAATGTAGAAATATTTAGAGGTAGATGAAGAAGTTATGACAGTCTTAACGGAGATGAATGTATATAATCCAAGTGATCGATATGTTGTCGTCCACTATAGAAGAAGCCCAAGCCTTGGGTAGCTCTCGCGTATAGCATCAGCAAGGGTACGATAATTATCTTCCATGATAAGATCCCACTCATAATTTTTTGTACGAATTTTCTAACGCCACCCATACCAAGCCAACTTTCGTAGAAACTATGATATCTTTAAAGTTAGATAGCAAATATTGGGTTGTAATATGATAAAAATTCCACTCAGAATAAATCATCCATCGTATATAATATATACTTTAGTGATATTTATTCTGATTACACTTGCTACGTTGAATATGCGTTTTATTTGTTCCTTTACCAAGTCCGTATGTTGTTTTCCGACCAAATTTTGTGGCCTGCTTTTCCCGTCGAACATAAATATATGGTCTTCGACCAACCTCTTCAGCGATTAATGACCAATGTTAAGTTGCTCTAGAATATTTCTAATCGTCATGTCATCCTTCCACTTCGAATTAAATAAAACTACTCGTATTTACGAGTATAGTTTAAAATTACATACATAAACTAAGATTACTTAAAAGCTTCCATGAAAAATAATATTAAATTTATCCTATTGAAAAGCATAGAAGAAAATGATGTAGGAGACGAACATGATCTCATACGAAATCCTCAAAATAATTAGAACAAATAAATTACAACGTGAAACATAGGAAAGAGAAAGGAATAAAACGAATACAAATATATCAAATATAAAATATTTCTCCCTGATCATTAAATTGTACTGATAATGATTGATTTATATATATATATATATATATATATATATATATATATATATATATATATATATATATATATTAATTTTCAAACAATTGTATCCTCCTAATCGAACAGATTTGTCTATATTTCGACGACCAATTCATACTAAAGAATAAAATAACGCTAGACAATTTAGGGATTTAATATTTTAACTAATTATTTTTCATGAATTTAGGAGATAATAATAAAATAATATTGTTAGATGACAAAATTAAGTCATTAAATATACTCTATTTGTTTAGTTGTTTAAAATTTAATAATATAATCAAATTAAATTAAAGTATTTATATTTAAATTTATAAAAACTAATTTATTTATTACTAGTTAATTCATATATCAACAACAATGTTCTATAAAAAAATCTTTAAATATATTTGCTGATAATTTAGAATGTTTTAAATATGCATAGAGTTAAATAAATATTACGCTATTGCAGAATAATATTAACCTATAACTATTTAGAATAAAATAGCAACAAGGTACATTGCAGTAAGTTTTACAAAACAACAAATTTTGTGGAATTTTTCACGTTATTCAGAGAAAATGAAACAAACTTTCATAAGATAAAACGTTATTTGCTTATTTATTGTCAGTGCGTTTTACAAGACATGCTGATGGACATTATGTTGAAGCATTTAAGCCATCTTACTTAGTTGAGAAGGTCGGAACATTTCTTCTTATACAAGCTACACCTTTTATCTAATATTATTAATGTCGTTGGAACTTTACCATGTCTACTATAAATTGTCTTACATAAATTATATTTTCTATTTAAAATAAATTTGTGTTGTTGATTTAGTAAGTATATAATCTATTCATTCAACAGATGAGTTGGTGTGTGTGGAATTTGATGTATATTATAATCCAATATTTGCCAATCTACTTGTATGGGTGGAATTGGATATTTTGGGGAAAAAAATTACGTTATAGCCACTTAGAGGTCATTTCATTAGAGAAAGTGAACAGTCGGAGAGCAATCTTAGAGCAAAAGAGAGCAGATTAAAAAGTTATAAAGTTGACAGAAGATCATAAGGTATATTTTTATGTTGAGTTAAATAAACAATAACCTTTTAGGCTTTTATGGATACTTATAAAATCTCATAATTTTCTGGTATAGGGAGAAAGAAGAACTCAATAGAAAAATGATCGAATTAGAAAAGCAACTTGATGCAAAACAAGCATTACATCTGGAGATAGTACATCTCAAAGGTAATCTGCAAGCAGTGAAGCATACGGAATGGGCAAGAGTAATTAAATGCTATCCAAGAAGAACTAAAAGAGAAGGGAGAAGAACTTGCCTATCATGGAGAAACAGCTCAATCCATAAGTCAAGTACGAATTAAATTATACTAATTACATTTAAGTTTATAAAAGCTTAGTTAAGTATATGTGATATTTGAATACAGAAATATATAGATTACAAATTATATTTAGAAACCTAATCGTTCTTAATATTTATTGTAAGACACTTTATATTGGTGAAGAATTTTTTTTTTGTGCCCTCTTTATTGATGAATTATGTTGAGTGACGAATTGAGTAAAATCCTAAATAATTTACGTATGTCTGCTTGGGTCAATTAATGTTATAAGATTAGTGTTCGTTATAAGCTGATCAACAATTGTACAATGGTTATTTCTACTGCTTATTTATTTTAAAATAATCAAATTAAATTAGACTAATTACATTTAAATCTATAAAAACTTAATTAAGTATATGTGATATTGGAACACAGAAACATATAGATTACAAGTTAATATTTTATTTTACAAATATGTTCATGTATTTTATTAATATAATCGATATTAGATATAATATAGAAACCATATCGATCTTAATATTTATTGTAATACACTTTATATTAGTGAAGAATTAATTTTTTTTACTGGCCTATTTTTTTTTAATTACGTTGAGTGATGAATTTAGTAAAATATTAAATAACCTATTTACGTACTTCTATATATCTCTTTGATAAGTAATTCTATTGACTGGCAAATGTATAAATACTTGATCAGAGTAATGTTTCCTTGTTTTATTTCTTTTAACTCTACCTCAAATACTTTGTGTCCATTATTATTTTACCTTCGACTCAAACTTAGTGCTAATGCCAACAACTCCCAGTTTGTAGTTAAAGTATACCTAATTTCATTATGTTCATTTATTTTATTAATATAATCGAAATTACACATAATTTATACACTTAATTGTCCTTAATTTAATACATTGGCACTAGCAATATTCTCCACGCAGGAGCGTGGAGCAATTGACCTAGTATATATATATATATATATATATAACATACTTGGTAACTAAATCAATCAAATATGCCTTGATACAAACGTGGAATAATAATTATTATTAGTTTGTGGGATGGTCAATACACATTTTTCACTTAGTTACAACGTTATTCATGTATCGTGATCTTGCGTACAATCTCTAGGGAAGTCGTGTTTAATATCTATCTCCTGAAAAGAACTTCTGTCGAAATACCAATCACCCACAGCCTCTGACATGGTCTGTAAATATTAATATATACATTAAAAAATACCATAAAGCAACATAAGACTAATATTAATAATATGAAAGTACTCCTTACAAACCTTATAGTTTACTTTTGGACTTGTTGTTCCACTCCACCTTTGATAATAATTAATCTGATCGTGGTAGAAGCAAGAGTCAATAAATATTCCTCTTGATGAACTATTATCCTCTGGTAATGTTTTCAAGAGTGCTGCTCGAAATTCTGCAATTAAACTTATTATTTTTAGATTTATTATAATTTTGAGATCAAAGTAGCAACGGAAAAGGTAAAAATTCAATTTTTATATCATAGAATTTGTCCGATTTCATTTTTCATATCAAACTTACAAAAAACATACTAATTCCATGTCAAACGTTGTAAATTGATATTTCCATTAGTTTTGTCGATAGAAAGACCGTGATTGTAAAAATTTAAATTTTCAATAATTTTATAATATTGAGATTAATTTAAGTTGTTAAACTTTGGCAATTTTACGAATTGACCCCCTGTTTTATTCCTCACGCACAACTATCATTATTTGGTAGTTGTTCGTCGGAAATAGGAGAGAGGTTTTGTTCGTATCTTCACTGCGAACACATACGTTTAATAAAATTAATATTATGTTGAGTAAATTGTTCAGTTTTTGCATTTGAAAATCTAAATCGCTAAATTCTTTTCCTCACAAATTTCAAATCACGATTACACCCTTGTTTCTCCACATTTTTCAGAATTTTTTGCGTCATCTTACTCCTTTGGATCTGAACTTGAATCTCCATATGGTTTAACTCCCTCAACAAAAGTATTACTTTTGTAATGTTTGTCAAGAATTGGTATATTTTTTAAGAATTTGGTATGAAAAATGAAATTTGTCAAATTCTACGGTATGAAAAATAAATTTTTGCCTAACGAAAAATGTGTGTGTATGCTCATACCCTTCATGGTTTGAACTTGGGTAGATGTGCATAATTTTATGTCATTGGTGCAGTTATTCCACCCAGGCTCCACAGGTACCAAGAAGTTTCCAATCTAAATATTATGAATAATAAATAATAAATTAAAATATATCACAATAAAGAAAAATATAAGGCAGGTTGATGAACATATGAACGCACAAAACCTATCTATTGAATACAAATAGTAATTTACCAAAATAATCCGACTTACCTGCAATGAGTCAAAAGCTGAATTCACTAGAAAGATTGGCGTCTGGATATCTCCAAGAAGATTTTCAGGAAAAAAACACTGCACAAACACATAGTATGAACATTCTAATATAAAATGGCCTCAAGGAGTATTAATGAAATAATTAATTATTTCCATGCAATTCGTACCAGACCCGGATCCATTTTTGACGTGCAGGATTTCGGCAGAAACTTGTCTATTCCCTACAATCGAAACATAAATTAAAATTTTCAATATATTTTGTGATATCCAAAACATACAAATTTATGGAAAATAATCCTATAAAACAATCCATTGTATGTTCCAAATCTCTTGGATACAAAAGAAACTTGTTAAATGTTTACCTGCCCTTTCTCACATCCTTTTTTTTTTTTTTTTTAAATAAAAAACTATTTTATAAACATGTTGCACACGAATGAGGTGGATATAATAATAATCTCACCCATAATATGTTTGGAAATAATTATAATTAATTGCTTTATATAATAATACACATTCGATCTTTATACGGTTTTTTTGTGTGTGAGTGTGAGATTAAAAATGTGCGTGAGAGAGGGGTGATACTTGCACAGACCAGGTCTTTCATAGATCACGAACAAATTTTAGTGCACACATCCACCAATCGTAAATGCAAGATTTTGTGCATGATCTAAAAAATACCGAATCTAGGCAAAAAAAAATTCCGCGTTAGAGGAGGCATAGAATAGTACATGGAATGCAACTATAGTGGCAAATGGGCGTTCCCTTTTGTCTTCGGCACCGGGAAGATCTTTTCTGTTGTAGTGAAAATTAGTTGTGTTAATTAAATGCAAATTAATAATATATTTAATTAATCAATCAATCAAAATCCTAATTTTATTAATTTATCATGATAACGTAATTACCCACGGACGAAGAGAGCAGCATCTGCAATGCACTTGAACCGGGCAGCATTAGGAATAAGTGCTCGAAAACCATCACAATGTAAGATTGTTGCCAATCCCCCAGCCGAGTTACCAGCTAGTATAGCCTGCCAGTTATTACAAAGAAAAATTATTTAACAACCGTACATTTTTATGAAATTAGTATACACGGATAGACAAAATTGTACTTGTACTCTCACATAATTGAACCATCTACATTTATGGTTCCATAGTTTCCAGTGGTATCCTATCGTCGCATTTCTTCTTTTTAATTTTCTCATATTTGTTGGTCTCATACAATAGTTTATTTGTATGTTTCAGGTCCCACGTTACAGTCTCAATTTTGACCCAAAATTGGATTAAAGTAGGACAAGAATCAAAAGTACAAATATTTTAAAACACTTGAGATTAAAAAAAAATACATTATTATGAGGGGGTCAAAGGAGCTAAAAGTGCAAAATATCGAAAAGTTTCTGTTTTTTGATCAAGCGAAACGAAAATAAGATGTAATACCGAAACTATTTGTTTACTTTAAACTCTATTATTTTTTTTTAAATTAGTAATTTTTTTTTACAATTTTTCCTTAGTTTTTTCGAAATATTTCCAGAAAATTTCGAAAAAATTCCAATATTTGATTGACCAAAACATACAATCAAATCGAGATTTTGATCCATGGTTCTATAAGATAAAAAAAGATAAGTTTGCCACATGAATAATATATATATATACGACAAAAATGAAAAAAGTATATACATTATTGGCATTCCTCATTCCTTTTGCTAGCAAATCTTCCATTACAGCATTAAAAAGCCTTGCTCCCCTGCGATGTATCTTTACATCTGATAATAATAAAAACTAATAATTAGGAGTTTTTTTTTTTTTTTTTTTTTTTTTTTTTTTTTTTTTTTTTTTTTTTTTTTTATATATATTTGATAATGAAGATAATAATATCCAGGAGCAAGTCAGTATTTAACCTTTTACTTGGATAATTTCTTCGACATCTCCCGAAAATGATGATCCATCACAGTATCTAACAAAAACTCTATTCCAGTTGTAGAAATCTGAAATTAAAATCAAATAAAATCGTTTATTTTTTCGACGAAAAAGTGCAAGAACACATGCAATAAATAAATTTGTTAGTATATATGATTACTTGGGTTCATGGTTTGTGATTGACTGAGTATCCCATTGAAGGCGGTTTTGTTGCCCGATTTGTAGGAGTTTCCAATCCCAGCGGCTGAAGTTTTAACTTTGCTGTAGCAATGATCTTTTGATTTACACCATCCACCGCCCTAATTAAATTACATACAATTTAACTATAATATGTACTTTAAAAATAACCAATATACTTCATTAAAAAAAAAAGCATGGGAAGTTAAAAGATGTTCACCTCGAGGTAGACCATCCAGTTACTGGCTCCGTCACCAAATCCCTTAGCATAGTGGTAAGCTGGTGGACTTCCATCCAAGCAAACTTCACCCAAGATTACAGAGTAAATTTTATTCAAACTTGGAAAAAATAAAAAAATAAAAACAAACAAACAAACCAGTATAATAAGTGCAATATTAAACTTGCCACCATTTCTAAATATTGAGATCTGTAATTTTACCCCTAAAATATTTTCATAAGTACATTAGTGCCAATAATTTTAATAAAGTTTTCAGTATGATTTATCTTCGGTTTCCCAAGGGTTTAAACCCTTTAAGGCGTGTCGGACACATAACATGGGAACCTCTCTCATCAAGGATTCGAATCGAAGTCCACTACTTTGTAGTGACTAATCCCTTCCACTACACCAATCACCTATTGGTCAGTTTTCAGTATGTTAGTGATATACAAAAGTGGCAAACATTAAAATTATTACTAATATTGCGACAATATTTATTGTGATGCATTAAACGTGTCACTAAATACTGATAATTTAAATTACTATACACTTACCATTAACCTTTATTTGTGATAACATATCTGTTTGTCATTATTTGTGATTGTGACTACATAAATTTTTTGTCACTAAATTCATGTACAATCTTTGTCACTATAATGAATAGAAGGCTCATAAAAGGAAGAAGAACATCACAATAGTTATCCCCTAAAAAAAAAAAAAATCAAAATTGTTATAGATCGATCTATAACAATTGACCAATAAATGTTTTTCAAATATGAACTTATTATTAACCTGCTCCATTTTCCACAGCAGTCTCAAGAAAAGTGATGGGAACCTCCTCCGATCCATGGACTTGAGCAATCAACAAAACAAAAGAACAAATCAGTAACTTCAGCCAGTGATCAGCCATGGCTTGAATGTTTTCCATTCTGTGCACCACAAAAGAAAAGGTCAATGCATGGATTACGATTGACAATAATATATAGAGTAAATCGCGCTTTTGGTCCCTTATGGATTAACTTTTGCACTTTTATCCCTCTTAAATTTTTCATAGTAGATTAATCCCTCTTATCAATGTGGTATATCACATTCGTCCCTCTTAAATTTTTTATAGCAAATTCATCCGGCTTATCAATGTAGTGTAACACATTAGTTCCTCTTAAATACCAAATACACCACTTAAATACAAAATATATTCTAAAATGAATGAAAGTTGATGTATTTTGTATTTAAGAGGGACTAATGTCTTACACTACATTAATAAGAGGGACGAATTTACTACAAAAAGTTTAAGAGAGTAGAATGTGTTATAAAAAGAACATATGTGATATATTACATTGATAAGAAGAATCAATCTGCTATAAAGAGATACGAAAATACAAAATTTAACACGTAAGAGGACCAAAAATGTTATTCACTCCAATATATATATATATATTAGAGTAATATATATATATAAATTAGAAAACAGAATCCTTATTTGGAGAAAGTTTTTTTCTTCATCGATCAATTGTTGCCTATAAAGTCTATTAATATTAAAATGAAAGAAAAATATTCGAACTATATGTACTAATGATGGAATTTACCTCTTTCACCTTGTATGATCACTTCTGGCAAAGATTGACTTTTGTTGTTCCTTTTCCCTAATAGTTGTTACTTTTGTTTCTTAAATAGGACATGTCCATTTTGCTGAAACATTGTCAGCCATTCATTTAACAAGATTTGTCTGTTTACCGCCATCATCTTTGCTCCTCGATCTTTGTCCATCTACCACTTGTCGTCCCCTGGATCTCCGTTTCTCTTTGACCCTATATTTATTATTTTATTATTATTATTAAAACTAAAAATTAGGAAAATCATGTTTCGATAATAAAATTTGTAAAATTTAATTTAATTTAAACATGCATGGGAAGAAGAATATATATCACTTTAAGACAGACATATAACATCAACTTCTAAGAAATTTTCTTCCAAACTTTAATTCTTCAAAGCTTGTCAAATCTAACAACTTCCAGGTTTTTTTTTTAACAGAAATTAGTCTATTCTTAACATATTAATTTTCCTATGTTTTTTCATTTAATATTTTGTAGACAGTCGACTAGGCAATTTGATAAAAATTTAAAATTAACATAATAATAAATAATCTAATTAGTTTATTTCTGATAATATTATATATTATTATTTGAACGCTTAAAACGCAATTATGAAAAAAATTCAACTTAATAATTCGGCTAAATGATTAAAAAGCTAATGGAGTAGCACAACTGGTATACACGAATGGACATATTTAGATTTTACCAGTGTAATCAACAAATGATATGACTTTTCATGTGTCTTTAAGTCGAGAAAATTAGTACAAGTTCCGGAATATCTTTGAGAATCAATAATATTATGAAATACATGTATTGTATTTTGAAGTTAACTTTATATGTTTTAATTAATTTTTATTTAATTTGAAATATATTTTCATATCTGTTAAGCTATTTACTAACTAAATACTAGATTTTTTAAGAGAATCATCTAATACACTTAACGAGCAATACTATGAAAATAAGCATATTAATTAGGCCAGTGAAAAATAATAACGAGAGTATACATTATTGCTAGAAGACTTGCATAGATGCTTAAAATTACCATGGAACTTCGTTTTGATCAATTTAACATTTTCTTAATAACACACTTCCATCACTGTATACATGGTTTTGACTTGACTAATGGGAACTTGAACTTTTGTTAGGTGATTTACAAGAGCATTGATGTACCAAATCTTCGTCATCTGGCGTGGCACTCAAACCATTATTATAAAACAGTGTAAATAAGATTAAGACTTTTTTGAAAATTTTCGGACTTGGATGTACAAAAATTTTATTTTAAAGGGTGAAATTTAAGTTTTCAAAACTTTAGGGGCCAAAGTGTAAATTCACCCCAAAATCTTTTAGGCTGCTAAATAGCAATAATATTCTTTCCTAGGACAGCCTAAGGGCTAGCTAATGCATGCCCTTGGGTAGAGTAAACTCCACTACCCAAGAAAGACATGCATTGGTGCAATTGGAAGTAATTATAATCACTTCTTCCCCATATTGTGTGTATAAAAAATCTGATTTCATTATCCAAATGAATATCTCCTCAAACCCACGTTATCTTCTTACAACTTAAATTTACTTAGATATAGTTAGTGAGAAGAAGAGAGGGAAAAAAATAACATATATACTAGATATATACAATTTTCGAATTTTCACTACACAGCCTCGGTTGTTCGACCATTTCATCTTTGTCCACCGTTGGATCATGCCCAAATTTTGCCTGAATGTCATTCACATATGGGGCTACATATTGACCATTCGAATCGTCGATTGGATCTCCCCCGACAGTCATTAGAATTTGGAAAAAGTAAGGATTTGAGAACCACCACCGGAGCCGCCACCACCACCTTCGGAGGTCTGAAAACGAAGAGAGTTTCATCCCCTTCGTTGCCTTGGGTAAAAATCCGTCTATGCATGTGTTCTTTAATCTTTGTGATTTTACTTTCTCTCTTTAAAGTATATATTGAAGAAGTTTAGTTTATCCATGTAGTTTTTGTGAGAAGTTGCTAAGTTTAATGTAATATTAAATATTTGATGTGTCTTGCGTTGGTTTTGTTTATATATTGCTTATATGTTTGGATCTTGATTTATTTTTGTAAGAATGTTAATGTTGCTAATTTTCAAATACTTTGAGGGGTATTTTTGAAAGGTTTCAAAAGTTCAAGGGTTAGGAATGCAATTTTTTTGGGAGCAAAAGTAGACTGAAAATCTCTGTTTTTGTTTGATATTTGGTATGAGTTTACTTACAAATTAGTAGCTTTAAATTTTCTCCGAGTTTATTTGCAAAAAATGGAGTTTTCGAAACTCTTGGGGTTATTTTATAAATCTGAAAATAAGGGGCAAAGGCGCTGTTTTTTTTCATTTTTTTTAACATATTTACTTTTATAAACTTTTGATTAATTGATTTGATATAGTGCTTTGTTCACTTTGTTTTAATATTGAAAATTTGTAAAATTTTCCGAAGAAAAATTATAATTAAAGAACTTTTTATTTCTCAAAGTTAGTTTGCGAAAAGTTATTAAAACTTATTTTTCATCTCAGTTTTATATTGAAAATATGCTTGATTAATTTTAAATATTGATTAGATGCTTGGATCATGAATTATTTTTCGAGAAAGTTGATTTTCTTAAATTTTGAAAACTATGAGGGTTTTTTCGAAAAGTTTTAAACTTATACGATTTATAAAGGTTTGATTTTTGAAGTAACAAGATACTTAATACTCTATTTTTATTATTTTCGATATGGGTTTAGGTAAAAATCTTTTGATTTAAAGTTTGTTCCAAATTTTCGGAAAAATGCATGTTTTTAAAAGTTTAGGGGTTGTTCCCTAAATATGAAAAATAAAGAAAATTTTTGCCATTTTGGCGTTATTTTATGTAATTAGTATTTTGAGTTTTAAAAATAATTACTCTTAGAGTGAATAACATTTTTTGTCCTCCTTATGGGTCAAATTTTGCATTTTCATCCCTCTTAAATTTTTTGTAGCAGATTTCTGCTACAAAAAATTTCTGAGGGACGAAAGTGCAAAATTTGATCCATAAGGAGGACCAAAAGCGCGATTTACTCTTACTCTTAAGTGGAGTTGATGTCGTAAGATTTTTTAAGTGTTGGGATTTGGTAAGATAAACAGCCCTAGGCATAACAGAATTTAATAATTTTAGGACCTCTTACGAAATCTTGCCAGAATACTACTCTAGGTGTGTATATATGAATATTAAATAAACGACAGTATAAACAGTTTACACATTATACCTGTCTTCTTGCAAATCTCAATTGGTAGACGAAGTCAAGTTCCTCCCTCGAGTTGGTCGATCCTATGCCCTGCAGCAGCGCCCCACGTGTTGCGCCTCTATGGGTTGATACCCACAATTACATGAAATTTAATATACCCTGATCGGCTAGAACACGGGATATATTAAAGATCTGGGTATAGGCAACGAATTTGGAACAAGAACGAAATCGAAAAATTCTTCCAAAGAAGAATAGGGGTTCGGCCGATTTCACTAGGGAGAGAGGGGGAGTGTTCTTCTTGACTTGGCTTTTGGCTCTTGAAAGTTTGTGTGAGATATGACATCAAGTCCCCTATTTATAGGTATCTCATTCTCCTAATCCTCCTAGGACCAGGGCTCCAAGTCTGCTACATGGGCCATGGCCCTTTTAATTAGAAGACTAAGTCTTCCAATTAATTCATGGCCCAGTTAATTAATTTAATCTTAATCTCCCAACTAAATAGCCCAATTAATTAACTATTCTCCCAATTAATTAAATCAGACTCCAGGTCTATTTAATTAAATCTTTCTATAATTAATTAAATATAATTTAATTAATTAACTTACAAATTAAATTCCAATTTAATTTATAATCTTGATTCAATTTCAATCGGGTCCAATTTGTTCCTATTGGGTTGACCCAGTCGACCATGTCACCAATCGACCCAGTCGATTTTTCAGAGCCAGTCGATTTGGTCGACCAAGTTGTTTCCTTTTCTTTTGCTTTAGCTTCATGTGTATTGTGTATGCCCCCATAGGTTCACCACATAATTGGTCGTGGGTTATAATTAAATATTAATTAAATCATTCAAGTATTAAATACTTCAAATCAGTCGAACACTCTGTCGACTAACAGTTCCAAAATTAGCACCCCTGCCAATTTAGGAATTCTCCTACAATCCACGGTCGATGTCTGGCCACAAGCTTGAAGATGAAGATGAAGGCACTAAAGAAAGTTTGATAAGGGAGGTTTTGATGCATTCCAAAACTTCAGAAATTGGCTAAGTATGGAGTAACTTAGCTGATAAACTTATCAAGGAATTTTGACTAAGCAATGAAGACAATCAGAAGAGTCAAAGTTTCAAGGTCCAAGACTTCTGATCTGCTGAAGTAAAGTTATCAGATTAGTGAAGATCAGCCGACTCAAATCAGATTTGTTCAAGTTTGAGATCAGCCGAGTTCACCATCAGACGTATACTTTCGTCAGCCAAGTAAAGAAGATCATGAAGTGTTCCCAACGGTAATAAATGCCCTTTGGAGTAATAAATGCTGAAGTACAAGGTTATTAAAGACAAATGATTGAAGAAATGCTTCGCATCAGAAGAGTGCATTTAATGCTGCATTTAATGCTGCCTGCAGAATAGTACTGTTCAGTACGGACAGACTGCAAAAGAGCCGTTCGCGGATTTTAAGGACCAGTACTCGAGGAATTTGAATCTTGTCTCTCTTCAACGGACACTTTTCAATCCTCAAGTATAAATAGCTGAGAGAGACGAAGAAGAAACAAGCAACACACTTTCTGAGAGAAATTTTCGAAGCAGAATTCTCCTAAGTCTCAAGAACAGCTCACTCATCAGCTGAGTCATTTGTTGACGAAAGCAGAGTTGAAGAATCAAGAAAAATACATCTTCTGAGTGATTTTGTAAACAAGAGTGTTGTGCGAAGTTGTGATCCATCTTTGTGAGTGATCAGACTTTAGAGGATAGGTCTTCTGTGTGATTTCCTATTGCGAACTTGTGGTCGTTTCATTTGTTGTTCGACGCAAGCAGAGTATACTGTAAACTTTGTGATTATAGTATAACCCAAGATCTGAGTGACTTGGAAGAGTGGACTAAAGGATATTCAAATCCATATAACCACTATAAAAATTGATTGTGTTTTTACATTGTTTTTAAAACTGCATATTTACTGATTGCATAAAACACACTAAGTTAACTGTTTGAAAAGAAGTGAAAAAGGAGTTTACAAAACTGGGGAAAACATTTTTCAAACTGCTAAGGATACTTGTGAAAAACACTTTGAAAATCCGCTGCAAGTACTCTAAGTATTAAAACTGATTTTAACTAATCAGCTAAGTATCTATCAGACGAGTGGTCAACAGACTTGTTCAAAGATTTGTTCGCGAACAGAACTGTAACTTACAAATCTGATCAGCTTAGTCTGTTCAGTAAGAGTAAAGTTTTAAAGTTAAATTTCGAAAGAAAATTTTAAAGAGGTTTATTCACCCCCCCCCTCTAAACCTCTTCTGACCACTTGGGACCAACAAGTGGTATCAGAGCGGGTGGTTCATTTGAATCAGCTGCCTGATCAACGAGCTTGATCCGAGTGTTTTTCAAAGGTTTTAAAACTTTTTCAAAAGAGCATTTTTTTGAAAAATCAAAACTTTTTGAAAATGGAATGCATAAACCATGTTCCCCACATTGCTGGCATGTCCTTCGAAGACTGGAAAATCAGGATGGAGATTTTCCTTGCTGCCTACAATGACAACATGTTCACTTGCATTACAAAAGGTCCATTCAAGTTCACCAAGACGATAAAAATCAATGAAGTTGATACCGTGGTGGAAAAAGACTTGAGCGAAATGACAGCTGAAGAAATCAAGCTGTTCAATCTGGACAAGATTGGAAGATTTATCATGACTAAAGCCCTGGACAATGATCGGTTTGACAAGATCAAACATTGCAAATCTGCAAAGGAGATGTGGGACAAAGTCAGAGATATGAGCGAAGGCAATGATGCTATCAAGGAACATCAGCTGAGTGTTGCTCTAGAAAAGCTGGATAACTTCAAGATGAAGTCCTCTGAAACCATTGATCAGATGGACACAAGGTTTACAAGAATATTAAATGAAGTTCTGAAGCTTGGAAAAACCTTCACAGACAAGGAGATAACCATCAGAGTACTGAAGGCCTTACCTCCTAAGTTCAATATGAAGGTGACAGCAATGGAAGAATCAAGGGATCTGGGGAAGATCTCTCTGACAGAGCTGTTTTCTGTACTCAAGGCTTATGAGTATAAACTGCCTAGGATGGGTATTGAAGAAACCTCAACTTCAGGACCCACAGCTGCACTGGTTGCTGCTGAAAACCAAAGAAGACCAGCCCAAAGAATTGCGGAAGTGGACTCATCTGATGAAGCCACTCTACTCAACAAAAAGGAGTACACTGCTGGAGACGTTGCACTGTTGATGAATAATTTCAAGAAGTTCTACAAAAGAAAAATGAAGAACAAATACAACAATGCTTCTACTTCTAAACCTAACTTTTCTTCTCAAGATAAAGATGATTATAAATCAAAACTAATGTGTTACAACTGCAGGAAATTGGGACATTTCATCAAAGACTGCCCATATCCAAAAGCAGAGAAGTACACTGAAGAGGAGAAGAAAGTGAGAAAAGAAAGAAAGTATCAGAGAGGGAAAGCAATGATGGCTGAAGCAGAAAAGCTTGCTGCTGTCTGCTCATCTGATTCAGATTCAGACTCGTCTGATGAAGAATCTTCTGATGAAGAAAAGCCTGCTCTCCTGTGCCTGATGGCAAAGGACTCTGATGACTCTGAGGATGAGGTAACTCCTCAAAATAATGAATTGTTTGATTCTCTAGAGCAAATGATGTTAAATAATACTACTATTGCTGGAGAATTTGTAAAGCTTAAGGAAGAGATGATCCTGCTAAAAGAGCAAAACAGTTCACTGAAACTTTTAGCTGAAAAGCCAAAAGAATCAGCTGAATATAAACAGCTTGAGCAAGAGCATGAATCTCTGAAAGCTGAATGTGAAGTATATAAAGGAAAAATCATGGAACTTGAAAAGATCATCGAGTCTCATGAGAAATCATCTGTTGCATCCATGCATACATCTAGTAAACAGAAGATGCCTTTAGAACAGGATAAGCAAGAGTTGAAACATACTGAAAAATTCATATCAGCTGACAATAGTAAGGTCATTCTATATGTTCAAACTGCTAGACCTACTTCACCTGAGAAAGTATTAAAGGAGAAGAAATCTCCTAAGGCTAAAAAGAGCAAAGAGCCTAGTGTAGGAAATAAGACTAGTAAGACCAAACAGCAGAGTCCCAAGAAGTCTGCTGATAAAGCTAAAGTCAATCAGACTAATGGTAAAGCTAAGTCTAAACAAGTTGAGCAAGCACCTAGTAAGCCAAAGAAGCATAAGAATAAGAAAAATCAAAATGCTTGGTATGGAAATGAGTCATATTATGTGCAACCTGCTGCATATCATCCTATGTATCATGCACCTCAGTTTCCTAGTTACTATGCACCTTACCCTGCTCATCCAATGCATGCATACACTGCATATCATGCACCTTACCCTGCTTATGAACATTATTCATATCATACTGATCATCAACATGACTTATCTGATAATTATGATAAAAATGAAACTGTTCATACTCCTGTGAAAACTCAGAAACCTAAGAAGCCTAAGACTTCAACATCTTGGGTTGTCAAAGGTGGAACTAATCCTTCAGGACCCTCTCAATAAGGGTACCTAAAACAATTTTATTTTTGTTTTGTAGGTTAGGATTAGGAGTAGGAGTAAAGTAGAGAAGATCTGGTACTTGGACAGTGGATGTTCAAGACACATGTGTGGAAACATACATGAGCTGACTGATGCAGTTGCTGTGGATGGTCCAAAGGTTACATTTGGAGACAGCAAAGAAGGCAAGATTAAAGCTAAAGGAAGAGTAATCAGAGGAAACATAGAGATATCTGACGTCTCATATGTCAAAGGCCTCAAATATAATCTGCTGAGCATAAGTCAATTTTGTGACAAGGGATATTCAGTCATCTTCTCAACAGATAAGTGTTTTGTCGAACAGATTGGTACAAAGAAGGTAATTTTATCTGGAAGACGACAAGGGAATGTCTACATAGTCGACTGGAGTTCTGCTGACAAGAACTCAAGTGTTTGTTTGGTTGCATCTGCTCCAAGTGAAGTCAGTTGGCTGTGGCACAAAAGGATGAATCATTTAAACTTCAAGACCATCAACAGATTAATCAAGAATGATTTGGTAGAAGGGATTCCAAAAGCAGTCATGAGCAAAGATAAGCTCTGTGACGCCTGTCAGAAGGGTAAACAAATCAAGTCATCATTCAAAAGCAAGAAGCACCAATCTTCTGGAAGGATATTGGAGCTGTTACATATGGACTTATTTGGCCCTATTGATCCAGTCAGCAATGGTGGAAAGAAATACTGCCTAGCTGTTGTGGATGATTATTCAAGATATACTTGGGTGATTTTCATGAAGAAGAAAAGTGAAACCAAGGAATGTCTTACAAATCTGATGGAACTGATCCAGAATGAGAAGACTATCAAAATATTGAAGATCAGATCAGATAGAGGGACAGAGTTTACAAACTCTACTGTTGAAGAGTACTGTAACATCAAAGGAATACATCATGAGTACTCTGCTGCCAGAACCCCTCAACAAAATGGTGTTGCTGAAAGGAGAAACAGAACACTAAAAGAAGCTGTCAGAACCATGATAGCTGAAGCTAAACTGCCTCAAAGATTTTGGGCAGAAGCAACAAATACAGCATGCTTCACCCAGAACAGATGTATGATCAACAAAAATCAGAACAAGACGCCATATGAAGTTTGGAACAACAGAAAACCAAACATTCATTACCTTAAGATTTTTGGTTGTAAATGTTTTGTATTGAACAATGGGAAGAATCACCTTGCTGCATTTGCAGAAAAGGCTGATGAAGCTGTTTTTGTAGGATACTCATCTGTTAGTAAAGCTTATAGAGTTTTCAATAAAAGAACATTACTAATAGAAGAATCTATCCATGTAGTATTTGATGAGCCAAGTCAATCTTCTGAAAAGAATCAAAGTATTAATCAAGATCTGTCTACTGATCTACAGAAGTTAGACATTGGAAGAAATGAAGAATATGTTCCCATCATACTACCTAATCTAAATTCAGCTGATAACTCAAGTGCTGTTCAAAATCACAGTGCTGATTGTCTAACAGACGAGTTGCAAACAGCTGACAGACCAGTGACTGTTCAACAGACGACAAATGTTCAACAGACTACTACTGTATCTCCAACAGTAGTGTTGCAAGATCAAAACAGAGGACAACATTCAGACCTGCAACCTGATCTCAGATGGCTCAGAAACCATCCACCAGAGTTGGTGATTGGTGATCCATTAGATAGAGTGAAAACAAGAAGAGCTGCTGCACAAGATGCTATGTTTGTCACATTTCTATCTCAAATAGAGCCTAAACAAATTGAAGAAGCTCTCAATGATTCCTTCTGGATAGAAGCTATGCAAGAGGAGTTGAATCAATTTGAAAGGAATGAAGTCTGGTACTTAGTTCCTAGACCAAGTCATCAAAGGGTAATTGGCACTAAGTGGGTTTTCAGAAATAAGATGAATGAAGATGGTATTGTTACCAGAAACAAAGCAAGACTAGTGGCCAAGGGTTATTGTCAAGAAGAAGGAATTGACTTTGATGAAACTTTTGCACCAGTAGCAAGACTTGAAGCAATCAGACTGTTTCTAGCCTATGCTGCTTACAAGAACTTCACTGTCTATCAGATGGATGTGAAGTCTGCTTTTCTCAATGGAGAATTGCAAGAAGAAGTGTACGTTGAACAACCTCCTGGATTTGAAGTCTATCAAGAAGAGGACAAAGTATATCGTCTAAAGAAAGCCCTCTATGGACTGAAACAGGCTCCAAGAGCATGGTATGATACCCTATCTGATTTTCTTTTAATTAAAGGATTTCATAAAGGTAAGGTAGATAAAACCTTGTTCACAATTGAATGGGAAAATCATATATTACTTGTGCAAATATATGTGGACGATATTATTTTTGGTTCAACTAACCAACAGATGTGTGATAAGTTCTCCAAGCTGATGCAGAATAAGTTTGAAATGAGCATGATGGGTGAACTTAACTATTTTCTTGGATTGCAAGTTAGACAGTTGCCTGATGGGATATTCATCAGCCAAGCAAAATACACAAGAGATCTGTTCAAGAAGTTTGGTATGGAAACTAGCTCTACTGCTACAATTCCTATGTCTACAAGTCTTCGTTTGGATAAAGATGAAGATGGCAAATCAGTGGACATAACCAAATATAGAGGCATTATAGGGTCACTGTTATATCTAACAGCAAGCAGACCTGATATAATGTACTCAGTTGGAGTCTGTGCAAGATTTCAATCAAACCCCAAGGAATCTCATCTCTTAGCTGCCAAGAGGATATTGAAATATGTTAAAGGCACTCAAGAATTGGGATTGTGGTATCCTAGAGAATCTGGATTTGAGCTTATTGGTTATTCAGATTCAGACCTTGCTGGCTGCAAGATTGACAGAAAGAGCACAACAGGTGCCTGTCAGTTCTTAGGTAGTCGTCTGATCTCATGGATGAGTAAGAAACAAACCTCAGTTTCTATATCTACTGCTGAAGCTGAATATATAGCTGCTGGAGCTTGTTGTGCACAGATACTATGGTTGAAGCATCAACTAGAAGACTACAACATCAAGATCAGTGGAATACCAATCTACTGTGATAATACAAGTGCAATATCACTTACTCAGAATACTACAAGTCATTCAAGGACTAAACATATTGAGATTAAGCATCACTTCATTAGAGATCATGTGGAAAAAGGCAATGTGTTGATTGAGTATGTTCATACTGATAATCAGATTGCTGATATCTTCACTAAACCTCTAAGTGAAGCAAGGTTCTCAACTTTAAGAGCTGAGTTAGGACTACTAAATTTGGATGCATAAGCTGAGGGGGAACTCACCAGAAGACTGGAGTTCAACAGCTTAGTCATCGTTTATTATCTTCAAAGATTAACTCTCAACAGACTAGTTAACTTATGAATTCTTAAACTCAGGGGGAACGTGTAAGACTAGCGGTACTTCTGAATTAAAGATGAAATATGTTAATGACAGTTAGTTGAAGTTATGTTTTCATCAGAAGACTCAACTATCGAAGATTAAAGTTATTTTATCTAGCTGGATTGACAAACAGCTGAGGAAGGTTATCAGCTATTGGCATTCTCTGATAACAGCATTGTCATCAGGACAATAGTCCATCAGATAAGTGTTTATGATACTCATCTGATTACTTATATAAAAGCGAGCTATTTAAAACGCTTTATTCAAAACACGCTTTTATAAGTAACTGTCGGGCGGTACATATTCCCGCTCTTCAATAAAATATCTTTTGAATTTGAAAGGTC
Source organism: Penstemon barbatus (assembly GCA_003313485.2). Taxonomy (NCBI): domain Eukaryota; kingdom Viridiplantae; phylum Streptophyta; class Magnoliopsida; order Lamiales; family Plantaginaceae; genus Penstemon; species Penstemon barbatus. The sequence goes on along the minus strand of CM064877.1, from coordinate 30,295,584 downwards.
GTAACAGAAGCCACACGATCATCACTGACAGAAAAACGGATCTAACGGTTGGCTGGTATCACGGAATCCAAGATACCCTAACTCTATAAATCCCCATCTGATCAGCTGAGTAGCTCTTTACGCACTCTAAACATTCAAAAGTTCCTGTGAGAAAATTACTGCAATTCTCTGCATATCTTTCTGTGTTTTCCTAACCTTCAACAGATTAACAATGGCCGCTGAAGGTATGTTTCTCGTCTATGATGCCTACTACCAATCCGGTACGGATCTGATGAAAGAACTGCTTGAAAAGTTCAAAGCTGCTTCGCTGGTGAACTTCATGGAATACCACGAAGGAATTATATGGACTGATCAAGTGATGGAGTACTACAACACGGCAAAAGCTGACTACAACTCACTGGAGATTAAGGCTACAGTGGGAGACAAATCTATCATCATCACCCCTGCTGTTCTTCATGAGACGTTTGGACTTCCTAACCATGGAAGACATGACGTCACTATACTGACGGAGGATAAGCACCAACAGTTCTGGGCGATCTGCGCCAAGGAGGGAGAGGTTATGTCTGGAAACATAAGGAAGAAGCAACTGAAGGACGAATATCAGCGGATGGCTGATATGGTGTCTAAGCTGATCGAGAACTGCACGTTTTCACTAGATGCTGTTACCATGAAAAGGTTCAGCATCATGGCTGCCGTATACTATGGACTGGAGATCAACTGGTCAATCATAGTCTGGTACATATTGGCTGACTTTCTTGATGATAAGAAAGGAAAAGGACCCTCCACCAACCACAGGATAACTCTAAGCTATCTACTATCTCACCTGGGTTGCATTATGGCAAATGGCAAGGAAATTCACAAGTCCAAAGCCATGAACAAATATCTGCCTGTTCTGAAGAGGAAGGCTGATGAGCCAGAGGAGGCTGCTGATGAGGGACAAAAGGAAGTCCCTGCCAAGAGACAAAGGAGGCTAGTCAAAACGGCTACATTAGCTGTTGAGACTAAAAAGAAGAGGGCTGCTGATGAGCCCAAGAAGAAAGAATCTAAGCAGATGGAGAAAGTGACTTCTGCTGCTGAAGCCACTAGAATTGTTGAGAATATAATTGCTGATGTAAGGACTGGATCCCCTGCATCACCTTCAAGAACTCCATCAGCAGAGAAGCCTGCTGAAAGTGTCTCTAAACGAACAAGGAGCCAGAGAGATACAGCTGCTTCTACTTATCGTGAAGGAAGAACCAAGAGCACTGCAAGGAAGCAGATGTCCTTCTTAGAAAAGGATACTGAGTTGGTGGACTTAGTGAGATCAAGTCCAGAGTCTGCTGAAAGACCAGTTGAAGCTGTTGACAAAGCTGATGAACAACAGACTACTCAGACTGCACCAACTGTTGAGGCTGCTCAACCTCAAGACGATCCAGATGTTAAAATCATACATCCTATTGCTGCTGCTCCCATATCATCTGCTGGACCAGCTCCTGCTGACAAAGGGAAAAAGAAGATAGTGTTTAAGAGAAAAAAAATCTCTAAAGCTGACAAGAAAGCAAGGGAGGAAGCTGAACAAAGAAAGCAGGATGAACTTGAAGAGAAAAAGGCACTAGAGCTGAGCAAGGCTCAAGAAGCAAAGGATGAGGCCAGAAGAAAAATGTCTGAAGCAGAGAGGAAAGCTGCTGAAGATGCTGAACTGGCCATGGTGATTGAAAAGAGCAAAACTGATGCCTATGGACCTGTCCATGGAGGTGGCATCAAGATTGGTGAAGGTAAGACGGCTGAAGAAGAAGACAAAACAAGGATACTACTGCCTGCCGCCAAACTCAAGCCAAAGGACAAGTTTGAAGTCAGAAAAGCTTTTGAGATAGTCTATGCTGATAAGGAGCTTTTCAAGAAGTTTGAGAAGGCCTTAGCTTACCATGATCAAAAGCTCATGCTAAGAACCATGTTCAACCAGGAAAAGAAAAGGTATATCAGTTGGAGAGACAACAGGCTGAACAGATCAATAGAAGAACTTCAAAGCATGAAGGAGTTGGTTGAGGAAGAACGTTGGGTTCTGACTTGGCTGAAGACAAACTCCATTCAAAAGGCCCTGGATCCCAGCCATGTAAGGAATGCCATGCATGGTTATGCAAAAGGCTTTGCACTGGAGGAGGCCAAAAAGATTAAAAGCACCTTGTCTGATAAGAAGAAAAAGTCTGAAGATGCTGAAGAAAGAGCAATTAAGTTTGCTGTTATGACTGCCCTGAAGAGATGGGTCACAAAGTCCAGTTATCAGCAAGGAACATCAAGTGATTTGCCTCTACTGCCAAGTATCCAGCAAATCATCTTTGGCAAGGAAGTACAACCGTACTATGAAATCCCTAAGGGAAACAATGCATTTGTCAACCCTTGGATTATTGTTAGACAGATTAGACAGACTACATGCTTTAATGAAGATGGAACCATCACTAATCTGTTCTACGACGACGTCACTGATGAACATAAAGCTGCGGACAAGCCTGAAGTCAAGCCTGCTGATCAAATTGCTGACAAGCCTGCTGATCAATCTGTTGAAGACAAGTCTGCTGACCAGACTGCTGATAAGTCTGCTGACCAGCATGAAGACAAGTCTACTGAACAGGCCACTGACAAGTCTGCTGAACAGGTTGCTGATGAACCCTTAGCCATTGAGTGGAAAGCTGAGGATTCTGCAGATCATCAGGATGTAAAGATGGAAGAAGTTCCTGTCCACCAGGAACATGAAGAAAAGGATGAAGCTGCTGCTTCTGCTTCATCAGGTGATGAACACTCATCACTGATGGAAGCTTTCCAGATGTTGATGGAAGATTCTATAAGGGAACTGGAAGAGAAGCATCAAAAGCAGTTATTGAAGGTTAAGGAGGAGCTGAAGACAGAACTGAAGGAAGAATTGACGGAATCAAATAGACTTCAGCTGGAATCTGTGCAACAGTCTACAGAAAAGATCATCAAGACTGAAATCACAAGTATTCCTATTCCTGAGGATCACTCCTTGCAGTTAGTGAAAAGCTTGACTGAAATGAACAGAAATGTGGAGGATGTGAAGATCGATGTAAATCATCTTCATGCTGCACTTCAAAGAGCTGAACACAAGATCGCTGATCTGACTGCAACCTTCATCAAAGTCAGCGAAGAAGAAAAGGAAGTCAATCTAGGGTTACTGAATGAAGTGGGAAGTGTTGTACAATCTGTACAAGACGAAATTGCAACTGTCAACCTGAATATTGACTACTTCAATGACAAGACTGACATCATCAGCACTGACATTCAAAATCTTACAGCTAGTCACGATGTTGTCAATCAGAATCTCAAGGCTTTGTGCGCTGAAGCAAAGATTCCAACAGTTGCTCTCAACCCTGCTGTTGAACCTTCTAAAGTCATCAGACTTGATGATGACAAAAAGGGGGAAGATAAAAGGGAAGAACCAGCTAAGGAAACTGCTGCTGAAGAATCAGCCATGGAATCTGCTGCTGAAGAACCAGCTAAAGAAACTATTGTTGAAGAACCAGCAAAGGAGCCTGCTGCTGAAGAAACAACTAAGGAAGAAACTGCTGCTGCAACCATTAAAGCCAAGGAAACTGAAGAAACAGCTGACAAGACTAAAGAACTTGGAAAGGTAGAAGAAGAAGAGAAGATTGAACAAGAAAATACCAAGTACAAGAACACTGAGTCTGCCAGGAAAGCTATGGAAGCTCTGAAAGCTCTTCAAGAACAAGAACTTAAGGAGAAGATGGAAGCTGCCAAAGCAATCTTGGAAGAAGCAGCTGATGAAGAAGAAGATGATGAAGAATCATCTTATGAATATGAAGAAGTGCTCGAATCTGATGAAGAAGCTGATAGTTAGAAATTGAAAAATCAATTGTAATCAGTTTACTTTTTCAGAAATCTCATCTGATGAATTTGTACATGTAATTCACCTTAAACATCAATGAAATGTCCAAATTCAATCCAATAAACTTTTTCTATCTCAGAAAATTTTGAGGATTACAATCTTTAGTTTAGGTATTCAACAGGTACTTAGCTGAAGTTTTGTCATCATCAAAAAGGGGGAAATTGTTGGATGAAGATGAAGATGAAGGCACTAAAGAAAGTTTGATAAGGGAGGTTTTGATGCATTCCAAAACTTCAGAAATTGGCTAAGTATGGAGTAACTTAGCTGATAAACTTATCAAGGAATTTTGACTAAGCAATGAAGACAATCAGAAGAGTCAAAGTTTCAAGGTCCAAGACTTCTGATCTGCTGAAGTAAAGTTATCAGATTAGTGAAGATCAGCCGACTCAAATCAGATTTGTTCAAGTTTGAGATCAGCCGAGTTCACCATCAGACGTATACTTTCGTCAGCCAAGTAAGAAGATCATGAAGTGTTCCCAACGGTAATAAATGCCCTTTGGAGTAATAAATGCTGAAGTACAAGGTTATTAAAGACAAATGATTGAAGAATTGCTTCACATCAGAAGAGTGCATTTAATGCTGCATTTAATGCTGCCTGCAGAATAGTACTGTTCAGTACGGACAGACTGCAAAAGAGCCGTTCGCGGATTTTAAGGACCAGTACTCGAGGAATTTGAATCTTGTCTCTCTTCAACGGACACTTTTCAATCCTCAAGTATAAATAGCTGAGAGAGACGAAGAAGAAACAAGCAACACACTTTCTGAGAGAAATTTTCGAAGCAGAATTCTCCTAAGTCTCAAGAACAGCTCACTCATCAGCTGAGTCATTTGTTGACGAAAGCAGAGTTGAAGAATCAAGAAAAATACATCTTCTGAGTGATTTTGTAAACAAGAGTGTTGTGCGAAGTTGTGATCCATCTTTGTGAGTGATCAGACTTTAGAGGATAGGTCTTCTGTGTGATTTCCTATTGCGAACTTGTGGTCGTTTCATTTGTTGTTCGACGCAAGCAGAGTATACTGTAAACTTTGTGATTATAGTATAACCCAAGATCTGAGTGACTTGGAAGAGTGGACTAAAGGATATTCAAATCCATATAACCACTATAAAAATTGATTGTGTTTTTACATTGTTTTTAAAACTGCATATTTACTGATTGCATAAAACACACTAAGTTAACTGTTTGAAAAGAAGTGAAAAAGGAGTTTACAAAACTGGGGAAAACATTTTTCAAACTGCTAAGGATACTTGTGAAAAACACTTTGAAAATCCGCTGCAAGTACTCTAAGTATTAAAACTGATTTTAACTAATCAGCTAAGTATCTATCAGACGAGTGGTCAACAGACTTGTTCAAAGATTTGTTCGCGAACAGAACTGTAACTTACAAATCTGATCAGCTTAGTCTGTTCAGTAAGAGTAAAGTTTTAAAGTTAAATTTCGAAAGAAAATTTTAAAGAGGTTTATTCACCCCCCCCCTCTAAACCTCTTCTGACCACTTGGGACCAACAGATTTGGTCGACCAAGTTGTTTCCTTTTCTTTTGCTTTAGCTTCATGTGTATTGTGTATGCCCCCATAGGTTCACCACATAATTGGTCGTGGGTTATAATTAAATATTAATTAAATCATTCAAGTATTAAATACTTCAAATCAGTCGAACACTCTGTCGACTAACAGTTCCAAAATTAGCACCCCTGCCAATTTAGGAATTCTCCTACAATCCACGGTCGATGTCTGGCCACAAGCCCATGGAGCCCAATCACTGGTGAATTAATTCAGTGAACTTTTTAATCACTTACAATTACCATATACGCCACAATCTCTCCATCAACCAATATCCCAGTCGAGACATAAGGGTATTGTCTTTCATCTATTCCTCTTTTTCTTTTGTTTTGACCTTATGCATTCTGGTCTCGAAATAATTATCTTTGACTTAATCTTTATGAGCTACTTACATAAAGCCGTCAGATACCTCGGCCGATGATTTTACCAGAATTAATTTCTCGCAGAAATCCATAGGAGAATTTCCCAACTTATCAAGTTGGGTCAATGGATCCTTTGTTGATGATATGAACCTGCGTACGAGTTCCTCTATACCCAACATGAGTCCATAGAGACCTTCTGGTAATCTCCAGTCAGTCGAAACTCACATCAATGTATAGACGTTCTCGCACTAGATAAACCCTATCACCTCAAGTAATTAGGGATCGTTCGTCGTATATTATCGTAAATTGGAATAACTTCAACCCCGATATGCGACTATCGCTTCCATGGTGAGTTATTTCCTAATTGGAGGTATTCAGTGCACTTGCCATCCCAGCAAGCCACCCACTCATGTGTATCGACTATCCCAGTCATGCTCGTGGACCCCAAAGTTCTCCAGTTCATCGGAGTATACACAATAATGAGAGTCTAACCGAATCCAATGATGTCCTATCTCGATTGAATTTATGACTCTTGAATATATTCTAGATCATGGCCTTGGAGATCAGTCCACGGGTTGTCCCATAGCCCTGTGATCTAAGGACTTCTATCCTTATGCGTAGATAATTATTACATAAGATAAAGATGACCATATAATAAAAAAATGCATTTATTAATCCAGTTGAATGGTCCTTTCAATTAAATGCAGCCAAAATAGTTGGCTTGCAGGACACTATTCTATCAATCTCCCACTTGTGCTAAAGCCAACTTTTCATACTACTGATTCCCATCTTAGACAGATGTTTTTCAGATGCCTTTGAGGCAATGGCTTAGATAGCGGGTCCGTCGTATTATCCTTTGAGGTGACACATTCCATATTTTTGTCTCCTCTACCAATGATATAACATATCAAATGGTATCGTCTTAGTTCGTGTTTGGATTCTGATGAGATCTCGACTCCTTCGCTTGCGAGATAGCTCCATTATTATCACAGAAGATAGTAATGGCTCGACAATGCTAGGTGTCACATCCAATTCCTAGATGGAGTTTTTCATCCAAACACTTTCCTTTGCTGCTTCACACGCGGCAATGTATTCTGTTTCGGTTCTTGAATCTGCGGTAGTGTCTTGCTTGGAGCTCTTCCAGCTTACCGCACCACTATTGAGGCAGAACACGTATCCAGATGTCGACTTGTCGTATACATCACATTAGAAGCTAGAATCAGTATAGCCTTCCAATTTCAATCCTCCTCCACTGTATACCAAGAACAATTCCTTAGTCCTTCTCGAGTACTTCAGAATTGCCTTTATGGCTATCTAGTGTTGCTCACGTGGATCAGACTGGTACCGACTTCTAACGCTTAAAGCGTATGCTACGTTTGGTCTCGTACATAACATACCATACATTATGGTTCCTATAGCCGATGCATATAATACTTGAGACATTGCTTCTCTCTTCAGGCGTCTTTGGGGCCATAGACTTAGCAATTCCATGTCTCATTGGAAGCAATCCTCTCTTGGATTCTTCCATTTTAAATCTCATCAAGATTTTATCTATGTATTGCGATTGAGAGATGCCCAACAGTCCTTTTGATCTATCTAAGTAGATCCTTATACCCAGTACAAACGATGCTTCTCCCAAATCCTTCATTGAGAATTGAGTAGATAATCATGCTTTAGTTTCGGACAACACTTTCACATTGTTTCCAATGAGAAGAATGTCATCAACGTAAAGCACCAAAAAATTCAACCGTACTCCCACTGATCTTCTTGTATACGCATGGTTCGAACACGTTTTTGATTAATCAATAAGTTTGGATTGTTTCATCGAAACAAATGTTCCAACTTCGGGAAGCTTGCTTCAGTCCATAAATGGACCTTTGGAGTTTGCACACCTTGTGTTTATCTCCTTTGAATGCATGCCCTTTTGGTTGCTCCATGTAGATCTCCTCGTCAATGTCCCCATTGAGAAAGGCTGTCTTTACATCCATCTGTCATATCTCGAAGTTATATCACACAGCTATATCCAGCAAGATTCGAATGGATTTAGGCATTGCGACGGGCGAGACGGTCTCCTCAAAGTCGATGCCTGGCCTTTGAGTGTATCCTATTGCCACTAGTCGCGCCTTGCAGGTCATTACCTCTTCGTTCACTCCAAGCTTTCGCTTATAGATCCACTTGCAACCCACGTGAGTCACTCCCACTGGTGGATCTACCAAGGCCCAGACCTTGTTTAAGTGCATGGAGTCCAATTCGGATTCCATGGCTTCACGTTACTTTTCCGAGTTTATGTCTAGCATAGCCTCCTCGTAAGTCCTTGGGTCGGTTAGAGACTGTCTAGTCTCGTGCAGCAGACCGTAGTACCTCTCGGTTTCCCTACGTTATTTTTCTGACCTACGAAGTATTGGTGTACTCTCTAGTGCACTTTCATTCTCTTGTTCTCCCACTGCCTGTGGTGATGGGTCAGCTTGATCGACCTCTTCGGCCTTTTCAGCTTCAGTGACCTCATCTAGTTCTATATTGTGTTCCTTCTTGTCCACCAAGAAATCCTTCTCCAAGTAAGTGTGCGTTCCTTGAGACAAACTTTGTCTTGTAGGGTCGTAGAACTCGTATCCTATTGAGTTTTCTGGATATCCCACGAATTTGCACAAGAAGGACTTTACTTCTAGCTTATCTCCCACTAGCTTATTCACTTAAGCGGGAGACCCCATATGCGCATGAATGCATATGAAGGTACAATACCAAAACTCATATCACGTGATATGTTTTGGAACTGGCTTCAGAGATACTTAACCCAGTATCTTCGATTTTCTCGACCAAGTTTTTATTTGATTAAATAAGGAATTTCATGTAAGATTTCTTAATGGACATTTACATGTCCAGAATGCTCAAGAACTGACAATGTTTTGAGCGAGTCTTACATTTCGAGAATCTAATTCTCTATTAAATAATCAATGGCGTATTTGTTTATGCATGTTGGATTTTGAATTGATCCAAATCTCTTACATGTTTTCATTGATTAGGCTCTCTTCTTTATTCCAAAATAATTTAGAATTGTACATCACAACATACTTTCACCCATGAGGGTACAAGAGACGCCTTATCTCCCACTAATGATTTAGTGTTTCTCCACACTTTTAAATGGATTGAATCCATTGCAACTGTTTATCCCTCTTGGTTGCCTATCAACCAACTACTAAATCTAATTTCCGTTAAGCAAGATTCGAAAGTCGGTTACTATGTATAGCATCCCAGTCAAGCTCGACCTAGTCGAGCTCATCTTTGAATCTTTAATTCCGAAATATGTTTTAATGTTCGTGTATTGCCTTTCGGTTTTTACAACTACTCAAGTGTGTGAAATCTTGATTATTCATATTTTATTGACTATGCATATTATATTTAGTTGTTATATGAGTATTCATACTCATTTGCTTGTGTACACCTTTTGAGTATAAATCTTATAGCGCAATCAGTTCCAACCATTATGGAACTATCACATCCCTTAAGACAAGGGATGGTATAAGCAAATTCTAATGATCTAAATAATTCATGGCTTTAGATGCATTGAATGCATCAATGAGTACTTCATCGGGCATCCAACACTCTTATGCGTTACTTTAACCATAAGGTTAAGTCCAATAAAATTTAATAATCCCTTATGGGATGAATAGGTTCAATTCCTTCTTTCCCTTGATCTAAATCCATGGAAGAACCCTTTTGATAGACTTTACAACTTATCATCCTTACAGAAAAACCTCCAAGGTTATTTCCCTTCAGAGATGATTCATCCCTCTTCTTTCATCTCATAAGGTTTTTCAATGAGATGTTACTTCCCATTTATGGGAGACTTCATGTTTGCCTTCAAGAAAATTTGGGCTTGAGAACCATTCTCAACCCTTTCACCTATTTGAAGAGTAACTTCGAAAAAGGCAGCTTGGTTAAACCTATCACCATTCCAGTCAGAGTGTAACTTCGAAAGGAAAACCAATGAAATCTTTGTAAGGAGATCAGTCCTTGCTTGGACTCCAGAATAATTTCTCAAGTTTTGAAGTCATTCAAAATTCATTTGGGTTCAGTCAATTTATTTGATTCAAGTATGATGGTAAATATTAATGGATACATTACATATGAAAAACTATAATAAACATGACGATAAATACGCGAAATATTAATATCAATGCATAATTTACAAAAATGGTTTTCATATGTAAATTACTCGCACTATTTTTATCGAATACTTATGCCCCCACATAAGCTTCGGGAAACAAGAATTTCCTAATGGGGCTCCAGGCCCAAATGCGATCGCTCAGTACCCACGACTCGTTGGCCATACCAATTGATCCACTTGGTGGGCGATCACGTCGCCGATTAACCATCACAGCTAAGCCTTGAGTTCATTTAGCCTCGTTTTTCGTTATGGACCCACGACTCGTGAGACATCCATACTTACTTGCGTTAAATCATATCCAATACTCGTGAAGAGAAATAGTTCAATCCTAGACGCCCCACGACTCGTGAGACAGCGCTTAGAACCTTGCTATCCCCTCCCTTGGCACTAATCTCATGCATCGAGGCAATAGACATATCATCTTCCTATAGCTCGACCCACGACTTGTGAGACATCGAGATATATTCGTGCAATATTTCTAAGACCTAGTAATTGGATAGATTCGGACCATAGACACCATTCATATGCACCCGTTATTCGATTTAATATTGTAATTGAGTTTTAAGTTCAATTGGAGGTTTTAAGTTTTCCTTGTACGAGGTCTCATCAGATTATGCTTTATCTTGTTTACGTGATCTATTCTAAGCATGCAAGACATACATCAAAAGAATATAAGTAAACATACATCACCTAGCAGAATATGATTGATTGATTGCCCATCCTATGCGATCCATCACGAGCCTTGTGATGGATCAATTAGTCAGTCTAGGGTGGAAATTAAATGTCCTAACTATTACAATTTTCAAACCCATACATCATGGGCCTTCTTGTAACATCCTCCTTGATTGGGCCTCCATGTAATGAATTGGGCCTCCATGTCGTCCAAGGTTATAGGCCTCCATGTGGATCTCCAAGTCTTTATGAGGTCTTCTCGGCTCCAAGCCTAATCTAAGTCTAACTTATAAAAATAAATGGTCCTATTCTATTACATTCGTTTGCAAGCAAGGGCACCAATCAGGCCCATTTAATTACAACCCATAAAATAAATAAACCAAAACTGCACAGGGTTTAAGGGTAAAATCGACCAATCCACATATTCACTCAAGAACATCCATAAATTCACATAAGGGCATAAATGTAAATTTACCGGCTCCGTTAATTTTAATTCACAAAATTTATCCATGTTAGTTAATTTTGAATTAACAATTAATCTCTAAAATTAATTAACTCTTACTTGAGTTCTAAGTAATCTTCAATTCTTATCTTGATTAAGTTGGTTAAATAAGATAGTTACAAATCTTCCAAGATTACTATCTTATCCAAAACTCTAAGTTTCCCAATTTTACAAATCTCAATGATTCTCAAGACAATCCTATTTTGAATAGATTAGATAACAAAGGTAGTTCCCAAATCTTCCAAGATTCCTACCTTATTCAAAACTCCAAGTTTTCAAATTTAATAAGATCTCTAAGATCTTTAATCTTGGTAACTTACTAGAAGACATTAATTTTAACTGAATGTCTTATCACAAATGAAACTCTAAGTTTCTTTGTTTAATAAGATCTCTAAGATCTTTAATCTTGGTAACTTACTAGAAGACATTAATTTTAATTAAATGTCTTATCACAAATAAAACTCTAAGTTTCCTTGTTAACTAGATCTCTAAGATCAATTCAAGATTCACCAAGATTCCATAACAACCAAATCTCCAAGATTTTCAGATTTTCCAAAATAAACAGAATTAGAGTCCAGCCAAAAATCAACCAGTCGAGGCCAATCGGAAACTGCCACGTGGACAACACACGCGCGACCACGAAGTTCGCGCGTGGGCTGTCCGTAGCAACCGCTGCTGCGCGTGGCCGCATGTGACTGCGCGTAGCAACACGCGGCTGGCAGCCCGTAGGCTGCTGCTGTGGGCAGCAGCTCGCGGTGGCTTCCCACCGCCGCGTGCCACCGTGGTTGGATCCAATTTATAAATTTTTTTTTTATTTTTTGTTTGATTACTCGTTGATTTAATTAGAAACTGACCTAGTTCAATTAAATCCCAATCCAAAATAAAATTAACACGATAAAATTTTCGAATCAAAATTTTTATTAAGTCTGAGTTAATAGATCTACGTCCTAAAACATATACAGTTAAAGAACTAGCCATACATAAATCAAACATTTGATTTAAATCACAGAATTTGCAAATTCATATATATACAAAGCCTAAACCTAGCTCTGATACCACTGTTGGGATTCGGTAAGATAAACAGCCCTAGGCACAGCAAAATTTAATAATTTTAGGACCTTTTACGGAATCTTGCCAGGATACTACTCTAGGTGTGTATATATGAATATTAAATAAACGACAGTATAAACAGTTTACACGTTATACCTGTCTTCTTGAAAATCTCAATTGGCAGACGAAGTAAAGTTCCTCCCTCGAGTTGGTCGATCCTATGCCCTGCAGCAGCGCCCCACGTTTTGCGCCTCTATGGGTTGATACACCACAATTACATGAAATTTAATATACCCTGATCGGCTAGAACACAAAATATATTAAAGATCTGGGTATAGGCAACGAATTTGGAACAAGAACGAAATCAAAAAATTCTTCCAAAGAAGAATAGGGGTTTGACCGATTTCACTAGGGAGAAAGGGGGAGTGTTTTTCTTGACTTGGCTTTTGGCTCTTGAAAGTTGTGTGTGAGATATGATATCAAGTCCCCTATTTATAGGTTTCTCATTCTCCTAATCCTCCTAGGACTAGGACTCCAAGTCTGCTACATGGGCCATGGCCTTTTTAATTAGAAGACTAAGTTAATTAATTTAATTAGGCTTTATTTAATCTCCCAACTAAATAGCCCAATTAATTAACTATTCTCCCAATTAATTAAATTAGACTCCAAGTCTATTTAATTAAATCTTTCTATAATTAATTAAATACACCTTAATTAATTAACTTACAAATTAAATTCCAATTTAATTTATAATCTTGATCCAATTCCAATCCCAGTCGATATTTTAGACCCAGTCGACTCAATCGACCAAGTCGATTTGGTCGACCAAGTTGTTTATGTGTATTGTGTATTGTGTATGCCCCCATAGGTTCACCACATAATTGGTCGTGGGTTATAATTAAATATTAATTTAATCATTCAAGTATTAAATACTTCAAATCAGTCGAACACTCTTTCGACTGACCATTCCAAAATTAGCACCCCTGCCAATTTAGGAATTCTCCCACACTCCACGGTCAATGTCTGGCCACAAGCCCATGGAGCCCAATCACTGGTGATTTAATTCAGTGAACCTTTTAATCATTTACAATTACCATATACGCCACAATCTCTCCATCAACCAATATCCCAGTCGAGACTTAAGAGTATGGTCTTTCATCGGTTCCCCTTTTTCTTTTGTCTTGACCTTATGAATTCTGGTCTCGAAATAATTCTCTTTGACTTAATCTTTATGAGCTACTTACATAAAGCCGTCAGATACTTCGGCCGAGGATTTTACCAGAATTAATTTCTCACAGAAATCCATAGGAGAATTTCCCAACCTGTCAAGTCGAGTCAATGGATCCTTTGTTGATGATATGAACCTGCACACGAGTTCCACTATACCCAACTTGAGTCCACAGAGACCTTCTGGTAATCTCCAGTCAGTCGAAACTCACATCAAAGTATAGACGTTCTCGCACCAGATAAACCCTATCCAACGATGTCCTATCTCGATTGGATTCTACGACTCTTGAATATATTCTAGATCACGGCCTTGGAGATCAGTCCACTGGTTGTCCCATAGCCCTGTGATCTAAGGACTTATATCCTTATGCGTAGATAATTATTACATAAGATAAAGATGACCCTATAATTATAAAATGCATTTATTAATCCAGTTGAATGGTCCTTTCAATTAATGCAGACAAAATAGTTGGCTTGCAGGACACTATTCTATCATTAAGTACTTTGTACAATGTGTTAACTTAGGAAATCCATGTATAGGATTTTCAATAGTTATGTTTAATTAAGGTTATTAGATAACTTATAAGTCGTACTTACTTGCTCAGGTTTCGGATATGCTTAATTTGTGGAGTTTTAGTCTCTATACTAAGCGATAAAGGTGAGTGTTGTGTGTTTAATTTGTATGTCAGTCTGATGTGCTAGTAGATCGAGTCAAACATTTACGTAGACTCTTAATAATCAAAGCATGTGTTATATTCTAACTTTTCTTGCATGTCGTCACGAATAGATTGACTTATTAGGTCGACATTACACGCACGAAATCACTTAGCATTTCAACAAGGTTAACCAAATGCATGCTACATCCAACTCTACTAGTTGAGAATATATTTTACTAAATTATCATTGTAACGCCCCCAAAATTTCGAACGCTTTCGATTGGATTTTAACCCAAAATTAAGTGCTACATTTTTTTTTCAAAGTTAAGCATTAATTTGAAAATATACAAATTAATTAAATCTTGTGATCTTATGAACTTTGAAATAATTAAAATTATAAAAGTTACTTTAAAATAAGATCAAGACCTTTTTGAAAATTTTTGGGCTTGGATGCACAAAAATTTTGTTTTTGGGGACAAAATGTAAGTTTTCAAAACTTCGGGGGGTAAAGTGTAAATTTGCCCAAGTTGCAGATTTTTGCAGGAGAGTAATTATTTTCTCTCTTTGCACACTCCAAGGGCTGCTAAGGCATGCCCTTGGGTAGAGTAAACTCCATTACCAACATTTACATGCATTGGTGGATAAAAAAATAATTAAGCTTTATGTCTCACTCTCTTTCCAATGTGTATATACTTGTCATATACACTTAAGATCAGATTTTTATCCTCTTATAACCTCATTAACATACACATTATAGAGAATAAGAGAGAGAGAGAGAGAGAGAGAGAGAGAGAGAGAGGGAGAAGAGAGAACACACTAGAAAGAGAATTTTCGGATTCTCACTACACAGCCTCGGTTTTCCAATCATTCCGCCTTTGTCCACTGTTGGATCATGCCCAAATTTTTTGTGGAGGTTCTACACACATGGGGCTACATATTGACAGTTCGGATTGTCTATTGGATCTCCCAGAGTGAATCGGCAGTCATTAGAAGTTGGAGAAAAGTAAGGATTTGAGGGCTTTTGTTATGAACCACCACCGGAACCGTCAACACTGCCACCGGAGCCGCCACCACCACCTTCGGAGGTCTGGAAATGAAGAGGATTTTATCCCCTTCATTGATTTGGGTAAGAAGACAGCTATGCATGTGTTCTTTAATCTTTGTGATATTACTTTCTTCTCTCTAGTACATATTGAAGAAGTTTAGCTTATCCTTTGAGCTTTTGTGATAAGTTGTTGAGTTCATATTTAATATTAGATATTTAATGTGATTTGCTTTGATTTTGTTTAAATATTGCTTATATGTTTGGATCTTGATTTATTTTTCTAAAAAGGTTATTGTTCATAATTTTCGAAACTTTGGGGGGGTATTTTTGAAAGATTTTAAAAGTTCAAGGGTTAGGGATGCAAAAACTTTGGGAGTAAAGTGGACTGAAAATATCTATTTTGTTGATATTTGGTTAGGTTTACTTGAAAATCATTTGTTTTAAAGTTTGTTTCGATATTTTGCAAAAATGGGAGTTTTTGAAACATTTGGGGTTATTTTTGTAAATATGATAATAAGGGGGCAAATGCGCTAGTTTGTCACTGTTTTTACATGGTTCTTTTATGAACTCTTGATTAATTTATTTGAAGTAGTGGATCATTCATTTTAGTTTTAAGATTGAAAATTTGTAAATTTTACCGAAGAAAATTATGATCAAAGAAATTTTTGTTTCTCATTGTTAGCTGGTGAAAAGTTATTAAAACTTATTTTTAATCTCAGTTTTATAGTTAAAATTATGCCTGATTATTTTTAAATATTTCTTAAATGCGTGGATCTTAAATTATTTTTCAAGAAAATTAGTTTGATTAAGTTTTTAAAACTATGAGGGTGTTTTTGAAAAGTTTTAAACTTGTGGGGTTTTTAAAGATTTGATATTTGAAGTAAAAAGATACTTAATACTTTTATTTGATTTTTGATATGGGTTTAGTTAAAAATCTTTTGATTTAAAGTTTGTTGCAAATTTTTCGGAAAAATGGATGTTTATAAAAGTTTAAGGGTTGTTTAGTAAATCTGGAAAATAAAAGGAAAATTTTGCTGTTTTGGCGCTGTTTTATGAAATTAGAATTTTGAGTTTTGAAAATAATAACTTTTAAGTGGAGTTGATGTCGTAAATTTTAACACTTTTGTGCGATGTGTTAGTTTATGAAATCATTGTGTAGGATTTTCATTAGTTACGTTTTAGTAAGGTTGTTAGATACATTCTAAGTCGTATATGTACTTGCTCAGGTTTTGGATAAGCTTCATTTGTGGAGTATTAGTCGCTATACTAAGCGACAAAAGTGAGCGCTGTGTGTTTAATTGTTTAATTTGTATGTCGGTCCGATGTGCTAGTAGATCGAGTCCAAACATGCACTTAGGCTCTTAATAATCAAATCATGAATTTTATTCTAACTTTTCTTGCATGTCGTCACGAATAGGTTGACTTATTAGGTCAACATTACTCGCATGAAATCACCTAGCATTTCAACATGATTATCCAAATACATGCTACATCCGAATATACTAGTTGCGAATATATTTTTCGAAATTATCATGATACCCAAAATTTTATTTGATAAGTTATTAAATGTTGATAATATGTTAATATGTTTGATATGTTATGTTCCGTTTGTTTCCGACTATATGTTTCCGTTTATTTTCGATTTTGTGTGGGCTCCCTTTTGATTGGTATATGGACCCGATGCCAACCTGGCAGGCAAGGGCCGACAGGATTGTCACGTTTACCCGTAGGCCTGGCCTTACAACCCAAGTGGGGAGGAACACTTGGGGAGTAAGGACGAACTCCGGCAAAGACATGTCGATGCATTTCAGATAGTAAGGTCGATCCTTACTTGGTGAGTTTGGATGGATATCAGACTGAGGATGGAGGTAAGTGGAGGACGGCATCAACAATTCTTGGTTATGTGAATTCCGTGTTTCTTCCGTCTTGAATATATGTTTATTTGCTTGATAACATGATTATTTTATATAATATGTTGCATTCACACATCACCATGCAAATTCGCACATAGCCTCACTAATTTGGATGATCAATTTATGCGTTCTATGTTTCACTTTTTTCAGTTTCAGGCGTTCTGGAAATAATAGTCGGGTTGCGGTTAGGTCATCACGGTTGCGATCCCACCCTAGTATTCGGGAGAGTAGTAATATTTTGTGGTTGATTTATGCTCTTTTTCGATTTTGTTTAAAACCTTGCTTAGACTATTTGATTCGTTAAAGATGATTTATATTTTCGCAAAAGAGACAAAATTTTCATAAATTACTTAGTTATCTCTCTCAGTTGATTTTGTTCAAATATTTTGATATGTTGTGATTAAATATTTTCGCTTTAAAATTTTACTATGAAAATTGATTTTATTTGTTCGTCAAAAACTTAGTAATCTAAATTGTTCTTATTTTATATTAAACAGCTTCCGCTTAAAACTTTTAATTCTCGATTTTAATTTATTGTTTCTTAAAAAAAAAGGTTTGATATATTTAACGCTTTTTTCAAAATAACAATAATTTTTCGACCGTTATCCGACGGACCCGCGGAGCCGGGCCGCCACATATGGTATCAGAGCTTCGGCTCAAGGCTAGGATAGGATCCTCGGATTTGTACTGAGTTGTCAGTATGGTGGGACTCACCGTCATGACTTTAGGGTGCCTACCCACATTGGGTAGTTCACTTTTAGGAGAATACCACAACCGAAATCATATGTTTAGTAAGTATCCTTGGGGTTAATGGTTATTATTGCTTGATTATGTGTTATCTTGATTAATTGTTTTGTTGGTGGTATCCCGAATACCATAATGTTATTCGAACTTTATTTTTGATATTATTGTCTGGTTCTGATTGTATATGTGTGCGTTCCATGATTTTACGTAAATTAAAATATTTGAATCAATTGACCTTTCTTAAAGTACATATATCATGACTAAAATAGCCCTAATCATTTTGAATTCCATTATCGAGTTTACCTTACTCATAATTCTGATTCTAAATGAATCCATCTCTAAATTGATCTCTCGACTTCAGTAAGCTCTCTTGAGCCTATTTTCGCTTTAATTAATTGTTTCGCCCATATTCTAATGTTGGTACTTATTCATTTTTGAGCTTGTGATCCCTAGATGTCTTTTCTTCATCGTTTTGGCGAATCAAATTGTTATCTATGTAATCTTTCTTTCAATAGACAAAAAACCATTCAAATTTCATTGACATCATCCTGAGTTCTAACTCGTCTATTAGTCGTTCCTTGCATTCAACTATGAATTTTTATTGATGGCGAGTAACTTCATTTTGAATTCTAAAACTACCCTAAGTTCATATCTAATCTTCTCATTCTCGCTCTTGCTTTTCTGAAGTTTCTAAATGCCATTGTCCGATTGTATCTTTTCCTTCATGTTGTGTAATTTACCGTAAAATATTCTTTAATCATTTTAGCCTCATTCTTCACATGGCTTCTTCAAGCCGTGCTCTTAATTACCTTTAATCTGACTATTTGATTGTTTTCCTTCAGAGCTTATCGACACTCTCAATTAACATGTCTTTGTCTATTGGGGATTGACTACTTGTATCCTATCAAGCTTTTATATTGATCCCTTATTTTTGTACTCGTTCATAGTTTACCCCTCCCTATTTCAAGAGATAGTTTCTCGTATCGACTTCGTAAACTAAAATTATTTATTTTTGTCGGATTCTATGATTATTATTGTTCCTTGTCCTTCTTTTTCCGAGCAAATTTATTCCGTTATGACCGTTTTGAAATTATCCATATGATTTCATGTTACTTTTTTTTGTTGTATTCAATTATTCAATCTTCTAAATTTCCTGAAAGGATTGAATTGTCTCAATTTCTTTTGAACTTCGCGTTTTTATTTGTCCATTCATAAATTGTTGTTCCTTTGTCTATTTCATTCCTTGTTGCAAGCCGCATAAATCAGATCAATTTATTCTCAATTCCTTTTGAACTTCGGATTTACCTTCTATTTGTTTTGAACTTATTTTTAATTTCCCTCTCGTTCAATTTGATCGTTTCGATGTTCTCAGACTTCACTATCGAGTTTTACTTATTTTCTATTGCATCTTGTTGCAATCATTTGTGAAATGATCTTCGAATCGAGCCATTTATCTTGACTTTCTTTTCAAATGACCAAACACACTTTAATGTTTTGGTTATTATTGTCATGATACTTGTTTCGACTTTCTGTTATCCTTACCGATATCCTTGCTTTGATCTTCTTTTTACTTGCACCGTTTGAAATGGTGTGGCTCATCCCTTTCGTTATTCTTATCGGTGCACCTTAATTGTTCGCCTTGTCACTTATATCGAACTATTCATTTGGTTATCTTTATTATCGACATTTCAGTCCTTTTCCAATCTTCGTTGATTCTTCTTTATGTTGCCATTGCTAATTCTTATCATCTTGAGCATCTTGATTCGATCATCTTTTCTAATCCTTATCGTGTCTCTTCATTTGACTCACTTTGTTCCTTGCGAGAATCCCAAGTCAAATGTCATTCAATACCTTTTGATTCTCTGGGCCAAACTGAACTATATATTGTTATGTGAGTAGTTTTTCTTTTGAGAAGAATCTTAATCCGCGACATAGGAGTTGGAATTATCGTCGTATCCCATTCTACCGCGTCATGATTATGCATAATGTATATGAAGTACAACATCGATCATCCTCGTGAACCTGACTGCATATCTTAAGATCTTCAGAAATATCTAACGTACAAACGAAGACACATTTGCATACTCATCTAGATGAATAAACAAGTGAATTCCATTATGGCGCGGCCAGAGTATAAAAAGACGACTTGGGAGTTAGAGAAAAAATACGTCAGAGTTTTGAAAATGCCTAACGTACGAAAGAACATTTTCGCACACTCATTTTAATCAAGAAGGCTGCAGATTCTACAGGAAAATGTTTTATGACGCACATAGAGTAAGGAAGAAACGTTTCAGGAGCAAGAAAAGAAGATACATCGGCGTTAACAGTACTACGCGAATCTCAAGAACGAATTTGGGGACCAAATTCTTTTAAGGGGGGAGGATTGTAACACCCCCAAAATTTTGAACGCTTTCGATTGGATTTTAATACAAATTTAAGTGCTACATTTTATTTTCAAAGTTAAGCATTAATTTGAACTAAAATATTCAAATTAATTAGATCTTGTGATCTATGAACTTTGAAATAATTAAAATTATAAAAGTTACTTTAAAATAAGATCAAGACCTTTTTGAAAATTTTCGGGCTTGGATGCACAAAAATTTTGTTTTTGGGGACAAAATATAAGTTTTCAAAACTTCGGGGGGCAAAGTGTAAATTTGCCCAAGTTGCAGATTTTTGCAGGAGAGTAATTATTTTCTCTCCTTGCACACTCCAAGGGCTGCTAAGGCATGCCCTTGAGTAGAGTAAACTCCATTACCAACATTTACATGCATTGATGGATAAAAAATAATAATTAAGCTTTATGTCTCACTCTCTTTCCAATGTGTATATACTTGTCATATACACTTAAGATCAGACCAAAATGAAGGAAAAGTTGTTGATATCTACTTTATTCAAAGAAGTTAGTGACCTAATCTCATATATGATTTGAAATATATTAAATGTGAATTATCAAACCAAAATTTGTGCCATTATGTACTTCAAACAGTGTTTTGAAATTTGATCTAACAAAATATTAATATATTAACAAAGAAAAAGTTATGTAAACGAATTTGATTTTCATTCAATTAAAGTATTAAAAATAAAGTTTAGATCATAATTACTTGAAACACTATAGAAATTTAGTCCATTATGATTTAAAAATACTAAATTTTATTTTTGTATATTTTATACACATTTTATGTTTAGTAAAAATATATTTATTATTGTGAAGTTTTTTCTAGTTTAAGCAGTTTTATTTGGTAGTTATTTATTTTAGTTAAATAAAATTTTAAATTAGCAATATTAATGTAATGATATAATTATCATTTAGAAAAAAAAAATATTTACCATCTCAATATTAAAATTTTATACACATAATACGTGAATTATAAAATTATAAATTTATCTCAATTTCTCATCTATTTATTAAATTGAACCTAATTTATATATTTAAGATAAATCTAAATAAAACTTGGAAAATGTATAATTTTTAAAAAAATAAATGTTTAACTTATTTGTCAAATGACCCTATGATTTAATTGCAAAAAGAACCCTCTTTGTAACGGCCCGACTCCGCGGGTCCGTCGGATAACGGTTGAAAAGTTATTATTATTTTGAAAAAGAGTTAAAATATCGAAACCTTTTAAAGGAAACAATAAATTAAAATCGGGAATTAAATGTTTTAAGCGGAAGCGGTTTAAAACGAAATTAGAACATTTTAAAATACTAAGTTTAAAGCGAAAGTAATTAAAATAAATTTCAACCGATGACATGACATGGTGAAACAACTTGTGGGACCCAACAGAAATACAAGAAGATTAAGATTAATTTTTGATGAAATTTTAATTTTTTTTTATAGACATTCCCATTTTACAAAATTAGCTAATATTTAGCAAGATATAATAAAAATCAACTTAGACATTATAGGAGATTTAAATTATGAGTTCAAACGAGAATCTTAAAATCAACTTAGACAAAAGTTCAACTACTTTCTGGAACTAGGGTGGGACAGCAATCGTGATGATCTAACCGCAACATGAACTATCGTTTACCCCAAATACCTGTAGCTGAAAAGATTGAAACACGGAATGCATAAGTTGATCGTCCAACTTAGTGAGGCTATAGTGCACTTGTGCGTGATGCAACATAATATACATGAGCATATACAACAGTGCAGTAAATTAACATATATAACAATTTAAGCACGTTAAACAAGTAACCAACATTTGTTGATGCCGTTCTCCTCTTACCCTCTAATCCACAGTCAGGAAAACCACCACCGAACACTCCAAGTAAGGTGCGACCTTACATAACAGTACGCATTGACGTCAAATGCCAGAAGTTTGACATTCACTCCCCAAGTGTAACCTCCACACTTGGCTCGTGAAGCGGGTCTACGGTGGATCGAGGTAACCCTTCGGCCCTTACCTTCCGGGTTATCCACGATTCCGCACACCAAAATAGGGGCCCACACAGTAACAATAACAGTTCCGTAACAGGAAATCAGTAAACAACTCAATAACGGTTCATCATACAATATCAATGACTCATAAGCACATAGACATAAACCATAATTCAACGTGTAACTTGTCCTAGCAGTCGGGTTCTTTATGTTATCATACATCACATGCTTGTTCGTTTAGTAACTAAGTTACAGTTATGACTCAACCTACTAGCACATTAGACTTACACACAAGTAACACATAGCACTCACCTGAGGAGCTTATTACGGCGTCCAAAATTCCACAGTGAATTGCATTCGAAACCTGAGCAGATACGTATACGACTAATAAATTATCTTATAATCTTACTTAAATATAATTAAAGAAAATCCTATCGCAATGATTTCCTAAATTAAAATCTTAGACAAGAACTTAAAACTTTCGAAAGTGTATTCATTTTTTTTTTAAACTTTAAGATTTGAGAAAATCCAAAATATTTAACAAGCTAATAATTAAACACCCTTTTCTTTTGAAAACATTCAAAGTATACCGCTAAAGTTTCCAAAACATTAAAACATTACTTTCTTGCAAAATTAATAATTCAAGACCCAATATCACAAGAACGTTTAAAAATATTTAAGCAAAAATTAACTATAAAACCAGAATTAATCACAAGTTTTAATAACTTTTCTTAAACTAACAATAAGAAACAAAAGTTAAAAAATATCATAGGAAATTTTTCAAATTTTCATTCTTAAAACACAAGTTATCAAAGCACTACTTCAAATAAATTAATTAAAAGTTTATAAAAGTAACGATGTAAAAATAGCGACCAAACAGCACCTTTACCCCCTTATTTTTAGATTTACAAAAATAACCCCAAATGTTTCAAAAACTCTCATTTTTGCAAAATATCGAAACAAACTTTAAAATAAATGCTTTTCTAGTAAACCTAACCAAATATCAAACAAAAATAGATTTTTCAGTCCATTAAACTTTCAAAATTTTCACATCCCTAACCCTTGAACTTTTAAAATCTTTCAAAAATACCCCCCAAGTTTCAAAAAATTATAAACAATATTTTCTTACAAAAATAAATCAAGATCCAAATATCTAATAAACATTTATTTAAACCAAGCAAAAGTACACCATCCTTATAGCTAAAATCGAGTTAATCGAGATTCATGCATAACATAGTACGAACTCAAACTAAACTCTAAAGCCTAAAATTAACCATAATGTAATTAATGCACAATAACATTTAGGCTCAAAGAACTATATAACGAACTCAAATCGAAAAATGAAGACCGAAAATGGAATACCCATTCCGAGATGAAATCGCTGACCGGAGCAGCCCCTGTTGACCGACTGTTGACCGTCGTTGACCACCATTGACCGCCGTTGACCGGCACCGGAAAATGAGCCGAACCCACCATTCCGCTCTCCTTTAAGCCTAGAACACCGTGGTGAAGTTCGATTGTCAAAAAAATGACCGGAAAAGGGACATGCAAGGAAACCCATTTCAAGACCGCCACTTGCTGTCGCCGTCGTCATTTTACCGACCAAAATTTCCATCGGATAATGGTACCAATAGAAAGCTCTCGTCGAGGAGATGAATTTTGACTACTCATTCACACAATTTGGTTAAGAATTGATGAAATTATGATTATGATTATGTGTGTGTATGTATGTGTAAAGCTTGGGAAGAAGATGACAATGGTGAAAGTAAGAAATGTAGAAGGAAATTATCAAACCCATATTTTTCTCTTTCTGATTTTTGTTGCTAAACATATAGGTAATGGTGTGTAACATAATTAGATGAATGAAAAATAATGGGTGATAACCCATTATTTCTTCTCCAAGAATATAAGCTACAAGGTGAGGTTTTAAACCTCCACTTGTGCTTTCACTGCCAGCAGCAGAACAATTGTCCTGCTGGAAAATTCTACTTTTTTTTTTGCATTTTGACCCTTAAGTTTTTAAAAGTGGCACTTTAGCCCCAAAATTTTAAAAACAGCAAATAAATCTTAAAACTAAATAAAATTAATCATATTAATCAAGAAATCAATTACACTTTCACTCCAAAAGTTTTTAAAACTTTAATCTCCCATATCTCTTATTTTCAGGATCATTTTAGTTTTACATAAAAGCACAACTTCATAATAAATAAAATTTCCTAAACTTTCTCAATATATATAACTTCAAAAAGATTTATAACTAAACAAAAGTGAAACTTTAGGAATTTCTAAAAATCAAATTTTTGGGGTATTACATTATTCCCCCCTTAAAAGAATTTGGTCCCCAAATTCACTCTTGAGTTTTGAAAAGTTCGAGTGATGCTGTTGTATCTCTCTTTGTATTTTCCAAGTCTTTTCTGTATATTTTAACAGCACCGTGAGGCTTTAAACGATGGAGTCCATTGATTTCTTAATTTGGACGAGTATGCGAACAAATCTTTTCTCTAACTTTAGATGTTTCTAGAGTCTGATGATACGCAGTCGCGAGCATGAGTAAAAATCCTTCTGGAACTTCATACGTGGAATTTTATGCGATAAATCAAAGTTCGACGAATAATCAAACTCACATGCCGTAGTTAGATTCTCCCAAAACGGAAAACTTTCACGTTATAACACAAAAATTCAATTTTTGCCAGTGAAATTCAAAAGATAATGGAAGATATCTGAATTGATATTCTCAGCAGGAATCAGAAATGACAGTCCAATGAAGTGCCTTGATAAAAGATGACCGAGCCAATTGATGTAGATAATAAGGTCAAACTGAATAACAATAACGAAAAAAAAAGATCGATGAAGATTGCAAACGAAATAGAATAACTGTAACAATGATAATCAAGTAAAGAGATCGGAGTAACAAGAAAAATGAATGTGACACATTAATAAGGATAATAGAAATTGAACCATGATGGGGGCTACTTCGCACCATACATATTGTACGGATCGACTAAAGAACATAAGATCGGTTCGACCAAAACAGACAGCTCGGGATCATCTTATCGACCCGGCCGAATACAGCTCTCTTCGACTAGAAGACTATAGTCCGGACCCAAGAAGGATATTTGGGCCGAGTCCTATTAGGACTATATTTCCTTGTAACGCTAGGTTTAGTGTGATATAAATACCTAGTCAATCTTTGTATTAAACAACTCTGAATGATAAGGCAAATACGCCATTGAATTCTGCATCAACTACTCAACTCACTATTATTCAATAAAAAAGAGTTTTCTCTTCATATGTGTGTTACTTACTGCGTTGGTTTCAATAATTACTTTCTGTTCTTATGATATTGCTCTTCCTTGAGTTTTGATCCATCCTGAATAAAGTAACAGAGCCCTATAAACTAAATATATTGAGAATCCCCAATATCACAATTTTACTGATACCTTTAACCCGACGAAATCCGGTTAAATCAGTTGGCGCCCACCGAGGGGCTAGGTTAATTATTCGATCGACATATGGCTCGCCCAAGGAAAAGCGCTCGTATTGGAGCAAGAAGTAACACAACCACCGGTCATAACACATCTGAAGATCTACAGGACAACAATGATAATAACGCTCCCAACACCAACGAGAATTTGCAGGATACCCTCCCCCGTCAGCAGGAACCCCAAGGAGGTCTTCCCGGTACGATACGGGAAGAACCAGAAGTCCCTGTGATCCCCGTTCCTCTCCCAGGCGCTCAGGAGAAACTGCGACAGATCGCAATGCTCGTTAAATCACTCTCTCCAGAAGAATTACTCGTACTTGATCAAATTCCTCGAAACGTTAGGGCTGCCAGGGCAACTCCTGCTCAAAGAGCGCCAAGGCAAAACGATCAAGCCTCTCAACAAGCTGATAGCCCGGCAAGCGAGCGGCGCTCGCTACACAGTCCGCAGCAGGGCAATTCAAAACCCTCCGATAACCCTCCCCGAAGAAAACCAGGACAAAGAAAACCACAGCCGGGGCGCAGTGGGTCCAAGGAACGTACAATAATCCCTATCGAGGATGACATAGATGATGCAATCCCAGATCGACCACGAACAACGCGATTCTCGGAAAGAAAAATCGAAAGGATGGTGCAGGAGCGACTCGAACAACGCCTACGATCTGTTCAAAACCCGTGTGCCCGAACCACGGAATTCCAGGAGAGCCTTGCGGCCTGTTCTCCCTTCTGCAGAGAAATAAAAGAGGCACAGTCAATCGGACAGGTCCCGGGTAGACTACCCCGATATGATGGAACCACTGACCCAGATGATTATATTTTTAGCTTCACGAATATAATGAACTTATACGCCCACTCGGCGGAATTCACCGCCAAATTAATGGTGACCACATTCGAAGGACTCGCATTGGACTGGTTCGCCAAACAACCTGCCAACTCCATCTTCAGTTTTCGGGAATTATGCAATAAATTGACACAGCAGTTCGCCAGTCAGAAGAGGCAAAAACTCCCGATGAGCTACTTAGGAACCATACACCAACAAGAGGGAGAATCCTTAAGAAACTGGTTGGCGAGATTTACTCAAAATCGATTCCCCAAATATCGATTACATAATTTCTATTCTCTTCGACCTCACGAAGAATAGGCAGTTCGGAAATGCCCTCAGTCGAAAACAACCAAGAACGTTTGCCGACATCATGAGCTTGGCGTCCAAATATATGACCCAAGAAGAGATGAATTCCTTTAAAGATAAAAATAAAAACAAAGCCACAACTTCAGGCTCCAAACGGCATGATAGGATTCCCGCCCAAAGATCCATGGATTATGAGCGATCTTTTAGAAAAGGCAACGTTTTCCAGCGATTGGAATACAACAAAGCCGACCAAGAAAGGCAACCTAATTTCTACCAAAGACCAAGAAACCGCGAACTACCGATCAGAGGCAGGGTTAATCAAGTAGAACACCCAAGGTTAAATGCTCCGATGGAAGAAATATTGGAAGTACTAGAAAGGAATAATTGGATCCCTGAAGCAAGGAAAATCGCTCAGCCCAGACCAGGATCTCGAAACTATGACCTATACTGTAAATACCATCGAGCACACGGACATCGAACGGAAAATTGTTTTCACCTTAAAAGAGAAGTTGAAAAACTAATCGAACAAGGAAAACTAGACGACTATATAGAGCGAGATAACCGCAAAAGGGAAAGAAGTAGAAGCCCTCGGAATAATAATCAAAGAAGGAGTTCTCGTCGAAGGTCACCCGAGCATGGTCCTACGCAGGAGTTGAACCATGACCAGATCAATGGGACTATCCATACAATATCCGGGGGACCCGCAGGCGGAGATAGTCGTAACGCCCGACGAAGAACAGCCAGGTCCATAATTGGAAGCTTAAAATACCCAAAAGAAATATGGACTCTGGAAAACAAGCCATCAAACGACCAGCTGATCAGCTTTAACGAAGGCGAAGTACCTAAAAACATTGTTTGGGACACAAAAGAGGATAACCCCGATTTCTCGATGGTGGTGTCGCTAGAAATAGCAAATTATAATGTCAAAAGGATTCTAATCGATAATGGGAGCTCAGCGAATATCATCTCCCGGGAGGTTTTAGCCCAGATGAACTTGGGACAGATAAATCTACAGAAAATAGCTACGCCGTTAGTAGGGTTTGGAGGATCCGAAATCGTCCCCAGCGGAACGATAACCTTAAGTGTATCACTCGGGAAAAAACCGCACCGGACAGTAAAGCTAGTAAAATTTCTAGTGGTAGAAACACCCTTCGCTTATAACGCAATATTAGGACGACCAGCCCTCAACCTATTCCGAGCCGTTGTCTCTACTTATCACCAGAAGATAAAGTTTCCGAACGATAGAGGTATCGGGGAAATATTGAATGATCACTGTATGGCATGGGATTGCTACAGCACCTCATTAACCTTGAAAGATCACCCCAAATCAATTACCCCGAGCAAAAGAAAACTCGAAGACGATCTCGTTAGAAACAAGGTTGAAATCCCTAGTACTGATCGAATAGATAAAAAGGGAAAAGAACCGCTAGATTTAGCCTTAAAACCACCAGAACATAAGGATGTAATTCTAGTACAAGGGGACTCGTCCAAAACAACAAGAATAGGTACTGAATTGAGCAAAGAAGGGAAAAAATGTTGATCAACTTCCTCAGAGATAATGTCGATGTCTTCGCTTGGAGCGCGAATGACATTGAAGGAATTGATCCTCGAGTAATCAAGCATTCCCTAAAAATTGATCCTTTGGCGAAACCCGCAAGACAAAAGAATAGAAATCATGGGCCAGTAAAAGATAAAATTATCAAAGCCGAGGTAGAAAGGCTACTTGAAGCAAAACAAATCCGAGAAATACACTTCTCAGAATGGCTATGTAATGTTGTTCTAGTAGCAAAAGGGGATAAAAAGGACAACAAATGGAGAATGTGTAATGATTTTACCGACCTTAACAAATTATGCCCACACGACCCATACCCCCTCCCAAGGATCGACTTATTAGTTGACTCAACCGCTGGCTTCGCGATCTTCAGCATGATGGACGCCTTTCAAGGGTTTTATCAAATATACATGGATGAGCGGGACCAAGAGAAGACTGCGTTCATAACCGAGCAGGGAGTATATTGCTTTATAGTAATGCCATTCGGCTTAAGAAATGTCGGGGCTACTTACCAAAGGTTAGTAAACCTAATGTTCAAAGAGTTAATCGGAGAAATAATGGAAGTCTACGTAGACGACATGCTAGTCAAAAGCATGAACGAAGCAGATCACGTAAAATATCTTGATCGATGTTTCCGAATATTGAGAAAATACCGCATGAAGTTAAATCCCGCGAAATGCACTTTCGGTGTTAAGTCAGGAAAATTTTTGGGCTATTTGGTACACCAACGAGGAATAGAAGCCAACCCAGAAAAAAATCGAGCCATAACTGAAATGAAACCTCCCAAAACCATCTCCCAAGTACAAAGCTTGGTTGGGAAAATCGTAGCATTGAACAGATTCATATCGAAATCAGCAGACAAAAGTTTGCCCTTTTTCCAAACGCTTCGAAAAGCAAAAAACTTTGTTTGGACCGAAGAATGCGATCGAGCCTTCGAACAACTCAAAGAGTATTTGACAACACCCCCGATGTTGGCCAAACCGACGGAAGGAGAACCGTTGTATATCTACATCTCGATCTCCGACGCGGCCGTTAGTTCAGTACTAATCAAGATAGAAGGTTCAGAACATAAGCCTGTCTATTATTTAAGCAAATTACTGCAAGGGGCGGAGAAGAATTATTTGGAAATTGAGAAATTCACTCTGGCCTTAGTAGTGGCTGCACGAAAACTTCGACCATACTTTTTAACCTACAAAATCGTGGTTTTAACAAATCAACCACTGAGACAAGTCTTAGCAAAGCCGGAAGCCTCCGGAAGACTAATCAAATGGGCGATCGAACTCGGCCAATTTGAAATCGATTACAAACCGAGAATTGCAATTAAGGCCCAAGTATTAGCTGATTTTCTATTGGAAACTCCGACACAGGCAACCGAACTATCGAACGGCCTCAACGACGATATCTTGGTCATAGAAGATCAAACCTGGTTAATGCATGTTGACGGTGCTTCATGCCGAGAAGGAGGAGGCGCCGGAATCAACTTCACCGGACCAAATAAAGAAGATTTAAATTATGCGATAACGTTGGACTTCGTCGTAACAAATAATGAAGCAGAATATGAAGCGTTAATCGCAGGAATGGAAATGGCGATCAAAGCCAACATAAAAAGCTTTAAAGTATTAACCGATTCTGAGTTAGTGCAAAGACAAATAGAAGGCCTATACGAGGCTAAGGAATTTAATATGGTTAAATACCTCGCCAAAGTGAAAACACTAGCTGAGAAATTCGAAAGCTTCGGTATACAGAACATTCCACGTTCGGAAAACAAATGGGCCGATCAACTATCTAAGTTCACAGGAGCCCATGACGGAAAAACCGAAAGGGTGATCAACTGGTTAATCTCTAATACACCGGCGATCGATATCGATGAAACACCGGCAGTCGATATAATGGAAATCGAAGAAGCCGAAGAAAACTGGATGACTCCAATGATAGACTATCTTCGAGAAGGAAAACTGCCACTTGACCAGAATGAAGCTCGGAAAATAAAATATCGGGCTCCAAAATATACATTGGTAGAAGAAAAACTCTACCGGAGATCAGTATCAGGAATTCTTCTGAAATGCGTCTCTGAATCACAAACCATGGATATTCTACGAGAGGTACATGAAGGAGACGCAGGAAATCACAGCGGAGCAAGGGCATTGGCTTTAAAATGCCTCCGAACATGTTATTATTGGCCTACCATCAATAAGGATGCCGCTCAGTATGTCCTAGAATGTCATCACTGCCAAGTCCATGCTAATATATGTCATCGACCAGCAGAAAACATGCACCCAATCCCGGTATGTTGGCCTTTCGATCAATGGGGAATGGACATCGTGGGACCGTTCCCAGCGGCTCGATCCAAGAAAGCTTATGTCCTGGTCGCCATAGAATATTTCAGCAAATGGATATAATGCATCGCCCTCGCACGAATAACTCAATTCCAAGTGATCAACTTCCTATGGAAATTCATAGTTTGTCGATTTGGCATCCCAAGGATCTTAATTTCTGATAATGGGACCCAATTCGCGGGAAAACAGGTAATAGAATGGTGTTCGAAACTTGGGATTCAACAAAATTTCACTTCGGTCGGGCATCCTAGAGCCAACGGACAAACCGAAGTAGCAAACCGAGAAATAATAAAATTCTTGGAAAAAAGATTAGGAGCGGCCAAAGGAAAATGGCTTGATGAACTCCCAGGAGTACTTTGGGCTAATCGAACCACTGTCAGGAGCTCAACCGGAGAAACCCCGTTTAGCTTGGTATATGGTTCGGAAGCTGTTATTCCTGTTGAAACTCTAATCCCAACACCAAGATGAAAAGACAAGAGAAAGTGACGTCGATTTAACAGAAGCTTTTAGAGAAAAAGCCGTTGTACGCCTGCAAGCCACTAAAGCAAATATGGAAAAGGCATACAATCAAAAGGTACGCATCCGAACCTTCAAAGAAGGAGACCTGGTCTTGAAGAAGGTAGAAGTATCCAAGCATGTGGGAAAGTTACAACAAAATTGGGATGGACCTTACGTTGTCATTGGCGTAGGAAAGAAAGGTTCATACAAAATTACACACTTGAATGGAACAGCCTTACCAAGAACCTGGAACGCAGTCAACCTTAGAAAATACTATGGTAA
Organism: Penstemon barbatus; assembly: GCA_003313485.2. Lineage (NCBI taxonomy): Eukaryota > Viridiplantae > Streptophyta > Magnoliopsida > Lamiales > Plantaginaceae > Penstemon > Penstemon barbatus. Next base: position 30,264,128 of record CM064877.1, on the reverse strand, counting down.
ATAAATTTTAGCGGATTACGCTGCTTTGTTTTATTTTATTTTATTAAGTTTTAATCTTTGTAATAAAGGCCTTAGCCTACAGTTCAATTATTAAAGATTTTAGCAATTTTAAATATTAAGTCAAGATCGAGTATAAATCGATTGTTTCGGTAAACACTCCTTGGAATTCTACTATCATATTTGTTGAGATCGGGACAAAAGGAGTTAAGTATACATTGATCCGCTCAATAAACACTCCTCGATCCGACCATACAAACGAGTCGAGTATACATTGATCCGCTCAATAAAAACTCCTCGGTCATTATTCACGAAGATTAAAAGACTTTTGGTATTGAAAACCTAAGTCTAAGTAAAAAACGAGTCGAGTATACATTGATCCGCTCAATAAACACTCCTCGATATATTTACAACGATCGAAAGACTTCAGGTATTAAAAACCTAAGTCTAAACAAAACGAGTTGAGTAAACATTGATCCGCTCAAAAAAAACTCCTCGATCTACTTATGATGATTAAGAGACTTCTGGTACTAAAAACCTAAGTCCAAATAAATAAAAAGAGTCGAGTAAACATTGATCCGCTCAATAAAAACTCCTCGATCTACTTATGATGATTAAGAGACTTCTGGTACTAAAAACCTAAGTCCAAATAAATAAAAAGAGTGGAGTAAACATTGATCCGCTCAATAAAAACTCCTCGATCTACTTATGATGATTAAGAGACTTCTGGTACTAAAAACCTAAGTCTAAATTATAACGAGTTGAGTATACATTGATCCGCTCAATAAACACTCCTCGATACGTTTTTAACGATCAAAAAGACTTTTGGTATAAAAACCTAAGTCTAAATTATAACGAGTTCAGTATACATTGATCCGCTCAATAAACACTCCTCGATCTGTTCCTAACGATTAATAGACTTCTGGTATTAAAAACCTAAGTCTTAATTATAACGAGTCGAGTATACATTGATCTGCTCAATAAACACTCCTCGATCTGTTCCTAACGATGAATAGACTTCTGGTATTAAAAACCTAAGTCTTGTTGGGATATAGCTCGATTTGTCAAACAACAAAGTGCGGAATTTAAAATTTTTCGAGGTATCCAATGGTCCCATAAAAGATGTCTCCATATTATGTATACAAAAGCAAGAACAAAAACGCACACAATGAATTAACAAAGGGGGTTTTTGCGATATACCTCACCACAGGCAAGGTGGTGGAAACCTCCGGTCTTCGATTCTGATTCTGATCTGGTTCACAGGAGTGATCCAATTGTCTCACCTCCAGGGATAGTCCACACCAATTGGGTTCTGGCAACACCTCAAGATCTTAGGCTCAGAACTCGATGCAGGAGATTTGTTATTGAAGGATTGTATGAGATCTCTTGACAAATCAAGATCTAATACAATGGAGGAGGAGATCTCGGCGGCGGCGGCACCAAGGAGCTCACGGCAGCACAGTGGCGGCGGCTTGATGGTGGCGGCGGCGGCTAGGGTTTGCTTGGAGAGGGGGCGGCGGTTTTAGGGTAGAGGGAGTCTAGGGTTTTCTTTTTCAGGGTGTTAGCTAATGAGCTCAAGTAGTTCCCCTTTTATAGACTCCTTCTGACCTAGGGTTTGCAAGACTCCTTATGGGCTTTAATTAATAGAAGCCCATGTCTTGCAATCCTCCATTTAATTAAACTACTTTAATTAAATGCCCAGTCCATTTAAATCAATATTTCTTTTAATTAACTAGCAACTCAATTATTAATTAAGTTAGCCAATTAATTAATCTCCCACTTGAATTAAATACTTTTAATTCATTCAATTGATTTAATTACCTTTAAATCAATTAATTCCTTTCATGTCCTTTTATAACAGTCACCGTCCAATTGTATTGTGTGTGACCCTCTGGGTTCACCATCAACTGGCAGCAGGCCCACGAATCCCTCGTGATTTAATTTATGAACAATAAATTGTTCCGGTTAATTAAACAACCTTTAATTAACCACTCCTATAATTAAATCCTCTATTAATTCAGGAGTACCCACACTTCATGGTCGATGTCTAGCCACAAGCCCATGAAGCCCAATTTCAGGTGAATTGATATTTGTGAACCTCGTCTCATATAACTGCCATGTACATACGGTCCTTCTATCGACTAATATTCCCGATCAAGACTTAGGGTGTGTGAATTGATCGGCACCTCTAAATTTGTCTCGATAACTATACTTTCTAATTCAGGATAATATACCTTTGTGACCTTCTAAATTTGGAAACCCCTTTCCAAATCCGTCACCGACTGCGGCCGCAGAATCCTTGGATATATTATCTAAGAATCGTATAGGAAATTCTCTCACCCATTACGGCGAGTCAATAGATTCCATATCGGTACTAACCACTCGCGTACATGTCCATACGCACCCAACCTAGGCATGTTATGACCAAGCTACGTGGCCTATACCTAGATCTAAGTACGCACTTTCATGCACCGAATTCGCCCTAGTACCTCAAGTCAAAGGACTAAATCGTACACTATTATATTCCTTGAGAAACATCCCATCACCGATATGCGTCATGCGCTTCCACAATGGGTTTCTCTGTTCGGGTCGTTCGATGCGTTCAATCCTCCATTGAACCACCTACTCGTATGCACTGGACTCAAACTCCTTGCTCATGAAACACTACAAATTCACTCCATGTGAATCATGCATACTTGTACAAGTCTTGGCGATTCCTACGATACCCCGTCTCGTTTAGGAATCTATGACTTGGAACACTTTTAAGATTACGACCTTTGAGACTGTTTCATGATTGCACTCAATACTGAAGTGAATCGTCCCATAGTCAAATGTAATCTAAGGGTTTCAACCAATCGCTTAAATGTATTCGCGAAAGATGAAGTTGGCCATTGTTTATCCTTATACATATATAAATAAACATGCGTATTATTATAAAATCAAAGATCGTTTCATACAGGATAGATCTATTACAAGCTAACAGAACTGGCTTGCAGGGCACTATCCTATCAATCTCCCACTTGCCCTAAAGCCATTCACCTATAGTTCTAAGTCCCATCTGCTCTAGATGACTATCGAACGCCTTTTGTGAAAGTGGCTTAGTTAGTGGGTCAGCTACGTTGTCTTCCGATTTGACATACTCCATGTGCATGTCACCTCTACCCATGATCTCCCTGATCACGTGGTATTTCCTCTGTACGTGTTTGGATTGATGGTGTGATCTCGGCTCCTTCGCTTGAGCTATCGCCCCGTTGTTGTCACAGAAGACGACTACAGGTTCAGCAATGCTAGGAACAACATCCAATTCTTGAATGAAGTTTTTCATCCATACACTTTCTTTTGCCGCATCTGATGCTGCGATATATTCTGCTTCTGTGGTTGAGTCGGCAGTTGTAGACTGTTTACAGCTTTTCCAACTGACCGCTCCTCCATTGATGCGGAATATGTATCCAGAGTTGGATTTGAAGTCATCCACGTCAGACTGGAAACTTGCATCAGTGAATCCTTCAAGTTTCAGTTCTCCACTACCACCGTAGACCAAAAACATATCCTTAGTCCTTCGCAGGTACTTTAGGATTGCTTTTACGGCAGTCCAGTGCTCTTCGCCTGGATTTGACTGATAGCGGCTCGTTACACTTAGAGCGTGTGCTACGTCTGGTCGAGTACATAACATTGCATACATTATATTCCCTATAGCAGAGGCATAAGGTATGAGAGACATTCTCGTCTTTTCTTCGTCAGTTGTAGGGCACATAGACTTAGAAAGAGAGATACCATGTCTCATTGGAAGCAATCCTCTCTTGGATTCTTCCATCTTGAATCTTTTCAAGATTGTGTTAATGTACTGAGATTGGGAGAGTCCAATCATCTTCTTCGATCTATCCCTATAGATACGGATTCCCAATACGTAAGATGCGTCTCCCATATCTTTCATAGAGAACTGCGCGGATAACCACGCTTTAGTCTGCGCTAACATCTTGATATCGTCTCCGATTAACAAAATGTCATCGACGTACAAAACAATGAATTGTACTGTGCTCCCACTATTCTTCTTGTACACACAAGGTTCATATACATTTTTGATGAAGCCAAATGCCTTGACTGTCTCATCAAATCGTATGTTCCAGGTTCGGGATGCCTGTTTGAGGCCATATATTGACCTTTGAAGTTTACACAATTTGTGCTCACTTCCTTTGGACGCAAAACCTTCAGGTTGTTGCATAAAGATCTCCTTGTCAATGTCTCCATTGAGGAAGGCGGTCTTTACGTCCATTTGCCATATCTCATAGTCATGCCATGCGGCAATGGCAAGTAATATCCGAATGGATTTGGACATCGCTACGGGAGAGAAGGTTTCCTCATAGTCTATTCCAGGCCTTTGAGAATACCCCTTCGCCACTAAGCGTGCCTTGTGAGTTAAAACCTCTCCATTCATTCCAAGCTTACGCTTGAAGATCCATTTGCATCCTACAGGGATAGTTCCCTCAGGTGGATCGACCAATGTCCAAACCTTGTTGGAATGCATGGAATCCATTTCGGATTGCATGGCTTCGAGCCACGCACCCGAGTCTATGTCTGACATCGCTTCTTGATAGGTCCTTGGATCATTATCGCCTCTTTCGTTTTCGTGAATGAAACCAAATCGCTCTGGCTCCTTACGAATTCGATCAGACCTTCGAAGAGTAGGTGTACTAGTAGGTTCAGTGAATTCTGGTTCAGCTCCCACTGTTTGTGAGGATGGGTCCGATTCCTGGACTTCATCAAGTTCTACGATTGTCCCATTTCGGTTGGAGAGGAAATCCTCTTCCAAGAAGTGGGCGTTCCTAGATACGAACGTATTACGTTCTTTAGGATCGAAGAACAGGTATCCAATGGATTCCTTTGGATACCCCACAAATTTGCACAAACTAGATCTACCATCTAGCTTATCTCCCTTCTTGTTCTTTACATACGCAGGAGATCCCCATACTCGTAGGTACGAATACACGGGTGCCTTACCATACCATACTTGGTGCGGTGTTGTCGGCACTGACTTCGAAGGTACTATGTTTAGTATCTTCGATGCAGTTAATAGGGCCAAGCCCCAAAACGAAAAGGGAAGGTCAGCGAAGCTCATCATGGAACGAACCATGTCTAACAATGTTCGGTTCCTCCGCTCGGACACTCCATTGAGTTGGGGCGTCCTAGGGGGAGTTCGCTGGGCGAGAATTCCATTCTCTTTTAGATAATCAAGGAATTCTTGGCTTAAGTACTCACCACCTCTATCAGAACGAAGTGCTTTAATACTATGTCCAAGTTGATTCTCAACTTCCATTCGAAACTCTTTGAATTTCTCAAAAGTTTCGGATTTGTGTTTCATAAGATACACATATCCATAACGACTAAAATCGTCGGTGAATGTTACGAAGTAAGAGAATCCTCCTCTCGCATTGACACTCAATGGTCCACAAACGTCAGTATGGATTAGATCCAATGTTTGTTTGGTTCGCTCGGGATTCCCTGTGAAGGGTGATTTGGTCATCTTTCCTTTGAGACAAGATTCGCAAGTTGGGAGTTCATCCAAGTTCTTTATTTCAAGAGCCTTAGAGGAAACCAACTTTTGAATCCTACTCTTGGAAATATGTCCAAGTCTAGCGTGCCAAAGTTGTGGAGTTTGATTATCATATTTTCTTTTTCTAGATTGAATGTGCATAACGTCGGATTTAACAGGTTCTAGGGAATAAAGACCATCTATCAAAGTACCACAAGCATACATTAAACCACCTTTAAATATGCTAAAAGCTCCATTTTCAATGGAAAAATTAAAACCATCAATGTCTAGCATTGGAATAGAAATGATGTTCTTAATTATCGTTGGTACGTACAGACAATCCCTTAAAACCAAAGTAAAATTTCCTAAAACTAATTCGACGTCCCCAATAGCCTCAGCGGCGATCCTAGCTCCGTTTCCAAAGCGCAGGATTCTATCCCCGGGCTTCAGGTATCTTACTGCTCCCATCACCTGCAAATCATTGCAGATATGAGAACCTGCTGCGGTGTCTAACACCCACGATGCACAGTTAATAGAAATATTAACTTCAACCAAGAAAATACCTTTGGCTACCAATTTCATCTTTAGGTAGTCTGGGCAGTTCCTTTTCCAGTGCCCTGCTTTCTTGCAGTGGAAACATTCGTCTTCTGGGCCTTTGCGCTTCTTTTCAACCACCTTGGTGATTGCCTTCGAAGAAACTACCTTCTTCTTCTTCTTACCTCTCTTGGGCTTTGCAGCCTTCGATTGGTGTGCAATCATTACCGGCTTCTCTTTCTTGAGAGTCGATTCTGCCGTTACCAACAAATTGGTCAGTTCGTGAAGAGCGAGGGTTCTATCCTCCATGTTGAAGTTCAACACGAACTGGTCAAAAGAACGGGGCAGCGTATGGAGGAGGAGGTCAGTGCTAAGATCAGCGTGCAAGTCTACTTCCAATCGCCCTAGTTTTTCAACCAGGTTGATGAAACGCAGACAGTGATCCTTGACACTGCTTCCTTCAGCCATCTTGAGATGAAACAACTCCTTAGTGGTCGCGAACCTTTCGGTACGAGACCTCTCTCCAAACATCTGCTGGAGGTGGAGAAGTATCTCTCTAGCAAGCGGCATAGCAGCATGCTGTTTCTGCAGTTCATTCGACATCGAGGCTAGCATGAGACATCGAACCTGAAGATCATCATCAACCCTTTTAGCATGGGCGGTTCGTTGTTCCTCACTAGCTCGTGCTGCGGGTGCAGCAGGCATGGGTGTGTCGAGCACATAGCTACGTCGCTCGGAGTCGAGGACGATTCTGAGATTTCTCAGCCAGTCAACAAAGTTTGAGCCATTCAATTTGTTTGCGTCGAGGATAACAGATAATGGATTCTTAGACATTGTACTTAATATCTACAAATGGAAAGAAGACAACATTTAGCTAACTGATCTTATGTCTAATACTTATAATTAACGAATTTGGACTTGTTTTCGAAAAAGTTCTCCCACTATTTTATCGAAACAATCACCCCTTTGATTGCTCGGGAAATTTAATTCCTAGTAGGTCTTGACGTCCCAGCAGCAATTAATTGCACCCACGACTCGTGGCCATACAACCAATTCTCCAGGTAGGTATACTTTTTACCAATTGTGTTACTCCACAACCTTCAAGCTTATTTTGCCTCGGTTTTCGCACTTATCTAGCACTGCTACATCATAAGTGTTACTAATCGTTAAGTCTAACCCATCAATCATGATAAGCAACGGGCCCGGTCGTGAGTTCTCCGTAACTAGTTATCGGTCGATCCTCACATCCCGACCAGTCCTTACCCTTGTCATGTTTAGTTAAAAACAGGAGTCAAGGAATTTCACGTATTGTCCCTTTCTTCGACTCGGGTGCCAGACTCTGGATCACCTCTATCGATAAGTAGACAACATACGCTAGTCCCTATTGATGGAAGGCTTGGATTTATATAAATACTTCATTTTATTTTAATCCAATATGACTTAATATTTAATTCGAGAGGGGGTTTCTGGTTTTGAAAGTTATGCTAACTCTCCTCGAGATCTCACCGATTCAGTTATGCTTTATCTTTTATTACGATCTAGATTCTAGCGCGTGGCCAAATATAAATCGACAAATAAATAAAAGCCATACAAGCCTAGCATGCATACTACCACAATATGTTTTCGATCGGGAGCCTCCTATGTGGGCCATCATCGAGCCAATGATGTTGGCCCAATTGGTCAACCTAAAGGGTTCTCAAATAGGCCCTATGCTATTACACATTGTACCATGCATACATGGCCTTCTTATCTTCTTGGGCTCCCACCTTGCTTGTAAATGGGCCTCCATCTTAAACTAGGAAAGCAGTAAAGCCCTATTCTATTACAAAGGCTCAAAGTGGCCCAAAAATAATAATAGGCTCACAGGCCCAATAAAAACCAAGCAATAAATTAAACCAATCACATCTACCCTAAGGTCAAGGCTCGTCTCGATCGAAAACCACGTAAACAGTTCACGTAGAGCAAGAAACATGTAAACATCTTTTACTTTCTTCTAACTTAATTTTAAAACAACCTTTTAAAACTAATTCCTATGATTCTTGCTTTTTAGTCACTACTAATTATGACAAAATAAATATCCGGGTAAACCAAAAATTAATTTTCTGCTCAATTTCAGAATCTGTTTTTCAACTTTTGAAAAATTGCATTTTCGCCCCTCAACTTTCGAAAATTGCACTTTGACCCCAAAACTTTTAAAAAGTTACAAAAACACCCCTGAGCAGTTTCGGGCAGCAGACCAGAAAATATAATTTTGAATTTTGAAAATTTTCGATTTTTCAAATTGACCCCTCAAGTTTCGGTAATTGCAAAACAGCCCCTAAGTTTTCAGAAATTGCAAAACGACCCCAAAAACCTTGCGACCAGAATTGCAAGAACAGTCCAGAATTTTCAAATTTTCAGATCTCAAAAATTTCGAATTTTCAGCCCTCAAAAACCTGATTTGCGATTTCTACCCCAAAAGTCCTGAAGTTTTCAAAAACTATAAAAACGGCACAGATCTAGAAAAGCAGTTTTACCCATTGATAGATCTAGTCATAACAAGCAAGAATCAACTTACAGAACATAATTATCACGTGTTCTCATACATATAATTAAACATATACGGTGAACACAATTATGTTCAGGCTTTTGTATAATAATAATGGAGTTGGCTCTGATACCACTGTTGGGATATAGCTCGATTTGTCAAACAACAAAGTGCGGAATTTAAAATTTTTCGAGGTATCCAATGGTCCCATAAAAGATGTCTCCATATTATGTATACAAAAGCAAGAACAAAAACGCACACAATGAATTAACAAAGGGGGTTTTTGCGATATACCTCACCACAGGCAAGGTGGTGGAAACCTCCGGTCTTCGATTCTGATTCTGATCTGGTTCACAGGAGTGATCCAATTGTCTCACCTCCAGGGATAGTCCACACCAATTGGGTTCTGGCAACACCTCAAGATCTTAGGCTCAGAACTCGATGCAGGAGATTTGTTATTGAAGGATTGTATGAGATCTCTTGACAAATCAAGATCTAATACAATGGAGGAGGAGATCTCGGCGGCGGCGGCACCAAGGAGCTCACGGCAGCACAGTGGCGGCGGCTTGATGGTGGCGGCGGCGGCTAGGGTTTGCTTGGAGAGGGGGCGGCGGTTTTAGGGTAGAGGGAGTCTAGGGTTTTCTTTTTCAGGGTGTTAGCTAATGAGCTCAAGTAGTTCCCCTTTTATAGACTCCTTCTGACCTAGGGTTTGCAAGACTCCTTATGGGCTTTAATTAATAGAAGCCCATGTCTTGCAATCCTCCATTTAATTAAACTACTTTAATTAAATGCCCAGTCCATTTAAATCAATATTTCTTTTAATTAACTAGCAACTCAATTATTAAATAAGTTAGCCAATTAATTAATCTCCCACTTGAATTAAATACTTTTAATTCATTCAATTGATTTAATTACCTTTAAATCAATTAATTCCTTTCATGTCCTTTTATAACAGTCACCGTCCAATTGTATTGTGTGTGACCCTCTGGGTTCACCATCAACTGGCAGCAGGCCCACGAATCCCTCGTGATTTAATTTATGAACAATAAATTGTTCCGGTTAATTAAACAACCTTTAATTAACCACTCCTAGAATTAAATCCTCTATTAATTCAGGAGTACCCACACTTCATGGTCGATGTCTAGCCACAAGCCCATGAAGCCCAATTTCAGGTGAATTGATATTTGTGAACCTCGTCTCATATAACTGCCATGTACATACGGTCCTTCTATCGACTAATATTCCCGATCAAGACTTAGGGTGTGTGAATTGATCGGCACCTCTAAATTTGTCTCGATAACTATACTTTCTAATTCAGGATAATATACCTTTGTGACCTTCTAAATTTGGAAACCCCTTTCCAAATCCGTCACCGACTGCGGCCGCAGAATCCTTGGATATATTATCTAAGAATCGTATAGGAAATTCTCTCACCCATTACGGCGAGTCAATAGATTCCATATCGGTACTAACCACTCGCGTACATGTCCATACGCACCCAACCTAGGCATGTTATGACCAAGCTACGTGGCCTATACCTAGATCTAAGTACGCACTTTCATGCACCGAATTCGCCCTAGTACCTCAAGTCAAAGGACTAAATCGTACACTATTATATTCCTTGAGAAACATCCCATCACCGATATGCGTCATGCGCTTCCACAATGGGTTTCTCTGTTCGGGTCGTTCGATGCGTTCAATCCTCCATTGAACCACCTACTCGTATGCACTGGACTCAAATTCCTTGCTCATGAAACACTACAAATTCACTCCATGTGAATCATGCATACTTGTACAAGTCTTGGCGATTCCTACGATACCCCGTCTCGTTTAGGAATCTATGACTTGGAACACTTTTAAGATTACGACCTTTGAGACTGTTTCATGATTGCACTCAATACTGAAGTGAATCGTCCCATAGTCAAATGTAATCTAAGGGTTTCAACCAATCGCTTAAATGTATTCGCGAAAGATGAAGTTGGCCATTGTTTATCCTTATACATATATAAATAAACATGCGTATTATTATAAAATCAAAGATCGTTTCATACAGGATAGATCTATTACAAGCTAACAGAACTGGCTTGCAGGGCACTATCCTATCAAGTCTAAACAAAACGAGTTGAGTAAACATTGATCCGCTCAATAAAAACTCCTCGATCTACTTATGATGATTAAGAGACTTCTGGTACTAAAAACCTAAGTCCAAATAAATAAAAGAGTCGAGTATACATTGATCCGCTCAATAAACACTCCTCGATCTGTTTTCAACGACCAAAAGGCTTTTGGTATAAAAACAAAGTCAAAATTATAACGAGTTGAGTATACATTGATCCGCTCAATAAACACTCCTCGATCTGTTTTCAACGACCAAAAGGCTTTTGGTATAAAAACCTAAGTCTAAATTATAACGAGTTGAGTATACATTGATCTACTCAATAAACACTCCTTGATCTGTTCCTAACGATCTAAAAGATCTGCTAATACCCCTAAATCTTAAAGACGAATTAAGCATGAATTCATCTGCTCGGAAAATGCTCCTCATAAATAAAATTATGACAAAGTCAACAAACAAAGAGAGTTCAGGGGATAAAAGTAATATTTTATTCATCGAATCGATTACATACAAAAGTCATAAATTACAAAGGTTTACATACTACTTAAACATCGTTACAATGGTTTAGATAAAATGATCTTATAGATCAGCGATCTTCACGACAATGTCCACGGAAACACCAATCTCCTCCCTAGTACCTCGTCGGTTATGATAAACCACCTAAGAAGCATGCTGCTCAGGATGGTCGACTTCTTTAGTTCGATGGCCAATGACGGAAGATCAAATGTTGTTCCAGATGAAATGAGCATTACCAGCCAGATAACCGGTAATACTCATTCACCCACAGCAAATACTGCTTCTACATAAGGAGTTGGCATTTTACTCTGAAGCAGCATCTCGCAAGGACTGTCGAGATCAGCACATTTACCAGCCCACCCCGGTAATATATCATTCCGGAGGTAACATCGAAGAGCAGGGGTGAATGGCAAGTATGAACCCTCCATGTGCAAACAGAAACCACGGACCTCAAATCTGTGAAAACAACATTTGAGGCCTCATGGGACCCGTTAGTACAAGGTAGGGCTTCCATGGAACCCGTCAGTACAAGGCAGAAGAACATTAAGCTATTATGATGTGAATCACGATAATGTGACTTTTTGAATATTATGGGATCTGAAGGTAAAATAAAATCCAAGGGGATTGAGATCTCCATCCTTTTTGAGAAACTGCGAATGAAGTGTGCAACTCACTTCCCTATTTATAAGGATAGACATAAGCAATCCAACGGCTGAAAAAGTATTTGATCAAGGGACGGAAATGCGACCGTCTGACTTCCTATAATTAATGCAAGTAAGTTGGAACGGCACCATCTAATCGACTAAACCAGTCGATAACAAGAGAAGCCGAAGATCGAAGCGATCATCGAAATAAAAGAAGCAGTCCTAAAGGAGCTCCGGCCAGAAAGACCTGCACGTTCATATACGATGGTCGATTGCTTGAAAACCTAGTGTTCACAAACGAAGGCATCCAAGCATAAAACCGTCGTGAAAAGGATATTTGCTCGACAAAAGATAAAAGACTAAACCCTCCATCATACGAGGGCCGTCACTGCCTTATACGTCATGTGGAGAGCCATTAGCTTAGCCACACAAGAACTCTATTAGGGTCCAAGAAATCTGACGTCGTTACTAAGACGATTAATACCACCATCCTAGACTGCAAGGTCGTCACTGCCTAATTTTCCAAAGAATTGCTGAAGGAGGTCTGAATGGGTCAGATCTGGCAAAGACTTCTACATTTTCCAATTCCTCCCATATCAAAGAAATGATATAATGATACACCAATTGAGGAACATATAGTTCAAAGTTAATGCTGGGAAACATGAAGCTTTGGAAGACACTGAAAGGGATATTTTCTCTTAGTCTGATGAAAAGAAAAGCGGAGTTCAACAAAAGGGACAATAGCCTCCTTATATAAGATTTACATCACAAAAAGACAAATTTACAGGGCATGGGTTGAACATCGACCAAGATGCTGAGCGTTCCTTAACAGCTATTCAATCAATTATCAATACGAATAAACCTACTATCTACATTTTTATGTACAACGTGATTTTGAATATAACCCAAGGGACTATACTGGGTTGATCAACAAAGATCTGATTTGCAGCGCAAACATTATGTCATTCAGTTACTTAAATAGTGACCAAGCAAGCTCAAGCTACCTTTTCTCTATCCTGAATTTTCTCCGCAGAGATCAATATCAGATAAGTAAGCTAATTTATGCTGATTATTCCATGATGTTATATTTATGCATAACAGTAAAATAGGGAAACAAAGTATATCTACAGAATAAAAATTGATCAAGGCAAGAATCTGCCTACAAAAGATCATAATTTCCAATTTAGTCGTTCTCCCAATACAAGGCCTACCAGGTCAAACAAAGATCACTGAGAAGAGTTGCCAGCAGGTCGACCAGCAGAAACAGTCCTCCGAGGAGTCAAATTGCCAGCAAACGCCATCAACTCCTCTTGACGCTTTAGATAACCGGCGTCATATCCTTCCTCATAGGACCGCCGTCGAGACTCCTCTTCTAGGGCAGCAGCCTGAACCAAGCCACTTTTCTCTTTCTCCCAGACAGATTTTTCCTCCTGCAATTTTTTCAAATCATCATTGGCAAGCTGCAGCTGGAGAGACTGCCCTGCAACCTTCGCCGACTCCGACTCCAAACGACGTTGATAAGCACCCCTACTTATCCACAGATCATCGTTTTGCACACCCAGCTGGAGTGCAAAGTACTTAGCCTAAAAAAAAAAAAACAGTCCTTATGTAACAAGGCAGTCAAAATAAAAACAAATAAAACAATGAAAGATTTGTCCACATGTTCGCATATCTTCACTAGCGACTGAACAAGGCGTACGTTGGAAGTACCCTCAAGCTTCTTCAACTCTCCAGGCAGAATAGTGCTCAAACCCAGATCCCAAGACAAAGCATCGGGCTCAACAGAGCCCGGTAGCTCACTAAGAAGAGGGACGTTGTCAGGGCGGGGAGTCGCTGCCCGCAAGATATCCTTAACCTGCTCGAGAATACAATGATCATCTAACAGACGGGGGGAACCCCTCTCATCGGGGCTAACTGAGGTTTCCTTACCCGAAGCAGATATAACGGTCCGGCGACCAGGCCTTGACTCGGATCGACCTCCAGAAGGTCCGCCAGATTCAAAGGAGACATTAACAATAGTTGTATCATGGAATAAAAAATCAGAAAAATCATGGGACACAGGTTGTGGCATAAAAGGATCTCCGCCAACTGCCCCTGCATCATCTCCCCTTAAGGGTCCGCTGACAAGCCGGGCGGCAGAAAGAGAGGAAGAAACGGAGCTATTAGGAACCTCTCCGTGAAAAGCACCCTCAAAGGAAGAAGCACCTGAAGTAACGGGTATATTATAAGTCGGCTCCTCATTGGACATATCGCCAAAAGCCACCCGACCAGGGGAAGGCATACTTCCTACTTGAGTGGAAGAAGAAAAGATTGGTTCTGAAAACGATGAGGTAACTACAGAAAAAGGTTCGGAGGGGATGACAAGGCTATCGCTCACCGACCTACTAACAGAGGATGAACGAGGAGGCTCCATCGAGGGCCCATCTCTTCGAGATTTTTTGGATCTATTATCCCTAGCGCTCTCACGAGAAGGTCGTTTCGAAGTATTGCCGAAAAGATTACTCATGATCGAATTGTTGAAAAGTATAAAGTAAATAACGAGAAAGTTTATCGACTAGCCAAAGAAAAAGTATTCTACTAGAAGAGACGAGTATAACGGTAAATAACAAGCCAAGTTTTTACCTTTTGTATTTATACTACACGAAAAGACGCAACAGACCTAAAGAAAGGGCGCGAAATACTGAAATATAGCCTTGAAATAAACAAAAGAATTTGAAACGACATACGCATAATGATTACGGTGAAGTTAATGACTTGTCTGGATCATTACATAAGAACACGGAAGGACACGACTGTCAGAATACGAAACGTTTATTTCAAAGGGTTGAAAAGGTAAAGTTACAATTAAACATACGGGTAAATAATTACAAAGATTATTTCAAAAGTCAATATATCATAGAGCCTGGTCGCTATCTGGGATTCTCTGTTCACTACCGACATTCTCGGTCGTGCCAATATCTTCTTCTTCTTCTTCTTCGTCTTCGGGATCGATAAAAGTATCATCAAGTTCATCGTTAACATCAGAAGGAGGAATCGGCAATGGTTTTCCGAACTCTTTGACAAGATGAGCCAAAGGAAAACTTTGATATACGACATCTGGAAGCTCGGAAGGAGAATAAACTTCGCCATAACCGTTCAACCGAATATGTGCCGCCTTAAAATACTCCTTTCGACGGTCATCGATCATTTCAAAGGCGACCAACTGATGAACCGCCTTCTTGAAAGTACTCTCCAGAAGAGGACCGACCATCTGATACACCAACGCCGTATGGACAGGAGAGTTAAGGAATTCGCGAATCACTCTTTCATCAGGGTTCCTACCATATCGATCCCTAAGTCCACTAAGAGGGACGTCCCTCTCATACTCCTCTAATGAAGCTTGAAGACTTGATACTTGAGATTCTAGCTCACTAATTCGAGCAGTACCCTGAAACTGGAATTCCTCTAACTTTTTAGCCATTTGATCGGCTTGCTCTTGAGCACGGGAAGTCTCCATAACCCTGTTTATGATTTCCTGGTCTGCAGTCCCCGTAGCATGAGTCTCTACGACAGGAACGGAAGAAGACGCTGAGGGACCAACCTCTGAACCAGAGGACTTATGAAGTAAAGCTTTGTATTTCTCCTCCAGAAACTCACATTGTTGTTTCCAGAGTGCAGTTTCATAAGCGTATGAGGCTAAACAAGTCTTAGTCTGAAAAAGCAAAGGAGTAAAACAAGAAATAAGTCAGCAAGAATATCTTCAAAAGAAAAAATATCCTATAAAGCAAGCTTAAATGGAATTTACCTTTTCAGCATAAAGAGAAGCTCGCTGAAATTTCTCCAGAGGGTCCTTCCGAAAAAGCTTGTTCAAATCACGAGTAAAAACCCCGGATAAGAGAACACGAGTCGCCTTATCGACCGCATTCTCACTTTCATCATGGACAAGAGAATCTTTCTCAGAATAACCAGCCGCTCTCTTCCCCTCTAAGTGATCTTCGATCATTTCAACCAAGGTAGGTTTCGGATGATTGTCGCCGAGTAAAGAAAGATCATTGCCAGAACGACCATAATAGCTCCTTTTTCTCCCCACCTGGTTGTCGGTAGGATGAGGCATCGACCAGCTACGACATCCACGAATTCCCAAGGATGTTCTAAGCTGAAGGGGGGGGGGATAACCAGGTCCAGTCCCTTGACAAATAGGGGAATCTTGGGAAGAATCCGGAGACTCCTCTCCATTCTCCTCGGACTCATGACTCAACTCCAGCTTTCTCTTCCGAGAAGCTCTCTGCTCGATCGGGATGTTCTCTATAGATTTAGAGGATTTGGACAACACCATTTTTCCCTTTGAAGAATGTCGTGAATTTTCTACCATATGAGGTGAAAAAGAAACAAGATGAAAGTTAGTTTCTCTATATAGAAGATATCATCATAACACTAAGCTAAAGTAAAATGCTTACCCAGTGATTCAGATGATGAACTGATTGGAAAAGTATGAGTACTCAATCCCGCTTTACGAAGGAAAGCTTCCCCAATCAGAAGAGCACTCTGATACTTGTTTGCACGCATAGCGGGGATTTCACCGATAAACTGAGCATCGTCAAGAATAAATTCACCAGTCGGCAGGCGACCTCCGTAAACCCATTTGAAGCCATGATCCCACGAGAAGGGTATAGTCGAACCATCCGCCAAACGAAGATGAGGTGGTGGCGAAAAGAAAAAATGAGATTTCCAAAAAGGGTTGCTAGAAACATGGGCATCAAAGATTGCTCGACTAGGCCTCTGACTAGCGAAGAAATACCCGCGATTAGAAGAACTAGAAATGTTGAACCGGAAAAGTTGCGTAAAGTTACGAAAGGAAGGTTTAAACCCTTTCGCGATCATCAAGACAGAAAAGCAAACCAGGAAGGCCACATAATTTGGAACTAATTGTGTCAAGGACACACTAAATATTTTCAGGATATCAAGGAAGAGGGGAAACAACGGAAGACGCAGGCCGCTATTGAAGTGAGCCGTGTAAAAGGCGCGACATCCTTCCGGTGGAGATGTGACCCTATCAGAAGGGGAAGGAAGAATTATCTCGGAACCCTCCGGGAAATATTTGGCGTAATTGTTCACAACCTCCGGAAAAGTATCCACCGTATAAGCACAAGCTAGGTCCTCAATTGGTTCAGAAATCTGAGGAGCAGTACCTTTGCCCTTTTTGGCTCGGGCGGCAACCTCCGTATCAGAAAGGATCTGTACATTAAAAGTATCTTCTACAGGAACGACGAATTCAGAAATTACAGCTTGTTCGCCCAAAAGATTAGAGCGCAACTCCTCCTCGTTATTAGGAGCAACATTCTCCCTCGAGGAAGAAGAAGATTTTCTTAAAGAAGCCATGTTTTCAGACTCTCGAAGGATATAAGTCGATAAAAGGAAAACTTTATATGATGAACGACTAAGCAAGAAAATAACTACGAACTATAAGCAAGTATAAAGGAAAAATGACGAACTCAAAGGTCACCTATTTTATACTAAGATGAGAAATGACGTTCGAACTCATCACAACTAATCACATTCCCGCCAAAAACGGAAGGAGATTAAAAACCTCCCGAATGGACGCGTGGCGATTCGTAATTGGAAAGAGAAAACGACTATCTATGATATGTAGCACTCTTTTCCTTACTTAAGATTTTTTCCCACAGGGTTTTTTCTTAAGAAAGGTTTTTAACGAGGCTCCATTCATAGAAGATAAACAGTCGTAAAGAATTATCTACTTCTACGAGCTTCTATTATCTATACGCTCGAAGAAGTGAGGGAGTACTGATGGGGGCTACTTCGCACCCTACATATTGTACGGATCGACTAAAGAACATAAGATCGGTTCGACCAAAACAGACAGCTCGGGATCATCTTATCGACCCGGCCGAATACAGCTCTCTTCGACTAGAAGACTATACTCCGGACCCAAGAAGGATATTTGGGCCGAGTCCTATTAGGACTATATTTCCTTGTAACGCTAGGTTTAGTGTGATATAAATACCTAGTCAATCTTTGTATTAAACAAATCTGAATGATAAGGCAAATACGCCATTGAATTCTGCATCAACTACTCAACTCACTATTATTCAATAAAAAAGAGTTTTCTCTTCATATGTGTGTTACTTACTGCGTTGGTTTCAATAATTACTTTCTGTTCTTATGATATTGCTCTTCCTTGAGTTTTGATCCATTCTGAATAAAGTAACAGAGCCCTATAAACTAAATATATTGAGAATCCCCAATATCACAATTTTACTGATACCTTTAACCCGACGAAATCCGGTTAAATCAAACCAAGAGTTCTATCGATAGTAATCAAAGCTTTGAAATGTCTTTGATTATTTAAAAAGTGAGCTAAGATAAAATTCGCTACTCAAAGATTCATTTTTAGTAGCAACGAATGTAACAAAAGTACAACGTAGAAAGCATATAGAGTTAAAGAACGAGATCCAAGAAAAAGGAGAACACCATATACGAGAAACTAACCACGATGAAAGGACATGTTTAGAAGGAACAAGATAACAGTGTGGAGTTCAAAAGAAAGTCAATGACTGAGTGAAAATGTTGCATGGTTAATGAAGTTAACAAGTATGAATGATATGGAATCAAAGAGACGATTCAGAAATGACTATATATTAGCAAAGGGGTTCAATAAAGTATAAAGCAACACCGAAACGATAAATTTCTATAAGGATCATAAAGGACAGTTGAACCAAAAATTTTACCTATGAAAAATGAAGCAATTGAGTTTATAGACTGAGCAAAAATAACTTCGGAATAAAGTAATGAGGACCTGAAAGGTCGATCGAGTCAAGGATTGTTCAAATAATATAACCAGAAAGTGGTCGATTAAGGATTTTCAATGAATGTGACAGGACACAGTTGAATAGAAGTTTTAAAAAGGATTATGAAAATGAATGGGAAACATAAGTTATGACATTCGAAGAAAAACTCAATTTAAACAAATGTAATCAAATAACAAGTATCACTAAGGGTATTATAAGACTATCACATCAGAAGTTTTAATAACAAGAAGGTTGAATCGGGGATGTCAAAATCGAATCAAAAGTTTTTGTATTGACAACCAGAGCGCTAAAGTGTCTTTGGACGTCTAAATATCAAGCGAGAATAAAACGAATCACTCAAAGGTTCATTTAAAGAAGTAATGAGTGTAATGATGATATTAGAGACAAAGTGAATAAGGTTCAAGAACAAAGCAAGGAAAATGAAAATGCCCAATTTCAAGATTAATGATAACAAATAGGATGAAACAACTTTAGAAAGAACATGATACAAGTATGAAGTTGACTGTACATTCCTTCTAGAATAACAAGCAGGAATAATATGAAATGGAAGAGACTTTTTCTGAACCTTTCACAATTCAATAATTAGGTTCAGGGAATAAGAATAATGAAATATTACTAACCACTGAATCAAATTAAGGTAAGCATATGATTCACGAGTTCACTATGAAGAAGTAGCTCGTGAAAGAAAAAGGGAGTACAAACTCCGAACAAATATACAACTCAAATATCAAATTGGAAGCTTCGATCAAACAACAAGAATCTGAATTAAAAGTGTCAATAAACTATGAAGGGAGGGTTTTAATTAGAATGGCAATCGGTTCAAGAAGAAACCGTCAAATTCAATAAATTGTGAGACACAAGATTTAAAAGTATGAGATCAAGGCAAACAAGTTCAAGAATAAAGCTCAAGAAATATTTGGTCAATTCAGGATTAAAATTGAGAGAAAGAAACTGACTATCGCATATGGAAACCAAGGGAAAAAAACATTAGCGCATATGGAAAAATAAACAATGAACAATTCTAGGGCCCAATTAGAGATATTCGTCTGATAGAAATGAGTAGAAGATGTTAGGAGACGAATTATCTCATGTCATCGAAAGATTATAGAGTTAGGATTTAATTCACTTTTGAGTGAATGCGGATCTTTGAAGTTCTTGTGTAACAAGGAAGGTATCATTGGCTTATTTCCTTAGTCGATAGCTGGTTTACTAGATGACGAAGATAGTTGCAACGCTTCTCTTCAACCAATGAAATTCGTTACACTCGATTTCTCCAGGGAAAACACTACAATGTGATGAGTAGGCTTCTTTAAATGACTTGTTCATCGATACACTTAACTTTTGTGGAAACATCCTTTCTCAAAATTTCAACATGCCGATAGATTCAATAGAGAGAGGAATTTCGATCGTCTTGATAGACCCCTTTGTTTCTTTTAGACCCTTGTCTTTCATTCTATCTGAATCATCGATAGCAAGTCTTGATGTTAAAGACTATTTGGTTGTCGCCACACTCCATTAATTACGTTTTCCAAGAACTTATATAATACATCATCAAGAACGTATATAACAAGTAGGGGTCACATATTTTGGTCAACATACAAAGAGTATGCCAGAATCAAGAGTGGCAATTCATAGTAATCTAGATCAAATAACCTACAAATGTAGGTTCAGATGAAAGTAAATTTCAACCTCGAGGAAAAGTAGAAAGATGGATGTTTGAAGAATGAGACACACTTGAAGTACTAGGTACAAAATAGTCATTATCAATCAAACTAACAATGACTAAGAAAGAGTTTCCATGGATCACGAACTAGCGAGATGAATCATAGTTAGTCATGAACATAAAAATAGTAAATAAAGTCATTATAACAATGAGTAAATCGATCTGAAATTCAAATGAACTATGATTTTTAAGAATTGTATGTGATGGATGAAATTTATAGTAAATCACCAAGATTCAGAGAAACGTGTATCGATTTCATACTATCAAGAATAACCCATACACAAAACTCAAAAACATGATGAGTTCTGGAATGAGTTAAAACCAAGGAACGGAGCCCAAGGAGAATCCAAATATATTTAGATTCGATGGCTCGCCGAAAGAGTAATGTTTGAAATCAGGAGAACGAGTTTTAAATGAATTAAGCACAATTAAAGGAATCTTAAAAGCACTCATGACTACTTTAGTTAACTTACAAGTGTCCCAAGAAAGAAACTTGATTCCAGGATCTAAATACGAGAGTAAGATAGAGAAAGAACGAGCTTTCTCCGAATTAATCGTAGTCAAACGATAATGAGGGTTAAATATTTGAGGTCATTCTAGTCATTTGGTAACGAAACAGTGATACCAAGAAATCAAACCTCCATTGAGATCATATATACGCGTATAATTTTGATTGCAGCCTTATTCCATAAAGTGAGTTATTCGAATTGAGTTGACCTTAAGACTTTCGTGCAAGCTTACTAAAGGTGAGAGATCAATTTGAAGAAGAAATGTTTGAAGTCAACAATATGAGTTTTGAATAAAGTAAACTCACATGGTGATGGACTTCGATAAGGTTTATGGCTATATTAGTCATTTAACATCGCTTCGAGAAAAGTTACTTGATTCAAGTAACTCAATGTGTGTATATTATGAAACATTATGGATCATATGTATACAATCATATTCAGACAATAATTCAAATAGTTCAGTCAAAATAACGTCAAGTATATTCTGTACACCAACAATAAAATAACAAATCAAGAAATCACATTAACAATCAACATATCCCCTTCCCCCGAGGCCATGCACAATACCTATGTTTTGGTTGCGGTTTTGTCTTCAAAGTGAACTACCCAATGTGGGTAGACGCCCTAAAGTATTGCCGGTTAGTCCCACCTTACTAGCACCACAATACGAATTCGGAGGACCATATCCTGGCCATGAGCCGAAGCTCTGATACCATCTGTAACGGCCCGACTCCGCGGGTCCGTCGGATAACGGTTGAAAAGTTATTATTATTTTGAAAAAGAGTTAAAATATCAAAAACTTTTAAAGGAAACAATAAATTAAAATCGGGAATTAAATGTTTTAAGCGGAAGCGGTTTAAAACGAAATTAGAACATTTTAAAATACTAAGTTTAAAGCGAAAGTAATTAAAATAAATTTCAACCGATGACATGACATGGTGAAACAACTTGTGGGACCCAACAGAAATACAAGAAGATTAAGATTAATTTTTGATGAAATTTAAATTTTTTTTTTTTTATAGACATTCCCATTTTACAAAATTAGCTAATATTTAGCAAGATATAATAAAAATCAACTTAGACATTATAGGAGATTTAAATTATGAGTTCAAACGAGAATCTTAAAATCAACTTAGACAAAAGTTCAACTACTTTCTGGAACTAGGGTGGGACAGCAATCGTGATGATCTAACCGCAACATGAACTATCGTTTACCCCAAATACCTGTAGCTGAAAAGATTGAAACACGGAATGCATAAGTTGATCGTCCAACTTAGTGAGGCTATAGTGCACTTGAGCGTGATGCAACATAATATACATGAGCATATACAACAGTGCAGTAAATTAACATATATAACAATTTAAGCACGTTAAACAAGTAACCAACATTTGTTGATGCCGTTCTCCTCTTACCCTCCAATCCACAGTCAGGAAAACCACCACCGAACACTCCAAGTAAGGTGCGACCTTACATAACAGTACGCATTGACGTCAAATGCCAGGAGTTTGACATTCACTCCCCAAGTGTAACCTCCACACTTGGCTCGTGAAGCGGGTCTACAGTGGATCGAGGTAACCCTCCGACCCTTACCTTCCGGGTTATCCACGATTCCGCACACCAAAATAGGGGCTCACACAGTAACAATAAACAGTACAATACAGTAACAGTAACAGTTCAGTAACAGGAAATCGGTAAACAACTCAATAACGGTTCATCATACAATATCAATGACTCATAAGCACATAGACATAAACCATAATTCAACATGTAACTTGTCCAAGCAGCCGGGTTCTTTATGTAATCATACATCACATGCTTGTTCGTTTAGTAACTAAGTTACAGTTATGACTCGACCTACTAGCACATTAGACTTACACACAAGTAACACATAGCACTCACCTGAGGAGCTTATTACGGCGACCAAAATTCCACAATGAATTGCATTCGAAACCTGAGCAGATACGTATACGACTAATAAATTATCTTATAATCTTACTTAAATATAATTAAAGAAAATTCTATCGCAATGATTTCCTAAATTAAAATCTTAGACAAGAACTTAAAACTTTCGAAAGTGTATTCATTTTTTTTTAAAACTTTAAGATTTGAAAAAATCCAAAATATTTAACAAGCTAATAATTAAACACCCTTTTCTTTTGAAAACATTCAAAGTAAACCGCTAAAGTTTCCAAAACATTACTTTCTTGCAAAAAAAATAATTCAAGACCCAATATCACAAGAACGTTTAAAAATATTTAAGCAAAAATTCACTATAAAACCAGAATTAATCACAAGTTTTAATAACTTTTCACAAACTAACAATAAGAAACAAAAGTTCTTTCATTAAAAGTTTTCTTAGGAAATTTTTCAAATTTTCAATCTTAAAACACAAGTTATCAAAGCACTACTTCAAATCAATTAATTAAAAGTTTATAAAAGTAACGATGTAAAAATAGCGACCAAACAGCACCTTTACCCCCTTATTTTCAGATTTACAAAAATAACCCCAAATGTTTCAAAAACTCCCATTTTTGCAAAATATCGAAACAAACTTTAAAACAAATGCTTTTCTAGTAAACCTAACCAAATATCAAACAAAAATAGATTTTTCAGTCCATTAAACTCTCAAAATTTTCACATCCCTAACCCTTGAACTTTTAAAATCTTTCAAAAATACCCCCCAAGTTTCAAAAAATTATAAACAATATTTTCTTACAAAAATAAATCAAGATCCAAATATCTAATAAACATTTATTTAAACCAAGCAAAAGTTCACTATCCTTATAGCTAAAATCGAGTTAATCGAGATTCATGCATAACATAGTACGAACTAAAACTAAACTCTAAAGCCTAAAATTAACCATAATGTAATTAATGCACAATAACATTTAGGCTCAAGGAACTATCTATCGAACTCAAATCGAAAAATGAAGACCGAAAATGGAATACCCATTCCGAGATGAAATCACTGACCGGAGCAGCCCCTGTTGACCGACTGTTGACTGTCGTTGACCACCGTTGACCGCCGTTGACCGGCACCGGAAAATGAGCCGAACCCACCATTCCGCTCTCCTTTAAGCCTAGAACACCGTGGTGAAGTTCGATTGTCAAAAAAATGACCGGAAAAGGGACATGCAAGGAAACCCATTTCAAGACCGCCACTTGCCGCCGCCGTCGTCATTTTTCCGACCAAAATTTCCATCGGATAATGGTACCAATAGAAAGCTCTCGTCGAGGAGATGAATTTTGACTACTCATTCACTCAATTTGGTTAAGAATTGATGAAATTATGATTATGTGTGTAAGTATGTGTTAAGCTTGGGAAGAAGATGACAATGGTGAAAGTAAGAAATGTAGAAGGAAATTATCAAACCCATATTTTTCTCTTTCTGATTTTTGTTGCTAAACATATAGGTAATGGTGTGTAACATATTTAGATTCTTCTCCAAGAATATAAGCTACAAGTGGAGGTTTTAAACCTCCACTTGTGCTTTCACGGCCAGCAGCAGGACAATTGTCCTGCTGCAAAATTCTACCTTTTTCTTGCATTTTGACCCTTAAGTTTTTAAAAGTGGCACTTTAGCCCCAAAATTTTAAAAACAGCAAATAAATTTTAAAACTAAATAAAATTAATCATATTAATCAAGAAATCAATTACACTTTCACTCCAAAAGTTTTTAAAACTTTAATCTCCCATATCTCTTATTTTCAGGATCATTTTAGTTTTACATAAAAGCACAACTTCATAATAAATAAAATTTCCTAAACTTTCTCAATATATATAACTTCAAAATGATTTATAACTAAACAAAAGTGAAACTTTAGAAATTTCTAAAAATCAAATTTTTGGGGTATTACACTCTTCTTCATATCCTCACCAAAATCCAAACACCTTCCCCCACCCCACCCGCCGTTGGTTATGTCATTGGGGAAAGACCATGACATGAAAATTATTTATAAATAATCCAAATCAAATCATCAGTGATTGCTTTACAAACTTCGTGGAAATTAAAGTAACTAAATCCGAGAAGAACTAAACAAATTAAAGAAACAAGTGAATTGATATAACCCAGACGAAGAAAAATGAAAAGGCATAGAGTTTTTCTATGGAAGTAAAACGCTAAATGTTTCTCTACTTGCACTTTGGTCTTGCAGAGAGAGTTTTGTTTCTCGGATATTTCCAGCTTCAGCTGACTTTGAGAAGAAGGGGAAGAAATGATTTAGGGAAGAAATTTGGGTTTGTGGTTGAGAAATTTTGGGGAAGAAACAAATGGGATACATGGAAATGAAGAAGGGCAAAAGGGGAAACTTGGACCTTATATCACAACCTACGTAGCAAGTAGAAGGTAGACAAAAATCCAGATGTCATCATATGAATGGAAAACTCTTGGTAGTTTTCGCAATGATGAACTCCTATTTGCCAAGGTGAACTTAGAATGGGCATGAAAAGTATTATTGTAATATAGGGGGTAAATTTTCACATCTATCATAATACGGGAATAAATTGCTACATTTATTAGGGTAAATTGCTATATTATCACAATACATGGGCTGAAGTGCTACATATAAAAATGTTAGGAAGGTGGTGTGAAATTTTTATAAGATTATAGGGATGAAGTCCTCTTTTTTAAATTACAGGAAAATAAATTGAACATTATGAACATCACAGTGAATAACAGTTAATATCTTATTACACCATGATCTTGATATTTGGGGAGATG
Organism: Penstemon barbatus; assembly: GCA_003313485.2. Taxonomy (NCBI): domain Eukaryota; kingdom Viridiplantae; phylum Streptophyta; class Magnoliopsida; order Lamiales; family Plantaginaceae; genus Penstemon; species Penstemon barbatus. The sequence goes on along the minus strand of CM064877.1, from coordinate 30,238,504 downwards.
AAGCAATGAAATTTAACCTCTGAGAGATTTAGTGAAGGGTTGTCAAATGTAAAAAAAAATAAAAAATTGAGATACAGTTCTCTCATTTTGAATATGTATTGGGACAAACTTTTGTGATTTTGGAAGAGATTTAGTGAAGAGTTGTCAAATGTAAAAAAAAAAAAATTGAGATACAGTTCTCTCATTTTGAATATGTATTGGACAAACTTTTGTGATTTTGGAAAAAAAAGTGGCATTGTCTAAGATTCTACAACAATTCTTCTTGACACTTCAACCTCAATATTGAACTCACTTGGTTATATGCACATTTGTAAATTGTGACTGCTCAATATTGCATCAAGTAAAGATACATTTAGTTGAATAAAGTTAGAGTTGCATATAAGTTGAAATTTCATCTTTGTGGAAATAATTTTGTGCACTATTCTTGAAGCTAATGATAGTTAGTTTACACGGTGCTTAATTCAAATTTGTTTGTGGAATGTTTTGGATCTTTAGGGCAACCCCAATCATGGATCCAAAATAGGTTTGCATACACATAACTGCCATTTTGCATCCAGATTTTGTATTTTTTCACTCTCCAATGGAGGTATGGAAAGGAGTAATAGGTATGCATACACCTAACTGCCATTTTGCATCCAAGTTTTGCATTTTTTCACTCTCGAATGGAGGTATTGAAAGGAGTATTTATTTTGGATTTTCAGATTTGGAGCTGAAAATTTGGATTCTTTGTAGGAGAGAGAAAGTGAGAATGGAAAATGGGAGGGAAAATACAATTAACTATGACTGTGACACAAAATGATACACGTTTACAGGAGATTCTTAGCGGAGAACTCATGGAGGATGCTGAAGTTTGAATGGTGAAAAATTTAGATTCCGTCAATTTCCATTAATTCCTGGCGTCCATTTCTTGTTAAATATGTGACTAGAGTTGTCACATTTTACAAGTTCAGTAATACTTTTAAATATGAGTGATGATTGTATGACTTTGATGAAAATTGAGTACGGATTTAAATTATTTTCGTCGTAGTCTGCTAAATATTAGAACTTATAAAATCTTTAGGAAATATTTAAAAAAATTGTACAACAATGAACACATTAATGTAGAAACTGGAAACGAATCTATATTTTCATTTCGTATAATTCAAAAACATAAAATTTTCAATATTTTTCCTGGAAATTTATTGAAATTGTGAGAAACCAAAAAATGTAAAAAAATCATACCATGCTTCTGAGAAATTTATGGACATAATGCTCTATTGTTAATATAAGGCTTTATAGAGTGTTGAAAGCACTAAATAAAAACTACATACATCTTAGATTTATGATTTACATTCAACAATTACAAAAGCTTACAAACAACATACATCTTACACTTCTATATGCATAAAGTATACATACATATATATATATATATATATATATTATATATATATATATATATATATATATATATATATATATATATATATATATATATATATATATACCATTCTTTATTATTGTGTGATAAATCTCCATACTTTGTAAATTTAAGTGACCACTAATTCTATACTATAATGGACAAGAGATAAAAACACACAAGCACTTAGACCAGAGCTTTAAACCATTCCTTCATTCTCAAATATATGAATGACGAAGAAATGTCATTAGAAAAATCACATGTAAATGGACTATCTGGAAGGTTTAGTAATTCTTCATAACTGCAATTTCATGAACATAAACAAAAATCGATAAAAATTATAGGAATTCATACCATATTATTATAATTTGGAGAAAACAAATTTTCAAATAAAAGTAGACTATGTAGTATATGTATACCTCTCCTCGTCATATTCGCGAGTCTTTTGTTTGAAGAATGTTGACTTCACTTTTGATTTCATTGTTCATACCTTTAAAGCAATTAAGGATTGAAACATGTCAAATATAACCCAATGGTTCAAATAAAAATTGGCAATGCAAATTGAAATGTTAAAGAGTTTTTTAATCTTGATTGAAGAAGGCATAAATTTGGCATTTGGCAAGTTGTTCTGCTCCTCCGGGTTTCTGTAGATAAAATATACTATAGTACATCGTACTCAATTTTGAAAATATATGATAGCACAAAGTATTACATTAAACTATAATGTAGTTATATGACTTTAATTTGCAATGAGTTTTAAGTGAAAGTAGAACAAGATAACTATTCAAGTGGGAGAGCCCAAGACTATTTAAACCCTACATAGGTATCCAGTTCTTTCAATGTGGGATAATATCATATACCCCTCAACTAGGATCATTACATATAAATATATGAAATTCAAACAAAGATTAAGAATTTTTAATAGAATTTATAACAATTATTTTTGGCTGAATGCTAAGTATTACTTTGAATTTTTGTAAGTTCAAACTAAAACAGAAAACAGAGAAGAATTATCGGAACAAATTGAGCCGCCTACATTGACGACTACCGTATTAATTTCAAAGAAGAGACAAAGAGCTAAATAAATGAACTTTTTAATATTTATATAACGAATCCAACAAATATGTAAGTATTATTTGTCAATCAAGAACCGAGCCGCCAACAGTGCACATGTATCATATTAGTAGCAAAAAGGCGACAAAGTTGAAAATATAACTAGGAATAGTGAAATACAACAAAAACAGAGAAGATCACGATTATACATAAATGAAGCAGAATCTATGTTACATATCCGACAAATTCGCATATATATATGGCGATGATGTACATATTATTTGTCAATCAAGAAGGTTCGAGCCTCCAACAATGCATGTGAATCGTATAAGTATCAAAAAGGTTGCAAAGGTGAAAATATAACTAGAAATACAATAAAAGTAGAGAATCACGAATATACATAAATGGAGCAGAATCAATGTCACATATCCGACAAATTTGTATATCAAAAACCTAATCTATGTCCTAAATCTGACAAATATACCAACATTATGATGAATTTAATTCTTATTTGTTGGGTGATATAAATATACCGAACAAAAATATCAAAAATATACCTGTCAACGAGAATTGGTTTATTCCGATAAGGTTTAATGAAAACTTTGGTTCCACAAATAATATGTGGATTGCCTTTTGTGAGGACTAACTTCACGGTCTCAGGGTAATCAAAAGTCACAAATCCAAACATCCTTTTCGTTTGGTAAGGTATTCGAACTTCGTGGACATGTCCAAAGTTTCTGTAAATTTAAAAAAATAAGAATATATACTTATACTTAAATAAAAACTTAAAACAACTTAAGATATGTAATTGAACACTTCCTCGCTTAAAATAGATACAAACATCATGCTCATTAAACATGCTTTGTGGAGGAAATGTCAAATAAACTTGGCAATAATTCGCGTAAACTGCTTCACTTTCATCTCTATGTTCGATAAACTTCATGTACCTCGGAATATCTTCTTTCAAAATCACACATTGCTTCCCATGTGGTCTATAACAAAATTAAAATAATTAACAATAACTAATTAATTGAAAGAAAAAAAAGGGTTCAAACTGGACCTTTGGATAAGTTTAATTCTATTATTTGACATTTGAACAAGCATCTGGATAAGGCCAAAATTGAATTTTTCTTCTGCTTGAAGTACCCTCCCGTAATTTTCATAGTACAAAATTGGTAAAGAAACGACTGAAATCGGAACCCTTCCTCCAGATTTCAGAAGCTCAATAATTTCAACTTCAAGCTGCTTAAGATATCCTTGTGAAAAGATATTATTTCCTTTTTCATTCGGGGGGTTAAATACCATTATATAATCATTGGACATGAATGACATGCAAGAATTTACAATTGGCACTATGTTCACAATAACCTCTGCTAAAATAGTCACAAAACTTTAAAGAATGTTCATGAAAGCTTTGAGGCCTTGTAAACTAATTTTCAAAAGGCGGGAATTGAGGTTGATTTTGGAAAGCAAATCCATGGCTTGATGGATCGAAATAAGTTGTTGGATTAACATAATTGAAGTTCTAAATCAAGGGTTGATGATACATTTGGAATTGATGAACACTTTGTGTAGATGATGAAGCTAGTATGAAGGAGTGATGCTTGTGGAAAGTTTTGAGACAACTGCATTTTTCGTTTGGGTGAATAATTCGAGGGCATGTTTGGCTTTGTCGATCAAAGAGTGGATTATATGATCGGGGCCATAGGCAAACATATTATTTCATTTTTGTGATGATCTTCTAAGAGAAGAAAGCCGATAACTTAAGTAACAGGGTCGATTTCTTGGATTCTACGGAACAATAACATTGTCTTGTCGGAGAAATCCATATCCTCAACCTAACAAGGAAACACGAATGTTGGATTAGATACCATTGAGACATTTTATCAAACAGGAAAGAAAGTTAAAAAATATAAGAATTTCACCAAAATATGAATTAAAATTAATTATAAAAGATACTTTAGGAAAACAAATCAAAGGCTAGCGATATTGTCAGATAAACAATTGTTGCTATCAAAGAGATAAATTAATTATACCTAATTTACCCTTGGACTCAATTAATTGGTATGATGTATTTTTCTCTCACTTCAAAGTCTGCAACCACCATTTCATTAGCAATCCCTCTTTTTCCTCTTTCTTACAAACGAGATAATTTCATTTGAAGAAAATAATTGAACTTGTAGCTTTTCGAGTTAAGAAATTAAAATAGATTGATTTTTATTGCAGAACATATCGAATTTATAATTTATATATCAATTATCTAAATCTTCATTACATAAAAGATTCTCTTTTTCAGAAAATTTTTGTTAAATTTAATTTTTTTCCATTGTTATCAAAATTTTTAAAAAATAATTGTCATTAAACTCCATTATCAACTGTTTCTATAAATAAAAAGATATGCATGAATCTTATAAATAAAGAAAAACACTAAAGATCATTCCCAAGTTTCAAATTTTACACTAATTAAATGTAACTAAAAACAAGATGCAATAAATGTTAGGTTGGTTGTAGGACAAAACTGTGCTACTAGGTAATAAAGGATGGATAAAAATATTTTACAATTTTAAACGACTAAAATAAAAAACTCCCCAGAATTTTCATGATGAAATTTGTAGAAAAAGGCTTTGAAATTAAACTCTGCAGCAAAATTAAACAAGATAATAGCCATGAAATAATCCAAAAAACGGATATCGAAATGGTCACTTGAAATCATGATTTTTCCAATTAAAAAAGAATTTCATGATGAAATGCGGAGCATGTAAACACTCAAATTATCATGTTTATTTCCACTTGAAATTTCTTCTTCTGCATAAACCACTCCATGAAAACTATTTTTTTTTTGGAAATTACCATCAATGATTTTTCCAAAGAAAAACAAAATAAAATAGAATTGAGCCCAAAGAAAAAGGCGCTCTGCAAACAATTAAAGAGTGAAGTAGATCTACTTACTGTCTTTCTTTCTTTTATTCAATTCACTGTGAAAATGTGTGATCTGAATTGTGATTTTAGGTGGGCATATTGAGTTCAATCCATACAAAAGACAACATTGTTTCGCGATATTACGGACGAGCAAAAAGGCAAAAAATTAGATCATCTTCTTTTTCGTCTTTTTCTTCTTCTTTGTCTGTGCTTACACATGCACACATACAAACGCACCGATCCACGATCATTATCATAATTATATCAAATTTACAAAACAAGCTTTATATTTTTTAATACCAAACATTTACCAACTTTATATTTTTCATAACAAACTTTTTCAAAAAACAGATTTCATATTTAGAGGCGGACGAACTAAGGGACAAGCCAGCCCCCCCTTCCCCCTTCCCCCTGAAATTTTGATTTTTTTAATATAGTAATGGTGTATGAAAAAAAAATCAAGAAATTAGTCCAATATGAAATTTTAAACCCAAATAAAATCTTAGTCCAATTAATATCACACAATCCACTTTAATAATAACTCACTCTACCCAATTTCGAAGTCCCAATGGAAAGTCCAATTTTTCTCTACTCCCATGCAACATCTCCAAATGAGTTATCTTTTCTTGAGCTCTCGGTCGTTCCCAATCAAATTACAAGTTATATTAGGGATGTTGAATCAAGTGATGATTTTTCTAGACTGAAAGGGATGGTGATCTTGCTAAGAAGATGGTTGCAACTAAAAGACATGTCGCATTCTCGATGGTTTACAAACTTGTGACATTGACGCTTATTCTACCCATTGAAACTACATCAGTGGAGAGAACTTTTTCTACTATGAAGACAGTAAATAATCGACTTTGTAACCGAATAGGCGATCCATGGCTAAATGATAGTTTATAAAGCGAGACATAGTTAGTAATATTTTAAACGATGCTGTCATGGAACGATTTCAAAAGATTAAAAGTCGTCGTGGTCAAATATTAAAGTAAATATATAGACATTTTTAGTACTTTTGAGACTATAATGGGGTATCATATGTACTTAAAATATTTCGTGGGGATTTATTTTTGTCAACTCCACCTCCCCATTTTAGTATTGCGTCATATATTTTCTCGTGAATAATATAAATTTTAAGTTTGTTTGATAATTTTTTTTTTAAGTTTAGCCCCCTGACAAAAATTCCTGGATCCGCCTCCATTCATACTATGATTTAACAATGTGCGACACATTTGCTTCCACCGTTAATTTTTGGATTGCAAAAGTCACGTGCCGCTCATGTCACTATGAAGTGTTCAATTTCACTTCTTCAAATGGGGTATTTGTAATTTGGGAAAAAAGGGATAGGGTTATTTGCAATTCCATCCCAAAATTGGTGGTTTTTATGGAAGATATTTTAAGAATTACATAATGAAATGAAACTTAATTGTACATAAACCTTGAAAACAAAACTCAATGTTACTTAATTAGTGAAATAAATTGTAAAGTTAATTTTCGATTTCTGCCAAGGTTGATGATTCAAAAAAGTCAGAGAATAAAATCTGCAAGGAAAAAGGTTGAAGATGAAGATGAAGGTAAAGGGAAGAGAATATTGGAAATTGTGAGGAAGAGGTGGCGGTGGGTGATGAGAGTGTTTACCGTTGATTATTATATTTATCTTATCGAAGGATTGAGTATCGGTACTAACACTTCTCTTTAATGTGAAGGTAGGTAGATTATTCAAACATCTCTTCGATTTGTTCTCGATGATCGCAACCTGCAATCAAAGACAACTACGTCAGGTTAATGCCGGTGGTTACCCGGCGATAACCCTCTGATGCTTAAGTATGTGTCGAATTTGAGGTATCGAAATGGGAATTTATTGTAGGGTGCGTACCTTTACTGTATTAATGAGGGCTATATATAGTTTTCTGTTGTGATTTCGTGGGTATAATTGTCAACTACAACGGTGCGGAATTTAAAATTTTATACTCCACATCCCAGGAATCTTATTAGCACATATGAATAAGGTTGAGTTTATTTCAGCACACAAATACTAAAATAAATAAAGTGGCAAAATTGCAATTTTACCTCACCGCAGGCAAGGTGGTGGTTTCTCCGGTCTTATTTTTGGATCACTAGAGCACCCCCAAGTGTTGTGCCTCTAGAGAATAGTCCACACCAGCTGGATCTGCAATCACTTTAATCCTCAGGCTAAGAACTTGGAGAAAAACAGTTCAGATTCAAGAGTTGGATTTAGATCCAACTCTAGACGTAGATCGGAAGAAGGAGAGAGGCGGTGCACGGCCGATCTACAACCACGGCGGTGGCGGCGCCTAGGTAGTAGGAGGCGGCGGCGGTTAGGGCTTTTGGGGAGAGGGGGCTGTGGCTAGGAGTAGATAGGTTTAGGGTTTTTAGTTTTTGCTTTTTCTCTTAGGGTTTTGATTCTCCAAGACTCCTTGAGTCCAAACCCTATCCCTAATCCTATATTCTCTTAGCTAATGGACCATCATATAAGTTGGCCCATCCCTCTATTTAATTAGTTCCTTTAATTAAATAGCCCAAGTCATTTAAATAACAACTTTAATTAAATGACCCATTTATTTAATTAATATTTTAATTAAATAAACAATAAATCTAATTAAAGATTTAATTTAATTTAATTAATTAGATAAATCTAATTAATTTTCTCTCTCCAAGAATTAACCCTTTAATTCTTTACTTTGATTTAACTTCTTTAAAACATTTCGTTCTACAACTGACTATCACAGTTCCTGCTTTTGTGTGTGACCCTCTAGGTTCACCATCAATTGGCCGCAGACTCACATTTATGTGATTTAATTAATTAATTGCTCCGATCAATTAAACTACTTTCAATTGACCACTCCAGAATTAATCTTCCATCAATTCAGGAGTACCCACACCTCATGGTCGATGTCTAGCCACAAGCCCATGAGGCCCAACTTCAGCTGAATTGACTTTAGTGAACCTTAAACCTCTTATAAGTACCATGTACATACGGTCCCTCTGACGACTAATTTCCCGATCGAGACCTCGGGTGTGTGAATTGGTCGGCACCTCTAATCATCTCGATTCTGTACTTTCTAATTCAGGATAATACTTACAGTGTGACTGCCAAATCTGGAAACCCCTTTCCAAATCCGTCACCGACCATGGCCATGGATTTCTCGGAATGTATCATCTAAGAATGTACAAGAAATTCTCTCATCCATTACAAGGAGTCGGTAGATCCTATATTGATGCTAACCATCCGCGCATACGACTATACGTACCCAACATAGGCGCACAATGGACAAGCTATGTGACCGGCTCCTAAATCAAAGTACGCACACCCGTATACCGAATTCGCCCTAGCACCTCAAGTCTAAGGACTAAATCGTACACTGTTATAAGTCTTGAGAGACATCCCACCACCGATATGATTTCTATGCACTTCCACAATGGGTCTCTCTGTTCGGGTCGTTCGATGCGTCCGATCCCCTATCGAACCACCTAGTCATATGCACTGACATTAATAATGTCTTGTTCATGAAACAACAACAAATTCAATTCATGTGAATCATGCATAATCGTACAAGTCTTGATGATTCATTCGATACCCCGTCTCGACATGAATCTATGACTTGGAACATTTTCGAGATCACGACCTTTGAGACAGTTTCATGATAGATCGCACTCAGTACTGAAGTGTATAGTCCCGTAGTCATGAGTGATCTCAGGGTTTCAACCAATCGCTTAAATGTGTTCGCGAAAGATGAAGATGGCCATTTGTTTATATTATGAATTCTCAATAAAATAAACTATTCGTATTAATTGATAAATCAAAGATTCTTTCAAGATAAAATAATGTTCTTGTTACAAGCTAGTTCATTGGCTTGCAGGGCACTATCCTATCAATCTCCCACTTGCCCTAAAGCCAATCACAAACATTTCTAAGACCCATCCTTCCCAGATGTTCCTCGAACACCTTTTGCGATAATGGCTTAGTTAGTGGATCAGCTACCTTAATCTTTGAGTCGACACGCTCTGTTTGAATGTCTCATCTACCTCTGATCTCCCTGATCACATGGTATTTCCTCAATACGTGTTTGGACTGGTGGTGTGATCTCGGCTCCTTCGCTTGAGCAATTGCCCTATTGTTGTCGCAATAGACTACTATGGGATTTGCTATGCTAGGTACCACATCCAGCTCTTGGATGAAGTTTCTCATCCAAACACTTTCCTTCGCTGCATCTGATGCGGCGATATATTCTGCTTCAGTGGTTGAGTCTGCAGTGGTCGACTGTTTGGAGCTCTTCCAACTCACCACTGCACCGTTGAGGCAAAATATATATCCAGAATTGGATTTAAAATCATCCACGTCAGACTGGAAACTCGAATCAGTGAATCATTTGAGTTTCAATTCTTCAATACCATCGTAGACCAAGAACATATGCTTAGTCCTTCTCAGGTACTTTAGGATAGCCTTTATGGCGGTCCAGTGTTCCTCCCCTGAATTTGACTGGTAGCGGCTCGTTACACTGAGAGCGCGAGCTACGTCAGGTCTAGTACATAACATTGCATACATTATGCTCCCAATGGCAGATGCATAAGGTATGAGAGACACTCTCTTTCTTTCTTCATCACTCGTAGGGCACATTGATTTAGAAAGATAGATTTCATGTCTCATTTGAAGCAATCCTCTCTTGGATTCTTCCATACTGAATCTCTTCAGTATAGTGTTAATGTATTGGGATTGGGAGAGTCATCTTCTTCGATCTATCTCTATAGATATGTATGCCTAGTACGTAAGATGCGTCTCCCATATACTTCATGGAGAATTGCGTGGATAGCCACGCTTTTGTCTGCGTCAACGTTCTGATATCGTCTCCGATCAACAGAATGTCATCGACATATAACACAATAAATTGTACCGAACTCCCATCGAATTTCTTGTACACACATGACTCATAAACGTTCTTGATGCCATACCCCTTGACTGTCTCATCAAAACGTATGTTCCAGGTTCGGGATGCATGTTTTAGGCCATAGATTGACCTTTGAAGTTTGCAAACCTTATGCTCACTTCCTTCAGTTGTTGCATATAAATTTCCTTATAAAATTCCTTTAGATTGACCTGTTTTTGGCTGTTGCATATAAATTTCCTTATCAATGTCGCCATTGAGAAAGGAAGTCTTTACATCCATTTGACATATCTCATATACATACCACGCGGCTATGGCTAATAGTATCCGAATGGATTTAGACATCGCTACTGGCGAGAAGGTTTACTCATAGTCTATTCCAAGCCTTTGAGAATAACCTTCTGCCACAAGGCGAGCATTATGAGTTAGTACCTCTCAATTCATTCCTAGCTTGCGCTTGAAGATCCACTTACAGCCTACAGGGATAGTTCCCTCAGGTGGATCAACCAAAGTCCATACTTTGTTGGAATGCATGGAATCCATTTCGGATTGCCTGGATTCCTGCCACGCACCCGAATCTATATCTGACATAGCTTATTTGTACGTCCTTGGATCAGTGTCCAATTGATCGTTTTCGTGAATAAAGCCATATCTCTCAGGCTCTTTACGAACTCGATCGGACCTACGAAGTACTGGTGTAATATATGGTTCAACGGGTTCAGGATCAACTCCCACTGTTTGTGGGGATGGGTCCATTTCCTGGACTTCATCAAGTTCTACCGATATCCCGCTTCTTTTAGTGAGGAAGTCATCCTCTAAGAAGTGGGCGTTCCTGGACACAAACATCATTTGTTACTTAAGGTCGTAGAACAGGTATCCAATGGATTCCTTTGGATACCCCACAAATTTGCAAAAACTAGATCTACTATCTAGTTTATCTCCTTTCTTGTTTCTTACATAGGCTGGAGATCCCCATACTCATAAATATGAGTATATGGGTGCTTTGCCAAACCACTCTTGGTATGGCGTCACCGGCACCGACTTTGAAGGTACAATGTTAAGTATCTTCGAAGCAGTTAATAGGGCTTGGCCCCAAAACGAAAAAGGAAGGTCAACGAAACTCATCATGGAACGAACCATGTCTAACAAAGTTCTGTTCCTTCTCTCAGACACACCATTCAACTGCGGTGTTCTAGGAGGAGTTCGCTGAGAAAGAATTCCATTCTCTACAAGATAATCGAGGAATTCTTGACTTAAGTATTCACCACCACGATCCGACCGAAGTGCCTTGATACTATGTCTAAGTTGATTCTCAACTTCCATTCGAAACTCTTTGAATTTATCAAAAGCTTCGGATTTATACTTCATCAGGTATACATACCCATAACGACTGAAGTCGTCTGTGAAGGTTATGAAGTATGAGAACCCTCCTCTCGCACTGACACTCAGTGGTCCACAAACATCAGTATGGATTAAATCCCAGGTTTGTTTGGTTCGCTCCGGTTCCCAGTAAAAGGCGCCTTGGTCATTTTTCCCTGGAGACAGGACTCGCAAGTTGGGAGATCATCTAGGTTCTTTATTTCAAGAGCCCTAGATGAGACCAACTTTTGAATTCTACTCTTGGAAATATGTCCAAGCCTAGCGTGCCAAAGTTGTGGATCATTATCATGGTATTGAATTCAATCAGTTTTCCTTTTCCAGTGCCCTGCTTTCTTGCAGTGGAAACATTCATCTTCTGGGCTTTTTCTTTTCTTCTCGACAACCTTCTTGGTTGTTTTAGAAGAGATTACTTTCTTCTTCTTTTTCTTGCCCTTCTTAGGCTTTGCAGCCTTGGGTTGCTCAGCAATCATGACAGACTTCTCCCTTTTCAGGGTTGATTCTGTCGTGACCAATAAATTGGTCAGTTCGTGTAGAGCGTGTGCTCTATCTTCCATGTTGTAGTTCAACACGAACTGATCAAATGAGCGCGACAGAGTATGGTGGAGAAGGTCAGTGGAGAGATCAGCGTGCAGGTCTACGTCCAAGTTTTCCAGTTTTTCAACTAGATTAATGAAGCGCAAACAATGATCCTTCACACTTGAACCCTCAACCATTCTCAGATTGAATAATTCCTTTATAGTCTTGAACATTTCGGTCCTAGACTTCTCTCCAAATAGCTCTCGGAGCTGAAGAATAATTTCAGCAGCATGCAACATCCTTGCATGTTGTTTCTGCAGCTCTTTGCTCATTGATGCCAGCATGAGGCAACAAACCTGAATATCATCATCGACCTACCTTTGATGGGTAGCTCGTTCCTCTTCCGAAACCCCTTCCAGAAGTGCACCAGGCATGGGTACATCGAGAATGTAACTCCTTTTCTCGGAGTCGAGGACTATCCTCAGATTTCTAAGCCAGTCGACGAAATTTGATCCGTTCAGTTTGTTAGTGTCAAGGATGATAGCTAATGGATTCTTAGACATTTTGCAGAATTGATCTACAAAGGTAAATTATAACGTTTAGCTGACTGATCTATAATACTTATAATTAACGATGTTGGACTTGTTATCGAAAAAGTTCTCCCACTATTTTCTCGAAACAATTACCCCTTCAATTGTTCGGGAAATCTAATCTCCTAGTAGGTCTTGACGTCCCAGCAGACATTAATTGCACCCACGACTCGTGGCCATACATTTAACTCCCCAGGTAGGTATACTTTTACCAATTGTGTTCCTCCACAACCTTCAAGCTATTTTGCCTCGGTCTTCGCACTTATCTAGCACTGCTACATCATAAGTGTTACTAATCGTTAAGTCTAACCCATCAATCATGATGAGCAACTGGCCCGGTCGTAAAATCCCCGTAACTGGTTATCGGTCGATATTCACATCCCGACCAGTCCCCATCCTTGTCGAGTTTAGTTAAAAACAAGAATCAAGGAATTTCGTGTATTGTCCCTTTCTTCGCCTAGGGTGCCAGACTCTAGATCACCTTCAACGATAAGTAGACAACTTACACTAGTCCCTACTGATGGAAGGCTTGGACCTTTAAAACATCATTTTAAATGTACCCAATATGACTTAATATTATTTTCAAGAGGGGTTTTTCGGGTTTAAGAGTTTGAGGTAACTCTCCTCGAGATCTCACCGTTCCAGTTATGCATTATCTTTTATTTACGATCTAAATATAACTAGCGCGCATCACCATACAAGCTCAGATATAAATACGTAAATAAACTCATACACACCTAGCATGCATGCTACCACAGTATGTTTTCGATCGGGAGCCTCCTATGTGGACCACCATCGAGCCAAAGACGATGGTCCTATTGGTTAATCTATTAGGTTACAAAGAGACCTACTCTATTACACATTTTACCATGCATACATGGCCTTTAGTCTTCTTGGGCTCCCACCTTGCTTGTAACGGGCCTCCATCCTAAATTAATAAAACAGTTAAGCCCTATCTATTACAATGGCTCAAAGTGGCCCAAAACTTAAGGCTCGCAGGCCCAATAAAACCAATAAGATTAAAATAACAAATCACATCTAACCTAATGGTCAAGGCTCGGCGCGATCGAAAACCACGTAACAATTTCACGTAGAGCAAGAAACAAGCAAAGACCATTTTCTTATTTCTTATCCTATTTTAAAAAAAACCTTTTAAAATACCTAAGATTCTAGTTTTAAAAACCCCTTTCAAAAACAATCTTTTAACATCATTTTAAACCCCCTTTAAAATGACCCTTTGATTCTCACTTTAAATCCCTACTAATTATGATGAAATTGACTTTCCGGATTTACTAAACCATTTTAGTGCACAAAACAGTTTCTGTTTTTCAAGTTTGAAAAATTGTAGTTCGGCCCCTGAATTTTCAAAAATTACACTTTGACCCCTCAACTTTCGGAAATTACAAATCAGCCCCAAAATTTCCAGAATATGTAAATTGGACCAGAAAGCAAAAAACTAACCAAATTTCCAGAAACTTTTGTTTATGCAAAACAGACCCCTAATTTACGGAAATATCAAAAACACCCCTAACCTTTTGTAAATTGCAAAATGGTCCAGATTTTGAAAAATTCCAGAATTTACAATTTGGTCTAGAATTGCAGAAAAATAAAATTTTATTTTCTGTACAGATTTTTGAAAAATCGAAATTTGCAAATTAGCCCTTAAATTTTTGGAAATTACATTTTAGGCCCAAAAACCGAAAAGTGCATAAATCCGAACATTCAATTTATCATAACAAGTAAGAATCAAATATCTGAACACAACAATCACATATAATCACATAATTTGATGCGTTCAGGCCTTTTTCATACGTGCATAATAAGTTAGGCTCTGATACCACTGATGGGATTTCGTGGGTATAATTGTCAACTACAACAGTGCGGAATTTAAAATTTTATACTCCACATCCCAGGAATCTTATTAGCACATATGAATAAGGTTGAATTTATTTCAGCACACAAATACTAAAATAAATAATGTGGTAAAATTGCAATTTTACCTCACCACAGGCAAGGTGGTGGTTTCTCCGGTCTTCTTTTCGGATCACTAGAGCGCCCCAAGTGTTGTGCCTCTAGAGAATAGTCCACACCAGCTGGATCTGCAATCACTTTAATCCTCAGGCTAAGAACTAAGAGAAAAGCAGTTCAGATTCAAGATCCAACTCTAGATGTAGATCGGAAGAAGGAGAGAGGCGGTGCACGGCCGATCTACAACCACGGCGGCGGCGGCAGCGGCGGTTAGGGCTTTTGGGGAGAGGGTGCGGCGGCTAGGAGTAGATAGGTTTAGGGTTTTTAGTTTTTGCTTTTTCTCTTAGGGTTTTGATTCTCCAAGACTCCTTTTTATAGTAGAGTCCAAACACTATCCCTAACCCTATCTTCTCTTAGCTAATGGGCCATCAGATAAGTTGGCCCATCCCTCTATTTAATTAGTTCCGTTAATTAAATAGCCCAAGTCATTTAATTATCGACTTTAATTAAATGGCCCATTTATTTAATTAATACTTTAATTAAATAAACCAATAAATCTAATTAAATATTTAATTTAATTTAAGTAATTAGATAAATCTAATTAATTTTCTCTCTCCAAGAATTAACCCTTTAATTCTTTACTTTGATTTAACTTCTTTAAATCATTTCGATCTACAACTGACTATCACAGTTCCAGCTTTTGTGTGTGACCTTCTAGGTTCACCATTAATTGGCCGCAGGCTCACATTTCTGTGATTTAATTAATGAGCAATTAATTCCGATCAATTAAACTACTTTCAATTGACCACTCCAGAATTAATCTTTCATCAATTCAGGAGTACCCACACTTCATGGTCAATGTCTAGCCACAAGCCCATGAGGCCCAACATCAGGTGAATTGACTTTAGTGAACCTTAAACCTCTTATAAGTACCATGTAAATACAGCCCCTCTAACGACTAATTTCCCGATCGAGACCTAGGGTGTGTGAATTGGTCGGCACCTGTAATCATCTCGATTCTGTACTTTCTAATTCAGGATAATACTTCCAGTGTGACTGCCAAATCTGGAAACCCCTTTCCAAATCCATCACTGACCATGGCCATGGATTTCTCTGAATGTATCATCTAAGAATTACAGGAAATTCCCTCATCCATTACAAGGATTCGGTAGATCCTATATTGAAGCTAACCATCCGCGCATACGACTATACGTAACCAACGTAGGCGCACAATGGACAAGCTATGTGACCGGCTCCTAAATCAAAGTACGCACACCCGTATACCGAATTTGCCCTAGCACCTCAACTCTAAGGACTAAATCGTACACTGTTATAAGTCTTGAGAGACATCCCACCACCGATATGCTTTTTACGCACTTCCACAATGGGTCTCTCTGTTCAGGTCGTTCGATGCGTCCAATCCCCTATCGAACCACCTAGTAATATGCACTGACATTAATAATTTCTTGTTCATGAAACAACAACAAATTCACTTCATGTGAATCATGCATAATCGTACAAGTCTTGACAATTCATTTGATACCCCGTCTCGACATGAATCTATGACTTGGAACATTTTTGAGATCACGACCTTTGAGACTGTTTCATGATAGATCGCACTCAGTACTGAAGTGTATAGTCCCGTAGTCATGAGTGATCTCAGGGTTCCAACCAATCGCTTCAATGTGTTTGCGAAAGATGAAGATGGCCATTTGTTTATATAATGAATTCTCAATAAAATAAACAATTCGTATTAATTTATAAATCAAAGATTCTTTCAAGATAAAATAATGTTCCTGTTACAAGCTATTTCATTGGCTTGTAGGGCACTATCCTATCATTTTCCGCATGGGTCACCGAGTCGGTTCCTGACAAGACCTTCCGGATATAGCGATTGGGTCATGATAGGACACTTTGGGTCAGGATCCGACATTATGTATTTAGTTCGACCCTTTTAATAAAAGGGTATAATGCTTGTCGATGGAAACCATATCGACGAGCTTGCACACATGACGAGGGGTTAAGTCGATGTCCTCGTCATGAGTCTATTCAATGGAATCGATGTGTTCGGGGCTCGATTCCTTAGTTTTATTTCGACTATCGATATGGTTTTGTGCTTGACGAAGACTTGGTACATCAAGAGTCCCCCATGTTCTAGAGTTCGAGTGAAGGTCAAAGTCTGGAAGTTTAATTGGTTTGTTGTTTTTTGTTTTGATTTTTCGGGTGTATAGTGGTAGTCCCCCAAGTTCTAGAGTTCGAGTGAAGGTCGAAATCTGGAATTTTAATTGGTTTGTTGTTTTTTGTTTTGATTTTTCGTTCTTCCGAACATGACTATTCGTATTCTGGAAGTTTATTTTCACTCATCATGTGCGCGCCAAAATATGTTTCCATGTCCTAGCGGTAATTTTGAAAATTGGGTTGAGGAGGCGAAGCGTCGCGTCTTATTGGAGGAGAAATACGAAAGGTCGTGATCTTTGGAGGGGCTTTTTTGTAATTAATGAAGCGGTATGAATATCTCCTATATATAGGTCATTTTTACCCCAGACGATTTCAACCTTCTAGTGAAAATTTCTAAACCTCGGAGCTTGTTCTTGATATCGATATTGTTCTCAAAATACTCTTTTTATTTGGAAGTCAATAATCCTTCTTAGCTTATATTATCGATTGAATAAAAATATTTTTGGTACCCTTTGTTGAGAGGGTTCTGGAGGATTAGTGTCACCTTTGATAACCCAAAATTTGGTAACTTAGGCTTCTTAGGCTCAATAAATTTTGGTGGTGCATTTGTTACTCTTGGTGCATCATATTTTTCAGTAGGCATATTATCATGATAATTTTTATGATATGAGTAATGCTCATAAGTAGGATACGGTGCATGATAAGCAGGGTAAGCATGTATTGGATGATGAGCAGGTTATGCAGCAACGTAGCAAGATCGATAAATAGGTGCAGGATAATATGATGAATAAGCATGTTGCATATATTATGACTCATTTCTATACCAAATATAATCATTTTTATGACTTATTTGCTTCTGTGGTTTATTTCTTACTTGCTCACTAACAGACTTCTTAGATATATTACTAGTCTGGTTGTTTTTGCTCTTGTCAGCAGACTTCTTAGGACTACTCTGATGTTTAGCTTTGCTAGTCTGTTTTTCTTTGGGCTCTTTACTCTTGGTAGCCTTTGGAGATTTTTTCTCCTTTTTTCTTTTTCTTGTGAAATGGGTTTTTCATTCTAAACATATAAGATTACCTTATTGCTACTAGCAGATATAAATTTTTCAGAACAGTCGAATTCTAAACCATTCTTTTCTAAAGGTAGTTTCTGGGTACTAGGTATGTTATTTGATGTAATAGAAGACTTATCATGAGACTCAATAATCTTTTCAAGTTCCATTATTTTTCCTTTATAAACTTCACATTCAGCTTTCAAAGATTCATTTTCACGCTCTAAAACTTTTATATTCAACTGATTCTCGTCGTTGTCAACCTTAAGTTTCAGTGAAGAAGTTTGCTCTTTTAGCTTAGTCATTTATTCCTTAAGCTTGGCAAAAGCAGCCACAACGTTTGTGTTGTTAATCATCACTTGTTCAAACGAACTAAAAACCGCATTTTCTTCTTTAGAAAGAGTTACCTCGTTGTCAGAATCATATGATTCTTTGGCCATGAGACAGAGCAGTGCAGTTGTCTCTTCTTCAGCAGAGTCGTCTTCTAATGTCTCCGAATCTGAATCAGATGAGTAAATGGCTGCTATCTTTTCAGCTTCAGCCATCAGTACTTTGCTCTTGTTGTGTCTCCTCTCTTTCCTTATTTTCTTTTCCTCTTTTGTATACTTCTCAACATTAGGATATGGGCAGTCCTTGATGAATAGACACGATTTCCTACAATTGTAGCACATAAGTTTGGACTTAAAATTATCCTTACTATCATGAGAATGAGAAGTAGGTTAGAAGTAGAAGTAATGTTATATTTGTTCTTCATCTCTTGTAAAACTTTTTGAAACCATTAAGTAACAATGCAACATCGCCAACATCGTACTTGTTCTTGTTGAGTAGCATGGTCTCATCAGATAAGTCCATTTCATTTGTTCTTCCTGCTGATCTTTTTGGTTTTTCTGCAGCAACTAAGGAAGCAATTGGATTAGAGGTTGATGACTATTCTATTCCCATCCTTGGAAGTTTATCCTCATACACCTTGAGTACTGAAAACAGCTCAGTAAGAGAGATTTTCCCCAAATCTCTTGATTTTTCCATTGTTATGATCTCATGTTGAATTTAGGAGGCAGGGCCTTGAGAACTTTTACGATGATCTCTTTGTCCGTAAAAGTCTTTCTCAACTTCAAGACTTCATTCAACGTCTTTGTAAATCTTGTATCCATCTGATCAATGGTTTCTCCGAACTTCATTTTGAAAATTTCCAACTTTTCAAGATCCATGCTTGGATTATGCTCTTTCCTAGCATCATTCTCTTTGCCCATATAGCGGAGTTTGTCTCACATTTCTTTTGCTGTTTTACAAAGTTTGACCTTGTCAAACTGATCATCTCAAAGGCTTTGGTTATGATGAATTTAGCAACTTTATCAAGATTATTCAGCTTGACTTCTTCAGCTGTCATCTCTTTGGGCTCTTTGTCAACTGTCATCTCTTGGTCGTTGACTTTGATGGTTTTTGTGATTTTGAAGGGACATCTTGTTATGCACGTATACATGTTCTCATTGTAAGCAGGAAGAAAAATTTCCATGCTGATTTTCAAGTCCTCAAAACTCATACCGACAATGTGGGGAACATAGCTGATACAATCAACTTTCAAAAGATTTTGATATTTCAAAGTATGCTCATTTTGAAAATTTTGAAAAACACATCTTCGATCAAGTTCGTTGATAAGGCGAATGATTCAGATGAAACACTTGCTCTGATACCACTTGTTGGTCTCAAGTGGTCATATGAGGTCTGGAGGGGGGGGGGGAGGGGTGGAATAGACCTCCGTACCTTTTAAAAATTTATCTAACTTTCTTTCAGCAGAGTAAGTTGATCTTACTTATGAGACTACTTAGCTGATTTTGCACTTAGCTTATTCAGCGTAAATTGTCCACTCATCTGATTTTACTTAACTATTTAAGATGTAATTAGAGTTACAAAACTTGTATGTAGCTGATTTTCTAAAGTATGTTTTTCAAACAAGTTTTTCTTTTAAAGGTTGTACTCTAGATCTACAAATACTTCTTTTAAAAATATTTTCCTTTTAAAATATTTGTTTGCTTATGAAAATATGCAACTATATAAAAAATATGTAGTCAAACACATAAATTTTATAATTGTATAAACAAGGAGTCTTTTAGTCCACTATTGTAAATCACAAAGATTTAGGTTCCACTAGAAACACTAAGTAACTAGTACAACTCTACTTGCGCTTTTACAATAAATGAATAAGCATAAGTTCACTATAGGAAATCACAAAGAAGACCTATATTCTGAAGTAATATCATCCACTTAGATTGATATCTACTTCTCACAACTCTCAAAATTGCAGAAAGCACATAGATTTAAGTGTTCGGAAATGTTTCTTCAACTCGGCTGTGTCAACAGATGAGCTCATATTGTTCTGTTCTTAAGATTTTGAGACATAGAATAATTTGATCTTTGAATGCTCCAAGTTGTTGTGATTGAGTTCTTCTTTTCTCTAACTCTTGAATGTATAAATGTTTATACTCACGGTTTGAATTCTTCCCGTTGAAGTGAGTCATATTTCAGATCTTCCTCGAGCTTAGGTCCTTGTCTTTGAATGGCTCTTTGCAACTGTTCACTGTACAGTTTCCTGTAAAGATCTGACAGTATCATTAAATACACCTTGGGGATACAAGGTTATTTGAAATAACTCCATCAATCATTTTATCTTTAATACCTTTCTCATACATCATTTATTACTTCAAGCGCATTTATTACCGTTGTAATGACTTTCAGATCTCTTTCACTCTGCTAATCGAATTTACTCTACTGATGAACAATTTGCTGATTCAAATTGAACTCATCTGATTTGACTATGTTGAAATCCAGCATTCTGATTTCGAACACAACATTAGATCAGTAGTCTTCTGGACCGAAATTCAATCTTCTGATTTTACTTGTCTTCTCGATTGAACTTTTTAGAGGTTTACAAAGCTTCCATTACTTAGTTGATGGATTTTATAAATCATCAAATCATCCCTTTATTTCTTCATCTTCATCCAACATAAGTTCTATAAGCTAAGTCAACTATTGACAAAGGAAAAATTGAATCAAGATCAAACATTTTCGTATCTGAGCGATATTCAACTGAGAGTTGTAAGAAGTGTATATCAACTCTTTGTGAGGAGATATAACTTCAATTTCTTTAGCTGAGTGCTTTAGAATAGGATTACCTAAGTGATTTTACTTAAAAGTGTGTGTTCTACTCGAGGCTTATCATTTGTTGAAAATGGCCAAGTATTGTATTGGTTACTGTGTGTTTCTTATATAACCTAAATCTTTGAGATTTAGAAGAGTGGACTATAAGGTATTATGCATACGGAACCACTGTAAATTCCATGTGTGTTTAACCTTATTGCATTTCATATGCACATTTCCGTAGCTAAGTAACCGTGAAAAGGGAATTCTTTTAAAATGAGCAAGTTTGGGAAAAATTCTCTTTACGTTTGAAGATTTAGTCAAAAACTTTGTTTGAAAAACATACTTGCATATCATCCGCTGCATCATTTTTTTAGACTCTTGAGTATCTTAAGTCTTGATAAGCTAAATAAGACAAATATTCTACCTTGCTGACAGCTGAGTTCAAACAGCTAAGTAAACTTACTTTGCTTATAGCAAAATATGCTTAAGTAAAAGAGAATTTTATGTAAAAAGGTTAGAGGTCTATTCACCCCTCCCCCTCATTCCTCTTGGCCTCATTATAACCACTTAGGACCAACAAATATAGTATTGATTGATTAACTACAAAGATCTACCAGCTAAGTTCAAATGAAGACATCCAAGTGAAGTCTTTGTTAGAAGAGTTGAGTATCAAACAACCATGTAGTTAGCTAAGTATCAGAAACCTGAGAAATCTAACTTTCCAAGTGACTCTCTATTAGATGGTTGTTTCAAGGCTAAGTCATTTATGACTTCATATGGCAGAGCAATAACTGAAGTTAATTCCTTGCTCAATGGTTTGAGATATTAAGAAATTAATCATTAGGGTTTAAATTCAATCTCGCACAACAAAGTACATTAAATGCAGCCTGACAAAAGAATAATGATCATACAACATAACAGTGACAAAGCCGCTTGCAAGCACAACCTGAGAGCAAAACCACTAAGATGTTCTAAGTGATAAACTAAAACCGTTGAAATTAAGTGTTTTGTATGTGATTTGGTGTCACTTTGGTTTTTTATTTATTAGTGATCTAAATATTGTAAGCTAGGTGCTACTGATAGTTTTTGAGTGGTTCTCTTGTTTAACTTTTTGAGTGTAAAAGTTCCGCTTGATCTTAATTTTTTTAAAAGCCATATGTTGTATTAGTCTAGGTGATTAGTGAAAGTACCTTCCAACGTGTTAAGGAAGAAGAGTGGATTAGAGGGATTACATCACTCTTGAACCATTATAAAATCTTTGAGTTCTTTATTTTTTGCAATCATATTTACATAAACAAACTAGTCATCTATTCACATGTTTAAAGGACTTCAGGTAATTTTAAAGAGAGAACGAAATTGTTTCGTGGTAACAATATCAGTTTACCAAAACGGTTGATTTAAAACACCGTGTTCTTTGTTGTGTGCTAATAACTGAGTGATCTATGTTTGTAAGACATTTTCTATTCGAAACAGGCAATAGCCCCCTCATGCACGCCCGCCTGCTTGCCTGCCTGCCTTGTCAAGTCAGTCATCTCCGGCTGAACTAACAATCCAAAATATTTATTTCAATCTAAAACTTTCCCCACTCTCACTTAACAACAACAAAATAATAAGAAATTCATAAAAAAAAATAAAAAACGAGTAAACATAAATAATGGAAAACAACAACAATAATTTTATGAATGAAGTAGTATTAATTGGATTAATCCTTTAGATAGAGAATTATCATTATATTTGATCATGATGAAAGTTTAATTTCGTTCTTATATATATATATTTCTTAAATTACAATTCTATATGTATAATGACTTTTATATTTTTGGACGAAGAATGCATTTCTTAGCTTGGATGAATTCTTTGAACTTATGTCCATTTTCATTTTTGAAAGACATAATATTTGATCTTTCATATTTATACTACTTGAATGTCACTAAAAAACTATCTTCAAACCAATGTAGGATAAGGAGAGTTAAATGTTTATCCCACATTGATTTGAAAATAGTATTTGAGTGGTCTTCTAGTAGTATAAATATGAGGAGAAAACATTATATCATTCAAAATTATTGTTTTCTAAAGTAAATATTAAATCATAATTAATAAGTGTTAAAAAAAATTTATATATATTTTTTTACTTATTTAAATTAAAAAAATTGTTAACTTTAAAAAAAAAAAAAAAAAAACTTGGTCCATGAACTGCTGCCTACCCGCAGACAAGCAACTCCCTCCGGATGCTTGCTTTCCCATTATGGGAGAGATTTTCTCTAGTCTATACAGGGAGGGGGTTGATTGCCTCCCCCATTCGACTGGAGATGTCCTAAGGACGGTCAAGTACCTTGCTCTACCATTTTTTACCACCTCTTACCAACATTAATAATAGATCATAATTAAAATTAATATTTAAGACAAATGCAATGTTCATATCTCGTATCGTATATATATATATATATATATATATATATATATACTAGGCAGGGGTACACCGCGCAAGGCACGGTGATTGTTGCCCTGTGTAATGGTATTTCTTGAGTTTTAATTTTTGATTGAAAATTTTAAAGTGTAATGTTTATTATTTATTATAAAAAAAAAAAATTCGTATATATCTTGTTAAGCTTTGTTTTTCAGGAACATGATTGCTTTTGTAAGATGAATTCTAAACTTTCGTTTCGAGTGTATGCAAATATATGAATTTTTTTTATGCTTTTCGGAAAAATTGTAATAAAAGTTGCTAAATTTAGATAGATAATATAGTTTAAGGCGAGCAAATAGTTTCGGAATTACATCTTATTTTTATTTTGCTATTGGATATAAATGGAACATGGCTTTGGTTAAACCTAAAAGAAGGCGCAAAGTATTCCGTTTTAATGTGATTTTTTTGGCCCATTGTTTATGTGTTTTTGTTTATACCTTTGTTGGTTTTATGATTTCGTAGAAGTATATTTATGTTGTAAATTGTAAAAATAAAAAATTTATTTTTATTATTCAAAGGCAAAATATAATACAAAAATCGTTACAAACTCATCAGTGATTTTTTATATTCATCCCAAACTATTTAACTTGGCGAATTTCATTCCGTAATTTAATATTTTTTTGGAATATTATCCCACCATTAATTATAAGACAGAAATTGCGTATTTGTTATTAAACTACCACATGGCTGCTTACGTGTCATGCCGTGGTAAATTTAAACATGAATAATTATATGATATTGCAGAAATCATCCCAAACTAATTACAAGATTAAACAAAGTGTCAAAGTTTTTAAATCAGGATAGAATGTGTAAAAAATTTATATTTTCAGGGTGCAAGATAACAATATTCTATATTTTTATGGTGTAAAGTGCCAAAATCTATATTTATAGAGTGCAAAGTGCCAAGAAATATTAAAAAATAACTATTATACCCTTACACCAACAAACTTTCGTACTAAAACACACATCATGGTGCAAAGTGTCAAAACTTTTAAGTCGGGATGCAAAGTGCCAAAATCCTATATTTTTAAAGTGAAAAGTGCCCAAAATCCAAATGAAATTCATAATTTAGATAGTAGCCGGTTCGGTTCGTAAAATTTGTAAGAACAAAATAGGAAGATATAAGTTCTGTAATTAGGTCTTTTTTAAGCCAAAATTGACCCTTTCGATGATGTTTTGAAATTATGCAGTGTCATAATAAGTACAACACATGAGGCTCATTTTAAAGAATCTTATTGTAAGGCTTCATCTCAAAAAATTGGCAAGATGGAAATCCCGAACAAAACGTTGGTGTCAAGAATTGAAACGATATTGACCTGATCATAATCATAGATTAAGAATTCATTTTAAAATAATTTCAAATAAAATTTTCAAATAAATTCTATAATATATTATCAATACATCAATTGTATCACAAATGTACCCACTGTAAAACCAATAAATTAGCATTTGTCTTCCCCCTTTTCTATTGTCAAATAAAACATCTATTCATCAAACATAAAGAACTTTTGGGTAAATACATATGATAGATATAATGAGGCTAGCTAGATATCTCACTTATGCTTCTTTCCACCAGCCAGAATACGTTGAATCTGCAGACGTCGACTGAAGGCCTGGTTGAAAAGCAGCCTAGTTTGGAACTCAGACACAAACGGGAACCAGGCCAGTACTGCTATGGGAGCAAAGATCACCAACCCCATAAGGTACTCATACCCTCTTGCCAGTGCTTTAACAGAACCCCACATTGCCAATGCCTTAACAATCGGCCTACAAGCTTGCGATATCTGTGTGTAGAAAATAGCATGTTATCAAATTATCAATATATGAATTCGAGTTTACTTAGATATATAAATTCTAAGTTGCAAGATATGAAATCAAAAGGCAGAGAAGTGTATGTACCTGCAGGAGAGCCCATCCAGTCGGCAAGAAGCCTAACAAGCTGGTGAAAATATCTCCTGCTGTGAGTTCGAGGAATCTTATGAAAATGATAAGTGTGACTATGAAGCCAATAAACAAGAATAGCTATAGAAGTCTGAGCATCAGCTGGAAATCTGCACTGAATTTCTTCCTCCCCATGGACCCAATCTACAGATGAATTTATTGCATCGTCAATAAAGTTCAGGAATTTTTATTTAGAGAAAATGAAAAGGAATAGATTACTGATTTGGACTGACCTTGAGAATGAGCATGACAGCAACAATGACCAGCCAAGATAAAACCATAAACCTATAACCATGAGATAGGATTAGAAACCAAGCTTTTAAACTTACCAAACTATTTCAGAACTTAAGCACCGACTCATAAATTTCATGATAACCATAATTGTCAATAACTTTGTATGTCAAGTAAATATTGTAAAATCGTGATAATAATTGCAGTCTCCTTGGTGTAGTAGGGAGTCATGAAACTGCCATTCCAGTTGATATGGTTATATTCTTGCAACACTGAGACTAAAGTTACTTGATAATTCAAGAGTTCTCAACAGAGAAACTGAAATTCTTGATAATTAACTTTATCTATCTAAAAAGCTTATGTTTAGTTCAATACTTTTTGAATAAATATTTTAAAATCCCTAGAAAGAGTACAAGAAACATAAAGTGCACAAACTTGAGAATTTCATTCAACGAAAGGACTGTGTAGTGCACCCGAATGACAACATTTTGCAAACTCAAGGTGCTTGCGGCATATTCATGAAAAGTGAATTTGTGAAAAATGCTATCCTTCGGCGTGCTTCAAGGTTTGTTGGCACATCGATTGCTGATTCTTTAACAGTTAGAATGTAAGCTCCAGCTGTTACCCCCAGGCACATCACCGCACAAGTCTGTAGAGAGACAGTTTTAGAAACAATGATCAAAACACGGGAAACAAGAATAATTAGTAAACAGACACGCAGGTAGATTATTAAAACTATGATTACCTAAAATAGTCCAGGATTTCGGCAATCTGATCAGCCAAATCGTCAACACATAACAAGGGGTCATCAGGGCTAGCTACAGCAGTACCAAACTGCAAGAACTCTTAACAATAATTATAGATAAGGAAAAGCTAAATTAAAACTTTCAGTGGCAAGGAGCCCATGCAATTCATTAATAACTAATAATATTAGTAGTCAAATAATCAAGGTGCATACCTCAAGCACAGGAGGGATTGATAAACAATAATAGCACCCAAACTACAATACGACAAAGACAGACTCCACCCATTTTACATAAGATCCATACAAAGCCACAATCTACATCTTCAGTGAAATACCCATGACTATATAGTCCTAAAATGAAGAGACATGCTAGCTAAAAATCAATATAAACAGTCTGTAAAAAGAAAGTGAATCAATCTGAGTTAACAAAAAAAAAAGTTTAAGGAGCATTTGGTTCAAATTATGAAAAACATTTTTTCTTACCTTGAGAATTTGGACAACCATATTTATATCAGGGTTGCCAAGATCAACCTTGTGCACTGCCGGAACATATTTGGCGACTGTGTTGATGATTTTCATTCGATCAATGCCAGTATTTGCACGAGCATCGTACAAAACTGCAAACTGAAATAGAAGAATAATAAATAGAACATAAATTGATGTTTTTACCCTCTCAATCAGTATCCACATGTATAAAACAATAAGCAATTACCTTGCGCGGGTTCTGAGTTTCAGCAGGAAATTGTTTCTCAATGACAGGCTTAATCGCTCGTCTGATTTCCTTCTCAGATGTGTAGCATGATACTTCAATTGGGAGATTTCTCAACAAAAACCTGGTGAAGTACATTTGTACATAGGTATTGTATTCTAAGCATTTTTAAGAAAAATTCAATAATAAGGAAATAAACGAGACATAATTTGTCAGAATCGAACCTTGACATGCTTTTCTTGGTAGAAGCAATAGATGTAATCATGTGCTGGACAATATATTTTGGATTTGGATATCCATCTTTCTTGCACATTTCTATAAAGATAACACCATTACAACCTGACTCAAGTTTGTTAAAACACCTCTGTTTATTTGATGGGGGCTATTTCGCACCCCTTATAATGTGCGGATCGACTGAAGAATAAAGGATCGGTTCGACCAGACAAGTCAGCTCGGGATCATCTTATCGACCCAACCGAATACAACTCTCTTCGACAAGAAGATTACAATCCGGACTCAAGAAGGACAATTGGGCCGAGTCCTATTAGGATTATATTTCCTTGTAATGCTAGGTTTAGTATGATATAAATACCTAGTTAATCATTGTATTACACACACTGTGAATACACGGCAAATACGCTACTAAATTCTGCATAACAGCAGAATCCAAGATTATTCAATAAGAAAAGAGCTTTTTTTCCATGTTCATATGATTTTTACGTTGGTTATCATAATTACTTGTTGTTCTTTCAAAATTGTTCTTCTTTGAGGTTGATCCATCCTGAATAAAGTAACAGAGCCCTATAAATCATATATATTGAGAATCCCCAATATCCCATATTCACTGATACAATTAACCCGACGAAATCCGGTTAAATCAGTTGGCGCCCACCGTGGGGCTAGGTTAATTATTCGAACGACACATGGCTCGCCCAATGAAGAGCGCTCGTAACGGAGCAAAAAGTAACACGATCAACCAGCATGATGCGTCTGAGGATCTACCGGACAATACCAATAATAACGCCCGTATATCCAACGACAGTCAGCAACAGAATGAGCATCATCGGAATCAGGTGGAACCACAAGGGATCCCTACTGGCACAATACCGGAAGAACATGTGGCTCCGACGATCCCAGTCCCCCTGTCAGATGCTCAGGAGAAGTTACGACAGGTCTCTATGCTCCTTAAATCACTTTCCCAGAAGAATTACTTGTACTCGAACAAGTCCCCCAAAAAGTTAGAACTACTAGGGCAAATCCCGCTCAAAGAAAGCTGAGGCAGAACAATCAAATCTCTCAACAAGCTGATAGCCCGGCAAGCGAGCGACGCTCGCTACACAGTCCGCAGCAGGGCAATTCAAAACCTTCCGATGACAACATCCAAAGAAAAACGGATCGAAGGAGACCACAACGCAACGAATCAAAGGAACACACCATAATCCCCATCGAGGATGACGCTGACGAGGCGATCCTGAATCGACCGAGAACGATGCGATTCTCGGAAATAGAAATCGAAAAGATGGTACAAGAACGACTCGAGCAACGCTTAAGATCCGCTCAAAACCCGTGGCCCAGAACCACAGAACTCCAGGAGAGCTTAGCAGCGTGCTCTCCCTTCTGCAGAGAAATAAAAGAGGCACAGTCAATCGGACAGGTTCCGGGTAGACTACCCAGATATGACGGAACCACTGATCCAGATGACTATATCTTTAGTTTCACAAACATAATGAACTTGTATTCTCACTAAGCAGAGTTCACCGCTAAGCTGATGGTGACCACGCTAGAAGGATTAGCTTTGGACTGGTTTGCCAAACAACCAGCCAACTCCATATTCAGTTTTCGAGAATTATGTAACAAACTGACACAGCAATTCGCCAGTCAAAGAAGACAAAAATTGCCAATGAGTTATTTAGGAACCATTTATCAACAAGAAGGCGAGTCTTTAAGGAATTGGTTAGCAAGATTTAATGTCGAATTACTCAAAATCGATTCCCCCAATATCGATTACATAATCTCGATTCTCTTCGACCTCACAAAGAATAGGCAGTTTGGAAACGCCCTCAGCCGAAAACAACCAAGAATGTTCGCGGACATCATGAGCCTGGCATCTAAGTAGATCACCCAAGACTAACTGTTACAATAGACGAGATCTTGGCTGTACTAGAAAGGAATAATTGGATCCCAGAACCAAAGAAAATCGCTCAGCCCAGACCAGGTGGACGAAACTATGACTTATACTGCAAGTATCACTGGGCACACGGGCACCGCACGGAAGAATGTTTTCACCTTAAAAGAGAGATCGAAAAGCTGATCGAACAAGGAAAACTAAATGACTATTTGGAGCGGGATAACCGCAAGCGAGAAAGAAGCGGGAGTCCTCGGTATAACCACCCAAGAAGAAATTCACGAAGAAAATCCCCTAATGAAGGTCCCCCTCAAGAACTAAATAATGATCAGGTCAACGGAACCATACACACGATCTCAGGGGGACCCGCAGGGGGAGATAGTCGTAATGCTCGTCGAAGGACTGCTAGATCCATAATCGGAAGCCTAAAATACCCAAAAGAAATATGGACCTTAGAAAACAAAGCAACGACGCACCAGCTGATTAGTTTCAACGAAGGCGAAGTACCCAAAAACCTTGTTTGGGACACGAAAGAGGATAGCCCCGACTTCCCGAAGGTGGTATCCCTAGAAATTGCAAATTACAACGTCAAGAGAATCCTAATCGATAATGGGAGCTCTGCAAATATCATCTCTAAAGAGGTACTAGCCCAGATGAACTTGGGGCAAATAACATTCCAAAAGGTAGCTACGCCATTGGTGGGATTCGGAGGATCCGAAATTGTCCCCAGTGGAACAATTAATTTGAGTGTTTCACTCGGAAAGAAACCATATCGAACAGTGAAGCTGGTAAAATTTTTAGTAGTAGAAACTCCGTTCGCTAATGCAATTTTAGGGCGACCAGCCCTCAACTTGTTCCGAGCTGTCGTCTCAACTTACCATCAAAAAATTAAATTTCCAACCGACATAGATATCGGGGAAATAGTGAACGACCATTGTATGGCATGGGATTGCTACAACACATCGTTAACTTTGAAAAGCCCCCTAAAGCGATTACCCTGAGCAAAAGGAAGCTCGAAGACGACGTTGGTAGAAACGAGGTTGAAATCCCTAGCACTGACCGAATAGATAAAAAGGGAAAAGAGCTGATGGATTTAGCCTTAAAACCACCAGAACATAAGGATGTCATACTAGTACAGGGGGACTCATCGAAAACAACAAGAATAGGTACGGAGTTGAGCAAAGAAGGGGAAGTAATGTTGATCAACTTTCTCAGAAATAATGTAGATATATTCGCCTGGAGCGCGAATGACATTGAAGGGATTGACCCTCGCGTGATCAGTCATTCCCTAAAAATCGACCCTCTGGCAAAACCTGCCAGGCAAAAGAAGAGAAATCATGGGCCAGTAAAAGATAAAATCATTAAATCCGAAGTAGAAAGGCTACTCAAAGCAAAACAAATTCGAGAAATACACTTCTCGGACTGGCTATGTAATGTCGTGCTAGTAGCAAAGGGAGACAAAAAGGATAACAAATGGAGGATGTGCAACGATTTCACCGACCTTAACAAATTATGCCCGCGGGATCCATATCCTCTCCCAAGGATCGACCTATTAGTCGACTCGACCGCTGGTTTTGCAATTTTCAGTATGATGGATGCATTCCAAGGTTTCTATCAAATATACATGGACGAGCGGGACCAAGAGAACACTGCGTTCGTAACCGAGCAGGGAGTATATTGCTTTATAGTGATGCCGTTCGGCTTGAGAAATGCCGGGGCCACCTACCAAAGGTTAGTTAACTTGATGTTCAAAGAATTAATTGGAGAAATAATGGAAGTATACGTGGACGATATGTTGGTCAAAAGCATGAATGAAGCTGATCACGTAAAGTACCTCGATCGATGCTTCCAAATATTAAGAAAATATCGAATGAAGCTAAACCCTACCAAATGCACTTTCGGGGTTAAATCAGGAAAGTTTTTGGGATATCTGGTACATCAACGTGGAATTGAGGCCAACCCAGAAAAAATTCGAGCGATAAACGAAATGAAGCCTCCAAAAACGATCTCCCAAGTACAGAGCTTGGTAGGCAAAATCGTGGCGTTAAACAGATTCATATCCAAGTCAGCTGACAGAAGCTTGCCGTTCTTTCAAACGCTTCGAAAAGCGAGAAACTTTGCTTGGACTGATGAATGCAGCCAGGCTTTTGAACGATTAAAAGAATACCTAACGACGCCCCCACTTTTGGCCAAACCGACCGAAGGGGAACCGCTATATTTATATATATCGATCTCGGAAGTGGCCGTTAGTTCGGTACTAGTTAAAGTGGATGGCTCAGAACATAAGCCTGTTTATTACTTAAGCAAACTATTGCAAGGGGCCGAGAAAAACTACTTGGAAATAGCTAAATTCGCCTTGGCCTTAGTAGTGGCAGCAAGAAAACTCCGACCCAATTTTCTTACCTATAAAGTTGTGGTATTAACCAATCAACCATTAAGACAGGTCTTAGCAAAGCCAGAAGCCTCTGGAAGATTGATCAAATGGGTGATCGAACTCGGTCAGTTCGACATCGAGTACAAACCAAGAATTGCAATTAAAGCACAAGTCCTAGCCGATTTTCTATTAGAAACTCCGAGCCAGGAATTTGAAAATCCTGAATCAACCAGCCATGCACATGATATCCTGATCCTAGAAAAGCAAACCTGGTTAATGCACGTCGACGGCGCTTCTTGCCTAGAAGGAGGAGGTGCTGGGATCAATTTTACCGGGCCAAATAAGGAGGATATCAATTACGCGATAACATTAGACTTCGTCGTAACAAACAACGAAGCAGAATATGAAGCATTGATCGCAGGAATGGAAATGGCAATCAAAGTAGACATAAAGAATCTTAAAGTATTAACCGATTCTGAGTTAGTACAAAGACAAATAGAAGGCCTATATGAGGCTAAGGAATTTAACATGGTCAAATATCTGGCCAAAGTAAAACAACTGGCTGAAAAATTCGAAGAATTCGGGATACAAAACATTCCAAGATCGGAAAACAAATGGGCCGATCAACTCTCTAGATTTACAGCGTCCAACGACGGAAAGACTGAAAGAGTAATCACATGGCTAATGTCTAATACACCAGCAATCGATATCGATGAAACACCGATCACACAAATAATGGAAATCGAAGAGGTTGGAGCAAATTAGATGACTGCGATGATAGAGTACCTTCGAGAAGGAAAATTGCCGCTCGACCAAAACGAAGCTCGCAAAATAAAATATCGTGCTCCAAAATATACGTTGATAGAAGAAAAACTTTACCGAAGATCGGTATCGGGAATTCTTCTAAGATGCATCCCGGAATCTCAAACCAATGAATACTCCGAGAAATACACGAAGGAGAAGCAGGGAATCACAGCGGAGCAAGGGCGTTGGCTTTAAAGTGCCTTCGAACAGGTTATTATTGGCCTACCCTAAACAACGATGCCATACATTATGTCCAAAAATGCCATCATTGCCAAGTCCATGCTAATATATGTTATCAACCAGCCGAAAACATACACCCGATTCCAGTATGTTGGTCGTTCGATCAATGGGGAATGGACATTGTAGGACCTTTCCCCACAGCTAGATCCAAGAAAGCATACGTTCTGGTTGCTGTTGAATACTTCAGCAAATGGATAGAATGCATCGCCCTTGCACGGATAACTCAGTTCCAAGTGATCAACTTCCTCTGGAAATTCATAGTATGTCGATTTGGCATCCCGAGAATTCTAATCTCTGATAATGGAACCCAATTTGCGGGAAAATAGGTAATAGAATGGTGTTCGAAACTAGGGATTCAACAAAATTTCACTTCGGTCGGGCATCCTAGAGCGAACGGACAAACTGAGGTAGCAAACCGATAAATAATAAATTCCTTGGAAAAAAGATTAGGGGCAGCCAAAGGAAAATGGCTTGATGAACTCCCAGGTGTACTTTGGGCTAATCGAACCACTGTCAGGACCTCAACCGGGGAAACCCCATTTAGCCTAGTATATGGCTCCGAAGCTGTTATTCCGATCGAAACTCTAATTCCAACACCAAGAATTGAAATGTATGATGATCAGGAGAATGAAAAGACAAGAGAAAATGATATTGATTTAACAGAAGCTTTAAGAGAAAAAGCCGCTGTACTTTTGCAAGTCACTAAAGCAAATATGGAAAGGGCGTATAATCAAAAGGTACGCATCCGAACCTTCAAAGAAGGAGACCTGGTCTTGAAAAAAGTAGAAGTATCCAAGCATGTGGGAAAGTTACAACAAAATTGGGATGGACCTTACGTTGTGATTGGCATAGGAAAGAAAGGTTCGTACAAAATTGCACACTTGGATGGAACAGCCCTGCCAAGAACCTGGAACGCAGTCAACCTTAGAAAATACTATGGTAAATAAATTTTAGTAGATCATGCTGCTTTATTTTATTTTAGTAAGTTTTATTCTTTGTAATAAAGACCTTAGCCTACAGTTCAATTATTAAAGATTTTAGCAACTTTAAATATTAAATCAAGATTGAGTACAAATCGATTGTTTCGGTAAACACTCCTTGGAATTCTACTATCATATTGGTTGAGATCAAGACACAAGGGGTTAAGTATACATTGATCCGCTCAATAAACACTCCTTGATCCAACCGTACAAACGAGTCGAGTATACATTGATCCGCTCAATAAACACTCCTCGATCTAACAACAAACGAGTCGAGTATACATTGATCCGCTCAATAAACACTCCTCGATTATTTTTCAGTGATTAAAAGGCTTTTGGTATAAAAACCTAAGTCTAAACAAAAAGAGTTGAGTATACATTGATCCGCTCAATAAACACTCCTCGATTATTCTTCAACGATCAAAAAGACTTCTGGTATTAAAAACCTAAGTCTAAACAAAAACGAGTTGAGTATACATTGATCCGCTCAATAAAAACTCCTCGATCTATTTTCAACAATTAACAGACTTCTGGTATTAAAAACCTAAGTCTAAACAAAAAAGAGTTGAGTATACATTGATCCGCTCAATAAACGCTCCTCGATCTGTTTTCAACGATTAAAAGACTTTTGGTATTAAAACCTAAGTCTAAATAAAACAACGAGTTGAGTACACATTGATCCGCTCAATAAACACTCCTCGATTACTTTTCAACGACCAAAAAGGCTTTTGGTATTAAAACCTAAGTCTAAATAAAACAACGAGTTAAGTACACATTGATCCGCTCAATAAACACTCATCGATTGTTTTTCAACGACCAAAAAGGCTTTTGGTATAAAAACCCAAGTCTAAACAAAAAGAGTTGAGTATACATTGATCCGCTCAATAAAAACTCCTCGATTATTCTTTTTCAACGATTATAAGGCTTTTGGTATAAAAACCTAAGTCTAAATAAAAAAGAGTTGAATATAAATTGGATCCGCTCAATAAACACTCCTCGATCTGTTTTAACGATCAATAAAGATTGGTATACACACCTAAATCTTGGAAATGAGTTGAGTATAAATTTGCTCGATAAATGCTCCTCATAAACAAGATTAAAACGATATCAACAACATGAAGTATGCAAGGAATAAAATAAAATTTTATTCATCTATGAACATGTAACAAATTACATACAAAACCTTTGATTACATTACAAAGGTCTATATACGATTTACACATCGTTACAACTATTAAACGATCCTTTCATATGGATCCGGGATCTTCACGACAATGTCCACGGAAACACCAATCTCCTCCCTAGTACCTCGACGATTATGATAGACCACCTAAGAAGCATGCTGCTCAGGATGGTCGACTTCTTTGGTTCGATGGTCAGGATGGGAGGATCAAATGTTCTTCCAGAAGAAATGACCATTACCAGCCAGATGCCCGGTAACGACAACTCGCCCAGAAGGAGATACTGCTGGTATGATAGGTTTGAATTTTATCCTAAAGCAGCATCTCTTCAGGACCGTCGCGGTAAGCACATTTACCAGCACACCACAGTGGACGACCACTCCTGAGGTAACATCCAAGAACAAGGATGCCTGACAAATATGAACCCTCCATGTGCAAACAGAAACCACGGACCTCAAATCTGTGAAGACAAAGATTGAGGCCTCATGGGACCCGTTAGTACAAGGTAGGGCTTCCATGGGACCCGTCAGTACAAGGCAGAAGAAAATTAAGTTATTATGATATGAATCACGATAATGTGACTTTTTGAATATTATGGGATCAGAAGGTAAAATGAAATTAAAGGAAGTCGAGATCTCCATCCTTTTTGAGAAATACAAATGAAATATGCGAACCACCTCCCTATTTATAGGGATAGACCTGAGTAATCCAACGGCTGGATAAAAATTTGATCAAGGGACGGAAATGCGACCTTTTGACTTCCCGTAATTAGTGCATGTAAGTTGGAACGGCACCTCTCTGATCGACTCAACCAAACGATAACAAAAGAAACCGTAGATCGAAGCGATCAACAAAAATTCCAGGTAGACCTAAAGGAGCTCCGGACCAGAGAGGTTTGTACGCTCAAATATGATAGTCGCCCGGCAGAAAACTTAAGGTCCTCAACGAAGGCATGCGAGTTTATAGCGTTGTAAAAAAGGATACTGGCTCACCTAGAGGTATAAGACCAAACCCTCCAGCATACGAGGGTCGTCACTGCCTCATATATTATATGGAAAATTATTAACTTAACTGTACAAGAACTCCATTGGAGTCCAAGAAATCTGACGTCAATATTGGGACGCTAAATACCACCATGCCAGACTGCACTGTCGTCACTGCCTAATATTCCAAAGAATTGATGAAGAAGGTCTGAACAGGCCAGATCTGTCTAATAATTCTAAGTTTTCCAATTCCTCCCATATCAAAGAAATGATATAATGATACACTGGTTGTTCTGTTTGAGGAACATATAACTCACAACCAGTACAGAGAAACATAAATCTTAGGAAGATACCTAGAGGGATATCTTCTCTTCAAAATTAGTCCTATGGAAAGAAAAGCAGAAGAGGGAATGATAGCCTCCTTATATAAGATATACATGACAAAAAGACAAATTTACAAGGCATGGATTGAACATCGACCAAAATGCTGAGTATTCCTTAACAGTTATTCAATCGATTATCGATACGAGTTGCCTACTGTCTACATTTTAACATCTAATGTGACTTTGGATATGACCCAAGGGACCATACTGGGTTGATCATCAAAAGAGTTTGATTTGCAGAACAAACATTATATCATTCAATTACTTAATCACTGACTGAGCAAGATTAAGCTGCCTTTTTTTCTCTATTTTGAATATTCTCCGCGAAGATCAATATCAGATAAGTATGCTAATCTATGCTGATTATTTCATGAAGTTATATTTATGCATAACAGCAAAATGTGCATAACAAAATATATCTACGGAATAAATTGATCAAGGCAGGGATCTGCCTGCAAGAGATCATAGTTTTTTTTTAATTGAATCGTTCTCCCAATACAAAAACTTCAGCCCAAGCAACTACACAAAAAAGTTGGGCACCAAAAAAAAAAAAAAAAAAAAAAGAGAAACAGTCCTAGGCCTGCCAGGTCGAACAGATCACTGAGAAGAGTTGTTATCAACAGGCCGACTAGCTGAAACAGTCCTCCGAGGAGTCAAGTTATCAGCAAACGCCATCAACTCCTCCTGACGCTTTAGATAACCGGCATCATAAACTTCCTCATAGGACCGCCCTCGAGACTCCTCTGCTAGGGCAGTAGCCTGAACCAAGTCACTTTTCTCTTTCTCCCAGACAAACTTTTCTTCTTGTAATTTTTGCAGATCATCATTGGCAAGCTGCAGTTGGAGACTTTGCCCTCTGACCTTGGCCGACTCTGATTCCAAACGACGTTGATAAGCATCTCTGCTTATCCACAGATCGTCATTTTGCACACCCAACTGGAGTGCAAAGTACTTAGCCTGGAAAAAGAAAACAGTCCTTATGTAACAAGGCAATCAAAATGAAAGCGGGAAAAAATAATAAAAGGTAGGTCTACCTGCTCGCACAACTGCACTAGCGATTGAACAAGGCGTAGATTGGAAGTACTCTCAAGCTTCCTCAACTCACCGGGCAAAATAGTGCTCAAGCCCAGATCCCAGGACAAAGCATCGGGCTCAACAGAGCCCGGCAGTTCACTAACAAGAGGGACATTGTCTGGGCGGGGGGTCGCTGACAGCAAAATATCATTAACCTGCTCAAGGATACAACGATCATCTAACAGACGAGGGGATTCCCTCTCATTAGGGCTAACCGATGTTTCCTTACCCGAAGCAGATATAACTGTCCGGCGACCAGGCCTTAACTCGGTTCGACCTCCAGAAGGCCCGCCAGATTCAAAGGAGGTAGTAGTAATAGTTGTATCATTAAACAAAAAATCAGAAAAATCATGGGACACAGATTGTGTCATAGATGAAACCAAAAAAGGATCTCCACCAACTGCCCCCGCATCATCTCCCCTTAGGGGTCCGCTGACAAGCTGGGCGGTAGAAAGAGAGGAAGGAACGGAGCTGTTAGGAACCTCTCCGTGAAAAGCATCCTCAAAGGAAGAAGCACCTGAAGTAACGGGTATATTATAAGTCTGCTCCTCATTGGACATATCGCCAAAAGCCACCCGACCAGGGGAAGGCATACTTCCAACTTGAGTGGAAGAAGAAAAGATTGGTTTTGCAAACGATGAACTAACTACAGAAAAAGGTTCGGAGGGGACGACAAGGGTATCGCTCACCGACCTACTAACAGAAAATGAACGAGGATGTTCCATCGAGGGTCCTTCTGTTCGAGACTTCTTCAATCTGGGATTTCTAGCGTTCTCACGGGAATGACGCTTTGATGTATTACCAAAAAGATTAGTCATGATCGGAATTCAAGAAGTAAATTTAAATATCGAGAAAGCTTATCGACCTAATAAGGAAGGAGTATTCTGTTGAGAGATAAGCAAAGCGGTAAATAGCGAGACAAATTTTTTACCTTTTATATTTATACTATACGAAAAGACGCGATAGACCCAAGGAAAGGGCGCGAAATAGAAAAACTGACCTTGGTGTAAACACTAGAATTTGAAAAGACACACGCATAATGATTACGGCGAAGTTAATGACTTGTCTGAATAATTACGGCAAAGATGAAAAGACGCGACTATCAGAATATGAAACGTTTAACGTACAAAGGGGCGAAAGTGTAATATTACATTTAGTCCTACGCTAGATAATTACAAAGATATTTTCATGGATCAATATGTCATGCAGCCTGATCGCCCTCCGGAATCTTCTGTTCGCTAATGACGTCTCCTTCTTTTGCTGGCTCAATAACCTCTTCCTCTTCCTCTAGGTCGATAAAACTGTCATCGAGCTCATCATTAATATCAGAAGGAGGAATCGGCAATGGATTTTCGAACTCTTTGACGAGGTGAGCCAAAGGAAAATTTTTATAAACGACGTCTGGAAGCTCGGAAGGAGAATATACTTCGCCATAGCGGTTTAACCGAATATGTGCCGTTTTAAAATATTCTTTTCGACGATCCTCTATCATTTCAAAAGCAACC
The DNA here is from genome assembly GCA_003313485.2 of Penstemon barbatus. Lineage (NCBI taxonomy): Eukaryota > Viridiplantae > Streptophyta > Magnoliopsida > Lamiales > Plantaginaceae > Penstemon > Penstemon barbatus. Next base: position 30,199,666 of record CM064877.1, on the reverse strand, counting down.
AACTGATGAACCGCCTTCTTGAAAGTACTTTCTAGGAGCAGACCGACCATTTGGTATACCAACGCCATATGGACAGGAGAATTAAGGAATTCCCGAATCGCTTTTTCGTCAGGGTTCCTACCATAACGATCCCTGAGTCCACTAAGAGGAGTATCGTCCTCATACATCTCTAAGGAAGCTTGAAGACTTGATACTTGAGATTCCAACTCGCTAATCCGAGCAGTACTCTGAAACTGGAACTCCTCTAACTTTTTAGCCAATTGGTTGGCTTGTTCTTGAGCACGGGAAGTCTCCAGAACCCTGTCTATAATCTCCTGGTCTTCAGTCCCCGTAGCCCGAATCTCTACGACCGGAACAGTAGAAGACGTTGAGGGACCAACCTCTGAACCAGAAGACTTATGAAGTAAAGCTTTGTATTTCTCATCCAGAAACTCACATTGTTGTTTCCAAAGAGCAGTTTCATAGGCATATGAGGCTAAACAAGTCTTAGTCTGAAAGAGTAAAGGGGTAAAAACGCCGGACAAAAGAACACGAGTTGCCTTATCGACCGCGTTCTCGCTCTCGTCGTGGACAAGTGAATCATTCTCAGAGTAGCCAGCAGCCCTCTTTCCCTCTAAATGATCCTCAATCATTTCGACCAAAGTAGGTTTTGGATGATTGTCGCCGAGTGAAGAAAGATCATTACCAGAACGACCATAGTTGCTCCTCTTTCTCTCCACCGGATTATTATTAGGATAAGGCATCGACCAGCTACGACATCCACGAATACCCAAAGAGGTTCTAAGCTGAAGGGAGGGATAACCGGATCCTGTCCCCTGACGAATAGGGGATTCTTGAGAAGAATCTGGGGATTCCTCTCCATTCTCCTCGGAGTCATGACTTAACTCCAGCTTTCTCTTCCGAGACGCTCTCTGCTCGATAGGGACGTTCTCTATGGTTTTGGAAGATTTGGACAACACCATTTTTCCCTTTGAAGAATGCCGTGAATTTTCTACCATTTGAGCTGAAAAAAGAAACAAAACAAAAGTTAGACCTTCTGTTGAAAAGGGATCATCACAACTATAAGCTGAAATAAAATGCTTACCAAGCGATTCAGATGATGAAGCAATTGAAAAACCATGAACACTCAATCCCGCTTTACGAAGGAAAGCTTCCCCAATCAGAAGAGCACTCTGATATTTGTTGACACGCATAGCAGGGATTTCACCAATGAACTGAGCATCATTAGGAATGAGTTCACCAGTCGGCAGGCGACCTCCGTAGACCCACTTTGAATCGTGATCCCACGAGAAGGGCATGGTCGAACCATCCGCCAAACGAAGATGAGATGGGGGACGAACAAAGAAAAAATGAGATTTCCAAGAAGGGTTGCTAGAAACTGGGGAATCGAAGATTGCTTGACTAGGCTTGAACAGTTGTGTAAAGTTACTGGAAATATTAAACCGAAACAGTTGTGTAAAGTTACGAAAGGAAGGTTTGAACCCTTTCGCGATCATCAAGACAGAAAAACAAACCACGAAGGCCACGGAATTAGGAACTAATTGTGTCAAGGACACATTGAATATTTTTAGAATATCAAGAAAGAGGGGAGACAACGGAAGACGCAGACCACTATTAAAATGGGCCGTGTAAAAGGCTCGACATCCTTCCGGTGGTGATGTAACCCTATCAGAAGGAGAATGAAGAACTATCTTAGAACCCTCCGGGAAATATTTGGCATAATTGTTCACAACCTCCGGGAAAGTATCCACCGTGTAAGCACAAGCTAGATCCTCAATCGGTTCAGAAATTTGAGGAGCAGTGCCTTTGCCTTTTTGGGCTCGGGCAGCGACATCTGTATCAGAAAGAATTTGTACCTTAAAGGTATCTTCAACAGGAACAATAAATTCAGAAACTCCAGTTTGCTCACTCAAAGGATTAGAATGCAACTCTTCCTCGTTATTGGGAGCGACATTCTCCCTAGAGGAGGAAGAAGATTTTCTTAAAGAGGCCATATTTTTGGATTCTCGGAGGATGTAAGTCGATAAAAGAAAAACTTTATATGATGAACGACTAAGCAAGAAAATGACTGCAAAGTATAAGGAAGTATAAAGCAGAAATGACAAACTTAATTGTCACCTATTTATACTAAGAAGAGAAAAGACGTTTCGAACTCGTCACAACTAATCATATTCCCGCCTAAAACGGAAGAAGATAAAAAGCCTCCCCGAAGGGACGCGTGGCGATTCATAATTGGAAAGAGAAAACGACTATCTATGATGCGTAGCACTCTTTTCCTTACTTAAGATTTTTTCCCACAGAGTTTTTTCTTAAGTAAGGTTTTTAACGAGGCACCACTCATAGAGGATAACAGTCGTAAGAAACCGTCTACTTCTACGAGCTCCTACTACCTATACACTCGAAGAAGTGAGGGAGTACTGATGGGGGCTATTTCGCACCCCTTATAATGTGCGGATCGACTGAAGAATAAATGATCGGTTCGACCAGACAAGTCAGCTCGGGATCATCTTATCGACCCGACCGAATACAACTCTCTTCGACAAGAAGATTACATTCCGGACTCAAGAAGGACAATTGGGCCGAGTCCTATTAGGATTATATTTCCTTGTAATGCTAGGTTTAGTATGATATAAATACCTAGTTAATCATTGTATTACACACACTTTGAATACATGGCAAATACGCTACTAAATTCTGCATAACAGCAGAATCCAAGATTATTCAATAAGAAAAGAGCTTTTTCTTCATGTTCATATGATTTTTACGTTGGTTATCATAATTACTTGTTGTTCTTTCAAAATTGTTCTTCTTTGAGGTTGATCCATCCTGAATAAAGTAACAGAGCCCTATAAATCATATATATTGAGAATCCCCAATATCCCATATTCACTGATACAATTAACCCGACGAAATCCGGTTAAATCATTATTATAAAAAATTAAGAGAAATTATTACCAAATCGTTAAATGCTGATTTAAGTAATAAAATAGCATGGAAGAATATAAGAAAAAACAATGAAGATTTCCAACTCACCTTGCTCCTATCTCTCAGTTCAAGTAGCTCATCTTCAATAAGTTTATCGATTGACTTCGCTTCTACCTTTTTATAAGGAGCTTCTGCTTCCGCACATTGTTTCTTTGCTGGTGGCTCCATAGCTTCAACATCTTGGTTGTTTTGATACACGTGTTTCTCTTTATTTTCTTCTCCTTGCTTGTCAAGATTTACCTTGTCCTCGGTTTCATGTCCCGGCTCATTACTTACATCAAGGGGTTTCTTTGCATCCTCTTTTGCCTGTACATCATGGTCATCCTTTGCATTACCATTTGCATCTTCTTCTTCATCATCATCGTTACTGGAAGAATCAACAAATTTGAATAATTTGTTCAAGGGCTTCTTAGATACCTCTTCCTTTTCAACTTTTGACTTTGAACCCTTCAGAAGGTCTTCGTAAAACTGTTTGGCAGAATAAATACATAAAACTAACTATGACTTCATTTGATTGAAGCTCCAAGTGAAAAAGATAATAAATATGAACAATCTAGAAACGAAGATATTAGTATTATGAAGCAAAAGTCTACTAATTTAAAGATGTCTTTAGCCAAAGCATAAACAAGTAAAGCAAACAAAGGGTGAATAAGACCAACATTGAAAAGCAAGTCATGCATCCCCCCCCCCCCCACACACACAGATCAAACCATATATCATACCTCACAAATAGTACAAAAAATATAATATATAATCATGTACAACTAACCGAATAATCGATGAGTATGCTTTTTAAATTGACAAATGAGATTATCATATCTTCCTTTAGTATTCCTGTTGTTAGAACCTTATAAAATAGGCCAGTTGAGTCCATGAAGCTAAAAACATTTACATCTATTTCATATAACTGGACACATAAAGAAGAAATAAACATCTTCATTAATGTAAGAAGAGGCCCTCACCTGGAAAAAAATCACTTGCACCTACAATAAAAATAAAGTGACTAAAGCCACCATATAAAATAGGCTAACAGAAAATGAAATGCTATAAATAACAGCAGCTAAAGTGCTCGAGCCATACCTCAATGGTCCGAAAACTAAAAAGGGTAAAAATAGATCAATCAATGTAAAGTATTTCAAGGAAACCAAAGAAAATAAACATAATATCAAACAAACAAAGCAAATAAGAGAATAAGGTATATAACTAGCCAATTAGATCCGATGGATTAATCTCAGCTGATTCAAGTAACAATAACCAACAATTTATTTCAGCATAAAATCAAGTAAAATTCACATTAATAATAATTCCTCTACTTTGAAAAAATTGCTACCTCAATTCAAGCAACACTTCGAAACTTGGACATCAAGACCGAAGCAGATAATGAACTAATTAACACCTGGAAAGTGTGAAGGGAAAAAAATAGGCTCTGTATAGGAAAAGAGAGAAAAATCGAAGCCAACAAACCCATTTGTATGAATTGATAGAGTGAGGAGATATGATCGACTAAAACAAAAGTATAAGGCGGTGAAAATTGGGGATAAGGACTGGGAAATTGGGAAAACCTCGTGGACACAAGAGGAACGAACACGATTTGAAAAAAGCTTCGTGCACAAAGGAGGGAGGAACACGAATTTAGTCAACAAAAGAAGAAGCACCGGCCATCCTTCTGCAATTAGGAATTGAAACCATTTTCAGGTGCCGCTGTTCACGATTTCAAATTGCAAAGGAAACCAAGGAAAATGGGCCCACAGGAGGCGGACGAAGAAAATAGGAGCTCCCAAAATTAAAGAGGAAAGAAAATGCTTCGAAGCACAAAGAGGACAGAAAATAGGCAAAACGATGCCGTTTTTCTATTAAACGGGCTAAATTTAAATTAAAAAAAAAGCGCAGACGGTGGATTTGTAATTCTCGCTACTTATTAGTATAAAATGGTTCTGGACAATAGAACAATCCTTGGAAATAAGACATGTCTATTTGGTGGCACATGTTTTAAAAATTGCAGCGACAATGTGTTACAAAGTTACAAGAACACATTTATTTATTGAAAGTTTAAGATCTTAGAGGAATAATTCCAAACAAATAATTTGCATTATCTAGAGCATTTTCCATCATTTCAAAGTCTTCAAATAAATATTGCAAGAAAAAAAAAAAGAGCTTTTAATTCTTTTGAAATGTGAATATATATACTAACATAACTTGGGTGAAGGTGCACCACTAGTACATACGGTTTCTGCAGGCTTAATCAAGAAAAAAATAAGCAATAAGCTTATGCTCACCATAATACTCTTGTCATGTTGGGTGACACGCAACAGGTAAACAATTACATACGACTACGATGCATACCAGCAAGGTTACTGACTAAAATTTACCGCATCTTATGTTCAGAGTCTTCGGTGTACCATCAAGGTTCAGAACTCTCAAGTAAGATCAATAACCATGAATACTTCAATTTCAGCATAAATTGGCTATCAATAGAAAAAAGAACCTGAAATCAGACACAGGAAAGATCACATTCACATCGTTTTCAATCATCTTCATTTCTGGTAGGGAACATACAGCGTTTCAAGCCTAAATTTGAGTACTTTAGGGTCCAGAATTAGTTTAGTCTAAATCAATGTTTTCAAAACTGGACCGAATAGTGAACCGATGGGCCGACTGGCCACTGATTTTACTGGTCGAACCGGTCGGACCGAATGATGTCATAATAATATAATAAATATATTTAATTTTAATACTGGTGAAATCGATCGGACCGAATGATGTCATAATAATATAATAAATATATTTAATTTTAAAGTATATGTAATATGCATAAAATTTGAACATTATCCTATAATTGATTAAAAACATACAAATATTATAATATATTTAAATTAAATCATATAATATTTATCTAACTTATATCATAACGGTAATATGATACTAATCTGTAAGCTCATATAAATATAATATAAATATATTTATTTATACAAATTTAAAAGTGTAAGTTAAAAATACAACAATCTAAGAAATTCATAAATTTTAAAATATGGTTATGTATAAAAAGTCTTATATTCAAAATCAAACTTGCATAATATATCGATTTGACTCTTTATCCTAAAAATAATATTGAAAAGAAATATTTTATAGAACAAATTTTAATAAAAAAATATTATTTGAGTATTAATTTTCATTGATATTGTATAAAATGTTAATTTAAGTTAATTATCTAATTTATTAATAAATTTGGCTACAAGTTTCTATAATTGATAAAGTTCAACAAAAATGATATAGTTTAAATGAGAAGGAAGTTATGTTTTATGTAAGAGGTACTTCTCCAATAATTTTTAATTTATTTTTAACATTAAAAAAATTAAAAAAATCAAAAAAACAAAATTCAGAATCGAGTTGAACCGATCCAAATCAGTTCACCGGTTTTCGACCAGTTCAACCCTGTTCAATTTGGTTTTTGAATCAGACGGTTTTAGGGGGTAAATTGGACCGGGTCAATCTTCGATTCGTTGTCGGACCTACCTGATCCGGTTCTAATAATATTTGTGTAAACTTGAGCACTTATATTATAAAAAAATGAAGTCAACATTTATTTGCTTAATAATTTTTCAGTAAGCTTTTAATAGAAGTTAGAGGAGTGATCCAATAATCCATTCTCGGCGTATTCAAACTATTGATTATATTGTGATAATTAAAGAAAAGATAGAGCAATTGACTTCAAGGATAATCCCACTAACCACGGTATATTTTTTGATTAAAGTGTCATTAGTACAATGGCTTCTTTGCTGATATTACTTTAAAAAGAAATAGTTGTTATAAAATATATATTATTAGTGGATGTCCATGAAATTGTCCTACTTTTGTAACCTCCTATTGATGAATATCATAAAGACCACATTTGAATGGTTTTGTAACGTTTGTATTAAAGGTCATAATAGGACCATTTAATAATATTATAACTCTAGTTTTTTGTACCTTTCTTTAGTCCTATAAATACAGGACATTATCATGTATTATAGTTACACCAACAAGAATGAATAATATGATATTCTCTTTCTCCATTCTACATTGTTTTTACATTCAACTAGTTGCTTAGCTTTGTTGTTCCTTTTAGCTTAATTTTATAACACGTTATCAACACGAATATGCTCCATCTTTTAATACCAAACTAGCTAATCGGATCGGCAAAGAGATCACCGAGATGTGAAGCTTTTGACAATGGTACACGATTAAAAATGAATTCACTCATTTCAGAAGATTGCATACATAATATTAGTAAGTATAAATGATTATTTTAATCTATAATCTACATATACTATTTCAAGGTACGCTATTTAATTTATAGTCATATTATTCATTGTCCTTTTGATGTTTGTGGCAACTTAAGTTAATATGTTTTATTTTATGATTAATTACACATTGATATATTTATCAACGATTAAGAAACAAATATTTCGAAAGAAAATGAGATTGAATTTTCAGATCAGTATTTAAAATCACTTCTAAGATTTGCGTAGTGTTTATGTGCTTTACCAAATGAAATATGATTTATCATAAGATCTTGCGTTTAAATTAATGATAAATCATCCTAATTCATATATCCAATAAAGAACTTGAAGTTTTAAATTAGAAAATTATGCTTGAACCGAAGTCTTTGTCATAACTCAAACCCGAAGATTTGAGTATATTTTAGCAAGCTTATTTTCGGCTTGAAAGAGAGCCTTGGTGATAAAATTCAATCACAAAGATTTGAGTATATTTTTAGCAAGAGAATTTTGGACCTTGAAGAAAGTCTAGATGATAAGCTCAAACCTGAAGATTTGAGTATATATATTTAGCAATCTAAATGCTTTATAAATATGACAAACATCACCAAGTTTGAGTTTCATGCTCTTGAGATTTCCGAAATTATATAAAATTGACTATTTTGATGATGAAATCTATTTGAATGAAAACAGCCTTGAAAATCATGAAATGAAAATTTGGGCAAGCGAAATTAAGGATAAAATGAAGGCAGTGTTTTTTCATTAGCCAATTCCTCATTGAAGGATTAAAAACCTCATATATTGGAGTAGATGACCAATTGCCCCAAAATTTAATTTGGAGGAACAATATAATCATCAAAATGTTTGATACTCCAATAGACTCGATAATATATGAATGATGGCACTTGAAGTTGCATCAAATTATTAAATTTTCAAAAGAACAATCCAACCACTAAATGAAAGTGATATTCACAAATTGCTTACTATGAATATTTGCACCCGAAGTTGCTATGAATATTTGCACCCGAAGTTGCTATGAATATTTGCACCCGAAGTTGCAATATTTTAAATTGGAATATGAATATACACAACAATTTGAGATTAAATCTCGACTTAGATATGTGGAGATAAATTATTATATGTTTCTAAAATGCTCTTGAAGAAGCAATACCGAGACTTTGAAAATGCTCTCAATTGAGTTAATTTGTTGTTGAACAACGAACTCAATCATAATTCACACCATAAGCGTTACCTGAAGTGAATGTAAAAGTTGATGTAAATCCTTCATTTCCAAATGCAAATGAAAAATTATTTCCCAGAAGTGAATGCAATTAACAATATACATGACATAGTCTAGCCATGGTCAAAATTGATATTATGCATTTCATAAATGATTGCATCATTACCATTCGAAGAAAAAAAAAAAATTTATCATGGTAAACACGAAAAAAAAAGGTTGTGTAAACTAATACACTTGTTAAGGTGTGAAGTAAAATACATTGATCTTGTACATGTCATATGCAAATACAATTTGTGGATATTTTCTAACACCTATTATGTAAAGAAAATGATGTTAATTCATCAATGTCAAGAATGTTTTTGGTGATAAAATTGAATCACTTTAAATCACTAACACAACATGAGTGATTTATTTTACTAAGACAAGTGTAGATATCACTGAATAAAATTTTCCTATGGTTATATGTTTGAAGGTAAGTTTATGTTACATTACGTTTTGAACTTACTTGAATATTTAAATAATTCAAATTATCTATTTGACGTATCATTTTCTTAACTCTGGGAGGTCTTATTTGAATTGAATAAAGAAACAATTTGGTAAAACTTATTATTTTCTAAACTTTATTCACTTGGTTATATATATTGGATAATGATATTGATATGAGCATCATGAAGATGCACAATAATATACGCAATCATTTTAGATAGATAAAATTATGCGAGCATCCCGAAGATGCATGAAAAAGGTGAGCACCGTAGAAGAATGGTGGAAATATTTATTTGGTTGATAGTGGGTCAACACACACGATTATTTGAGATAGAAAATATTCTTAAACTTCAAATTAGCAAAAGCAAATATTAGTACCAGAAGATACTATAAAAGCTCCAGAAGAGCGGATAAATATAATATTGTCTGGATGAGCAAATATTAAAATGAAAGAGGCTTTGTGCTCTTTGAAATCCAAAAATAAATTTATTGAATTTCAACGGCATACGTCTTGATGAACATATTGTCGAGTTTTAATATGAAAATTGTAAACAAGGGGAATATGAATATACCTATACTACATCCAGTATTTCATGCCAGAAAATATTGATGAATATATCCCAGTTTTCTCATCAAAATTGAAATATGTGACCATAACAATATAATACCAAAATTTGTATTGAACCAGAAGTTCATTGATTTAACTGGCATGATGAAGTTGACTATCCAGAAATAATTACGGTGCGCCGAATGACTACGGGCATCTTTTGAAGAACCATATGATTCTTTACCTATGATTATGTGTGTTGATTGCTCACAAAGAAATTAAATTGATAGACCATCTCATGTGAAGATTGGTCATGAGTTCAATTTTTTTTTACGATAGTGTTAATGGGATACATGTGGACTTGTAGATCCACTTAAAGTACCATTTTGGTCATTTTAGATGCATTTTTTTTAAAAATGGTCTAATGTATGCCTACTGTCAACGCGTATGGCTTTTGCTGAGATTCTTGCTCAAATTATAATATTGATAGCAACGTTGCAACTTTTGTCAGGCTCAAAGCCTAATATTTTCAATTGAATTTTTATGATTGTGCAAATTACGTTCTAGTTTCTCCACCACTAGAACAAATATGGGTCGATAAAGATGTGTTGGTTGATTTTTATTCCACATATGTAATCATATATCTTGAGCGCCTGACAAGGCGATATGGTTAAATCAAGATATTTTTAGAATTATTTTAATGAGACAATTTTCCCGCCGTTAGGGGGATAATTAATACCAGTTCATGTTCCAACGACGTAAAATTGTACAAAAGTAGTACATGAATTGTACAAAATTTGTCTCATTTTGACCCAAGCACAAGATAATACGAGCAAGATTTGAAAGTTGCACCAACATGGATTGAAGTCCTTGAAGGATAATATGCTAGCACATTATAACCGCATTTAAAGAGAAAATTTACGATGGTGCAAAAGATAAGAGAAAATGGTACTAAAAGTATATATTCCTCTGGAAGAGGAAACTGTTTCAAAACAAAGCGCTATAGATATGACTGATCAGTCCAAATCAAGAGATGCCCATGAAGAGGCACATGAAACAGAACAATCTATTTGAGTTCTTTGAAAACTCTAAAAAAAAAACTGGGATAGAAATAAAGTTTTTATAGAGAATATTTTTGTTCATAAGATCACAATAAAAGAAAATTGTAAATCAGGATCCTGAACCTTGATCGGTTGAATGAATGTCGACATAAAATAATTGGCCAATATAGAAATATGCGATACCAGATCGCTATGGACTAGAAGTCCACACGCCTGAAGTCGTGAAAACAGATCATTTTGAAATCGTATAGAAAGATGCGATACCAAATCGATGGAGTACAAATGAGTACTTGTACGGAAACACAGAATTGTGGGAGACAAGGTACGACTTGTTGCACTAGGTTTCTCAAAAAGACTTGTAATTATTATGTTGAGACATATTCCCCCGTGATCGACGTAATCACGTTGCGGTATTTAATTAACTTTGTAGTCTCTGATAGACTAGACATGATTCTAATGGATGTAGTTGCCGCATATTTGTATGGATCACTTAATAGTGACATTTACATGAAAATTCATGAGGGATTTAAGATTTGTATAGCACAAAATCAAATGTCTCATGGATTATATTCTATTAAAACTGCAATGTTCCTTGTACGGGTTATAACAGTCTGATCGGATGTGATATAAATTGGCTCCATGATTACCTTGTAGATAAATAAATTATGGACAATCCAATTTTTCCAGACGATCGGTACACGTGGATGACTCTTGAAAGACTCACAATGACCGCAAATCATTTGATGAAAGAGTTTGAGATGAAAAATCTCGACAAAATAATGTTTTTGTCTCGGCCTGCAGATCGAGCATTTATTGGATAGAATCTTTGCCCATCAATTAACATTTTATATTGATAAAGCTCATCAATTGAGCAGCCTCATGGTTCTTCGATCTTTAGATAGATAGATAAATTATTTTTTTTTCTCTAGAGATCCATTAAAGAACTAACTGGTCCTGAAGTACAGTATCTAAGTGCAATTTGAGCCTTAATAAATCTTGTAAACTGTACAAGGCATGAACAAGAAGAAATTAGAATGACGTTGAAGTTATATTACACTATTATCGTGGAACAACTGACAGGGCTTAATTTACTCTAATCCACAAGTGGTGGTTAATACATACATTGTTTATCTTTCTGATCCGAATAAAAGTAGATCTCAAAGTATGTATGTATTCACTTGGGGTGGTCCTACGATATCATGACGATATATGTAACTAATTTTAGCATCCACTTATTCCTACCACTATGAAATTTTAGCATTGCACGAATCATGTTGTGAATGTTTATGGTTGAGATCTACGATTTAGTATATTTTAGAATGATGTGAGTATCCTACAACAAAGAATACATCAATTATTATATGAAGACAATGCTAAATTATATCGGAGATGACATAAACACATATCACAAAAGTTTTTCTTCACCACGAGCTTCAGAAAAATGGTGATATAGATGTTCATCAAATTCAATCAAGCAACAATTTTGTTGATTTTTTCGCTGAAGCATTGCCGACTACATCATTCAGAAAGATGGTCCGTTAAATTGAAATGCGTCAAGTGTCAACTTGTGGACCTTGTGTCAACATCAGGGGGAGCGTGCCATCTATAATAAATAGCACAATGTACTCTTTTTCCTTCGTCCAATTTTTGTCCCAATGGGTTTTCTTGGCAAGGTTTTAACGAGGCAGTGTTTCATGCTTATCGATTCCATATGGATGTGTACTCTTTTTTCCTTGTTCAGGTTTTTCCCACCAGGTTTTTCTGACAAGGTTTTTAATGAGGCATATTCCATAAGTCATGAACATCCAAGGGGGAGTGTTATAAAATATATATTATTAGTGGATGTCCATGAAATTGTCCTACTTTTGTAACCTCCTATTGATGAATATCATAAAGACCACATTTGAATGGTTTTGTAACGTTTGTATTAAAGGTCATAATAGGACCATTTAATAATATTATAACTCTAGTCTTTTTGTACCTTTCTTTAGTCCTATAAATAGAGGACATTATCATGTATTATAGTTACACCAACAAGAATGAATAATATGATATTCTCTTTCTCCATTCTACATTGTTTTTACATTCAACTAGTTGCTTAGCTTTGTTGTTCCTTTTAGCTTAATTTTATAACAATAGTTAAGTTATTTTCTTTTTTTGATACATAATAGTTTTATAATATCAGCATATCATTTCTTGATGATATTGGCAATTCGGCAATTTGAATTTACATAGAAAAGGATAACAGGTCTATCTCAAGAAAAAATTGAACACATCCTTCAAAGTGATTATGTCTTCAACACGGCAGCAGCTAGAGGCATTAACAACAATAACACGACCAACATCTACAAAGAAAACAAAATAGTAAAAAAATATGCATTACATTACATCTCTGATATTAATACAAAAGAAAAAGAAACTCAAATTAACTACTAACCTGGTGCAGATTGAAGTTCCATTACCCAGTACAAGGAATCGGACCTTGTGCATGTTCTGTATCGTGTTCTACCCGCTTCACCGGTAACTTCAAGCACCTGCATATACTCGATCGTCGTTCACATATTTAGCAATTATACAATGAAGTAAATTTTGGAGATTATGGAAATACACTCCCACATGGATGTATATTAAATGGTAACTACATATATATAAAAAGAACGAATGTAAGCTTTTTTCTCAAAAAGATTATTTTGCGCCTGTCACAGGTTTAACCAAATACATGACACAAGGTTATTTATGTCATTTTGCATGACGACAACGCCGTTCAACTTCCTGTCATCATTATGCCCTTTCGTTCATAAGAAAAATTTTATTCTCTCTCAATGAGCAGAGCTATAAATGCCCCATACATACTATTCAGAGGATTTAAACTGAGAACACCCCCATTCTCCAACTGTTTGTTGTGTGCTGACCAAGTCCCTCTTCCAACTTAACAAATTCCTGGCGTGGACTGTTGCACAAGGACTTGGACAAAGCTTCACGTTTGCTTCTCAATAATCTTTCACCACAATCCCTCAACTAGAGTTACTAGACTATACATAGCTTTGTTCAAAGTTTAAACTGGCATTTTATAATATTCAAGGGAGTCAAATTTGATGATCCATGTTTATACGATTCTCAATATCATTCACCCGAGTGCCAACCAAAGCTTTATAAAATTTGCCAGAGGGAAGGTTGTCGTGAATTCTAAGGTTCGACCAGAACTTACTTGAGATATTGTCATCTGATCAAGCTGAACACGAGTATATAAATTGTCCTTAGCCAATGATGTAATATCGCTGCGTACACATGATTAAAATCATAAATAATAACAGTAGCCCAAAAAACAAGATAAAAATTATGGCTTGAAGAGCCAATTCAGAGACAATGATTACCTTCTACAGTACATTTTTATCAAGTTACCCTCTCCATCAACTATGTGTACTGAACTTATTTGAGCTGCACTAAGATAATACCAAAAAGAGAAAAACAAATCATCGAGTTGAGAAGCAATGAAAAACTTAGTATTCATAGTAGTTTTTATCCGAGGAAAATTTCGAACTGATTTAGATTGACCAAAGAAAAACAAAACTAAGGATGTCATTACCTTCTACTAATAAAGTTAGAGCTGTATTAAGAGAGTCGTTAGGGTGTAATGTCAACAAAGGATAACCACTTGCCCTTCCAACTTCTATAGCCCATGTACCGATTGCAAGGAAACCAACTGGTTGTTGAAGAGGAGGAAGATATCCAAGATGGTTTCTAATATGCCTGCATATATCTTAAATTTGAAATAAAGAAGGAAAAATCCAAATTAATTAGTCAATATACCGTAACTTAATAAAAAATGAAAAAGTTAATCTTTGAACAAAGTTCACCAAGCATACTTTCTAAAATACCAGCAAGGCATGCTACATGTAATAACCGAGGACAAGATCCATTCTCTGAATGTAAAATGGGAACAGAAGAAATGTTATTCTGTAGAATTCTTGAAGCCACGTCGCCTAGAGACTCGTCCAGACCAGCCTGTGTGTTGTAAATAAAAAAATTCAGTTGAAATAAATTGCAAAGAAGATAAGTAAAAGTAAGTTACGTGGATTAGAGGCCTTTATTAGAATTCACCACATGGATTGGGCTAAGTCCACTTACTTGACTTGGGCCTAACTCAACCGCAAAAGCTAGCTTGTAAGGTGAGGATTGCCCAAGACCTTATAAGGTGGACTTAACTATTGTTTTCAACCAATGTGGGACAATTAGTCTCAATACTCCCCCTTCACGTGTGGGCGGGCTGAATGTGTGGGTGAAACAAGCCCAACACGTGACATATTAAAGCCCAACCTTGCAGATTGCGACACGTGGGCCCCAACACACGAATAATGACCGTCCAGGACTTTGTTAACTGGACGAAGAATGAAAACCCAGGCCTTTGTTATCTGGGGGAAATTTGTGGGTGAAGAATAAATCCCATCATGCGCGCAAGGAAGAGCCCATCACGGAAGGAGGTGGCCCACTTCAACCTGGGGCTCTGATACCATATTAGAATTCACCACATTGATTGGGTTAAGTCCACTTACTTGGCTTGGGCCTAACTCGACCTCAAAAGCTAGCTTGTAAGGTGAGGATTGCCCAAGTCCTTAAAAGGTGGATTTAACTATTGTTTTCAACCAATGTGGGACATTTAGTCTCAATACTCCCCCTTCACGTGTGGGCGGGCAGAATGTGTGGGTGAAACAAGCCCAACACGTGACATATGAAAGCCCAACCTTGTGAATTTTCGACATGTGGATGAAGATCCAACACACGAATAATGACACTACGGGCCTTTGTTAACCGGAGGAATAATGAATCTCCAAGCCTTGAATAACTGGAGGAATAATGACAATATTGAGACTAAATGTCCCACATTGGTTGAAAACAATAGTTAAATCCACCTTATAAGGACTTGGGCAATCCTCACCTTACAAGCTAGCTTTTGAGGTTGAGTTAGGCCCAAGCCAAGTAAGTGGACTTAACCCAATCAATGTGGTGAATTCTAATATGTTATCAGAGCCCCAGGTTGAAGTGGGCCACCTCCTTCCGTGATGGGCTCTTCCTTGCGCGCATGATGGGATTTATTCTTCACCCACACATTTCCCCCAGATATCAAAGGCCTGGGTTGTCATTCTTCGTCCAGTTAACAAAGTCCTGGACGGTCATTATTCGTGTGTTGGGGCCCACATGTCACAATTCGCAAGGTTGTGCTTTAATATATCACATGTTGGGCTTGTTTCACCCACACATTCAGTCCGCCCACTCGTGAAGGGGGAGTATTGAGACTAAATGTCCCACATTGATTGAAAACTATAGCTAAGTCCACCTTATAAGGACTTGGGCAATCCTCACCCTATAAGCTAGCTTTTGAGGTTGAGTTAGGCCCAAGCCAAGTAAGTGAACTTGACCCAATTCATGTGGTGAATTCTAATAGCCTTCTTGGAAAAGGAATAGAAGTTCCTTTCATCTCTCTGTGGTTTTGAAGTTTCCAGCTTTTCCATGAAGAAACTATTCGTCTTACAAGTTCTTGATTGGAAAACATAGTTCGGTTTCTGTGAAGCTGCAGGGGTGAGGAGCATCGTCTTTCAGATAGAAAATTTAAATATATAAAATATTCAACATGCAAAATATGGACCAAAAAGCAGCTAAAATTTAGTACATTTTACTTTATTCATACCACTATGTCGACTACTACACAATTAGTAGCGAAAAACTATTGAAAGTTATTTCTACTTGTAACAACTTTTGCTTCTATTCAATAGCTCATTAGGAACAACTAAATTATATAAACTCATTATACTGAAGTAAGATAGAATCATGCATATTAAGATCAATAGATGATATACCTGCCCCATATCTTGTTTTAATTATTTCCCTAAAGTTAAAGTTCAGACCCTGAACTTCAGGGCAAATTCATTTTACTGAGAAAAAGAACTACCTGACTTGAAATCAAAATAAAATCTGAAGCAGTTAACATTCCTACCATCTCTCCGCGGTTTTCATCCCTCAGGGGCACAATCATGAGTCCCTAACACATATGATAAACAACTTAGTCTACAAATTAATGAAACCAGATGGAAAACATAATACAGAAAAACAAAATATAAACGAGAAAGCCCAATAAGAATAGCAAATTTATTGAAAAATTAAGAAAAAAATCAAGAATTTGTACTATTTCATACATTACATGGAAGGCTTGTTCCACATCCACATCCATATTCAACACAGCCACCTAAATTTCAAAGAAATAACATGAAATTAGAATCTGCCATTTAGAATAGAGCAGGATTATAGTAGAAATCAAAAGCATATGACAACCATTAAAATAAAAGAAGATGACATTTAATGGCATTCAAACAGATCCAATAAGTTTCCGATGAATGGTCCATATTTATTAGTATCTGAAAAATCAAATGCCCTATTACTGCACAAATTAAGCTATGAATATATATTTATATGTTCACATATAATCCATAAACATTTACATACAACAAGTTCTAATAAAGCCACAATGTGCATTGCCCCTTGAAATTTCCTGAACAAATACAAAAGTCATAAAGTTCAGGTCAGATTGCGGTATTCATTCATGAAGACTAAGGTATGGATTGGTGCATACCTGAACATGATATATTTCGTGTAAACCGCCTCGTGCATTGCCTGGACATCCTCGTCTTCTATGATGGTGAACTGATCCCTCAGAAGTATTAAGTTCTGAGAAACATGGTGAAATATCACATAGAACATGATGAAATAGTTGAGTAACAAGAGCACCTGTCATTAAAATAAAGTCAAAAACAACAATGAAATATCGTTCTACTCAGGCTCATTTTATCCAATATGAAAACGGCATAAACTCGAACCAAAAGTTTAATAAGAAAAAGATTCTAGATGACTTCTTCATCTTCGCCACCTGTGCCAGAAAAAGGAAACTCACAGAGAAGTAAGGTATAGAAGCTCTGTGACCAACAAGATTCAAGTAGAAGACACATTCCAGAGCAGCCAAGGTTCGACGTTCAGACAATGAAAGGCGATGGCATATGATGCAGTATCCATGAGAAATGAGAAAGAATGACACAAAAGAAGCTGTTTGAAATAGTACTCCTGTTATATACACACCAAAGGACATCCATAAAGAGCACGTATTCGAATAAAAACAAGAATACCTAAAAACGTAAAAGTTGTCAAATAATGTTTCGACTATTAAATTAGCATCAGTAACAGAGATCACATAATTTAATAAGCTTCAAGAAAAATGGCTGTATGTATGATAATGGTTATTTGCAAATCACATCCTTGTGTTCGATCTAATTAGCAAATATATATATATGTGTGTTATTTTCATAAGCAAAAACCCTTTGTTTAAATGTGCAGTAATGCACATCTCTGAGTTAAATGAAAATATGCAATAATACACCTATATGTATTAAATATATATTATCTGAATTTGATATTTTGTAAAATTGAGTTGAAGAAACATTTAGATAGAATAAATGACAATCTATGTTTGTGTTAAAAAAAGATGTAAGTATTAAATTCAAATACATTGAAAGAGGTAAGAAGAAAAAGAAGAAGAACAAAACCTCTTTGTAAGAACCGCCTGCAAAGCCTATAAGACCTTAATTCCAGATAAATAAAGAAAAATAAGGCAGCCAGCAAAAAAAGGTGTACGAACCTTCTTAAAGGTATCATTGCATCGGACCGGCACGCCACAATGGCAGCAAGCTCTTCTCCCACTTTGAAGCCGCACTCTCTGGCTGCAATTATATTATTCGTAAAAATGTGCACACAAATCAGGATTTTTTTTCAGAAAGCCACTCTGAACTGAGAAAAATATGCATTGGATAAGAAGAAAATGGAAGTAATTAACCCCTCCACATTCTATAGCTTAACTAAATCAAAATACAAAACTCAAGACCAATTAATGGCAGCGAAATATTTTTAATCAAGAAAATAACTAATCAAGAAAAACCATATTGATATAGTGTGAATAAGTATGCATGATTAGAAGCACAAGCATGTAAATATGTGCAAACATCCGAATAAGGTGCATAGTTTACATGACATGAATACTGTGCATCCGTATTCTGAAAATATACTTTTACTCTCTATACAACTTTGATAAACAATAATAGCAACTGAACTAAAATACGATAAAGACAGACTCCACCCACTGTATGTATGATCAACACAAAGCCACAATCTACATCTTCAATGAAATACCCATGGCTATATAGCCCTAAAATAATACCTCAATGGTCTAAACATTGACATATAAGTACATAAAAAGAAAAAATGTAAAATTAGATCAAATAAAGTTAAGTATTTCAAGGAAACCAAAGAAAATAAACAGAATAGGAACCAAACGAAGCAAATAAGAGAATAAGGTATATAACTAACCAATTAGGTCCGATGGATTAATCTCAGCTGATTCAAGTAAAACTACCCAACAATTTATTTCTGCATAAAATACAGTAAAATTCACATTAATAATTCGAAAATCAAATAAGGAATAAAACCGAAAAAAATTCCTCTACTTTGAAAAAATTCCTACCTCAAATCAAGCACCAGTTCGAAACTTGGACAAGAAGACCAAATCAGATATGAATTAATTACCACCTGGAAAGTGTGAAGGGAAAAAATAGTAACGATGTATGGGAAAAGAGAGGAAAATCGAGGCCAACAAACCCATTTGTAAGAATTGATAGAATGAGGAGATATGATCAACTAAAACGAAAGTATAAGGCGGTGAAAATCGGGGATAAGGACTGGGAAATTGGAAAAACCTCGTAGACACAAGAGGAACAAACACGATCTGAAAAAAAAACCTCGTGTACAAAGGAGAGAGGAACACGAATTTAGTCAACAAAAGAAGAAGCACCGACCATCCTTCTGCAAATAGGAATTGAATTTTGATCACCTGTCAAAATGCATGAGACACACTAGCACCAACAATGGCTGCGAGAACTGTGAGAAGAAAAAGGCAACATTAAGTAAATTAGAATAAAAAAAATAGCCAGCTTGTGAAAATGACATCTAAATGGAAACACGGTTACTCAAATAGATGATTCACTCATCGAATGCAAGAGAAAGACTATCGCAACACTAACTGTAAGAACCCTGCTAAATCAAAATCAAAGAAACCACTCAGTATCTTGGTATAAGTGTATTTTAAAATTGAAGGAAAATTATCCAACACTTAAAAAACAGTAAAAAACTAAATACTTATCCAGATAAACACATCAAAGAAACTTAATCAGAGAAAAATAGAAGAAAATGACTTTCGAACTGGATTTCTTTGATGAGCACTTATATATGACATACTTACAAATATTATGAATAAGAGTTTAGTATGGAAAGTTCAAACTCAGAACAATATAGACATACACAATAACAAAAAGCCCATACCAAAATACACTTCAACACATAGTTCTACATAATCAGCCTAACAAAAAACCTGATTCATCATTCATGAGTGATACAAACCAAATATAACTTGTCCAGGAAATCGATCCATGGGCATATTATTAAGTTCAGCAACGCTTGAAAAGTAGAGTATTAATATTGATATGCAAAATATAAGTTCATAACATGTGAAATTCAATTCAGACCACTTCTAATGAACAAGAATGACTACAAATATTAGTTCAGACTGCTAGAATTTGAAAAACTCAATCTTTAGATCCTAAAAGCTACCTTAAACAAAAAGGAAAATAATTAAACTCTTTAAAAATGCATGCAAATCAACTAAAAAACAGTTTCCATAAGATTAAAAAAGTTCCAGAAAATCAGTGATGTACTGATGGGGGGTATTTTGGACTCTACTGTTTGGAGCTAAGGTACGATCGGAAAACCAGATTCCTGACCCCGAAGGCTTAGAATCAAGCTCGGATCACAGCTCAGCTAACTCGATCCTCCAGATGCAGCCCACGCTCGAAAGACACTGTTGGGCCGATCTCAGGCCCAGGCCTATGGGCCTATCCCCATTTTTAGCTATAAATACCCCAATCATTTATGACGCAGGACACGCTTTTCTAGGTGCACTCCATTCGAAGCTGCTGCTCGGAAAGATAGTTTAGGCCATTTTATATGTATTTCACACTCTAGCTTGTACGGCATCCTATAATGCTCAAATAGGACCCCCAATACTTGTAATCTATACACCTACGATAGCAATATACTTTATTGATCTACTCTCCATTTAGTTCTGTTTGTGTTTACATTGTTTATATTTTAATATCGATCATACCACGAAACCGTGCTAGATCAATTGGCGCCCACAGTGTGGCCTTATTTGGGTGTTATATCGAAAAATGCCTACTACGAGGAGGAATACATACATTCGAGGAGAACCTTCCCATGCGGCGGGGGTTCAGAATTCAGTTAACAATGAGCCCGATAATCTATCCAGAGCGGCTCAACAACCAGAAGTTCCGCCGATCCTTCCCCAGGACAATGCTCCGATCCACACAAATATCGCTGATCTGAGGTCCATCATAGGCACTATGTGCAGGGAGTTTTTGAATAGTGGAAGGGCTGACCAATCTCCCGTGGATCAGCCACCTGTCCATGGGAGGCCAGAAATTCCTTCTTCGAACATGCAGAAGGAAAATTGTGTGTTACGAGTCACATCGAATGCGCCCGCACCAAACCTTCCTAGAACAGCTCCCACAAAAACTAATGTCCGGTCGGAAAACCTGGCACGAACAATACAAGATCTGGAGGACTCAGTAGTAGGGGAAAGCCACCCTATAGATATGGCAAGAAAGAAAAAAACCAACCTACAAGAGAATTACAGAGTCCGAGCTTGAAAGAATAGTGCAGGAGTGGGATGCGAAGAAGTTAGATAGGGAAGAGGCGGTGATAGAAGTCTGTCGTGCCGCTACAGCTGCTAGGGGCACTGAAATGAACCAAAATAGGGAAATTATCCAGGGAAATATCAGAGATAGAGAGATCGGAAATAGCATCATGCGATGTTCGCCATTCTGCCAAGAGATACGTGAAGCTAGGAATACAGAAACGGTACCAACAAGGTTACCACGGTATAACGGGACTACCGACCCCGGGGAACATGTCAACAGTTTTGTTAATGTGATGAATTTATATGGACATTCGGAAGATATGGATTGCCCTTGATTGGTTTGGAAAATTGCCGCCAAACTCTATATTCTCTTTTGATGAATTTTGTGACAAGTTTAGGCATCAATTTGCGAGCCAGAGAAAACCTAGGTTGCCGGCAAATCACATGGGAACGGTCAAACAGTGGGAGGGAGAAACCTTGAGGCAATGGTTATCAAGATTTAGTATCGAGCTATTAAAAGTCGATACCACTCAGATCGAATACTTATCCTCTCTAATGTTCGAATTAACAAAAAGCACACAGTTCGGAAACGCATTATGTAGGAAGCAACCGAAGTCTTTTGAGCGAATAATGGAGATTGCTGAGAAGTATATGATTTAGGAGGATATGAATAGATTAAAAAATGCACATAGCCCAAAACTCCCTCTTAACAAAAAGCAAGATCGAGCCCCCATACCAAAACCAAGTGATTACGGAGGATCGAATAGAGGATCGGTATGGCAACGATTCAACGCATAAAAGCCGCAGGTGCCGACCCAAAGACCGAATGTCTACGGTCCAAGTTATGATCAAAGTCAGCCCCCACGACCTGGAAAAATTCAGTTCACCGAATTAAACATCCCAAAAGATGAAATTTTGACAGTATTGGAAGAAGGAAATTTAATTCCCGAAGCCCAGAGAATTACCCAGGCAAGACCAGGAGCGATGGGATATGACCAATACTGCAGATACCATAGAGCTCGGGGGCGCAGTACTGAGAATTGTTACCAACTGAAAGTTGAGATTGAAAAGTTAATTGCGCAAGGAAGACTTAAGGAGTTTGTCAAAGGAAGTAACTACAAGAGCCGATACAGATCCAGGATGCCTCGAAGATTTATTAATCAGCAAAAGGAAGTTCGAAATTAGGCGGATGAGAAGTTGAACGGAGTAATAAACATGATCGCTGGCGGACCGGCGGGAGGAGACAGCAAAAATGCTAGAAAAAGAACGATGAGGTCAATAAAAGCATCTGTTTCGACCAAAAAGGAAGTATTTTCTTTGGAATTCCCATCCATGGAAAATCCACTTATAAGTTTTGGCGATGCAGATCGACCCTCCAATGTTGATTGGGACACAAATGAAGATGATCCAGATTTTTCCATGGTATTAACTCTAAAAATCGCTAATTACGAGGTCAAAAGAGTTTTGGTCGACAACGGAAGTTCGGCAAACATTATCTCCTCCGAAGCTCTCGCTCGAATGAACCTTCAACATCCTCATCTGGATTGAGTAGCCACTCATTTAGTTCGGTTCGGAGGCTCAGAGATTGTTCCATTAGGAACCATACTGTTAAGTACAACTCTCAGGAAAAATCCCAAGAGCGTAACAAGGATGATAAAATTTCTGGTGGTAGAAACACCTTTTGCCTACAATGCTATACTGGGAAGACCGGCTCTAAATACCTTCAAGGAAGTAGTGTCTACTTATCATCAAAAAGTAAAATTCCCAACTGATGGTGGAGTAGGAGAGGTGCGAAACGACCAATACATGGCTTGGGAGTGTTATAACTCGTCTTTGAGCATATAAAAGAAAGTGGAGCCCGAAAATCCGGCGAAAAACAAAAAAGGGTTGATTTGGAATCAGGATCAGTCTCGAGTTTATCAGTTCCCGATACTGAAAAAATTACTGGGAAAGAAAGGAAAGAACGTAGATATGAGCATACAAGCACCCAATCATAAAAAGGTGATATTGGTTCCAGGATCCCCTAAAAAAGTTACCAGGATCGGAACGGAACTAGGTGAAGGAATGAAAACCATGCTCCTTGAGTTTTTACAAAAGAATGTAGACGTGTTTGCCTGGAGCTCGGATGATATTGTGGGGATTGATCCACGTGTAATAACCCACTCTTTAAACATCGATCCTAAGGCCAAGCCAGTAAGACAGAAGAAGCGTAATCACGGAAGCGAAAAGGATAAAATAATCCAGGCGGAAGTTGATAGGTTGCTAGCTGCCGGTCAGATCAAAGAAATTAAGTTCACTGAATGGTTATGTAATGTGGTTCTGGTCTCCAAAGGTGACAAAACCGAGAATAAGTGGAGGATGTGTAACGTTTTTACCGATCTAAACAAGTTATGCCCGAGGGACCCTTACCCGCTACCTCAGATTGATATGTTGGTGGATTCCACTGCAGGTTTTGTGTTTTTTAGCATGATGGATGCTTTCCAGGGTTTTTACCAAATTTTCATGAACGAGAGGGATCTGGATAAAACCGCCTTCATTACCGAGCAAGGAGTATACTATTTCATAGTTATGCCGTTCGGTCTGAGAAATGCGGGCGCAACCTATCAAAGGCTAGTCAATATGATGTTTAAAGAACTAATAGGAGAGATCATGGAGGTTTATGTGGACGATATGCTTGTAAAGAGTAGGACAGAAGAAGACCACATCAAGCATCTCGGCAGATGCTTCGAAATATTGAGAAAGTATGGAATGAAATTGAATCCAGCAAAGTGCACTTTCGGTGTACGATCGGGAAAGTTCCTCGGATATCTCGTCCATAAAAGAGGGATCGAAGCAAACCCAGAGAAGATCCGAGCAGTTACCGATCTTCAACCACCAAGAAAACTTTCGGATGTTCAGAGCTTGATCGGAAATATCATTTCATTAAATAGGTTTATCTCTCAATCCGCTGACAAGAGTTTGCCTTTTCTCAAGTTATTACGTAAGTCGAAGGACTTCAAATGGAATGCTGAATGTGACGAGGCTTTTGAAGATCTAAAGACGTACTTAACCTCACCACCCATGTTGGCCAAGCCTACAGACGGAGAACCTTTGTACCTCTACATAGCCATTTCGGAGGAGGCTATTAGTTCGGTACTAGTAAAATTGGAGAAATCCGGACAAAAACCAGTATACTACTTGAGCAAATTGTTACAGGGTGCCGAGAAGAATTATATGGAGATCGAGAAATTCGCACTTGCTTTGGTGGTGGCTGCACGAAGATTGAGGCCCTAATTTCAAACTTATAAGATTATTGCCTTAACTAACCAACCCTTGAGGCAGGTTTTATCTAAGCCAGAAGCGTCCGGCATGCTAATAAAATGGGCAATCGAATTGGGGCAGTTCGAAATTGAGTACCTGCCACGAACAACAGTAAAGGCTCAAGTGTTAGCTGACTTCCTGGTGGAATCCACTAGTTTGAAGAGTTCAGAGAACGAGGAATGTTCTGAAATAAACATGCTTACAGAGGCCGAGCATCCAATATGGTTGATGCACGTGGATGGCTCTTCGACCAAGGAAGGGGGCGGAGCAGGAATTCATTTTCAAGGACCCAATGGTGAAGATTTGAGTTATGCCATCACTCTGGATTTTGTCATTACAAACAACGAAGCAGAATATGAAGCTCTGATTGCGGGATTAGAGATGGCCTTAAAGGCAAATGTAAGATCAATTACTGTGCTGACAGATTCTGAACTTGTTCATAGGCAGGTAAAGGGCATTTATGAGGCAAAAGAGTTCAATATGATAAAATATTTGAACAAAGCAAAAAGTCTGACATCGCAATTCGAAAAGTTCGATATTCAGCCTGTTCCTCGAGAAGAAAATCTATGGACTGATTTGCTGTCAAAATCTATGGTAAGAAGGAAAGGATTATTACATGGTTATTATCGAACACATCCGCTATCGTTCTGGATGTCGCTCCTTGCATCGACATCATGGAAATCGACAAGCGAAAGATCTCTTGGATAGACCCTTTCATCAATTATCTGAAGGAAGGAAAATCTACCAGAAGATACTAATGAAGCCCGAAGAATCAAGTATCGATCCCCATCATTTACCTTAATCGATGATCAGCTTTATAAACGATCCTCCTCTGGAATCTTGTTAAAGTGTATCTCTGAAAGTCAATATAATATAATTCTTAAAGAGATTCACGAGGGAGAAGCAGGAAATCACGGCGGAGCTCGAGCATTAGCCCTAAAATGCTCGAGGACGGGATATTATTGGCCAACTCTCTTTTCTGACTCAGTAGATTATGTGAAGAAATGTCATCATTGTCAAATTCATTCGAACTTGATCCATCAGCCAGCCGAACAAATGCACTCTATTCCGATCTGTTGGCCTGTCGATAAATGGGGTATCGACATTGTTGGTCCCTTCCCGACCGCCAGATCTAGAAAGAACTATGTGTTGGTCGCGGTAGAATATTTCAGTAAATGGGTCGAATGTGTGGCTCTAACTAAGATCACTTAGTTTCAAGTAATAAATTTCCTATGGAAGAATATTGTCTGCAGGTTCGGAATTCCTAGAGTTTTAATCTCTGACAATGGAACACAATTCGCTGGCAAGAACGTCACGGATTGGTGTGAGAAATTCGGGATACATCAAAACTTCGCAACTGTAGGGCACCCGCAGGCCAATGGACAAACAGAGGTCATAAATAGAGAGATCGTTCGATCTCTAGAAAAGCGGTTATCTGACGCAAAAGGAAAGTGGCTTGATGAACTTCCGGGAGTTTTATGGGCTTATAGAACCACTATAAAAGCAGCTACGGGGGAAACTCCTTTCAGCTTGGTTTACGGATCTGAAGCAGTTATTCCAGTCGAGAATCTGATATCTTCTCCCAGAGTTGAATTTTATGATTCCGAAGAGAATAAATCGTTGAGGGAAATGAAAGTTGATCATGCAGATGGCAAAAGGGATCATGCTAAGCTGAAAATTCAGGCCATGAAATCCAACATAGAGAAAGCGTACAATCAAAAGGTTAGAATCCGAACCTTTAAGGTCGGAGATCTAGTGCTATGCCCCTTAGATCGAAATAAATGAAAAGGGTGAAAGCTGTTGCTATGACCGATCAAAAACGACTAAGGGTGAAAGCCGTTGCTATGCCCCTTAGATCGAAATAAATGAAAAAGGGTGAAAGCTGTTGCTAAGACCCTCATGTGAAAGCTGTCGCTATGACCGATCAAAAACGACTAAGGGTGAAAGCCGTTGCTATGCCCCTTAGATCGAAATAAATGAAAAGGGTGAAAGTTGTTGCTAAGACCCTCAGGTGAAAGCTGGTGCTATGACCGATCAAAATGACCAAGGGTGAAAGCCGTTGCTATGCCCCTTAGATCGAAATAAATATAGAAGGATGAAAGTCGTTGCTAAGACCCTAAGTTCAAATTATCGATTATTTTCCAAATTCTGACATTGCTCAGTTTCGAACTACAATGATCGAGATCTGCTAAGGATGTCAATTATTATTCAAATTTGGTTATTAATCTTTGATTGTTCTATCAGCAAACGAGATCGGCGAAAAATGTCAATTATTGTTCATGTTTGGGTATTAAAAGTTGAGGATTCAATTATTCTATCCAAGAGCAATTGCATAATTGATGTTCGATTATTAGAAAATTAGTTTTCAATTATCCTATCAGTAATCAAGATCGGCGAAGAATAACACTTATCGTTCATACTTCTGGCGCGAAAAAATTGATGCTCGAAGCAAGTCTATAGATTAACAAGCAAGAATAATAAAGGAAATAAATATTTCATTCATAAACTTTCAAACAGTTACAAGAGAATTCTTGATTGCAATAAGGAGAATCGAGCTAAACTGAAAGTTTACATCTAGTACGATCCTATTACAAATGATTAACTCTACGCTTGGATACTTGTGTAGTCAAAGGAGGAAAGTGAAGCTAGTACACTTCTACCCTTCATCCACTGCTTCCTCGCTGATTGGTCCACACAGGACCGCGTCGAAAGAGAGGGAAGCAACTCCAGTTGGAGTCATCCCTAGCGAATTAAAAGGCAACATTCTTCAAGTTGCATCTTGAAGAGGTTGAGATCGAGTGCAGGAAAACTCGTCCAGCAGTTGACCCACTATCCCGACTGGATGGAGGACAGGATACAGGAATTCGAGCCTGCCTCGAGGATTTGGAATCAGAGAGAGCAGGTCGTCTGCCGGTATCCTAGTCGCAATCCTTTTCGTCTGTCGATATCCTAGTGGAGGAAAGGTTTTATTTGAAAGCAAAGAATCAAGGAAAGGAGTTCGAGTTCGGATCTCGAACATAATTATTGGGGATCGAATTCGAATCTTGGACGACATTATTGGGGATAAACTATTGCTCACTAAAAAAGGCAGCAACTCGAGCATAAGCATCGAATAAATTTTCACAAGAAAGTTGAAATGCAATGGTAAAATAAGAAACATTCTAAAGTATTTATCGGAGGAGGAAATGGACATCGACGGCTCAGATCTGCCATAATGAATGGTCGCGATACGAGGGATAAATGTGTCGACCGTTCCGCTTCCTGAAAAATAAGGGATTGACCGGGAAGCTATGCTATCAAAAAGTCATTAATCGGGAAAAAAATATCCAAACGCTGACATTGACTCATTTGCATTCGATCTACAAGGATTGAACATTAAAGACAATAAATACTTAACGAAGAAGCCAAGCAGGTTATAGGAACTAATCAAGGACTACAGTCCCGAGTAGAACCCTATTACGTTCCACAAATCCCATCAAGATTGCTAGCAACCCGCTACAAGTCCTATGAAATTGGAAAATATACAACATATTCGAAGAGGATATAAGCATCAGAGAAGGGCATAACAATTATAAAAGGCACATGGCCCAATACATCGTCTGAGATCGAAAATAAGAAAAACACAAACCAAAAATTATTCAGAGTACAACACAAATGCGGGAAATGAAATAGAGTTACAACAGTATCCTTCGAATAAAGTTACACAAACTTATGATCATGAAGAGCCTTTCGAAGCTCAGCACTACGGGCTTCATACCCACGAGCATAAGCCTCCTTTTTGCGAAGTTCGAAGCCCTTCTTCTCCTACTCGTAAAGCTCTTTGAGCACTTCGAGCTCCTTGCTCAATTGTTGATGGAGCTCTACTCCTGATCCTTAGCAACTTTCTCTTTCTCTAAAGCCAATTTTTCCTCGAGGACACGATCGAACTCGCCGTTCTTCTTCTCCAGCTCGAGGGTGACAGCAGCATGTCGACTCAGCTCCCGCTCAGCTAGCATCTTTAGTTCAACAAAGTCTTGTCTAGCCTATATGGATGGGCTAGTTAAAAAAAAAATGAGAGAGAGGGTGAGAGAGGAGGACCTGAAAAAGAGAATTCAATCCAGACTGAAACAGCTCCGAACGGCTCTTTCCCTTAGACGCGCCAACTTCAGGAATAGGAAGATCAGCCTGCGGCAGATTCTCAACAAGATTCTGGAGCTCCACTTCCGGAGCGGACTCATCCTTCGACTCTCTGAGCAGGGAAGGAGAGGTCACAGGGTAGGCAGAAGTAAGAGGATCAGAAGAATTTTCAGTCTTCGAGGGTTCGGTTTCAGTTTTCGAGGGCACAGTTTCAAGCTTTGAAAGCTCAGTAGATCCTCTAGAAACTAAAGAGCCTTCTCCAGTAGGGGTCAGTTTAGATTTCTTACCCAAACCTTCCGTCGGGGAACCAGCATTGAGGTCAACGACTGGCACTTCTTTCCCAGCAACAAGGTTCTGCAAGGTCTCGATTGGGGTGATCATATCAGAATAAGGTCTTTTATTGGAAGAAAGGGATGATGCTTTTTGCCTAGCTAATGCTCAGTTTGAAGTATCAAGATTTTTCGGCGGAGAGGCCTCGAGCTCCTCATCGAGTTCCTCATCTAAAACTGATTTGCTAGGAATAACTTTGGGATGTTTTACTGGAGCCTGTTTCTCCTTTTTAGTCTCCCTGCCCTTGGAGGTTTTGGGAGAAGATGCAGATGTTTTTGGGGAAGCCTTGGAGGATTTGTTCTCTTTGGTCGATTTTTGGTCTTTGGATGGACCTTTACTCTTGGTACCACCCAATAACGATTTGGGGTCGATGGGCTTACCCAATATTTGATCCATAGTAAGCAAAGAAGTAAGTTTGAAAGTTCGAAAATAGATACTAAGCGCGAAGCTCCGGTCTCAGTAATTAAGGGTCTTAGACAAATGGTTTGAAACATTCCTAGTATTTATAGAAGTGATATCCTATTTTTGCAATAATTGAACCGTTGCAACTGTTGACAAGTTCAAAAGGGAACGATAAAGATTCAATCAGGAACGATAAAATCAAATATTAATTCCTACAAAATGAGAAGGATATACAGATTATGAAAGGGAAAACATTGGAGAAGGACCCTATTACATAAAGTATTACTTCTATTACATAGCTGTTATAAACGATCAATTTCTGATTATCAAACTATGAATTGGTTCTGGTCGAGGAATCGGATTCGTTGCCTAAACCACTGTAATCCTTGCCGAAGGCTGTACTCAACTGCAAGATTGGCCATTCTGCTCATCATCTGATGCGCCTCCTAAAGTAGATTCGGGACAGCTCAAGCACATCAGGGTTCGGCATTGGGAAGCCAAACTCCTAAACAAAGGGGGCAAAACGATGATCCTGCCAATTCATATCTGCTTTCGGCAAAGAGGAAGCTTTATAGTCCTTCCCTTCTGCATTCTTATAAGGGTTCATATGTTGAAAATATTCGTACATCTTATCTGGAATTCTCTTGGCCGAAACTAGCTGTTGAACCCCTTTATAGAAGATCGTTTGAAGAATCCCTCCCATTTTCCTTTGAATTAAGGGATCTAGGACAGGGACTTCAAAAATTCTTGTATGGCTGGAATCACAGCCTCTTCCCGGCACTGGGCATATGCTCGCTCGGAATCTTGCTTTGCTTGCTCAAGTTCGATTTTGACTTTCTTGAGCTCTTCCTCGAGGGCACTTTTCTCTTTAACGGTTGATAACAAATCCTCTTCCACAGATGAGGTATGTTTCTTATGGGCGATCTCCAACTCCTCCTTCGTTTTTGACAATTCTCGATGACTGGCCGATAATTTACTCGTAACGTCATCTAATCGAGCTCGAAGAGTTTTATTCTCGGTCGAAGCCTACGCGAGCGCGTTGTGAGCTTTTGAGATTCTTGTTCCAGCAACGACAAACAATAAGTCTGAAGCGCAAAGTAATCTCCAGCCTATGATGGGAAAATGATATCAGCATAGTACCTAAGGATTGAGACATACGAAATACTCAAATGTAAACAATTATTACCTCCTAGTACGTTCGAGAAAAGTTACTCAGGACTTCAAAGTCGCTTTTAATGGTATGATGAAGCAGATCCTGTTTGAACCGTCCGGCCATAAAAATTCTGGTGGCTTTATCAAACTCGTTTTCACCATCTGGTCCGAGATCGGACAAAATGGTCCCTTCTTCCGGATAACCAGCGACTCTACGCCCGCGAAAATGTTCGTTCATAAAATCTGCTACATCCGGTTCCGAACTGCCTGGTCGGCAAGGAACCAAGTCAGAGTTCTTGCCAAATGGTTTTGTTCTTCTCGAAGGTCCCGGATGATCAACATACCGTTTCTGATCCATAAGCTTTTCATGCTCTTGTATGCCCAAAATACGGGTCCAGGAATATTGGCTATAACCGGCGGATGATGGGTTAGAAGTATCGATCGTGAATACACTACGCAAGGGACCAGCTACAGTGGAATTCGACGAACTCGAGCTACCAACCCCTCTCAAAGCAGGGTATACTTCTGGAATATCGATCGGGTCGATGACCGGATTATCTGCTCTCGTTCCTTGTTCCGCATTATTTTTCTTCACTAGTTGCTGGGATTGGCTTTGTATGCCCCTGGAACGAGCAGTCCCGATTGACGTAACAACGGACAACCGAAACTCCTCAACGAATTGATCTGCAAAGAATGTGCGATACATTCAGAAAGTTAAGTGAGCAGGTCTAATCTACCTCGCATTCAAGAAGAATAATAACATACTTAAAGAGAGCGGTGCACGAGGCAAAATGGCCGATTCGGACGTGCGTCTGAAAGATCGAGTAGATCCGCCAAGGGATTGAGAGGGCAAGGGAAGAGAAAATTCGACCGTCGGAGCTGGATAATTGCATTTGCTTAGGCCCGCCAGCCTCAAAATCCTTTCTTGGACAAGGAGCATAGTCTGAAAGGGATCGGATTGAAGCTGGTTCAAAAACTCCTCATAAAGATGAGGATTAATCTTTTCCTTGATCTTGCGATGACCATACATCCAAGGCCCTTCACCATCCCATCGATATGGTCTAGTTTTCGAACTGCCCTCAGGACGAATGTCTGGACCTTTCACAAAGAAGAACCTTCTTTTCCAGCTTTTACTTTTATCCATAGCCACACTCGAAAGGATAGGCTGGTTCGACCGCTGTGAAAAAGATACGAACCCCGCATTGGAACCTTTAGACACACTCATCTGGAATACTTGCCAAAAATTCCGAAAAGAAGCCTCCTCTCCTTTGGCTTCCATGAGAACACT
This sequence comes from Penstemon barbatus, assembly GCA_003313485.2. Taxonomy (NCBI): domain Eukaryota; kingdom Viridiplantae; phylum Streptophyta; class Magnoliopsida; order Lamiales; family Plantaginaceae; genus Penstemon; species Penstemon barbatus. Next base: position 30,167,696 of record CM064877.1, on the reverse strand, counting down.
GAACGCCACGATGTACGCTATAGAATTCGGAAGAATTTAAGCAGGGGTAAGAGAAAGAGAGGATAAGATACTTCTAAGTAGGGGAATAAATGGGATGCGCAAGCCATGTAAAAATTGCTTCTTGTAGAAAGCCTGGCACCCAGGTGGAGGATCAGTTGCACGATGGCGGTAAGATGGGATGACGATCGAAAACCCTTCAGGAAGATATTTTCCGAACTCTTTGTCCAAATAAGCGCGGTTTTCTTGGACAAAAATACAAGAAGTTTGATCTACGCCGAGCTCGGCCCGATTATGACCAGTTGATCCAGAAGGAGCTTCGAATTTATATATCCTGACAAAAACATTGTCACCAATATTACGTTTCTGTACTACGTTTTCTTCGAGATCTTCGACATGATTTGCATCCTCAGGCTCGGGATGAAGTTCTCCCTCTTCAAAGTCGTCAAGCCTAAAATCAGGATCGGAATCAGGATCCTCTCCGACTCTGCCCTTGCCCCTCGGATCTCTCGAACTGGACATTATAAAAGGATATAGTTGTATGAAAAGGCCAACTTACGCGATCTCCACGCTCCGATCTCAAGTAAAAAGTCACTCTGAAAATAATTTTTAACAAGGCAACATATATATAAAAGGTAAAAAAGATGAATTGCAAGTCGGACCCTGAACAGGCGCAACAGTTAAGCTCCCTCAGGGTAAATTCAAGACTATCTTCCTAATATTTGCATTTTAGACCCCTATACCTTCTGGAATTGTGAGTATCTCGGTAACCGATGCGGAAAAACGTTTTGGTCGAGATTCATTTCGAAAGCAAAGCAAAAACTCTTTAACGTCGAAATTTATATCAAAGACAAATTCATCATATTGTTTCCAAGATAAGCACTCTTTTTCCCTGATTCGGTTTTTATCCCAATGGGTTTTTTCGAGTTGGGTTTTTAACAAGGCATATCCGAAACACATAAAAAAATGATTTGTTCATCACAACGTTCAGAATAACATAAACTTCTTCGAGCTTGAGCTTCACTTTGCGCTCGAGAAGTGGGGGAGTATTGATGGGGGATATTTTGGACTCTACTGTTTGGAGCTAAGGTACGATCGGAAAACCAGAATCCCGACCCCGAAGGCTTAGAATCAAGCTCGGATCACAGCTCAGCTGACTCGATCCTCCAGATGCAGCCCATGCTCAAAAGACACTGTTGGGCCGATCTCAGGCACAAGCCTATGGGCCCATCCCCATTTTCAGCTATAAATACCCCAATCATTTATGACGCAGGACACGCTTTCCCAGGTGCACTCCATTCGAAGATGCTGCTCGGAAAGATAGTTTAGGCCATTTTATATGTATTTCACACTTTAGCTTGTACGGCATCCTATAATGCTCAAATAGGACCCCCAATACTTGTAATCTATACACCTACGATCGCAATATACTTTATTGATCTACTCTCCATTTAGTTCTGTTTGTGTTTACATTGTTTATATTTTAATATCGATCATACCATGAAATCGTGCTAGATCATGTACTCATGTCCAGGAGTTTTAAGGCTCCCCGGACCTTTGCTGCAATGCATAATTCCTAGCTATAATATGATCCTAATTTCTAGATTCATGAGCAACCAACCATATGACTACCTTACTTGCTATAAATCTTACATTTGGACACTAGTTGCTATAAAGCCAAAAAAAAGCCAGTGTGCAGTTAGTTTCACCATCCCAAGTATTATGTAGTGTAATAGGTAATTGTATTGAAAATTTTTAAAGGGATAAAGCAGGCAGCAACTCGAAATCCTAAATCAGTTCTAAGATGTGGTTTCCTATTTTTGATAAATAAATTAGACAACAAGGATAATATATTGCTTTTAGTTTCAAAACTAAACTAAGATTTGAATGTCTAACATATTTAAGACTGATCCTAATTTTTCATTTGAGCAATGGATTATAACCAGGCAAACCAACAAAAAAAAATTCAAGAAACTAAGCATAAGAAGAAGAGACAAATAGAAGTACAATTACCTATAGAGATAAGAGTAATTCGACAACCTCAGAACTCAGAAGCAGATAGTAAACCTGCAAAACAATACACATGAACAGACATAAGAATTCACCTTCTACGAGAAAAAAATTATAACAAAAAACCATTTAACCAACACTCACAAGAATAACACAAGAACAACTAAATAAACAAGATTTTCTGTAATTATGAAAACAAGAAAGAAAATTGACTGAATAAAAAAGGGGTAGAAAGCAATGAAAAAATAGATATTGCCTCCCCCATCACTAAGGAAAAAATTACACCCTCATGGACAAAGCAGGAAGAAACACGAGATAGGAAGAATTGAGAAAACACCCGTGGACACAGCATGAAGTAACACGACCTAAGAGGAATTGAGGAAACACCCGTGGACAAAGCAGGAGGTAACACGAAGGAATTGAAATAATTAAGGGTGAAAGCATGAGGTGGCCGCCGAGAATTGAGGAATTATTCGATTGGGCAATTGAAAGAATTAAAGGAGAAAGCAAGAGCTGGCTGTCGAGAACGAGAATGAAGAGGAATTGAGGGAATTGAATTTTGAGTTGCCGCTGTTCACGATTTCAATTTGCAAAGGAAACGAAGGAATTTGGGCCCACAAGTCGCGGACGAAGAAAATAGGGGAGACTAAAATTAAAGAGGAAAGAAAATTGATTGAAGCACAAAAAGGAAGGAAAATTTACAAGACGGCGCCGTTTTCTTATTAAATGGGCTAAATTTAAATGGAAAAGAAAAGCAGGGACCGTCAAATAAAAATTGATGCCACTTATAAGTATAAATATATGTAACATACTTGGTAACTAAATCAATCAAATATGCCTTGATACAAACGTGGAATAATAATTATTATTAGTTTGTGGGATGGTCAATACACATTTTCACTTAGTTACAACGTCTATTCATGTATCGTGATCTTTCGTACAATCTCTAGGGAAGTCGTGTTTCATTTCTATCTCCTGAAAAGAACTTCTGTCGAAATACCAATCACCAACAGCCTCTGACATGGTCTGTAAATATTAATATATACTTTAAAAAATACCATAAAGCAACATAAGATTAATATTAATAATATGAAAGTACTCTTACAAACCTTATTGTTTACTTTTGGACTTGTTGTTCCACTCCACCTTGGATAATATTTAATCTGATCGTGGTAGAAGCAAGAGTCAATAAATATTCCTCTTGATGAACTATTATCCTCTGGTAATGTTTTCAAGAGTGCTGCTCGAAATTCTGCAATTAAACTTATTATTTTTAGATTTATTACAATTTGAGATCAAAGTAGCAACGGAAAAGGTAAAAATCCAATTTTTATATCATAGAATTTGTCCAATTTCATTTTTCATATCAAACTTACAAAAAACATACTAATTCCATGTCAAATGTTATAAATTGACATTTTCGTTAGTTTTGTCGATAGAAAGCCCGTGATTTTAAAAATTTAAATTATCAATACTTTTTATAATATTGTGATTAATTTAAGTGGTTAAATTTTGGCAATTTTACGAATTGACCCCCTGTTTCATTCCTCACGCACAACTATCATTATTTGGTAGTTGTTCGTCGGAAATAGGAGAGGGGTTTTGTTCGTATCTTCACTGCGAACACATACGTTTAATAAAATTCATATTACGTTGAGTAAATTGTTTAATTTTTGCATTTCAAAATCTAAATCGCTAAATTCTTTACCTCACAAATTTCAAATCACGATTACACCCTTGTTTCTCCACATTTTTCAGAATTTTTTGCGTCATCTTACTCCTTTGGATCTGAACTTGAATCTCCATATGATTTAACTCCCTCAACAAAAGTATTACTTTTGTAATGTTTGTCAAGAATTGGTATATTTTTTAAGAATTTGGTATGAAAAATGAAATTTGTCAACTTCTACGATATGAAAAATAAATTTTTGCCCAACAAAAAATGTGTGTGTATGCACATACCCTTCATGGTTTGAATTTGGGTAGATGTGCATAATTTTATGTCTTTGGTGCAGTTATTCCACCCAGGCTCCACAGGTACCAAGAAGTTTCCAATCTAAATATTATGAATAATAATTAATAAATTAAATTATATCACAATAAGAAAAATATAAGGCAGGCTGATGAACATATGAACGCACAAAACCTATATATTGAATACAAATAGTAATTTAACAAAATAATCCGACTTACATGCAATGAGTCAAAAGCTGAATTCATTAGAAAGATTGGCGTCTGGATATCTTCAAGAAGATTTTCAGGAAAAAAACACTGTACAAACACATAGTATGAACATTCTAATATAAAATGGCCTCAAGGAGTATTAATGAAATAATTAATTATTTCCATGCAATTCGTACCAGACCCGGATCCATTTTTGACGTGTAGGATTTCGGCAAAAACTTGTCTATTCCCTACAATCGAAACATAAATTAAAATTTTCAATATATTTTGTGATACCCAAAACATACAAATTTATGGAAAATAATCCTATAAAACAATCCATTGTATGTTCCAAATCTCTTGTAGAAAATTTATTGGATATAAAAGAAACTTGTTAAATGTATACCTGCCCTTTCTCACATCCTTTTTTTTTTAAATAAAAAACTATTTTATAAACATGTTGCACACGAATGTGGTGGATATAATAATAATCCCACCCATAATATGTTTGGAAATAATTATAATTAATTGCTTTATATAATAATACACATTCGATCTTTATACGGGTTTTTTGTGTGTGAGTGTGATATTAAAAATGTGCGTGAGAGAGGGGTGATACTTGCGCAGACCAGGTCTTTCATAGATCACGAACAAATTTTAGTGCATACATCCACCAATCATAAATGCAAGATTTTGTGCATGATCTATAAAATACCAAATCTAGGCAAGATTTTTTTCCGCGAGAGAGGAGGCATAGAATAATACATGGAATGCAACTATAGTGGCAAATGGGCGTTCCCTTTTGTCTTCGGCACCGGGAAGACTTTTCTGTTGTAGTGAAAATTAGTTGTGTTAATTAAATGCAAATTAATAATATATTTAATTAATCAATCAATCAAAATCCTAATTTTATTAGTTTATCAAGATAACGTAATTACCCACGGACGAAGAGAGCAGCTAGCATATGCAATGCACTTGAACCGGGCAGCATTAGGAATAAGTGCTCGAAAACCATCACAATGTAAGATTGTTGCCAATCCCCCAGCCGAGTTACCAGCTAGTATAGCCTGCCAGTTATTACAAAAAAAAATTATTTAACCACACATTTTTATGAAATTAGTATACACGGATAGACAAAATTGTACTTGTACTCTCACATAATTGAACCATCTACATTTATGGTTCCATAGTTTCCAGTGGTATTTCATCCTATCGTCGCATTTCTTCTTTTTAATTTTCTCATATTTGTTGGTCTCATACAATAGTTTGATTGTTTGTTTCAGGTCCCACGTTACAGTCTCAATTTTGACCCAAAATTGGATTAAAGTAGGACAAGAATCAAAAGTACAAATATTTTAAAACACTTGAGATTAAAAAAAAATACAATATTATGAGGGGGTCAAAGGAGCTAAAAGTGCAAAATATCGAAAAGTTTCTATTTTTTAATCAAGCGAAATGAAAATAAGATGTAATACCGAAACTATTTGTTTACTTTATACTCTATTATTTTTTTTAAATTAGTAATTTTTTTTTCAATTTTTCCTTAGTTTTTTCGAAATATTTCCAGAGAATTTCGAAAAATTCCAATATTTGATTGACCAAAACATACAGTCAAATCGAGATTTTGATCCATTTTTCTATAAGATAAAAAAAGATAAGTTTGCCACATGAATAATATATATACGACAAAAATGAAAAAATATATACATTATTGGCATTCCTCATTCCTTTTGCTAGCAAATCTTCCATTATAGCATTAAAAAGCCTTGCTCCCCTGCGATGTATCTTTACATCTGATAATAATAGAAACTAATAATTAGGGGTTTTTTTTTTTTTTTATATTTGATAATGAAGATAATAATATCCAGGAGCAAGTCAGTATTTAACCTTTTACTTGGATAATTTCTTCGACATCTCCCGAAAATGATGATCCATCACAGTATCTAACAAAAACTCTATTCCAGTTGTAGAAATCTGTATCTGCATCTTCCCGACCGGAAGGGGTTCGCTTTGTTTGGGATGAACTCGCAAAGACTCGACCCGGGTTCCCTCGTAGAGTGGCGTCTTTTATAAGACTCCACTTTCTCAGTGGAACTAAAAAAAAAAGAGTTTGAGCTCTTTTGGCTTACTTTTAGACACGCGGGGCGGCTATCCGCATGTGTCCCAAAGTGACGTCCATTTATTGGTAATGGGTATACTCTCACTGATGGCTCGGGCCCCCCCGGAAGGAGGCCTTCTTCGCCTTCCACCTAAGCTGCGCAGGAAAGGCCCAAACCCAATCCCAGGGAACAGTCAAGCTTCATAGGGTCTTTCTGTCCAGGTGCAGGTAGTCCGCATCTTCACAGACATGTCTATTTCACCGAGCCTCTCTCCGAGACAGTGCCCAGATCGTTACGCCTTTCGTGCGGGTTGGAACTTACCCGACAAGGAATTTCGCTACCTTAGGACCGTTATAGTTACGGCCGCCGTTCACCGGGTCTATTCAGCAATACGGGATGCCCCTGCATAACTTCCTGAAGTATTTCCCATACAATCAGGTCTTTTTCCCGAATAATAGGCTATCGCCCCTGAACCTAGCGGCTCAGCTCTGCGCCCCTTATAGCCGTTAAACTCAGCTATTCTCCTCTTTCTTGTGCTTCCAGTACTGGGTAACCTCTCATTCCATCTTTACTGTTCTCGCTAATGCTTTTCCAAGGCTAGTCTCGTCTCTGATTCAACGTGGTACCTTAGACATACTCACGGGTACTTCGTGCTGCCTCTAGAGTCCCTCTTTTGTTTACTTTCATTCTTCGGCCTTCAATGCAGGCAGGTAGTAGCTGCTGGAATAAGCTTTTAACAAGACAGATCGGAATCAAATATAGTAGAGAAAGCTCGTGCCTTGGCTTTCCCCCTTGACTGCCATTTCCGCTCTTCTTACTTTCGCCTTGCAACTCGGCTCTGAGCCCGATGCCTTTAGCTGCTCTTCTTTCTTGCCTTGGCCTAAGAAAGACAGCTAGGGACTTCTCTTATTAATCTTAGCTTGGCCTTTCCTTGCTTGTCCGTTAACCCGACAAGACTTGCTTTCTGGCTTGTTGGTGTCAGAAGATAGGTGTACGGGGAAGAGTTCCCAAATCGAATTGGCCTTGGCCGGCACGCTACTAGAAAGAAAGGATGTTTGTTAATAAGACATATCGTCAAATCTCTACTCTCCCTGCCCCCTTAGACCATGCCGTGAACCGGCCTATAGGAACTGAGATGAGTCAGAGTAGCTAATCAAGACGGCTAGAAACTTATCTTCTTAAGATGGGGAACTCAACTCGGATCACACCTAGCAAGAAAAAATATTTTGTTTTGGTTCGGCCTGTCGTCACATATGAAATAACGGACGGTATAAATTTAGAAATCCAAAAGAAGCGGAAGATTTAGTTACGATTAGAACTTGACTTTCTATCTTCAGCCATGGATCCTTTACCCATCAATGCATGGTGTTCTTCGCCTGATCGTTACTCTCGACGGCGAAGATGTTATTGACTGTGAACCAATATTGGGTTATTTACATAGAGGGATGGAGAAAATTGCCGAAAATCGGTCCGTTCTTGAGCGAGTGGGAACTTTTTTTTTTTTAATATAATAAGATTTCCTCCGCACCTAACAACGCATCTTCACAGACCAAGAACTACGAGATCACAAGAATACCAGTTACAGTACCTATTATCCAAAGAGGAATCCTTCCAGTAGTATCGGCCATTTACTCCACGCTTTAGGTCGACATATATCTATATCTGCTGACAAAGCAAGAAGAATAATTGATCAAATTCGTGGACGTCGGGTATAGTTTAGTGGTAAAAGTGTGATTCGTTCTATTAGCCTTTATAATAGTTAAAGGGTCTTTCGGTTTTATTCATATTCCGAGTGTACGTACATGTTATCCTTGCATTCCTTAAATCAAAATGTTAGCTTAACGAGAGCTTTTGTTACCTTATATCGAATCTTTCCTTTGGGCGGCGACCATTTTATTATTGTGCTAACAGGATGCCTTCTTTGCTATAAATACTAGGGCCATCTCACTTCATTTTATCGTAATATCCAATACTGGGATCAGAGCTCCCTCAATCATATATAAATTCGAACTTCTGACTTTTTCTTTTGAATTTTTCATGGATCAAATCTTGGGTAACCCCCTCGACCCCATATTGCTATTAGATGGTGTCACAAATAAGATTCGAGCAAAAGGCCAAAAAACGAATAAAGGGAATAGAAACTCGAAGTCTTTGAGAAAGGAAAGATGGGCGGAAAAACAAGCTCTGGTTAAATCCGCTACTTCTGGCAAGTTGAATTCTTCCGGTGGGGGTCCCAGCAAAAAGGCTAAATTGACCTCTTCAGGTGAAGATATCGTTACGCGCGAAGAATCTCTCATGCCATTAGAACCGTCTATGGTCGAAAAACCTTTCGATCCAACTTCTGCCTCTTCATCTTAGGCCCTTTCTGTTGAGATCGGGAAATCTGCTCCGAACCTTCTGCTTGCTGATATCTCTACTTTTGAGACCGTCATGTTGAAGGGAAAAGTCCTTTGTACCTGTTTCAGTCGAGGTCGAATTTTCTTGATCGGGTTATTTTCTTGAACCTTTCTTTTCTCTCTCTCTCCCTCCTCTCTTTTTTTTTTTTTTTTTTTTTTAATCTCTTACATCTCAGGCCAGTCAGGATTTTCTTGAGCTCAAGATGCTTGCAGAGCGTGGGATCGAACACCAAGCTGCAATATCCCTCGAGTTGGCAAAGAATAAGATCGAGCTTGGTCGCCTGCTTGAAGCCAATAGATCCCTTGAGGATAGGCTGGTTCTGGAGAAAGATAAGGCTGCCCGTAATCGAGGAGAGGAGATCTTGGAGAAGTTGAGCAATGAGCTGGAGGGGCTCAGGGGTATCTACGAACGGGAAAGGAAGGATTCCGAGCTTCGTGAGCAAAAAGCCTATGTTCGTGGGTATCATGATCGTAGCATTGAGCTTTGAAAGATTTTCTCTGAGCATAAACTTCTGTAGGTGTAATTTGATTTATTCTATTGTAATGTAATCTTGACCGATAGTGTTTTTACTTTTCTGCCCTAGGCCTTGCGATATACCTTGATTAATAAGTTGTTTTCAATATGCAACCAAACCTCTATTGGTATTGCTATGTGTTTTGATGTTTGAATACTTTGTTGATCGAAACGATTTCCGAATTTTCGAGCATATAATGGGCTGATTTAGCAATTTCCTTTCCTTCATGGTGGTTTTCATGATTTTTTCACCAAACACTACCTTATTACTCGGAAAACTGATTGGTCATTAAATCCTGACCGCATAAATCGTTACATCTCATCCGTTGGATCACATTAAGCTACTTCTATAAATGGGCCTTCCTATCTTCTTAAACGGATATTCTTCCCTTTAGTAGAGTTTTCTTCGACCATGTTGATCAAGGAATACCCTTTTGCATCCCAATACTTCAAAATTCGAGCTAGAACGTATTTCGCGAGTCATAAAGTATTGAGTATTTTAATATCGATTAGGATATCTGCAGACGAAGAAATATTCGCCCTTGAAGGTCAACACGGTGCATTGCTGACCACCCACGGCCCTAATAACCCCGTCGGCCCTACGAAGAGTTGGAGGGGTCCGAGCGTGAAGTCTTCAAGGGTGTTAAGGGATAGGTCATTATCCCTCTGGCATGGTTCTAATAATGAGGGACCTATTGCCACAATGCCCATCAAGGGTGTGGAAGGGTGCGGACTTAATGAATGGAGTGGCGTTCAAATTGAGTTACTCGATCACATGCATCAAACTAGCTCTTCAATTTCCCCCTCCTATTATCAGCCAACACCCAATATTCACTATCCTTGCAAATCTTTCGAGTAAGGACTAATCGATCATCGAGGCCAGTAGCTCCCACTAGTCAAGCCTAAAAGACGCTTAAAACCTTTTGTGACTAATCATATTCTCGCCAATCAATGAAGAAAAACCACCTCCTCGAGAAGAAACAATGCTACAATTCGGAAATAATAAAACGACTATCTATGAAATGTAGCACTCTTTTCCTTAGGATTTTTTCCCACTGGGTTTTTTCCAAGTAAGGTTTTTAACGAGGCACATTTCATAGAAAAGACAGTCGTATGAGACCATCTACTTCTACCAGCTTCTACTACGAATGCGCTCGAAGAAGTGAGGGAGTACTGATGGGGGATGTTTTACACCCCATACAACAATCGGAATGACTAGATGATATCCGATCGGCTCGACAAGGAAGTTGATTCATTAACAAGCCAGTCGATCCGACCAGAGATATCTGTCCATTTCGACCATTACCGAGATCCGAGTTTCCGAAGGATCAATACCCCGAGTCCTAGTAGGACTATGTTCCTTGTATAACTAGGGTTAATATCATATAAATACCTAGATTATCATAGTATTTGGACAACAATATTCTTGATCTTGTGCCTACATACTTGGGCAATCTAATATCATATCAATAGAAAAGCTTTTGTTATACTATATTCGATATTCTTTATCTCGTGTTCTTATTGCTCTTTACATATTGTTCTTTCTTGAGATAGATCCATCCGGAATAAAGTTCTACGGCGTGCATTACGACTATCTCCCCCTGCCGGTCCTCCAGAGATCGTATGTATAGTGCCACTTATTTGATCGTTATTCAGTTCTTGAGGTCGACCATTATTTGGAGTTCTTCTCCCGGGGGTTCTTCTCTGATTATAAGTTCGAGGACTCCTACTTCTATTTCTCTTTCGGTCGTTCCGTTCGACGTGGTCGTCCAACTTTCCTTGTTCAATTAGCCTTTCGATTTCCTGCTTCAGATGGAAACAATCCTCGGTCCGATGTCCATGGGCCCGATGGTATCTACAATATAAATTTTAATTCCGAGCTCCTGGCTTTGGTTGTGTAATTCTTTTCGCCGGTGGAATCCAATCCTCGAGTACTACCAAGATTTCCTAAATAGGAACAGTTAGATTGTTGTGTTCCACGTGGTATACTCGATTCTTGTGGGGTAGTTCGGCTGATCTTGATCTCGTATAAACATTAGGTCTTTTATCTTGATCTCTTCGATTATAATCCAATCTTTGAAAAGCGTTTCCTTTCCTGGAGGATCGATCGTAATCCGTTGGCCTTGAAATAGGAGCTTTATCCTGTTGCTTGGGCCGGAGGTGGACGTTTTATTCATACTCTTATCCTAAAAAGAGTTCATCTCTTCTTGAGTCATATATTTTGATGCCAAGGTCATAATTTACGTGAAAGTCCTTGGTTGTTTTCTACTCAGTGCATTCCCAAACTGCCTGTTTTTGGTGAGGTCGAAAAGGATAGAAATTATGTAATCAAGATTTGGGGAATCAATCTCAAGTAGGTCCACATAAAATCTCGCCAAGCAGCTTCTCAAGGATTCTCCTTCCTGTGGAGAATGGTTCCTAGGTAGCTCATAGGCAGTTTTTGTCTCTTCTGGCTGGCAAACTGTTGGGTCAGCTTGTTGCATAGCTCACGAAAACTGAATATGGAATTGGTGGGTTATTTCCAAACCCATCCAATGCCAGCCCTTCAAATGTAGTGACCATCAGTTTGGCGGTATACTCCGCGGAATGTGCATATAAATTCATTATGTTCGTAAACCTGAATATGTAATCGTCCGGATTGGTTGTTCCGTCATATCGTGGTAGTCGTCCTGCCTGCCCGGATGATTGTGCTTCTTTTATTTCCCTACAAAATGGGGAGCATGCTGCTAAACTTTCCTGGACTTCCGTACTCCTTGCCCGTGGATTTTGAACAGTAATAAATGTTGTTCAAGACGTTCTTGTACCATCTTTTCGATGTCTCTTTCCGCGACGCGGACAATTTTTGGTTTATTAGGGATCGGGTCGGTGATGTCATCATCAACGAGAATTAAAGTGTTTTCTTTTGATCCCCGACGCGCTGGTTGTGGCTTTGTTCGATCTGTTTTTCTTCGGATCCAGTTGTCTATAGTTTTCACATTGCTCCTTTGTGGACTAGGTAGTGATCGCTGCTCGGTCGCAGGGCTATCTGCTTGTTCCGATATTTGATCAAGCTGCCTCTGAGCTCTTCTTCCTGGTTGTGCCTTAGTCGCTCTTGGGTCTCTGGGCTTGTGTTCAGGAATTAACAATATCCTGGGCACAAAGAGTTAAATAGTAGCGCGATTTGTCTCAATTTTTCCTCCGTTTCTGCCAAAGGGACAGGGATTGTAGGAACCCTAGGGAGTTCATGTATCGCATTGGCGGCGATCTCTTGCTGTCCTTTCGAATTCCTGACATTGACCTCCTGGCGCTCGTTGACGATTGGTTCGTTATTCATTGTATTATGTTGCAAATTGTCCGACGTCATAGGTGGGTGCATCGTGTTGCTTCTTGCCTCGTTGTGAGTGTTCTTCTTCGGGCGAGCCATGTGTCTATCAAATAATTAACTCAGCCCCTCGGTGGCGCCAACTGATTTAACCGTTTTTCGTGTGGTTTGATTAAATCAATAGTATATGTTTAGGGTTAGGTTTATATTGTGATATAGGGCTTAGTTACTTTATTTTTTGGGATATGGGCCTAGATTATCAGAACAACAAGAGTGCGGAATTTAAATTTTTTTTCGAGGCACCCATCAGTCCTATAAATTTGTCTCCATATTTATTCATACGAAAAGGCTGAAACAAACAACGAATAAAACATAAAGGGGGTGATATGCGATTACCTCACCACAACTAGGTGGTGGTTACCTCCGGGCTTCATGTTTGATTCACAACTGAGTGATCCAAGTGTCTCACCTCCAAAGTTGATCCACACCAATTGGATTGTAGGGACACCTCCAAGTCGCAGGCTACGAACTAGATCTTGAAGGTTGTCAGCAAAGGAACGTGCAGATCTTGATCAGGACTTAAATCTGGATCTGGGTTGGGAGAACGGATGGAAGAAGACAAAACCATAGGCCTTATGTGGCTGGATCTGGTTCGGCCAGGTTCGGTTCGGCCAAGTTTGGATCGGCCGAGTTTGGGTGGGGCGAAACTATTGGGGCGGTTTTGGAGTTAATAGAACTTAGTGCAATTTTCAGATTTCTTCTTTTTCTTTTGTGTTATGAAATACTATTTTCTTTCTTGATTTTTCAAAAGCTTCATTAGTTATTTATGAAGAGATGTGAAAATTTATTTATAAGAGAAGAGTCCTTTTAAAAGATATCTTCTTCCCATCTTTATCAAATCCTATTCCATATCAACTTAGAAATATTAGATTTGATAAATCTCTTCTACCTTATTTTGCAAGAAACAAAACTCTTCCACTTTTAACTCATCAAAATCGCCCCTTATGCCAAAATTTCAAGATTATCAAAAATCAACCCATATACTTATCCCATCCTAAAATTAGGTAATTATTTAATCTTTCAATTTCATTAATTAACCACTTTAATTAATTTCATAATTAATCATATAATTCCAATTAATTAATTAGACATTAATCAATTAGATATCTAATTAATATTTTCCCACTGAATTAATACCTTAATTCAATAACTTTGATTTAACAACTTTAAATCACTTGTTTCCCTTTACGACTGTCACTGTCCAACTGTGTTGTGTGTGACCCTCTGTGTTCACCATCAGTTGGCAGCAGGCCCACGACTTTCGTGATTTAATTAATGAGCAATTAAATGCTCCGATCAGTTAAACAACTTTTAATTGACCACTCCAGAATTAATTTCCTCACTTCATGGTCGATGTCTAGCCACAAGCTCATGAAGCCCAATTAAAGGTGAATTGATATTTGTGAACCTCACCTCTAGTGTCATGTACATACGGTCCTTCTAAAGACTAATTTCCCGATTGAGACCTAGAGTGTGTGAATTGATCGGCACCTCTAATTATCTCGATTCATTACTTTCTAATTCTGGATAATAATTTCAGTGTGACTTGTAAATTTGGAAACCACTTTCCAAATACATCACCAACCATGGCCATGGCTTTCTGGGAACATATTATCTAAGAACGTACAGGAACTTCTCCCACCTGATCAGGATGAGTCGATAGATCCTTTCTTAGTACTAACCACTCGCGTACACAACTATACGCACCCAACTTAGGCACTTTGTGGCCAGGCTATGTGACCAGTACCTAAATCTAGGTACGCACATTCATGCACCGAATTCGCCCTATCACCTCAAAGCTAAGGACTAAAACGTACACTATTATAAGCCTTGAGAAACATCCCATCACCGATGTGCGTCATGCGCTTCCACAATGGGATTCTTTGTTCGGGTCGTTCGATGCATTCGATCCTCTATCGAACCACCTACTCATATGCACTGGCCTCAAATTCCTTGCTCATGAAAGGCTAAAAATTCACTCCATGTGAATCATGCATATTTGTACAAGTCTTTGCGATTCCTTCGATACCCCGTCTTGTTCGGAATCTATGACTTGGAACGGTTTTAAGATCACGACCTTAGAGACTGTTTCATGATTACACTCAATAATGAAGTGAATCGTCCCATAGTCTATTGTGACCATAGGATTTCATCCAATCGCTTAGATAAGTTTGCGAGAGATGAAGTTGGCCATTGTTTAGTTTATGTACTATAAATAAACTGGCGTATTAATTATAAACCATAAAAACAGTTCTCTAACAAGACAATTAATATTGGCTTGCTGGGCACTATCCTATCAATCTCCCACTTGCCCTAAAGCCAATCACAACGTTTCTAAGACCCATCTTATAAAGATGTCCCTCGAACCCTTTTTGTGAAAGAACTAAATTAGTGGGTCTGCTAAGTTGCCTTTGTTGAGATGACGTAACCCTTCTACGCGTCTCAATTACCTATGATTTGTTCAATGATATGGTATTGTGTTCAGATTATCGGTGAGATCTCGTTTCCTTTTCATTGAGCAATTGCCTTATCTAAATCGGTTAAGATTATGATAGGCTTTTGCCATGCTAGGTAATTCATCCAATCATTGGATGAATGTTTCTCATCTAAACACTTTCTTCTACTGCATCACAATGCTGCGACATATATTCTGTTTGTGTTGGCAATGGTATACCTATTGAAATTTCTTCCAATTTACCTTTGCTCCATCAGGACAGAATAAATTATCCACCTCAGACTAGAAATCTCGAATAACTAAATCTTTCGAGTTTTAATCCTCCACTACTACCACATGCCAGCAATTTATCCTTTAATTATCTTCGAGGATTGCTTTTATGGTAGTCCAGTGTCCTTTACTGGTGTTCGACTATCAGTAGCTCGTGAATGGTCAGATCTTTTGATGAGTCAGGTCTTGTACAAGACTTTGCATGCTACATGCAATCCAAATGCTAGAGCATAAGACTACTTGAGACAATTACTTCTTCACTCATTTATATGTAGGGCTCATTAAATAAGTGAGAAATATTTTGTCTCTTTGGAACCAATCCTTTTCTTGGATTCTTCCATATTGATTTTATTCAATATTTAGTCTATGTACTTATATTTGGTGAATTACAACATCTACTTTGCTCTATCTACTATAGACACGTATTTCCAGTACGTGAGATGTAGTTCCCAAATCTAATCATGGATAATTGCGTGAAGAACACGCTTTCGTCTGCGCTTTGATATTCTGATATCGTACTTGATGTACAGAACATTGTCTTGTTACGTTTCGAACTCAACTACACTCCCACCGATCATTTTGCACAATTGGAATCCATATGCCTTTTAACTAATTCAACATTATTGATCAACTTATCAAGTTGTACGTTCCAAGTTCGGGAAGAAGTCATAGATTGACCTTTGGATTCAAATAGAGATCTTCTCATCAATTTTCAATTGTGAGAGGCAGAATTCATATCCAATAGTCATATTTTGGTAGTCAAGACCACCTTTCTATGGCTAATAGTTTCGAAATGGATTTTGACTTTGCAAATGGAGAGAAGGTGATTTAACCGTTTTTCGTAGGGTTATATTAAATCAATAATAGTGGTTAGGGTAAAATTATATGATGATTATAGGGCCTAGTTACTTTATTCCGGATGGATCAATCTCAAGGAAGAACAATAAACAATAATGTCACGAACAAATACAGGAATGATCAATATGTATAGCAAAAATTCTTTTATTAGATTAATCTCATATTGCCCAAGTATGTAGGCGTAAGCTCTGATATGTTGTGTGTAATACAATGTTGATCTAGGTATTTATAAGATATAAACCCAAATTTTACAAGGAAACCTAGACCTATTAGGAATAAGGATATTTATCCTTCTCTAGTTCGGATTGCAGCCTGGTCGCTGTGGGGAGTTGTCTCTGATCAGGTTGAACTGTGGTTGCGTATGAGCTATATGGTCGGGCCGACCTAATGTAGTTTAGTCGATCCGAATATCATAAGGGGTATAAAATAGTCCCCATCAGTACTCCCTCACTTCTTCGAGCGTATATGTAGTAGAAGCTCATAGAAGTAATGTGCCTTGTACGACTGACTTCTCTATGAATTGTGCCTCATTAAAAACCTTACATGGAAAAAACCCTGTGAGAAAAAATCCTAAGCAAGGAAAAGAGTGCGACATTTCATAGAGAATCGTTATGTCAATTCCGAGCTGTTCATTGTCCGATCTCGAGGAGGCAGTTCCCTTCATTTATTGGCGGGAACGTGAATAGTCGCGAAAGGGTTTAAAGCATCATTTCGGCTTCGTATATATATATATATATATATATATATATATATGCGTTCCTGGTTTCACCCATATTTTTTACTTTCTGCCTTCCGTATCCTAACAGTAAATTTCTTAGTTGTTAATTTACCCAAATATCGTATTTGGTGAACATCAGTTTACGAGAATCTTTATCAAGGCCTCAAACTCGAGAAATCCCGCCTCCTCTTCTACTGACAAAGTTGTCCCTGTTATCGACATGGGGGATTCTCCAAGCCCATCTCAAGGGAAACGGGACCGTCGAAAATAATCATTCCCGATAAGGACACGTTTAAGGTGAAGATCCTTTCCGATGCTGAAGTCGCTGCTAAGGCTAAGAAGGATAAGGGTGCCAACCCTCAGGTGTCCGATCCAGTCGAAAGCCTTGCATGCACTTATACCGATGAGAGTTTTCATGAAGTATTGGACAATTACAAAGTATTTCCCGGAGGGCTCCCAAATTTTTCTTCCCTCCCTTACTGATAGGGTTACTTCTCCGCTGGCAAGCTGTCGAGCTTTTGACACGGTCCATTCTAATCATGGTCTTCGTCTTCCCTTATCTCCTTTGTTTCTAGATATATTAAAAATATTCAGTGTTTCTTTGACACAACTGGTCCCCAATTTTGTGGCATTCATCATTTCCTTTTCTGTCTTGATGATCGCTAAAGGGTTCCAACCTTCCTTTCGTAATTTCAGTCAGTTATTTCGTTTCAACATCTCTAGCTCTTCCATTGATGGTTACTTTTTCGCGAGTCAAAAATCAGGTCAATCTATCTTCGATTCTCCTGTTTCCAGTAATTCCGACTGGAAGTTTTGCTTTTTCTTCGTTCGCCCTCCCACTTATCTGACTTTAGCAGATGGTTCTATGGAGCCCTTTACCTGGGATCATGATTCCAAATGGATTTTTGGCGGTCGCTCTGTTGAGGGTCAATTTATTCCCTACAATCCAAAGTTGGTAGAAGAAATAGTGGAAATGCGTGCAGATAGATATCAATGCGCTGTTCTTATTGGCGAAGCGTTTCTTCGTAAGGTTGGCTTAAGTTCTCACACTTATCCTATTTCTTCCTCTTCTCAATCACTTGGTAAGCATTATATTTAACCACGTATTCCCTTTATCTTTGTTTTCAATAATGTTTATAACTGGAGTTTTGTAGTCTACAGCCTCCATGCTTGATAATTCCAGGCACACTAGAAAAGGGAAGATGGTTCTTTCGAAATCTACTAAGACGGTGGAGAACCATCCCATTGAGCAAAGGGTGTCAAGGAAAAGGAAACTGGATTTAGGCCAAGATTCCGATGATGACAGAGAAGAGTCCCCGGATCGTTTCCAGGAGACTCACGATGAACCTTCTTCTTCCAAAATTCAAGGTCCTTCAAAGTCTGAACAAGGTTATCCTCCCCTTCAACTCAGGACTTCCCTAAGTATTCATGGCTGCCGTAATTGGTCGCTACCCAATTTATCCGATCCTATAGTTAAAAGAAGGAAGCAGGTCTTCGATCATTCTGGTGAAGATCTTACTTTACTTGGTGAGCCGCATCCCAGGTCTACTCTTGTCGAAATGATAGAAGCTCACCTTGTGGGGAAGAGAGCGACCGGTTATTCCGATCGTGATTCTTTGATCCATGATGACAAGGAGAATGCAGCCGATAAAGCTACTCGAATTCTTCTTTCTACCCTTTTCACGCGCGACGTTCAGAAATTACTTCATAAAGATCCCCTGGAGAAGTTGCATCCATTTTTCTGTTTATGTTGATTTTTCCCAAGTGGGACTCATATAAACAGTTTATTTTCTTTGATTACTCAGACTAGTACTTGTTTTCTATCCTTCGCTTACGAAGCGGCTCTTCTGAGACAACAATGTGCATTTCTGGAAGAGAGGAACGTTGCCTCAGATAGAGACAGAATTGGAGCGTGGTGCGACAAGAGTTGGTCCTTCAACATCTTCTTCTCATCCACTTCAGGTCGATGGTGCTCAGGCTATGGGGACTGATAACCCTCACCTTTTAAATAGCATTTTGGAATCATCTTGTGCCCAAGAACGAGTAAACCAGTTGGCCAAGGAGTTGGACGATCATCAGGTCCAATACACCACTCGTATCAATGAACTGGAATCCCGAGTTGCTAGTCTTCAGACTTCTCTGAATGAGTACGAAGAAAATCTCCCTATTGGTGCACTTACTGATCGATATGGTAAGAATCCTAACGAGAAGATGATCCGTGAGTTTCTCAATTCTCCCGTTCACACTGCCTTGGTATACGAAAAGGTTAGTCCTCTTCTGGAGGGTACCTTCAAGAAAGCAATTCATCAGATGGTCGCCATGGGTTTAATCGAGGATCGTCGGAGCGAGTATTTCAAGGCCATTCATGTCAAACTTAATCATTATGGCAAGGAGTATTCCTCTTCAGATCTTCCGACTGTCGAATTCAAACATTTTCCGTTAGTCCATTTGGTTGAGGAGTTTGCAGTACCTTTGCCGAGACCTCCTTCAGATATTGATCCTGAAGACAACAATGATTCGGGCAAGCAGGAGAATGAGGAGGAGAATCCAGAATCAGCGGCTGATGTTAATGGAGTAGGAAAGGCAGTTGACGAGCAGGATATCGGTGCGGGCGATCAGCAAGAGACAGAAGGGAGTGACCAACGGATCTCAGATGGGGGCGATCAAGAAGTTGGAGGTGAAGGAAATGAACGGAACATTGGTGATGGCGACAAGCAAGCTCAGGGCGAAGGCGAGCAGTAACTTTAGGAATAATAATCGTCACTATGTGACTTGTAATTTTACAATGTTAACCTTCGTACTAAGACGATTCATATTCTCATCTTATGGTTTAACTTTTCTTGTTAATCTCGCACGTTCAGACATAAGTCTTTATTTTCAGTATAATTATTACGCACGTTTTCGAATCCTGTGCGACTGTTCATTAGCTAGGTAATTTGTTTCGCGCCTCTTCGCAGGGTCCCTTGCGTCTTTTCCTTTAGTATAAATACCTGAGGTAAAAAGTTCTTCGGTATTTTACTGCACCTCCCCACTTAGTTAAAATATTCTCCCCCGCAGGTCGATAATTCTCCTCGATATTCCAATTACTCTCTTAATTCCCCGAGAATGAGTAGTCTATTTAGCAACACATTAAGCGCTCTTCGCGCGATCGTTCTAGAGATACTAGATCCAAAAGGTTCCGCACTAAGGGGCCTTCTTCTGATTCTTCTCATCCTTGAACAATTGCCAGCTCGGGGGAACAAGTATCTACCATCCCTCCGAGTGGTCCTACAGACGCAAGCGATGCTAATGCTAGCTCAAACCTCTCTAGACAAAACCCCCTTTCATCTGATCCTTTTGCACAACATTCCTTTGCTTGAGCATGATTTACATAACTATGAATCAAGTTTTCCAAATTCTTCTGCTAACCCGATTGTTAGCTAGGGTCAGGAAAACGATACTGTTGGGCCGGTAAGTAGTTATTGGATGAAGATGAAGATGGAGTGTATTGAAGACAAAGAAATTAAGGGAGGTTTTGATGATTTCCAAAACATCAAGATCAGCTAAGTATGGAACACTTAGTTAAGACCCTTAGAAGAATCTTGACCAAATAAGAAGACAAATCATAAGGGTCTAAGATTCAAGGTCCAGAAGACTACTGATCTGCTGAAGAAAGAAATCAGATTGGTGAAGATCAACCGACTCAAATCAGATTTGTTCAAGTTTGGGATCAGCTCGATTCATCATCAGACTGCTGTTCTCATCAGCCGAGTGGAAAGGATCAGGAAGTCTCCCCAACGGTAATAAATGCACTTGGAGTAATAAATGCTGAAGACCGAGGGTATTAATGACAAATGATTGAAGAAATACCTCGTATCAGCTAGGTGCATTAAATGCTGCCTGATAGAATGTACAGTTTGCAATACTGTCAATATATGCAGAGAGCCGTTCGTGGAAATTAAGGATCAGTACCCGAGGAATTTGAATTGTGTCTCTCTTCAACGGACATTTTCCAAACATGCGAGTATAAATAGTTCAAGACACTGAGGAAGAGATAGCGAACAACACAATCTCTGAGAGAAATTACGAAGCAGAATCTCTAAGTCTCAAGAACAACTCACTCATCAGCTTTGTCATTTGCTGACACAAGCAGAAGTTGAAGATCAAAGATATATACATTTTTCTGAGTGAAAAACTATTAGAGTGTTGTGAGGAGTGTTTATCCATCTTTGTGAAGTGATAAAACTCTGTAGAATAAGTCTTCTTTGTGATTTCCTAATGCGCACTTGTGGCCATTTCATTTGTTGTTTGGCACAAGCATTGTATATTGATTACTTTGTGTTTTCTAATATAACCCAAGATCTAAGTGACTTGGAAGAGTGGACTAAAGGATTTAAATCCATATAACCACTATAAAAATTCTGTGTGTTTTTACTTTGCATTTTTCCTTGCATAATTTCAAGTTGCATAAAAATACTTTGACAAAACTGTTGAAAGATTCATTAAAAAGGAGTTTGATAAAACTGGGGATTAATCTTTCAAAAGACTACAAGTTTACTTGTGAAAAACACTTTCAAACATCCGCTGCATGTACTCTTATTTTAAAAGTCGATTTCGCTGAAATCAGCTAAGTTGTATAAAGTTAAGTGGTTAATTGTGCTGTTCAAAGATTTGTTCACTGATTAGCCTAGTTAGCTTACTGACTTTCAACAGTTTAGTCTGCTGACAGACGAGTGAAATTTTTAAGTCAAAAATTTTCAGAGGTCTATTCACCCCCCCCCCCCCTCTAGACCTCATCTAACCAATTGGGACCAACAAGTGGTGTCAGAGTGGGTGGTTCATTAGAATCAGCTGACTGATCAATGAGCTTGATCCTAGTGTTTTTCAAAGGTTTTCAAAAAATTTCAAAAGAGCATATTTTTGAAAAATTAAAAATTTTTGAAAATGGATTGTATCAGCCATGTTCCCCACATTGCTGGTATGAGTTTTGAGGATTGGAAGATCAGAATGGAGATTTTCTTAGCTGCCTACAATGATAATATGTACACATGTATCATCAAAGGTCCATTAAAATTCACCAACACTATAAAGGTTGATGAAGTCGACATAGTGGTGGAACAAGATCTAAATGAAATGGCAGCTGAAGAAATTAAGTTGTTCAATCTAGACAAGGTTGGCCGTTTCATCATGACCAAAGCCCTAGACAATGACCGATTTGATAAACTCAAGCATTGCAAGACTGCCAAAGAAATATGGGATAAGGTTCGTGACATGAGTGAAGGGAACGGCGCCATTAAAGACAACTTCAGAATGAAGTCTGCGGAAACCATCGACCAGATGGATACAAGGTTTATAAGGACATTAAATGAAGTTCTCAAGCTTGGAAAAACCTTCACTGACAAGGAGATAACCATCAAAGTGTTGAAGGCTCTACCTCCAAAGTTCAACATGAAGGTGACAGCCGTGGAAGAGTCAAGAGGTTTGGGAAAGATCTCACTCACCGAGCTGTACTCAGTACTCAGGGCGTATGAGTATAAACTGCCAAGAATGGGTGTTGAAGAAACCTCAACTTCAAGTCCCACAGCCGCCCTGGTTGCTGCTGAAAATCCAAGAAGACCAGCACACAAAAGCAAAGTTGTGGACTCATCTGATGAAGCCACAATACTCAACAAAAAGGAGTACACAGCTGGAGACGTTGCATTGCTGATGAACAATTTTAAGAAGTTCTACAAAAGAAAAATGAAGAACAAATACAATAATGCTTCCACTTCTAACCCTACTTCTTCTTCTCAAGATAAGGATTCATATATATCCAAAATGATGTGCTATAATTGCAGGAAATTGGGTCACTTCATCAGAGACTGCCCATATCCTAAAGCTGAGAAGTACACAGAAGAGGAAAAGAGAATCAGAAAAAAAAAAACAAAAAGCATCAGAAAGGCAAGGTGTTGTTAGCAGAAGCTGAAAAGCTGGCTGCTATCTACTCATCGGATTCAGATTCAGATACTTCTGATGAAGAGTCTTCTGAAGAAGAGAGTCCTTCTCTTATCTGCCTGATGGCCAGTGAATCTGATAACTCTGAGGATGATGAGGTAACTCCTTTGGAAGAATTGTTTGATTCTTTTAAACAAAGGATGCTTAACAATATTGGTATTGCTGAAGCATTTACTAAGCTTAAGGAAGAGATGATATTGCTAAGAGAGCAAAACTGTTCACTGAAACTTAAAGCTGAAAAGCCAAAAGAATCAGCTGAATATAAACTGCTTGAGCAAGAGAATGAATCTTTGAAAGCTGAATGTGAAGTCTGTAAAGGAAAAATCACGGAACTTGAAAAGATAATTGAGTCTCATGAAAAATCATCTTTTCCATCAACTCATATGTCTAGTAAACAGAAGATACATTTAGAACAGGATAAGTTAGAACTGAACCATACTTAAAAATTTGTATCAGCTGAAAACAGTAAGGTCATATTGTATGTTCAGACTACTAAACCTGCTTCACCTGAGAAAGAATTGAAGTAGAAGAAAGCTCCTAAGGCTAAAAAGAGCAAAGAGCCTAGCGTAGGAAAACGGACTGGTAAGACTAGACAACAGAGTACTAAGAAGTCTGCTGATAAGGTTAGAACCAATTAGACTAGTGGTAAAACTAAGTCATATGTTAATGAGCAAGCATCTTGTAAACCAAAGAAGCATAAGAACAAGAAAAATCAAAATGCTTGCTATGGAAATGAGTCATATTATGTGCAACCTGCTGCATATCCTCCTATGTATCATGCACCTCAATTCCCAACTTACTATGCACCATATCCTGCTCATCCAATGCACACATATCCTGCTTATCATGCATCTTATTCTTCTTATATCCTTATCATGCTGATTGTCAACAACATAGCAAATCTGATGAACGTGATGAAGATAAAACTGTTCATGCTCCTTCCAAAACTCAGAATCCGAAGAAGCCTAAGACTTCAACGTCTTGGGTTGTCAAAGGTGGAACTAGTCCTTCAGGACCCTCTCAATAAGGGTACCTAAAACAATTTTATTTTTTCTTGTAGGTTAGGATTAGGAGTAGAAGTAAAGTAGAGAAAATATGGTACTTGGACTGTGGCTGTTTAAGACACTTGTGTGGAAACATACATGAGCTGACTGATGTTGTTGTTGTGGATAGTCCAAAAGTTACTTTTGGAGACAGCAAGGAAGGCAAGATTGTAGCAAATGGAAGATTAATCAAAGGCAACATTGAGATATATGACGTCTCTTATGTTAAAGGCCTCAAATACAATTTTCTAAGCATAGGTCAATTTTGTGACAAGGGATTTTCAACCATCCTCTCATCAGATAAGTGCTACGTTGAACAGATTGGTACAACGAAGGTAATTTTATCTGGAAGACGACAAGGAAATGTCTACACAGTGGACTGAAATTCTGTTGACAAGAGTTCTAATGTTTGTTCTGTGGCATCAACACCAAGTGAAGTCAGTTGGCTGTGGCACAAAAGAATGATTCATGTGAATTTCAAGACCATAAACAGACTTATCAAGAATGATCTGGTAGAAGGAATTCCAAAAACAGTCATGAGCAAAGACAAGCCTTGTGACGCCTGTCAGAAGGGTAAACAAACTAAGTCGTCATTCAAAATCAAGAAGCACCAATCATCTGGAAGGATCTTGGTGCTGCTACATAAGGACTTATTTGGACCCATTGATCCAATCAGCAATGGTGGAAAGAAGTACTGCCTAACTGTTGTGGATGATTATTCAAGATACACTTGGGTGATCTTCATGAAGAAGAAAAGTGAAACCAAGGAGCATCTTACAAATCTGATGGAGCTGATCCAGAATGAAAAGAGTATGAAGATATTGAAGATCATATCAGATAGAGGGACTGGATTTACAAACTCAACTGTTGAAGAGTATTGCAATGTCAGAGGAATCAACCATGAGTACTCTGCTGCCAGAACCCCTCAACAGAATGGAGTTGCTGAAAGGAGAAACAGAACTCTAAAAGAAGCTACCAGAACTATGATAGCTGAAGCAAAGCTGCCTCAAAGATTTTTAGCAGAAGCAACAAATACAGCATGCATTACCCAAAATAGATGCATGATCAACAATCACCAAAACAAGACTCCATATGAAGTTTGGAACAACAGGAAACCAAACATTCATTATTTCAGAATTTTTGGATTTAAATGCTTTGTTTTAAATAATGTAATAAATCAACTTACAGCTTTTGCAGAAAAGGCTGATGAACCTGTTTTTGTAGGATACTCTACTATCAATAAAGCTTATAGAGTCTTTAACGAAGGAACTTTACTTATAGAAGAATCCATTCATGTAGTATTTGATGAAAAAAATCAATCTTTTGAAAAGAATCAAAGTACTGATCAAAATCTGTCCACTGATTCTCAGAAATTGAGTGTTGAAATAAATGAAGAATATATATTCATCATACTACCTGATCTCAACTCAGTTGCTAACTCAAGTACTGTTCAAAATCACGATGCTGATTGTCTAACAGAAGAGTTGCAAGCAGCTGACATACCTGATTGTTCAACAGACTACTATTGGAACTCCGACAGTAGTGTTGCAAGATCAAAACAGAGGACAACTTTCGGGTTTGCAACCTTATCTCAGATGGATCAAGAATCACATACCACAGCTGGTGATTGGTGATCCTTTGGATAGAGTAAAGACGAGGAGAGCTGCTGCGAATAATGCAATGTCTGTAAGCTTCTTATCTCAAATAGAGCCTAAACAAATGGAAGAAGCTCTTATGATTCAAACTATATTGAAGCTATGCAAGAAGAGTTAAATAAATTTGAAAGGAATGAAGTCTGGTACTTAGTTCCATGACCAAGTCATCAAAGGGTAATTGGCACTAACTGGTATTCAGGAATAAAATGAATGAAGATAGTATTGTCACCAGAAATGATGGGGGCTATTTCGCACCCTACACATTGCTCGTATCGAACGAAGATGTTAAGATCGATTAGACCAATCCGAGCAGATCAAGATCGTCTAACAGACCCGGCAAAGCATGGCTCTCTTCGATCTAAAGATAATAGTCCGGACCCATGAAGGATATTTGGGCCGAGTCCTATTAGGACTATGATTCCTTGTAAAACTAGGTTAAACATTGTATAAATACCTAGTTAATCATTGTATCAAACAACTACGAAATCCTCTACTTTAAGGATACTCATATATTCTCTGCCTAAGGCATTACTACTGAATAAGAATCAATATTATTCATAGTATTTCAATCTCCAGATTAAAGTGTTATTAAGCTTTCTTTGTGGTTTTGCTTCTTGTTCTTAATCATTGCTTTTCTTTGTGTTTGATCCATCCGGAATAAAGTAACAGAGCCCTACATAATATATATACACAAATATCGTAATCCCCACCTATATTACGAATTCACTGATATACAATTAACCCGACGAAATCCGGTTAAATCAGTTGGCGCCCACCGTGGGGCTAGGTTAATTATTCGAATCGACACATGGCTCGCCCAAGGAAAAGCGCTCGCGCAGGAGCGAGAAGCAATACGACCACAGGTCACAACACATCTGAAGATCCACAAGACAACAATGATAACAACAATCCAAACACCAATGAAAACCTCCCAGATACCCGTTCCCGTCAGCAGGAACACCAAGGCGGTCTTACCGGTACAATACCAGAAGAACCGGAGCTCCCCGAAATACCCGCTCCTCTCCCTGGCGCTCAGGAAAAACTGAAACAAATAGCGATGCTCTTCAAATCACTCTCTCCAGAAGAATTGCTAGTTTTAGACCAAATTCCTCGAAACGCCACAGCTCCTGGGGCAGCTCCCGCGCCAGGAGTGCCAAGGCCGAACGAACGGACCTCTCAACAAGCTGACAGCCCAGCGAGTGAGCGACGCTCGCTACACAGCCCGCAGCAGGTAAATTCAAAACCATCCGACAACCGTCCCCAAAGAAGAACTGGTCGAAGGGTGCCGCAAGCAGTTCGCAGCGGATCGAAGGAACGAACGATCATCCCAATCGAAGATGATATAGATGATACAATCCCCCATCGACCAAGAGCGACTCGATTCTCAGAACGAGAAATTGAAAGGATGGTACAAGAGCGACTTGAACAACGATTACGATCTGTGCAGAACCCGTGGGCCCGGACTTCAGAACTCCAAGAAAGCCTTGCGGCTTGCTCCCCTTTTTGCAGGGAAATAAAAGAAGCGCAGTCCATGGGACAGATCCCGGGAAGACTACCCCGATATGATGGAACCACCGACCCGGACGATTATATCTTTAGCTTTACGAACATAATGAATTTATATGCCCACTCCGCCGAATTCACCGCCAAACTAATGGTAACAACATTCGAGGGACTCGCGCTGGATTGGTTTGCCAAACAACCAGCCAACTCTATATTTAGTTTCCGAGAATTATGCAATAAACTAACGCAGCAGTTTGCCAGTCAAAAGAGGCAAAAACTTCCGATGGGCTACCTAGGAACTATACACCAACAAGAGGGAGAATCCCTAAGAAATTGGTTGGCAAGGTTCAACGTAGAATTACTCAAAATCGACTCACCGAATATCGATTACATAATTTCTATCCTCTTCGAGCTCACTAAAAATAGGCAATTCGGAAACGCCCTCAGTCGAAAACAACCAAGAACATTTGCCGACATTATGAGCTTGGCTTCTAAGTATATGACCCAAGAAGAGATGAATTCCTTTAAGGATAAAAACAAAAACAAAGCCACCACCTCAAGCTCTAAACGGCAAGATAGGTTTCCTACCCAAAAAGCTTCGGATTACGAGCGATCTTCCAGAAGAGGTAATGTTTTCCACCGACTGGAATACAACAAAGCCGATCATGACAGACAACCTAATTTCTACCAAAGACCAAGAAACCATGATCAACCAATAAGAAGCAGGGTGAATCAAGTAGAACACCCAAGGTTAAATATTCCAATGGAAGAAATATTGGAAGTCCTAGAAAGAAATAACTTGATCCCCGAAGCGAGGAAAATTGCGCAGCCAAGACCAGGCTCTCGAAACTACGATCAGTACTGCAAATACCATAGGGCACATGGACATCGAACGGAGAATTGTTTTCACCTTAAGAGAGAAGTTGAGAAACTTATCGAGCAAGGAAAACTCGACGAATACATAGAGCGAAATAATCATAGAAGGGAAAGAAGTAGAAGCCCTCGGAATGTTGATCGAAGGAGAAATTCTCATCAAAGGTCACCCGAACGCCGACCTATTCCAGAATCGAATCATGACCAGATCAATGGGACTATCCATACGATCTCCGGGGGTCCTGCGGGTGGAGATAGTCGTAACGCCCGGCGGAGAACTGCCAGGTCCATCATTGGAGACTCAAAATACCCAAAAGAAATTTGGACCCTGGAAAGCAGGCCATCAAACGATCAACAGATCAGTTTTAATGAAAGCGAAGCGCCTAAAAATATTGTCTGGGACGCAAGAGAGGATAACCCTGACTTCCCTATGGTAATATCGCTAGAAATAGCAAATTACAATGTCAAGAGAATCTTAATCGATAATGGGAGCTCAGCCAACATTATCTCCCGAGAAGTTTTAGCCCAAATGGACTTGGGACAGATAAACTTGCAGAAAGTAGCTACGCCATTAATAGGATTCGGGGGGTCCGAAATCATCCCCAGCGGAACGATAACCTTAAGCGTATCGCTCGGAAAAATACCCCACCGAACAGTAAAGCTAGTGAAATTTTTAGTAGTAGAGACCCCATTCGCTTATAATGCGATATTGGGACGACCTGCTCTCAATCTATTCCGAGCTGTTGTCTCTACTTATCATCAGAAGATAAAGTTTCCAACCGATACAGGCATCGGAGAAATAACAAACGACCATTGCATGGCTTGGGACTGCTATAGTACTTCGTTAACGATGAAAGAACATCCTAAGTCCGTTACTCCGAGCAAGAGAAAGATCGAAGGCGATCTCATTAGAAACGAGGTTGAAATTCCTAGTACTGATCGACTAGATAAAAAGGGGAAAGAACCGCTAGACTTATCTTTGAAACCCCCAGAACACAAAGATATAATTCTAGTAGATGGCGACTCATCCAAAAAGACAAGAATTGGTACAGAGTTGAGCGAACAAGGAGAAATAATGCTGATCGACTTCCTCAGAAACAATGCTGATGTCTTCGCCTGGAGTGCAAATGATATTGAAGGAATTGATCCTCGAATAATCAAGCATTCCCTAAAAATAGATCCTTTGGCGAAACCCGCCAGGCAGAAAAAGAGAAATCATGGACCGGTGAAAGATAAAATTATCAAAGCCGAGGTCGAAAGGTTGCTCGAGGCAAAACAAATCCGAGAAATTCATTTCTCGGAATGGCTATGCAATGTCGTACTAGTCGCTAAAGGAGATAAAAAAGATAATAAATGGAGGATGTGTAATGATTTCACCGACCTCAACAAATTGTGTCCGCGTGACCCTTACCCCCTGCCAAGGATCGACTTATTGGTCGACTCGACGGCTGGCTTCGCATTATTCAGTATGATGGACGCCTTCCAAGGGTTTTACCAAATATACATGGATGAGCGGGATCAGGAGAAGACCGCGTTCATAACCGAGCAGGGAGTTTATTGTTTCATAGTGATGCCGTTCGGCTTAAGAAATGCCGGAGCTACTTACCAAAGGTTAGTAAACCTAATGTTCAAAGAATTAATCGGAGAACTGATGGAAGTCTACGTGGACGACATGCTGGTCAAAAGTATGAACGAAGCAGATCATGTAAAGCATCTAGATCGATGCTTTCAAATCTTAAGAAAATATCGTATGAAGTTAAACCCCGCAAAATGCACCTTTGGGGTCAAATCAGGAAAATTCTTGGGATATCTAGTTCACCAACGCGGAATCGAAGCCAATCCAGAAAAAATCCGAGCCATAACTGAAATGAAACCTCCTAAAACTATCTCTCAAGTACAAAGCCTAGTGGGAAAAATCGTAGCCTTAAATAGATTTATATCAAAGTCCGCAGACAAAAGCCTCCCTTTTTTCCAAACTCTCCGAAAAGCAAAGAACTTTGTTTGGACTCAAGAATGCGATCACGCCTTCGAGCAGCTCAAAGTGTATTTGACGACACCTCCGATGTTGGCAAAACCAACGGAAGGAGAACCGTTATACATGTACATCTCCATCTCCAATGCAGCGATCAGTTCGGTACTAATCAAAATCGAGGGCTCGGATCATAAGCCTGTATATTATCTCAGCAAATTATTACAGGGGGCGGAGAAGAATTACTTAGAAATAGAAAAATTCACGCTGGCCCTAGTGGTGGCCGCACGAAAACTCCGACCTTACTTCTTAACTTACAAAATCATCGTTCTGACGAATCAGCCACTAAGGCAAGTTCTAGCAAAACCGGAAGCTTCCGGTCGACTAATTAAATGGGCCATCGAACTCAGTCAGTTCGAGGTAGACTACAAACCGAGGATTGCCATCAAGGCCCAAGTGTTGGCCGATTTTATATTAGAAACACCGACACAGGCTACGGAATCATCAAGCTGCCTCAGCAACGATGTCCTGATCATTGAAGATCAAACTTGGCTAATGCACGTCGATGGTGCTTCATGCCGAGAAGGAGGAGGCGCCGGAATCAACTTCACCGGACCAAACAAGGAAGATTTAAATTACGCAATAACACTAGAGTTCGTTGTGACAAACAATGAAGCTGAATATGAAGCGTTAATCGCAGGAATGGAAATGGCGATCAAAGCCAATATAAAAAGTCTTAAAGTACTAACTGATTCAGAATTAGTGCAAAGGCAGATAGAAGGCCTATACGACGCTAAGGAATTCAACATGGTCAAATACCTCGCCAAAGTGAAGACTCTGGCCGAGAAATTTGAAAGTTTTAGTATCCAGAACATCCCACGTTCGGAAAATAAATGGGCCGATCAGTTATCAAAATTCACGGGATCCCATGACGGAAAGACCGAACGGGTGATCAACTGGTTGATCTCTAATACACCAGCAATTGACATCGATGAAACACCAGCAGTGGATATAATGGAAATCGAAGAAGCCGAAGGGAACTGGATGACCCCTATGATAGACTATCTTCGAGAAGGAAAATTACCACCCGATCAAAATGAAGCTCGGAAAATAAAATATCGAGCTCCGAAATATACACTCATAGAAGGAAAACTCTACCGAAGATCAGTATCAGGGATTCTTCTAAAATGCGTACCTGAATCACAAACCCTCGATATACTACGAGAAATACATGATGGGGATGCAGGAAATCACAGCGGATCAAGAGCATTGGCTTTAAAATGTCTCAGGACAGGTTACTATTGGCCGACCATCAATAAAGATGCCGCTCAATATGTCCAAGAATGTCACCACTGCCAGATCCATGCTAACATATGCCATCGACCAGCAGAAAATATGCACCCTATTCCGGTTTGTTGGCCATTCGATCAATGGGGAATGGACATCGTGGGACCTTTCCCAGTGGCCAGATCCAAGAAAACCTATGTCCTGGTCGCTGTAGAATACTTCAGCAAATGGATAGAATGCGTCGCTCTCGCACGAATAACCCAATTCCAAGTTATCAATTTCCTATGGAAATTCATTGTTTGTCGATTCGGCATCCCTAGGATCCTTATCTCCGATAATGGAACTCAGTTCGCTGGGAAACAGATAATAGAATGGTGTACAAAACTTGGAATTCAACAAAATTTTACCTCGGTAGGACATCCTCGAGCAAATGGACAAACTGAGGTAGCAAACCGAGAGATAATAAAATCTTTGGAAAAAAGATTAGGAGCAGCCAAAGGAAAATGGCTAGATGAACTCCCAGGAGTATTATGGGCTAATCGAACGACAGTAAGGAGCTCAACTGGGGAAACCCCATTTAGCTTGGTATATGGGTCGGAAGCGGTTATCCCTGTGGAAACCCTAATCCCAACGCCAAGAGTAGAAATGTTCGACGATGAAGAAAATGAAAAGTCAAGAGAAAACGACATTGATTTAACAGAAGCTTTAAGGGACAAAGCTGCTGTACGCTTACAAGCCACTAAAGCTAATATGGAGAAAGCATATAATCAAAAAGTACGCATCCGAACCTTCAAAGAAGGAGATTTGGTCTTGAAAAAGGTAGAAGTATCCAAGCATGTGGGAAAGTTACAACAAAATTGGGATGGACCTTACATCGTCATTGGTGTGGGGAAGAAAGGTTCATACAGAATTGCCCATTTGGATGGAACTGCCTTACCAAGAACATGGAATGCTGTCAACCTTAGGAAATACTATGGTAAATAAATTTTAGCATATTATAATGCATTTTTTACTTTTTACTTTATCAAATTTCAATCTTTGTAATAAAGGCCTTGGCCTAAAAGTTCAATTATTAAAGATTTCTTTGGCACTCTATATACATCGATTATATCGGTTAAACATTCATCGAAATCACGCATACATATTATACAAAAACGAGTCGAGTAAACATTGATCCGCTCAATAAAAACTCCTCGATATATCGAAAATACTTTTGGGGTTAAGAACCTAAGTATAATCAAAAACGAGTCGAGTAAACATTGATCCGCTCAATAAAAACTCCTCGATATACTCAACGATCAAAAAGACTTTTTGGGTTAAAAACCTAAGTCTAAAAACGAGTCGAGTAAACATTGATCCGCTCAATAAAAACTCCTCGATATATCAAAAAGACTTTTTGGTTAAAAACCTAAGTCTACAATCAAAAACGAGTCGAGTAAACATTGATCCGCTCAATAAAAACTCCTCGATACATCCAAAAGACTTTTTGGTTAAAAACCTAAGTCTACAATCAGAAACGAGTCGAGTAAACATTGATCCGCTCAATAAAAACTCCTCGATACATCAAAAAGACTTTTTGGTTAAAAACCTAAGTCTACAAACAGAAACGAGTCGAGTAAACATTGATCCGCTCAATAAAAACTCCTCGATATATCAAAAAGACTTTTTGGTTAAAAACCTAAGTCTACAATCAAAAACGAGTCGAGTAAACATTGATCCGCTCAATAAAAACTCCTCGATACATCAAAAAGACTTTTTGGTTAAAAACCTAAGTCTACAATCAGAAACGAGTCGAGTAAACATTGATCCGCTCAATAAAAACTCCTCGATATATCAAAAAGACTTTTTGGTTAAAAACCTAAGTCTACAATCAAAAACGAGTCGAGTAAACATTGATCCGCTCAATAAAAACTCCTCGATATATCTAAAGACTTTTTGGTTAGAAACCTAAGTCTGCAATCAAAAACGAGTCGAGTAAACATTGATCCGCTCAATAAAAACTCCTCGATATATCTAAAGACTTTTTGGTTAGAAACCTAAGTCTACAATCAAAAACGAGTCGAGTAAACATTGATCCGCTCAATAAAAACTCCTCGATATACTCAACAAGACTTTTTGGGTTGAAAACCTAAGTCTAATTAAAAACGAGTCGAGTAAACATCGATCCGCTCGATAAACACTCCTCGAACTATTTACAAAGATCAAAAGGACTTTTTGGGTTAAAAACCTAAGTTCTAAATCAAAAACGAGTCGAGTAAACATTGATACACTCAATAAAAACTCCTCGATATATCAAAAATACTTTTGGGGTTAATAACCTAAGTATAATCAAAAACGAGTCGAGTAAACATTGATCCACTCAATAAAAGCTCCTCGCTCAAGCTTATCGATCTAAATACTTTTTGGTTAAAAACCTAAGTGTACAGTCATAAATGAGTTGAGTAAACATTGATCCGCTCAATAAAAACTCCTCGATATATCAAAAAGACCTTTTGGGTTAAACAAAAAACCTAAGTTCTAAATCATAACAAGTCGAGTAAACATTGATACGCTCAATAAAAACTCCTTGATCTCTCCCTAATGATCTAAATGATCTGCTAACACTCCTGAAGTTTTGAAGATAGACAAAGAATAACACAGTCTGCTCGGATAAAGCTACTCATAAGTAAATTATGACAGAATTAACGACAAGGAAGATATAAGGAATAAAGTATATTTTATTCATCAAATTTGTTACATACAAAAGTCCTACGTTACAAGGATCTACATACTACTTAAAGATCATTACAATGATTTAAATGAGATAATCCTCTATTATCGGCGATCTTCACGACAATGTCCACGGAAACACCAATCTCCTCCCTAGTACCTCGTCGATTATAATAAACCACCTAAGAAGCATGCTGCTCAGGATGGTCGACTTCTTTGGTTCGACGGCCAGGCTCTGAAGATCAAATGTTCTTCCAGACGAAATGAACATTACCAGCCAGATAGCTAAGTAATGCTCACTCACCCGCAAGAAGATACTGCTTTTACTTTATCTATAAAACATTTTACTCTATAGCAGCATCTCTTCGGGACCGTCGTGAAAACGGTAACTTTACCAGCCACCCCGCTGGTCTATCACTCCTGAGGTTACATCGAAGAACAGGGGTGACTGGCAAGTATGAACCCACAATGTGCAAACGGAAACCACGGACCTCTAGCATGATGAAGACTAATGCAGAGATCTCATGGGACCCGTCGATACAAGGTAGGCCTGACATGGGACCCGTCAATACAAGACTGGGAACAACTTCACTATTTTGAATAAATAAATCATGATAATGTGATTTTTTGAAGACAATGGGATCAGAGGGCAGAATAAAATCTAAGGAATTCGTGATCTCCATCTTTTTGGGAAATTGCAAATGAAGAATATGAGTCACCCCCTATTTATAGGGGCAGATCCAAGGGATCCAACGGCTGAAAAATATTTGATCAACGGATACAGATACGACCCTTTGACTCCCCGTAATAAATGCAAATAAGTTGGAACGGCACCATCTATTCGCCTCAACTGATCGACAACGAGAAAATTCTTGGATCGAAGCGATCACCAAATAACACGAGTAAACCTAAAGAACTCCAGACCGGTCATACTGGGACGATCATACTTCATGGTCGATAGCTTCTAAACCTAGAAGCCACAAGCGATCTTGAAAATCACAGCAAAAAAGGACGGTCGCTCGATAGAAAATAGAGGATAAAAGACCGAACCCTTCACCATACGAGGGACGTCACTGCCTCATACATCATATGGAAGACCATTGACTAAGCTATACAGAAACTCCTATGGAGTCCAAGATATCTGACATAGAAATCAGGAGAATAGTCCTCCTTAGTCTACATGGCAAAGACGTCACTGCCTAACATACCAAAGAATTGCTTAAGGAGGTCTGAACAAGATAGATCTGGCCATGAACGCTACATTTTCCAATTCCTCCCATATCAAGAAAGTGATATAATGGTACACTAGCCAAGGAACATATCGTTCAAAAATTGATTCTGGGAAATATAAGGGTTTGGAAAAGATTGAAAGGAACATTTTTCAGTAGAATGACATAAAGAAAACCAAGGATCAACAAAGGGATAATAACCTCCTTATATAAGATTCGGATCACAAAAAGACAAAAGTACAAGGCTTAGATCGAGCATCGACCAAGATGATGCACTTTTTCGATATGAATAACCTATTGCCAAAATTGTGACGTAAAATATACGGGTGCATACTGGATTTTGATCAACAAAAGGCCCTAACTTGCTGAAGCAAACATTTATGCAAAAAAGGAAGCATGAGCATAACAAAGTATACATACGAAAGACAATTATACTGGATAAAGTCTGCCTACAAAAGATCATCGTTTCCAATTTCTCCTCCCATTACAAAAATTTCAGCCCAAGTAACTACACAAAACTCGGGCCATAAAAAAAAAAAAAAAAAAAAAAAAAAAAAAAAAAAAAAAAAAAAGAGACAGTCCAAGGTCTGCCAGGTCGAGCAAAAGTCACTGAGAAGAACGGTCAGCAGGCCGACTACCAGAAACAGCTTTCCGAGGAGTCAGACTCCCAGCAAAAGCCATTAATTCTTCTTGACGCTTTAGATAACCGGCGTCATAACCTTCCTCATAAGACTGCCGACGAGATTCTTCCGCCAGAACAGCTGCCTGAGCTAAATTGTCTCTCTCCTTTTCAAGGACAACTTTTTCGGCCTCCAATTTTTGAAGATCATCTCTATCAAGTTGCAGCTGCAACTGTAAACCTCTGCTTTTAGCTTTCTCGGACTCCAACTGACTCTGAAGAGCTGTCCGACGATTCCACAGTTCGTCATTTTGCACACCCAGTTGGAGCGCAAAATATTTGCCCTAAGAACAGAAAGAATAAGAGAAATCGCCTTACAACAAGGAATTCTAAAACAAAGAACAGAAAAAATATTCGAAATATGTCTACCTGCTCACATATCTTCACCAAAGATTGAACAAGGCGAAGATTGGAGGTGCCTTCGAGCTTCCTCAACTCGCCAGGCAGAATAGTACTCATGCCCAGGTCCCATGACAAAGCATCAGGTTCAACAGAACCAGGCAGCTCGCTGGACAAAGGGACACCATCCGAACGAGGAGTCTCCGACAAAAGAATGTCATCAACTTGTTGAAGGATGCATCGCTCATCTAACTGACGAGGAGATTCTCTCCCATCGGGACTAACAGTGGTCTCCTTACCAGAAGCAGAAATTATGGTTCGGCGGCCAGACCCGGAACCAGTTCGACCTCCGGAAGGTCCTCCAGACTCAAAGGAGGTAGTCATCACAGTAGTATCATCAAACAAAAATTCTGGGCAATCCTGCACAATAGATTGTGCTACGGAAGGATTAACAAATAAATTATCGCCAGTTTGCCCTCCGCTAGTGATTGGGGCAGTGGAAATAGACAAAGGAAGGGAGATAGCAAAATCCCCTCCATGAAAAACATGCTCAAAGGAAGGAGCATTTGAACTAACAGCAATATTGTAAGCAGGTTCCTCGCTCGACATATTGCCAAAGGCATACCGACCAGGAGAAGGCATTCTTCCTACTTGAGTGGAAGCAGGAAGGATTGGTTCAGAAAAAGACGAGTCTACCGCAGAGAAAGGCTCGGAAACAATAACACTGGTATCGATCTCCGACCTAAATGTTTGGGACGAACGAGGAGGTTCCATCGACGGACCATCTCTTCGATGCTTTTTGGACCTATTATCACGAGCGCTCTCTCGAGAAGGTCGCTTCGAAGTATTGCCAAAAAGGTTACTCATCGTCGGATTATGAAAAAGCACAATTTAATATCGAGAAGATTTATCGACTAACTAAAAGACGAGTATTCTATCCAGAGAGAAGTATAGCAGTAAAAACAAGTCAAGGTTTTACCTTTCGTATTTATACTACGCGAAAGGACGCGACAGACCTAAAGAAAGGGCGCGAAACAGCTAATATGACCTTGGAGCAAACGCTGGAATATGAAAAGACACACGCATAATGATTACGCCAGATTTAATGACTTGTCTGAATTATTACGGCGAAGCCGAAAAGACACGACTGTCAGAATACAAAACACTTAGCGTACATAGAGAAGAAACGGTAAAATTACAATTATTACATACGAGTAAAATAATTACAAGAGTTATTCAAGAAATCACTATCTTAAAGAGCCTGCTCACTATCCGAAACTCTCTGGTCGCTACCGACGACCTCGGTTGTACCAATGTCCGCTTCCTCTTCTTCCTCGACTTCGGGATCAACAAAAGTATTATCGAACTCTTCATTCACATCAGAAGGAGGAATGGGCAATGGATTTCCAAATTCTTCGACAAGGTGAGCTAGAGGAAGACCTTGATATAGAACATCTGGGACCTCGGAAGAAGAATAAAGTTCACCATACCGATTCAACCGAATATGAGCGGCCCTGAAATACTCTTTCCGACGATCATCGATCATCTTCATAGCGACCAGCTGATGAATCGCTTTCTTAAAAGTATTTTCAAGTAAAGGGCCGACCATCCGATACACCAACGCCGTGTGAACAGGAGAATTGAGGAATTCGCGAACGGCACTTTCATCAGATTTCCTGACATATCTATCTCTTTGCCTAAGGGGGACATCGTTTTCATACTCCTCTAAAGAAGCCTCGAGGTTTAACACTTGAGATTCCAGCTCACTAATTCGAGCCGTGCTCTGCAACTGAAATTCCTCTAACTTTCTAGCCATTTGATTGGCCTGCTCTTGAGCACGAGAAACCTCCATCACCCTATGCAACACTTCTTGGTCGTCGGTCTCGGCAGCACGAGTTTCTACGACGGGAACAGAAGAAGATGTCGAGGGACCAACCTCTGAACCAGAAGATTTATGAAGTAAAGCTTTATTCTTCTCCTCCAAGAACTCGCACTGTTGTTTCCAAAGTGCATTCTCATAGGCGTATGACGTAAGACACGTCTTAGTCTGAACAAGTAAAGAAGGCAAGAAAAAGAGATGGATTAAGTAAACTAAGGAAGACACTTAGAGTTTTCTATTAACATAATTAAAGGAAAAGGATATCACCTTTTCAGCATAAAGACAAGCTCGTTGGAATTTCTCCAGAGGATCCTTATGAAGAAGTTTGTTCAAATCACGGGTAAAAACACCTGACAAAAGAACACGAGTTGCCTTATCGATTGCGTTCTCATTATCATCATGGATAAGAGAGTCCTTCTCGGAATAACCAGCGGCTCTCTTTCCCTCCAAATGTTCCTCGATCATTTCGACAAGAGTAGGTCTTGGGTGCTTTTCTCCGACTAAAGAAAGATCCTGGCCGGAACGCCCATAACAAGTCCTCTTCCTATCGACTGGGTTATTAGTTGGATGAGGTTTCGACCAGGAATGACATCCTCGAACACCTAAAGATGTCCTAAGAGAAAGAGGAGGATAACCAGGTCCCGTGCCCTGACGAATAGGGGGCTCCTGAGGAGATTCTGAAGATTCCTCTCTGTCCTCCTCGGATTCATGGCCTAACTCCAACTTCCTTTTTCGGGACGCCCTCTGCTCGATGGGCGCATTCTCAGCGGATTTAGAAGATTTGGAAAGGACCATCTTTCCCTTCGAAGAATGTCGAGAATTCTCTACCATATCAGCTGAAAAAGAAATTAATCATAAATTATGTACCTTCCCAATAAATGATATCGTCACTACACTAAGATCAAATGAATTACTAACCAAGAGGTTCAGATGGTGTATTGATTGGGAAACTATGAATGCTTAACCCCGCCTTACGAAGGAAAGCTTCCCCGATCAGAAGAGCGCTTTGGTATTTATTTGCACGCGATTCGAAGATATCAGCAATAAACTGTACATCGTCAGGAACAAGTTCACCAGTCGGAGAGCGACCTCCTGGAATCCAACTAGAATCATGATCCCATGAAAAAGGGACACTCGTACCATCCGCTAAACGAAGATTAGACGGAGGACGAACAAAGAAGAAATGAGATTTCCATAAGGGATTACTAGAAACAGGGGCATCAAAGATTGCTCGGCTAGGTCGTTGGCTAGCGAAGAAATATCCACGATTTGAAGAACTAGAAATGTTAAAGCGAAAAAGTTGTGTAAAATTGCGGAAAGAAGGTTTAAACCCCTTAGCGATCATCAAAACTGAAAAGCAAACTATAAAAGCAACGGAATTAGGAACCAGCTGTGTCAAGCACACACTAAAAGTTTTCAAAACTTCCAGAAAGAGGGGAGATAAAGGAAGACGAAGCCCACAATTAAAGTGAGCCGTATAAAAAGCTCGACATCCCTCCGGGGGAGATGTAACCCTATCAGTAGGGGAAGGAAGAACTATCTCAGAACCTTCCGGGAAATATTTGATGTAACTATTCGCAACCTCCGGAAATGTCTCCGCCGTATAAGCACAAGCAACATCCTCAATTGGTTCAGAAACTTGAGGAACAGTACCTTTGCCCTTTTTGGCTCGGGCCGCCACATCCGCGTCAGTAAGGATCCGTACCTTAAAAGTATCCTCAACAGGGATGGCATAATCAGTTACGCTAGATTGCAATTCCTCCTCATTGTCGGGGGCGACAATCTCTCTAGAAGAAGACCTTCTCACAGAAGCCATATATTATTCTCGGAGAATGAAGGTCGATAAACAGAAAAACTTAGCGTGACGAGCGACTAGTCAAGAAAATGAGTACAAGTTATAAGGAAGTATAAAAGAGAAAAGGCGAACTATAACGTCACCTATTTATAAGAAGATAAGAAAAGACGTTTCGAACTTATTGCGGCTACTGAAATTCCCGCCAAAAACGGAAGGACATAAAAAGCTTCCAGAATAGACGCGTGGCGATCCGTAACTAGACAAAGAAAACGACTATCTATGATATGTAGCACTCTTTTCCTTATTTAAGATTTTTTCCCACAGGGTTTTTTCTTAAGTAAGGTTTTTAACGAGGCTCCATTCATAGAAAAGAAACAGTCGTAAAGATCTATCTACTTCTACGAGCTTCTATTATCTATACGCTCGAAGAAGTGAGGGAGTACTGATGGGGGCTATTTCGCACCCTACACATTGCTCGTATCGAACGAAGATGTTAAGATCGATTAGACCAATCCGAGCAGATCAAGATCGTCTAACAGACCCGGCAAAGCATGGCTCTCTTCGATCTAAAGATAATAGTCCGGACCCATGAAGGATATTTGGGCCGAGTCCTATTAGGACTATGATTCCTTGTAAAACTAGGTTAAACATTGTATAAATACCTAGTTAATCATTGTATCAAACAACTACGAAATCCTCTACTTTAAGGATACTCATATATTCTCTGCCTAAGGCATTACTACTGAATAAGAATCAATATTATTCATAGTATTTCAATCTCCAGATTAAAGTGTTATTAAGCTTTCTTTGTGGTTTTGCTTCTTGTTCTTAATCATTGCTTTTCTTTGTGTTTGATCCATCCGGAATAAAGTAACAGAGCCCTACATAATATATATACACAAATATCGTAATCCCCACCTATATTACGAATTCACTGATATACAATTAACCCGACGAAATCCGGTTAAATCACCTGCTGACGAGATTCTTCCGCCAGAACAGCTGCCTGAGCTAAATTATTTTTCTCCTTTTCAAGGACAACTTTTTCGGCCTCCAATTTTTGAAGATCATCTTTATCAAGTTGCAGCTGCAACTCCAAACCCCTGCTTTTAGCTTTCTCGGACTCCAACTGACCCTGAAGAACTCTCCGATAACTCCACAGTTCGTCGTTTTGCACACCCAGCTGGAGTGCAAAATACTTGCCCTAAGAACAGAAAGAATAAGAGAAACCGCCTTACAACAAGGAATTCTAAACGAAGAACAGGAAAAATATTCGAAATATGTTTACCTGCTCACATATCTTCACCAAAGATTGAACAAGGCGAACATTGGAGGTACCTTCGAGCTTCCTCAACTCGCCAGGCAAAATAGTACTCATGCCTAGGTCCCATGACAAAGCATCAGGTTCAACAGAACCAGGCAGTTCGCTGGTCAAAGGGACACCATCAGAACGTGGAGTCTCCGACAAAAGAATGTCATTAACTTGCTAAAAGATGCATCGATCATCTAATTGACGAGGAGATTCTCTCCCGTCGGGACTAACAGAGGTCTCCTTGCCCGAAGCAGAAATTACGGTTCGGCGGCCAGACCTGGAACCGGTTCGACCTCCGGAAGGTCCTCCCGATTCAAAGGAAGTAGTCATCACAGTAGTATCGCTAAACAAATAATCAGGACAATCCTGCACAATGGATTGTGTCATAGAAGGATTGACAAAAAAGCCATCACCAGTTTGCCCTCCGCTGGCGATTGGGGCAGTAGAAACGGACAAAGGAAGGGAAACAGTAAAATTCCCCCCATGAAAAACATGCTCAAAGGAAGGAGCATTTGAGCTAACAGCTATGTTATAAGCTGGTTCCTCGTTAGACATATCGCCAAAGGCAAACCGACCAGGAGAAGGCATTCTTCCTACTTGAGTGGAAGCAGAAAAGATTGGTTCAGAAAACGACGAGTTTACTACGGACAAAGGTTCGGAAACAATAACACGAGTATCAATCTCCGATCTAATTATTGGGGATGAGCGAGGAGGCTCCGTCGACGGTCCGTCTCTTCGATGCTTTTTGGATCTGTTATCCCGAGCGCCCTCACGGGAAGGTCGCTTCGAAGTATTACCAAAGAGGTTACTCATGGTCGGATTATGAAAATATACAAATTAATATCGAGAAGGTTTATCGACTAATTAAAAAACAAGTATTCTGTCAAGAGAGGAGTATAGCAGTAAAAACAAGTCAAGTTTTTACCTTTCGTATTTATACTACACGAAAGGACGCGTCAGACCTAAAGAAAGGGCGCGAAACAGGAAAAATGACCTTGGAGCAAACGCTAGAATATGAAAAGACACACGCATAATGATTACGGCAGATTTAATGACTTGTCTGAATTATTACGGCGAAGGTGAAAAGACACGACTGACAGAATACGAAACGTTTAGCGTACAAAGAGAAGAAAAGGTAAAATTACAATTAATACCTACGAGTAAAATAATTACAAGGATTATTCAAAAAATCACTGTTTTAAGAAGCCTGCTCGCTATCCGAAATTCTCTGGTCAGTACCGACGTCCTCAGTCATACCAATATCCTCTTCCTCTTCTTCCTCGACTTCGGGATCAACAAAAGTATTATCGAGCTCTTCATTGACGTCGGAAGGAGGAATTGGCAATGGGTTTCCAAATTCTTCGACAAGGTGAGCTAGAGGAAAACCTTGATATAGAACATCTGGGACCTCAGAAGAAGAATAAAGTTCACCATAGCGATTCAACCGAATATGAGCAGCCTTAAAATACTCTTTTCGACGATCCTCGATCATCTCCAAAGCGACCAACTGATGAATCGATTTCTTAAAAGTATTTTCAAGAAGAGGACCGACCATCCGATATACCAACGCCGTATGAACAGGAGAATTGAGGAATTCACGAACAACTCTTTCGTCGGGATTCCTACCATATCGATCCCTAAGTCCACTAAGTGGGACATCCATCTCGTACTCCTCTAAAGAAGCTTCAAGGCTTGACACTTGAGATTCCAGCTCACTAATTCGAGCCGTGCTCTGTAACTGAAATTCCTCTAACTTTCTAGCCATTTGGTTGGCCTGCTCTTGAGCACGGGAAATCTCCATCACCTTGTTTATCACTTCTTGGTCTTCGGTCCCAGTAGCACAAGTCTCTACGGTGGGAACCAAAGAAGATGTTGAGGGACCAACCTCTGAACCGGAGGATTTACGAAGCAAAGCTTTATTCTTCTCCTCCAAGAACTCGCACTGTTGTTTCCAAAGTGCATTCTCATAGGCGTATGACGCAAGACACGTCTTAGTCTGAACAAGCAAAGAGGGCAAGAAAAAGAGATGGATTAGTAAATTAAGGAAGACCCTTAAAATTATCTGTTAACATGATTAAAGGAAAAAGATATCACCTTTTCAGCATAAAGAGAAGCTCGTTGGAATTTCTCCAGAGGATCCTTATGAAGAAGTTTATTCAGATCACGAGTAAAAACACCAGACAAAAGAACACGAGTTGCCTTATCGATCGCATTCTCATTATCATCGTGGATAAGAGAGTCCTTCTCGGAATAACCAGCGGCCCTCTTTCCCTCCAAATGATCCTCGATCATTTCGACAAGGGTAGGTTTTGGATGTTTTTCTCCGACTAAAGAAGGATCCTGGCCAGAACGTCCATAATAACTCCTCTTTCTATCGACTGGATTATTAGTTGGATGAGGCTTCGACCAGGTGCGACGTCCTCGAATGCCTAAAGATGTTCTAAGATAAAGAGGAGGATAACCAGATCCCGTGCCCTGACGAATAGGGGGCTCCTGAGGAGATTCTGATGATTCCTCTCTGTCCTCTTCGGATTCATGGCCTAACTCCAACTTCCTTTTCCGTAACGCTCTCTGCTCAATAGGCGCGTTCTCCACGGATTTAGAAGATTTCGAAAGCACCATCTTTCCCTTCGAAGAGTGTCGAGAGTTTTCTACCATATCAGCTGAAAAAGAAATAAATTATAAATTAAGTACCTTCCCAATAAACAGT
Organism: Penstemon barbatus; assembly: GCA_003313485.2. Lineage (NCBI taxonomy): Eukaryota > Viridiplantae > Streptophyta > Magnoliopsida > Lamiales > Plantaginaceae > Penstemon > Penstemon barbatus. Next base: position 30,123,900 of record CM064877.1, on the reverse strand, counting down.
ATCAACGCCAGACTAAAATAAATTACTAACCAAGAAGTTCAGATGATGAATTAATGGGAAAACTATGAATGCTTAACCCCGCCTTACGAAGGAAAGCTTCCCCAATCAAAAGAGCACTTTGAAATTTGTTTGCACGCAATTCGGAGATATCAGCGATAAACTTAGCATCATCGGGAATCAGTTCGCCTGTCGCTAAGCGACCTCCGGAAATCCAACTAGAACCATGATCCCATGAAAAAGGCATGGTCGAACCATCAGCCAAACGAAGATTAGACGGAGGACGAACGAAGAAGAAATGAGATTTCCATGAAGGATTACTAGAAACAGGGGCATCAAAGATTGCTCGACTAGGCCGCTGACTAGCAAAGAAGTATCCACGATTTGAAGAACTAGAAATATTGAAGCGAAAAAGTTGCGTAAAGTTACGAAAAGAAGGTTTAAACCCCTTGGCGATCATCAAAACCGAAAAGCAAACTACAAAAGCAACGGAATTTGGAACCAGCTGTGTCAAGCACACACTAAAAGTTTTCAAAACTTCGAGAAAGAGGGGAGACAAAGGAAGACGAAGTCCGCTGTTAAAGTGAGCCGTATAAAAGGCTCGACATCCCTCCGGGGGAGTTGTGACCCTATCAGTAGAGGAAGGAAGAATTATCTCAGAACCTTCCGGAAAATATTTAGTATAGTTATTCACAACCTCCGGAAATGTCTCCGCTGTATAAGCGCAAGCGACGTCCTCAATTGGTTCAGAAATTTGAGGAACAGTACCTTTGCCCTTTTTGGCTCGGGCCGCCACATCCGCGTCAGTAAGGATCCGTACCTTAAAAGTATCCTCTACAGGAACGACGAAATCAGTTACACTAGATTGCAACTCATCCTCATTGTCGGGGGCGACAACCTCTCTAGAAGAAGATCTTCTCACAGAAGCCATATATTCTGATCCTCGGAAAACGAAGGTCGATAAAAGGAAAAATTTAGCGTGATGAACGACTAGTCAGAAAAATGATTACGAGTTATAAGGAAGTATAAAAGAGAAATGGCGAACTATAGAGTCACCTATTTATAACAAAATGAGAAAAGACGTTTCGAACTTATTGCAGCTACTGATATTCCCGCCAAAAATGGAAGGATACGAAAAGCTTCCAGAATAGACGCGTGGCGATTCGTAACTGGACAGAGAAAACGACTATCTATGATATGTAGCACTCTTTTCCTTATTTAAGATTTTTTCCCACAGGGTTTTTTCTTAAGTAAGGTTTTTAACGAGGCTCCATTCATAGAAAAGAAACAGTCGTAAAGATCTATCTACTTCTACGAGCTTCTATTATCTATACGCTCGAAGAAGTGAGGGAGTACTGATGGGGGCTATTTCGCACCCTACATATTACTCGAATCGAATGAAGAAGTTAAGATCGATTCGACCAATCCAAACAGATCGGGATCCCCTCGCAGACCCGGCCAAGCGCAGCTCTCTTCGATCAAAAGATGATACTCCGGACCCATGGAGGATACTTGGGCCGAGTCCTATTAGGACTATGATTCCTTGTAAAACTAGGTTAAACATTGTATAAATACCTAGTTAATGATTGTATTAGACAACTATGATATTCCTTTTACTTCAAGAATATACAATATTCACAGCCTAAGGCATTATAACTGAATAAGATTCATAGTATTCTGATCTCCATATTGATGTGTTATTAGCTTTATTTGTGGTTTTACTTCTTGTTCTTAATCATTGCTTTTCTTTGTGATTGATCCATCCGGAATAAAGTAACAGAGCCCTACTAAATATATACACCAATATCGTAAACCCCACCGATATTACAAATTCACTGATATACAATTAACCCGACGAAATTCGGTTAAATCAAACCTATTGCCTAAATTATGACGTAAAACATGCTGGTGCGTGTAAACCAAAGGAATATACTGGATTTTGATCAACAAAGGTCTTGACTTGCTGAAGCGAACATTATATTTATGCACGAAGGAAGCATGAGCATAACGAAGTATATCTACAGAAGGAAATTGATCAAGGCAAGAATATGCTTACAAAAAGACAATCTTTTCCAATTTAGTACTTCTCCCATTACAAAAATTTCTGCCCAAATAAATGCACAAAAGTCGGGCCACAAAAAAAAAAAAAAAAAAAAAAAAAAAAAAAAAAAAGACAGTCCAAGGCCTGCCAGGTCGAGCAAAGGTCACTGAGAAGAACGGTCAGCAGGCCGACTACCAGAAACAGCCTTCCGAGGAGTCATATAGCCAGCAAAAGCCATCAATTCTTCTTGACGCTTTAGATAACCGGCGTCATAACCTTCCTCATAGGCCTGCTGACGAGATTCTTCCGCCAGAACAGCTGCCTGAGCTAAATTATTTTTCTCCTTTTCAAGGACAACTTTTTCGGCCTCCAATTTTTGAAGATCATCTTTATCAAGTTGCAGCTGCAACTCCAAACCCCTGCTTTTAGCTTTCTCGGACTCCAACTGACCCTGAAGAACTCTCCGATAACTCCACAGTTCGTCGTTTTGCACACCCAGCTGGAGTGCAAAATACTTGCCCTAAGAACAGAAAGAATAAGAGAAACCGCCTTACAACAAGGAATTCTAAACGAAGAACAGGAAAAATATTCGAAATATGTTTACCTGCTCACATATCTTCACCAAAGATTGAACAAGGCGAACATTGGAGGTACCTTCGAGCTTCCTCAACTCGCCAGGCAAAATAGTACTCATGCCTAGGTCCCATGACAAAGCATCAGGTTCAACAGAACCAGGCAGTTCGCTGGTCAAAGGGACACCATCAGAACGTGGAGTCTCCGACAAAAGAATGTCATTAACTTGCTAAAAGATGCATCGATCATCTAATTGACGAGGAGATTCTCTCCCGTCGGGACTAACAGAGGTCTCCTTGCCCGAAGCAGAAATTACGGTTCGGCGGCCAGACCTGGAACCGGTTCGACCTCCGGAAGGTCCTCCCGATTCAAAGGAAGTAGTCATCACAGTAGTATCGCTAAACAAATAATCAGGACAATCCTGCACAATGGATTGTGTCATAGAAGGATTGACAAAAAAGCCATCACCAGTTTGCCCTCCGCTGGCGATTGGGGCAGTAGAAACGGACAAAGGAAGGGAAACAGTAAAATTCCCCCCATGAAAAACATGCTCAAAGGAAGGAGCATTTGAGCTAACAGCTATGTTATAAGCTGGTTCCTCGTTAGACATATCGCCAAAGGCAAACCGACCAGGAGAAGGCATTCTTCCTACTTGAGTGGAAGCAGAAAAGATTGGTTCAGAAAACGACGAGTTTACTACGGACAAAGGTTCGGAAACAATAACACGAGTATCAATCTCCGATCTAATTATTGGGGATGAGCGAGGAGGCTCCGTCGACGGTCCGTCTCTTCGATGCTTTTTGGATCTGTTATCCCGAGCGCCCTCACGGGAAGGTCGCTTCGAAGTATTACCAAAGAGGTTACTCATGGTCGGATTATGAAAATATACAAATTAATATCGAGAAGGTTTATCGACTAATTAAAAAACAAGTATTCTGTCAAGAGAGGAGTATAGCAGTAAAAACAAGTCAAGTTTTTACCTTTCGTATTTATACTACACGAAAGGACGCGTCAGACCTAAAGAAAGGGCGCGAAACAGGAAAAATGACCTTGGAGCAAACGCTAGAATATGAAAAGACACACGCATAATGATTACGGCAGATTTAATGACTTGTCTGAATTATTACGGCGAAGGTGAAAAGACACGACTGACAGAATACGAAACGTTTAGCGTACAAAGAGAAGAAAAGGTAAAATTACAATTAATACCTACGAGTAAAATAATTACAAGGATTATTCAAAAAATCACTGTTTTAAGAAGCCTGCTCGCTATCCGAAATTCTCTGGTCAGTACCGACGTCCTCAGTCATACCAATATCCTCTTCCTCTTCTTCCTCGACTTCGGGATCAACAAAAGTATTATCGAGCTCTTCATTGACGTCGGAAGGAGGAATTGGCAATGGGTTTCCAAATTCTTCGACAAGGTGAGCTAGAGGAAAACCTTGATATAGAACATCTGGGACCTCAGAAGAAGAATAAAGTTCACCATAGCGATTCAACCGAATATGAGCAGCCTTAAAATACTCTTTTCGACGATCCTCGATCATCTCCAAAGCGACCAACTGATGAATCGATTTCTTAAAAGTATTTTCAAGAAGAGGACCGACCATCCGATATACCAACGCCGTATGAACAGGAGAATTGAGGAATTCACGAACAACTCTTTCGTCGGGATTCCTACCATATCGATCCCTAAGTCCACTAAGTGGGACATCCATCTCGTACTCCTCTAAAGAAGCTTCAAGGCTTGACACTTGAGATTCCAGCTCACTAATTCGAGCCGTGCTCTGTAACTGAAATTCCTCTAACTTTCTAGCCATTTGGTTGGCCTGCTCTTGAGCACGGGAAATCTCCATCACCTTGTTTATCACTTCTTGGTCTTCGGTCCCAGTAGCACAAGTCTCTACGGTGGGAACCAAAGAAGATGTTGAGGGACCAACCTCTGAACCGGAGGATTTACGAAGCAAAGCTTTATTCTTCTCCTCCAAGAACTCGCACTGTTGTTTCCAAAGTGCATTCTCATAGGCGTATGACGCAAGACACGTCTTAGTCTGAACAAGCAAAGAGGGCAAGAAAAAGAGATGGATTAGTAAATTAAGGAAGACCCTTAAAATTATCTGTTAACATGATTAAAGGAAAAAGATATCACCTTTTCAGCATAAAGAGAAGCTCGTTGGAATTTCTCCAGAGGATCCTTATGAAGAAGTTTATTCAGATCACGAGTAAAAACACCAGACAAAAGAACACGAGTTGCCTTATCGATCGCATTCTCATTATCATCGTGGATAAGAGAGTCCTTCTCGGAATAACCAGCGGCCCTCTTTCCCTCCAAATGATCCTCGATCATTTCGACAAGGGTAGGTTTTGGATGTTTTTCTACGACTAAAGAAGGATCCTGGCCAGAACGTCCATAATAACTCCTCTTTCTATCGACTGGATTATTAGTTGGATGAGGCTTCGACCAGGTGCGACGTCCTCGAATGCCTAAAGATGTTCTAAGATAAAGAGGAGGATAACCAGATCCCGTGCCCTGACGAATAGGGGGCTCCTGAGGAGATTCTGATGATTCCTCTCTGTCCTCTTCGGATTCATGGCCTAACTCCAACTTCCTTTTCCGTAACGCTCTCTGCTCAATAGGCGCGTTCTCCACGGATTTAGAAGATTTCGAAAGCACCATCTTTCCCTTCGAAGAGTGTCGAGAGTTTTCTACCATATCAGCTGAAAAAGAAATAAATTATAAATTAAGTACCTTCCCAATAAACAGTATCAACGCCAGACTAAAATAAATTACTAACCAAGAAGTTCAGATGATGAATTAATGGGAAAACTATGAATGCTTAACCCCGCCTTACGAAGGAAAGCTTCCCCAATCAAAAGAGCACTTTGAAATTTGTTTGCACGCAATTCGGAGATATCAGCGATAAACTTAGCATCATCGGGAATCAGTTCGCCTGTCGCTAAGCGACCTCCGGAAATCCAACTAGAACCATGATCCCATGAAAAAGGCATGGTCGAACCATCAGCCAAACGAAGATTAGACGGAGGACGAACGAAGAAGAAATGAGATTTCCATGAAGGATTACTAGAAACAGGGGCATCAAAGATTGCTCGACTAGGCCGCTGACTAGCAAAGAAGTATCCACGATTTGAAGAACTAGAAATATTGAAGCGAAAAAGTTGCGTAAAGTTACGAAAAGAAGGTTTAAACCCCTTGGCGATCATCAAAACCGAAAAGCAAACTACAAAAGCAACGGAATTTGGAACCAGCTGTGTCAAGCACACACTAAAAGTTTTCAAAACTTCGAGAAAGAGGGGAGACAAAGGAAGACGAAGTCCGCTGTTAAAGTGAGCCGTATAAAAGGCTCGACATCCCTCCGGGGGAGTTGTGACCCTATCAGTAGAGGAAGGAAGAATTATCTCAGAACCTTCCGGAAAATATTTAGTATAGTTATTCACAACCTCCGGAAATGTCTCCGCTGTATAAGCGCAAGCGACGTCCTCAATTGGTTCAGAAATTTGAGGAACAGTACCTTTGCCCTTTTTGGCTCGGGCCGCCACATCCGCGTCAGTAAGGATCCGTACCTTAAAAGTATCCTCTACAGGAACGACGAAATCAGTTACACTAGATTGCAACTCATCCTCATTGTCGGGGGCGACAACCTCTCTAGAAGAAGATCTTCTCACAGAAGCCATATATTCTGATCCTCGGAAAACGAAGGTCGATAAAAGGAAAAATTTAGCGTGATGAACGACTAGTCAGAAAAATGATTACGAGTTATAAGGAAGTATAAAAGAGAAATGGCGAACTATAGAGTCACCTATTTATAACAAAATGAGAAAAGACGTTTCGAACTTATTGCAGCTACTGATATTCCCGCCAAAAATGGAAGGATACGAAAAGCTTCCAGAATAGACGCGTGGCGATTCGTAACTGGACAGAGAAAACGACTATCTATGATATGTAGCACTCTTTTCCTTATTTAAGATTTTTTCCCACAGGGTTTTTTCTTAAGTAAGGTTTTTAACGAGGCTCCATTCATAGAAAAGAAACAGTCGTAAAGATCTATCTACTTCTACGAGCTTCTATTATCTATACGCTCGAAGAAGTGAGGGAGTACTGATGGGGGCTATTTCGCACCCTACATATTACTCGAATCGAATGAAGAAGTTAAGATCGATTCGACCAATCCAAACAGATCGGGATCCCCTCGCAGACCCGGCCAAGCGCAGCTCTCTTCGATCAAAAGATGATACTCCGGACCCATGGAGGATACTTGGGCCGAGTCCTATTAGGACTATGATTCCTTGTAAAACTAGGTTAAACATTGTATAAATACCTAGTTAATGATTGTATTAGACAACTATGATATTCCTTTTACTTCAAGAATATACAATATTCACAGCCTAAGGCATTATAACTGAATAAGATTCATAGTATTCTGATCTCCATATTGATGTGTTATTAGCTTTATTTGTGGTTTTACTTCTTGTTCTTAATCATTGCTTTTCTTTGTGATTGATCCATCCGGAATAAAGTAACAGAGCCCTACTAAATATATACACCAATATCGTAAACCCCACCGATATTACAAATTCACTGATATACAATTAACCCGACGAAATTCGGTTAAATCAAACCTATTGCCTAAATTATGACGTAAAACATGCTGGTGCGTGTAAACCAAAGGAATATACTGGATTTTGATCAACAAAGGTCTTGACTTGCTGAAGCGAACATTATATTTATGCACGAAGGAAGCATGAGCATAACGAAGTATATCTACAGAAGGAAATTGATCAAGGCAAGAATATGCTTACAAAAAGACAATCTTTTCCAATTTAGTACTTCTCCCATTACAAAAATTTCTGCCCAAATAAATGCACAAAAGTCGGGCCACAAAAAAAAAAAAGACAGTCCAAGGCCTGCCAGGTCGAGCAAAGGTCACTGAGAAGAACGGTCAGCAGGCCGACTACCAGAAACAGCCTTCCGAGGAGTCATATAGCCAGCAAAAGCCATCAATTCTTCTTGACGCTTTAGATAACCGGCGTCATAACCTTCCTCATAGGCCTGCTGATGGGGGCTATTTCGCACCCTACACATTGCTCGTATCGAACGAAGATGTTAAGATCGATTAGACCAATCCGAGCAGATCAAGATCGTCTAACAGACCCGGCAAAGCATGGCTCTCTTCGATCTAAAGATAATAGTCCGGACCCATGAAGGATATTTGGGCCGAGTCCTATTAGGACTATGATTCCTTGTAAAACTAGGTTAAACATTGTATAAATACCTAGTTAATCATTGTATCAAACAACTACGAAATCCTCTACTTTAAGGATACTCATATATTCTCTGCCTAAGGCATTACTACTGAATAAGAATCAATATTATTCATAGTATTTCAATCTCCAGATTAAAGTGTTATTAAGCTTTCTTTGTGGTTTTGCTTCTTGTTCTTAATCATTGCTTTTCTTTGTGTTTGATCCATCCGGAATAAAGTAACAGAGCCCTACATAATATATATACACAAATATCGTAATCCCCACCTATATTACGAATTCACTGATATACAATTAACCCGACGAAATCCGGTTAAATCAGTTGGCGCCCACCGTGGGGCTAGGTTAATTATTCGAATCGACACATGGCTCGCCCAAGGAAAAGCGCTCGCGCAGGAGCGAGAAGCAATACGACCACAGGTCACAACACATCTGAAGATCCACAAGACAACAATGATAACAACAATCCAAACACCAATGAAAACCTCCCAGATACCCGTTCCCGTCAGCAGGAACACCAAGGCGGTCTTACCGGTACAATACCAGAAGAACCGGAGCTCCCCGAAATACCCGCTCCTCTCCCTGGCGCTCAGGAAAAACTGAAACAAATAGCGATGCTCTTCAAATCACTCTCTCCAGAAGAATTGCTAGTTTTAGACCAAATTCCTCGAAACGCCACAGCTCCTGGGGCAGCTCCCGCGCCAGGAGTGCCAAGGCCGAACGAACGGACCTCTCAACAAGCTGACAGCCCAGCGAGTGAGCGACGCTCGCTACACAGCCCGCAGCAGGTAAATTCAAAACCATCCGACAACCGTCCCCAAAGAAGAACTGGTCGAAGGGTGCCGCAAGCAGTTCGCAGCGGATCGAAGGAACGAACGATCATCCCAATCGAAGATGATATAGATGATACAATCCCCCATCGACCAAGAGCGACTCGATTCTCAGAACGAGAAATTGAAAGGATGGTACAAGAGCGACTTGAACAACGATTACGATCTGTGCAGAACCCGTGGGCCCGGACTTCAGAACTCCAAGAAAGCCTTGCGGCTTGCTCCCCTTTTTGCAGGGAAATAAAAGAAGCGCAGTCCATGGGACAGATCCCGGGAAGACTACCCCGATATGATGGAACCACCGACCCGGACGATTATATCTTTAGCTTTACGAACATAATGAATTTATATGCCCACTCCGCCGAATTCACCGCCAAACTAATGGTAACAACATTCGAGGGACTCGCGCTGGATTGGTTTGCCAAACAACCAGCCAACTCTATATTTAGTTTCCGAGAATTATGCAATAAACTAACGCAGCAGTTTGCCAGTCAAAAGAGGCAAAAACTTCCGATGGGCTACCTAGGAACTATACACCAACAAGAGGGAGAATCCCTAAGAAATTGGTTGGCAAGGTTCAACGTAGAATTACTCAAAATCGACTCACCGAATATCGATTACATAATTTCTATCCTCTTCGAGCTCACTAAAAATAGGCAATTCGGAAACGCCCTCAGTCGAAAACAACCAAGAACATTTGCCGACATTATGAGCTTGGCTTCTAAGTATATGACCCAAGAAGAGATGAATTCCTTTAAGGATAAAAACAAAAACAAAGCCACCACCTCAAGCTCTAAACGGCAAGATAGGTTTCCTACCCAAAAAGCTTCGGATTACGAGCGATCTTCCAGAAGAGGTAATGTTTTCCACCGACTGGAATACAACAAAGCCGATCATGACAGACAACCTAATTTCTACCAAAGACCAAGAAACCATGATCAACCAATAAGAAGCAGGGTGAATCAAGTAGAACACCCAAGGTTAAATATTCCAATGGAAGAAATATTGGAAGTCCTAGAAAGAAATAACTTGATCCCCGAAGCGAGGAAAATTGCGCAGCCAAGACCAGGCTCTCGAAACTACGATCAGTACTGCAAATACCATAGGGCACATGGACATCGAACGGAGAATTGTTTTCACCTTAAGAGAGAAGTTGAGAAACTTATCGAGCAAGGAAAACTCGACGAATACATAGAGCGAAATAATCATAGAAGGGAAAGAAGTAGAAGCCCTCGGAATGTTGATCGAAGGAGAAATTCTCATCAAAGGTCACCCGAACGCCGACCTATTCCAGAATCGAATCATGACCAGATCAATGGGACTATCCATACGATCTCCGGGGGTCCTGCGGGTGGAGATAGTCGTAACGCCCGGCGGAGAACTGCCAGGTCCATCATTGGAGACTCAAAATACCCAAAAGAAATTTGGACCCTGGAAAGCAGGCCATCAAACGATCAACAGATCAGTTTTAATGAAAGCGAAGCGCCTAAAAATATTGTCTGGGACGCAAGAGAGGATAACCCTGACTTCCCTATGGTAATATCGCTAGAAATAGCAAATTACAATGTCAAGAGAATCTTAATCGATAATGGGAGCTCAGCCAACATTATCTCCCGAGAAGTTTTAGCCCAAATGGACTTGGGACAGATAAACTTGCAGAAAGTAGCTACGCCATTAATAGGATTCGGGGGGTCCGAAATCATCCCCAGCGGAACGATAACCTTAAGCGTATCGCTCGGAAAAATACCCCACCGAACAGTAAAGCTAGTGAAATTTTTAGTAGTAGAGACCCCATTCGCTTATAATGCGATATTGGGACGACCTGCTCTCAATCTATTCCGAGCTGTTGTCTCTACTTATCATCAGAAGATAAAGTTTCCAACCGATACAGGCATCGGAGAAATAACAAACGACCATTGCATGGCTTGGGACTGCTATAGTACTTCGTTAACGATGAAAGAACATCCTAAGTCCGTTACTCCGAGCAAGAGAAAGATCGAAGGCGATCTCATTAGAAACGAGGTTGAAATTCCTAGTACTGATCGACTAGATAAAAAGGGGAAAGAACCGCTAGACTTATCTTTGAAACCCCCAGAACACAAAGATATAATTCTAGTAGATGGCGACTCATCCAAAAAGACAAGAATTGGTACAGAGTTGAGCGAACAAGGAGAAATAATGCTGATCGACTTCCTCAGAAACAATGCTGATGTCTTCGCCTGGAGTGCAAATGATATTGAAGGAATTGATCCTCGAATAATCAAGCATTCCCTAAAAATAGATCCTTTGGCGAAACCCGCCAGGCAGAAAAAGAGAAATCATGGACCGGTGAAAGATAAAATTATCAAAGCCGAGGTCGAAAGGTTGCTCGAGGCAAAACAAATCCGAGAAATTCATTTCTCGGAATGGCTATGCAATGTCGTACTAGTCGCTAAAGGAGATAAAAAAGATAATAAATGGAGGATGTGTAATGATTTCACCGACCTCAACAAATTGTGTCCGCGTGACCCTTACCCCCTGCCAAGGATCGACTTATTGGTCGACTCGACGGCTGGCTTCGCATTATTCAGTATGATGGACGCCTTCCAAGGGTTTTACCAAATATACATGGATGAGCGGGATCAGGAGAAGACCGCGTTCATAACCGAGCAGGGAGTTTATTGTTTCATAGTGATGCCGTTCGGCTTAAGAAATGCCGGAGCTACTTACCAAAGGTTAGTAAACCTAATGTTCAAAGAATTAATCGGAGAACTGATGGAAGTCTACGTGGACGACATGCTGGTCAAAAGTATGAACGAAGCAGATCATGTAAAGCATCTAGATCGATGCTTTCAAATCTTAAGAAAATATCGTATGAAGTTAAACCCCGCAAAATGCACCTTTGGGGTCAAATCAGGAAAATTCTTGGGATATCTAGTTCACCAACGCGGAATCGAAGCCAATCCAGAAAAAATCCGAGCCATAACTGAAATGAAACCTCCTAAAACTATCTCTCAAGTACAAAGCCTAGTGGGAAAAATCGTAGCCTTAAATAGATTTATATCAAAGTCCGCAGACAAAAGCCTCCCTTTTTTCCAAACTCTCCGAAAAGCAAAGAACTTTGTTTGGACTCAAGAATGCGATCACGCCTTCGAGCAGCTCAAAGTGTATTTGACGACACCTCCGATGTTGGCAAAACCAACGGAAGGAGAACCGTTATACATGTACATCTCCATCTCCAATGCAGCGATCAGTTCGGTACTAATCAAAATCGAGGGCTCGGATCATAAGCCTGTATATTATCTCAGCAAATTATTACAGGGGGCGGAGAAGAATTACTTAGAAATAGAAAAATTCACGCTGGCCCTAGTGGTGGCCGCACGAAAACTCCGACCTTACTTCTTAACTTACAAAATCATCGTTCTGACGAATCAGCCACTAAGGCAAGTTCTAGCAAAACCGGAAGCTTCCGGTCGACTAATTAAATGGGCCATCGAACTCAGTCAGTTCGAGGTAGACTACAAACCGAGGATTGCCATCAAGGCCCAAGTGTTGGCCGATTTTATATTAGAAACACCGACACAGGCTACGGAATCATCAAGCTGCCTCAGCAACGATGTCCTGATCATTGAAGATCAAACTTGGCTAATGCACGTCGATGGTGCTTCATGCCGAGAAGGAGGAGGCGCCGGAATCAACTTCACCGGACCAAACAAGGAAGATTTAAATTACGCAATAACACTAGAGTTCGTTGTGACAAACAATGAAGCTGAATATGAAGCGTTAATCGCAGGAATGGAAATGGCGATCAAAGCCAATATAAAAAGTCTTAAAGTACTAACTGATTCAGAATTAGTGCAAAGGCAGATAGAAGGCCTATACGACGCTAAGGAATTCAACATGGTCAAATACCTCGCCAAAGTGAAGACTCTGGCCGAGAAATTTGAAAGTTTTAGTATCCAGAACATCCCACGTTCGGAAAATAAATGGGCCGATCAGTTATCAAAATTCACGGGATCCCATGACGGAAAGACCGAACGGGTGATCAACTGGTTGATCTCTAATACACCAGCAATTGACATCGATGAAACACCAGCAGTGGATATAATGGAAATCGAAGAAGCCGAAGGGAACTGGATGACCCCTATGATAGACTATCTTCGAGAAGGAAAATTACCACCCGATCAAAATGAAGCTCGGAAAATAAAATATCGAGCTCCGAAATATACACTCATAGAAGGAAAACTCTACCGAAGATCAGTATCAGGGATTCTTCTAAAATGCGTACCTGAATCACAAACCCTCGATATACTACGAGAAATACATGATGGGGATGCAGGAAATCACAGCGGATCAAGAGCATTGGCTTTAAAATGTCTCAGGACAGGTTACTATTGGCCGACCATCAATAAAGATGCCGCTCAATATGTCCAAGAATGTCACCACTGCCAGATCCATGCTAACATATGCCATCGACCAGCAGAAAATATGCACCCTATTCCGGTTTGTTGGCCATTCGATCAATGGGGAATGGACATCGTGGGACCTTTCCCAGTGGCCAGATCCAAGAAAACCTATGTCCTGGTCGCTGTAGAATACTTCAGCAAATGGATAGAATGCGTCACTCTCGCACGAATAACCCAATTCCAAGTTATCAATTTCCTATGGAAATTCATTGTTTGTCGATTCGGCATCCCTAGGATCCTTATCTCCGATAATGGAACTCAGTTCGCTGGGAAACAGATAATAGAATGGTGTACAAAACTTGGAATTCAACAAAATTTTACCTCGGTAGGACATCCTCGAGCAAATGGACAAACTGAGGTAGCAAACCGAGAGATAATAAAATCTTTGGAAAAAAGATTAGGAGCAGCCAAAGGAAAATGGCTAGATGAACTCCCAGGAGTATTATGGGCTAATCGAACGACAGTAAGGAGCTCAACTGGGGAAACCCCATTTAGCTTGGTATATGGGTCGGAAGCGGTTATCCCTGTGGAAACCCTAATCCCAACGCCAAGAGTAGAAATGTTCGACGATGAAGAAAATGAAAAGTCAAGAGAAAACGACATTGATTTAACAGAAGCTTTAAGGGACAAAGCTGCTGTACGCTTACAAGCCACTAAAGCTAATATGGAGAAAGCATATAATCAAAAAGTACGCATCCGAACCTTCAAAGAAGGAGATTTGGTCTTGAAAAAGGTAGAAGTATCCAAGCATGTGGGAAAGTTACAACAAAATTGGGATGGACCTTACATCGTCATTGGTGTGGGGAAGAAAGGTTCATACAGAATTGCCCATTTGGATGGAACTGCCTTACCAAGAACATGGAATGCTGTCAACCTTAGGAAATACTATGGTAAATAAATTTTAGCATATTATAATGCATTTTTTACTTTTTACTTTATCAAATTTCAATCTTTGTAATAAAGGCCTTGGCCTAAAAGTTCAATTATTAAAGATTTCTTTGGCACTCTATATACATCGATTATATCGGTTAAACATTCATCGAAATCACGCATACATATTATACAAAAACGAGTCGAGTAAACATTGATCCGCTCAATAAAAACTCCTCGATATATCGAAAATACTTTTGGGGTTAAGAACCTAAGTATAATCAAAAACGAGTCGAGTAAACATTGATCCGCTCAATAAAAACTCCTCGATATACTCAACGATCAAAAAGACTTTTTGGGTTAAAAACCTAAGTCTAAAAACGAGTCGAGTAAACATTGATCCGCTCAATAAAAACTCCTCGATATATCAAAAAGACTTTTTGGTTAAAAACCTAAGTCTACAATCAAAAACGAGTCGAGTAAACATTGATCCGCTCAATAAAAACTCCTCGATACATCCAAAAGACTTTTTGGTTAAAAACCTAAGTCTACAATCAGAAACGAGTCGAGTAAACATTGATCCGCTCAATAAAAACTCCTCGATACATCAAAAAGACTTTTTGGTTAAAAACCTAAGTCTACAAACAGAAACGAGTCGAGTAAACATTGATCCGCTCAATAAAAACTCCTCGATATATCAAAAAGACTTTTTGGTTAAAAACCTAAGTCTACAATCAAAAACGAGTCGAGTAAACATTGATCCGCTCAATAAAAACTCCTCGATACATCAAAAAGACTTTTTGGTTAAAAACCTAAGTCTACAATCAGAAACGAGTCGAGTAAACATTGATCCGCTCAATAAAAACTCCTCGATATATCAAAAAGACTTTTTGGTTAAAAACCTAAGTCTACAATCAAAAACGAGTCGAGTAAACATTGATCCGCTCAATAAAAACTCCTCGATATATCAAA
>CM064877.1:29738709-30108879 GCA_003313485.2 Penstemon barbatus | reverse complement strand
TCATCGAAATCACGCATACATATTATACAAAAACGAGTCGAGTAAACATTGATCCGCTCAATAAAAACTCCTCGATATATCGAAAATACTTTTGGGGTTAAGAACCTAAGTATAATCAAAAACGAGTCGAGTAAACATTGATCCGCTCAATAAAAACTCCTCGATATACTCAACGATCAAAAAGACTTTTTGGGTTAAAAACCTAAGTCTAAAAACGAGTCGAGTAAACATTGATCCGCTCAATAAAAACTCCTCGATATATCAAAAAGACTTTTTGGTTAAAAACCTAAGTCTACAATCAAAAACGAGTCGAGTAAACATTGATCCGCTCAATAAAAACTCCTCGATACATCCAAAAGACTTTTTGGTTAAAAACCTAAGTCTACAATCAGAAACGAGTCGAGTAAACATTGATCCGCTCAATAAAAACTCCTCGATACATCAAAAAGACTTTTTGGTTAAAAACCTAAGTCTACAAACAGAAACGAGTCGAGTAAACATTGATCCGCTCAATAAAAACTCCTCGATATATCAAAAAGACTTTTTGGTTAAAAACCTAAGTCTACAATCAAAAACGAGTCGAGTAAACATTGATCCGCTCAATAAAAACTCCTCGATACATCAAAAAGACTTTTTGGTTAAAAACCTAAGTCTACAATCAGAAACGAGTCGAGTAAACATTGATCCGCTCAATAAAAACTCCTCGATATATCAAAAAGACTTTTTGGTTAAAAACCTAAGTCTACAATCAAAAACGAGTCGAGTAAACATTGATCCGCTCAATAAAAACTCCTCGATATATCTAAAGACTTTTTGGTTAGAAACCTAAGTCTGCAATCAAAAACGAGTCGAGTAAACATTGATCCGCTCAATAAAAACTCCTCGATATATCTAAAGACTTTTTGGTTAGAAACCTAAGTCTACAATCAAAAACGAGTCGAGTAAACATTGATCCGCTCAATAAAAACTCCTCGATATACTCAACAAGACTTTTTGGGTTGAAAACCTAAGTCTAATTAAAAACGAGTCGAGTAAACATCGATCCGCTCGATAAACACTCCTCGAACTATTTACAAAGATCAAAAGGACTTTTTGGGTTAAAAACCTAAGTTCTAAATCAAAAACGAGTCGAGTAAACATTGATACACTCAATAAAAACTCCTCGATATATCAAAAATACTTTTGGGGTTAATAACCTAAGTATAATCAAAAACGAGTCGAGTAAACATTGATCCACTCAATAAAAGCTCCTCGCTCAAGCTTATCGATCTAAATACTTTTTGGTTAAAAACCTAAGTGTACAGTCATAAATGAGTTGAGTAAACATTGATCCGCTCAATAAAAACTCCTCGATATATCAAAAAGACCTTTTGGGTTAAACAAAAAACCTAAGTTCTAAATCATAACAAGTCGAGTAAACATTGATACGCTCAATAAAAACTCCTTGATCTCTCCCTAATGATCTAAATGATCTGCTAACACTCCTGAAGTTTTGAAGATAGACAAAGAATAACACAGTCTGCTCGGATAAAGCTACTCATAAGTAAATTATGACAGAATTAACGACAAGGAAGATATAAGGAATAAAGTATATTTTATTCATCAAATTTGTTACATACAAAAGTCCTACGTTACAAGGATCTACATACTACTTAAAGATCATTACAATGATTTAAATGAGATAATCCTCTATTATCGGCGATCTTCACGACAATGTCCACGGAAACACCAATCTCCTCCCTAGTACCTCGTCGATTATAATAAACCACCTAAGAAGCATGCTGCTCAGGATGGTCGACTTCTTTGGTTCGACGGCCAGGCTCTGAAGATCAAATGTTCTTCCAGACGAAATGAACATTACCAGCCAGATAGCTAAGTAATGCTCACTCACCCGCAAGAAGATACTGCTTTTACTTTATCTATAAAACATTTTACTCTATAGCAGCATCTCTTCGGGACCGTCGTGAAAACGGTAACTTTACCAGCCACCCCGCTGGTCTATCACTCCTGAGGTTACATCGAAGAACAGGGGTGACTGGCAAGTATGAACCCACAATGTGCAAACGGAAACCACGGACCTCTAGCATGATGAAGACTAATGCAGAGATCTCATGGGACCCGTCGATACAAGGTAGGCCTGACATGGGACCCGTCAATACAAGACTGGGAACAACTTCACTATTTTGAATAAATAAATCATGATAATGTGATTTTTTGAAGACAATGGGATCAGAGGGCAGAATAAAATCTAAGGAATTCGTGATCTCCATCTTTTTGGGAAATTGCAAATGAAGAATATGAGTCACCCCCTATTTATAGGGGCAGATCCAAGGGATCCAACGGCTGAAAAATATTTGATCAACGGATACAGATACGACCCTTTGACTCCCCGTAATAAATGCAAATAAGTTGGAACGGCACCATCTATTCGCCTCAACTGATCGACAACGAGAAAATTCTTGGATCGAAGCGATCACCAAATAACACGAGTAAACCTAAAGAACTCCAGACCGGTCATACTGGGACGATCATACTTCATGGTCGATAGCTTCTAAACCTAGAAGCCACAAGCGATCTTGAAAATCACAGCAAAAAAGGACGGTCGCTCGATAGAAAATAGAGGATAAAAGACCGAACCCTTCACCATACGAGGGACGTCACTGCCTCATACATCATATGGAAGACCATTGACTAAGCTATACAGAAACTCCTATGGAGTCCAAGATATCTGACATAGAAATCAGGAGAATAGTCCTCCTTAGTCTACATGGCAAAGACGTCACTGCCTAACATACCAAAGAATTGCTTAAGGAGGTCTGAACAAGATAGATCTGGCCATGAACGCTACATTTTCCAATTCCTCCCATATCAAGAAAGTGATATAATGGTACACTAGCCAAGGAACATATCGTTCAAAAATTGATTCTGGGAAATATAAGGGTTTGGAAAAGATTGAAAGGAACATTTTTCAGTAGAATGACATAAAGAAAACCAAGGATCAACAAAGGGATAATAACCTCCTTATATAAGATTCGGATCACAAAAAGACAAAAGTACAAGGCTTAGATCGAGCATCGACCAAGATGATGCACTTTTTCGATATGAATAACCTATTGCCAAAATTGTGACGTAAAATATACGGGTGCATACTGGATTTTGATCAACAAAAGGCCCTAACTTGCTGAAGCAAACATTTATGCAAAAAAGGAAGCATGAGCATAACAAAGTATACATACGAAAGACAATTATACTGGATAAAGTCTGCCTACAAAAGATCATCGTTTCCAATTTCTCCTCCCATTACAAAAATTTCAGCCCAAGTAACTACACAAAACTCGGGCCATAAAAAAAAAAAAAAAAAAAAAAAAAAAAAAAAAAAAAAAAAGAGACAGTCCAAGGTCTGCCAGGTCGAGCAAAAGTCACTGAGAAGAACGGTCAGCAGGCCGACTACCAGAAACAGCTTTCCGAGGAGTCAGACTCCCAGCAAAAGCCATTAATTCTTCTTGACGCTTTAGATAACCGGCGTCATAACCTTCCTCATAAGACTGCCGACGAGATTCTTCCGCCAGAACAGCTGCCTGAGCTAAATTGTCTCTCTCCTTTTCAAGGACAACTTTTTCGGCCTCCAATTTTTGAAGATCATCTCTATCAAGTTGCAGCTGCAACTGTAAACCTCTGCTTTTAGCTTTCTCGGACTCCAACTGACTCTGAAGAGCTGTCCGACGATTCCACAGTTCGTCATTTTGCACACCCAGTTGGAGCGCAAAATATTTGCCCTAAGAACAGAAAGAATAAGAGAAATCGCCTTACAACAAGGAATTCTAAAACAAAGAACAGAAAAAATATTCGAAATATGTCTACCTGCTCACATATCTTCACCAAAGATTGAACAAGGCGAAGATTGGAGGTGCCTTCGAGCTTCCTCAACTCGCCAGGCAGAATAGTACTCATGCCCAGGTCCCATGACAAAGCATCAGGTTCAACAGAACCAGGCAGCTCGCTGGACAAAGGGACACCATCCGAACGAGGAGTCTCCGACAAAAGAATGTCATCAACTTGTTGAAGGATGCATCGCTCATCTAACTGACGAGGAGATTCTCTCCCATCGGGACTAACAGTGGTCTCCTTACCAGAAGCAGAAATTATGGTTCGGCGGCCAGACCCGGAACCAGTTCGACCTCCGGAAGGTCCTCCAGACTCAAAGGAGGTAGTCATCACAGTAGTATCATCAAACAAAAATTCTGGGCAATCCTGCACAATAGATTGTGCTACGGAAGGATTAACAAATAAATTATCGCCAGTTTGCCCTCCGCTAGTGATTGGGGCAGTGGAAATAGACAAAGGAAGGGAGATAGCAAAATCCCCTCCATGAAAAACATGCTCAAAGGAAGGAGCATTTGAACTAACAGCAATATTGTAAGCAGGTTCCTCGCTCGACATATTGCCAAAGGCATACCGACCAGGAGAAGGCATTCTTCCTACTTGAGTGGAAGCAGGAAGGATTGGTTCAGAAAAAGACGAGTCTACCGCAGAGAAAGGCTCGGAAACAATAACACTGGTATCGATCTCCGACCTAAATGTTTGGGACGAACGAGGAGGTTCCATCGACGGACCATCTCTTCGATGCTTTTTGGACCTATTATCACGAGCGCTCTCTCGAGAAGGTCGCTTCGAAGTATTGCCAAAAAGGTTACTCATCGTCGGATTATGAAAAAGCACAATTTAATATCGAGAAGATTTATCGACTAACTAAAAGACGAGTATTCTATCCAGAGAGAAGTATAGCAGTAAAAACAAGTCAAGGTTTTACCTTTCGTATTTATACTACGCGAAAGGACGCGACAGACCTAAAGAAAGGGCGCGAAACAGCTAATATGACCTTGGAGCAAACGCTGGAATATGAAAAGACACACGCATAATGATTACGCCAGATTTAATGACTTGTCTGAATTATTACGGCGAAGCCGAAAAGACACGACTGTCAGAATACAAAACACTTAGCGTACATAGAGAAGAAACGGTAAAATTACAATTATTACATACGAGTAAAATAATTACAAGAGTTATTCAAGAAATCACTATCTTAAAGAGCCTGCTCACTATCCGAAACTCTCTGGTCGCTACCGACGACCTCGGTTGTACCAATGTCCGCTTCCTCTTCTTCCTCGACTTCGGGATCAACAAAAGTATTATCGAACTCTTCATTCACATCAGAAGGAGGAATGGGCAATGGATTTCCAAATTCTTCGACAAGGTGAGCTAGAGGAAGACCTTGATATAGAACATCTGGGACCTCGGAAGAAGAATAAAGTTCACCATACCGATTCAACCGAATATGAGCGGCCCTGAAATACTCTTTCCGACGATCATCGATCATCTTCATAGCGACCAGCTGATGAATCGCTTTCTTAAAAGTATTTTCAAGTAAAGGGCCGACCATCCGATACACCAACGCCGTGTGAACAGGAGAATTGAGGAATTCGCGAACGGCACTTTCATCAGATTTCCTGACATATCTATCTCTTTGCCTAAGGGGGACATCGTTTTCATACTCCTCTAAAGAAGCCTCGAGGTTTAACACTTGAGATTCCAGCTCACTAATTCGAGCCGTGCTCTGCAACTGAAATTCCTCTAACTTTCTAGCCATTTGATTGGCCTGCTCTTGAGCACGAGAAACCTCCATCACCCTATGCAACACTTCTTGGTCGTCGGTCTCGGCAGCACGAGTTTCTACGACGGGAACAGAAGAAGATGTCGAGGGACCAACCTCTGAACCAGAAGATTTATGAAGTAAAGCTTTATTCTTCTCCTCCAAGAACTCGCACTGTTGTTTCCAAAGTGCATTCTCATAGGCGTATGACGTAAGACACGTCTTAGTCTGAACAAGTAAAGAAGGCAAGAAAAAGAGATGGATTAAGTAAACTAAGGAAGACACTTAGAGTTTTCTATTAACATAATTAAAGGAAAAGGATATCACCTTTTCAGCATAAAGACAAGCTCGTTGGAATTTCTCCAGAGGATCCTTATGAAGAAGTTTGTTCAAATCACGGGTAAAAACACCTGACAAAAGAACACGAGTTGCCTTATCGATTGCGTTCTCATTATCATCATGGATAAGAGAGTCCTTCTCGGAATAACCAGCGGCTCTCTTTCCCTCCAAATGTTCCTCGATCATTTCGACAAGAGTAGGTCTTGGGTGCTTTTCTCCGACTAAAGAAAGATCCTGGCCGGAACGCCCATAACAAGTCCTCTTCCTATCGACTGGGTTATTAGTTGGATGAGGTTTCGACCAGGAATGACATCCTCGAACACCTAAAGATGTCCTAAGAGAAAGAGGAGGATAACCAGGTCCCGTGCCCTGACGAATAGGGGGCTCCTGAGGAGATTCTGAAGATTCCTCTCTGTCCTCCTCGGATTCATGGCCTAACTCCAACTTCCTTTTTCGGGACGCCCTCTGCTCGATGGGCGCATTCTCAGCGGATTTAGAAGATTTGGAAAGGACCATCTTTCCCTTCGAAGAATGTCGAGAATTCTCTACCATATCAGCTGAAAAAGAAATTAATCATAAATTATGTACCTTCCCAATAAATGATATCGTCACTACACTAAGATCAAATGAATTACTAACCAAGAGGTTCAGATGGTGTATTGATTGGGAAACTATGAATGCTTAACCCCGCCTTACGAAGGAAAGCTTCCCCGATCAGAAGAGCGCTTTGGTATTTATTTGCACGCGATTCGAAGATATCAGCAATAAACTGTACATCGTCAGGAACAAGTTCACCAGTCGGAGAGCGACCTCCTGGAATCCAACTAGAATCATGATCCCATGAAAAAGGGACACTCGTACCATCCGCTAAACGAAGATTAGACGGAGGACGAACAAAGAAGAAATGAGATTTCCATAAGGGATTACTAGAAACAGGGGCATCAAAGATTGCTCGGCTAGGTCGTTGGCTAGCGAAGAAATATCCACGATTTGAAGAACTAGAAATGTTAAAGCGAAAAAGTTGTGTAAAATTGCGGAAAGAAGGTTTAAACCCCTTAGCGATCATCAAAACTGAAAAGCAAACTATAAAAGCAACGGAATTAGGAACCAGCTGTGTCAAGCACACACTAAAAGTTTTCAAAACTTCCAGAAAGAGGGGAGATAAAGGAAGACGAAGCCCACAATTAAAGTGAGCCGTATAAAAAGCTCGACATCCCTCCGGGGGAGATGTAACCCTATCAGTAGGGGAAGGAAGAACTATCTCAGAACCTTCCGGGAAATATTTGATGTAACTATTCGCAACCTCCGGAAATGTCTCCGCCGTATAAGCACAAGCAACATCCTCAATTGGTTCAGAAACTTGAGGAACAGTACCTTTGCCCTTTTTGGCTCGGGCCGCCACATCCGCGTCAGTAAGGATCCGTACCTTAAAAGTATCCTCAACAGGGATGGCATAATCAGTTACGCTAGATTGCAATTCCTCCTCATTGTCGGGGGCGACAATCTCTCTAGAAGAAGACCTTCTCACAGAAGCCATATATTATTCTCGGAGAATGAAGGTCGATAAACAGAAAAACTTAGCGTGACGAGCGACTAGTCAAGAAAATGAGTACAAGTTATAAGGAAGTATAAAAGAGAAAAGGCGAACTATAACGTCACCTATTTATAAGAAGATAAGAAAAGACGTTTCGAACTTATTGCGGCTACTGAAATTCCCGCCAAAAACGGAAGGACATAAAAAGCTTCCAGAATAGACGCGTGGCGATCCGTAACTAGACAAAGAAAACGACTATCTATGATATGTAGCACTCTTTTCCTTATTTAAGATTTTTTCCCACAGGGTTTTTTCTTAAGTAAGGTTTTTAACGAGGCTCCATTCATAGAAAAGAAACAGTCGTAAAGATCTATCTACTTCTACGAGCTTCTATTATCTATACGCTCGAAGAAGTGAGGGAGTACTGATGGGGGCTATTTCGCACCCTACACATTGCTCGTATCGAACGAAGATGTTAAGATCGATTAGACCAATCCGAGCAGATCAAGATCGTCTAACAGACCCGGCAAAGCATGGCTCTCTTCGATCTAAAGATAATAGTCCGGACCCATGAAGGATATTTGGGCCGAGTCCTATTAGGACTATGATTCCTTGTAAAACTAGGTTAAACATTGTATAAATACCTAGTTAATCATTGTATCAAACAACTACGAAATCCTCTACTTTAAGGATACTCATATATTCTCTGCCTAAGGCATTACTACTGAATAAGAATCAATATTATTCATAGTATTTCAATCTCCAGATTAAAGTGTTATTAAGCTTTCTTTGTGGTTTTGCTTCTTGTTCTTAATCATTGCTTTTCTTTGTGTTTGATCCATCCGGAATAAAGTAACAGAGCCCTACATAATATATATACACAAATATCGTAATCCCCACCTATATTACGAATTCACTGATATACAATTAACCCGACGAAATCCGGTTAAATCAAGAAATAAAGCAAGATTAGTTGTTGTTGCTCCCAAGTGGTCAGATGAGGTCTAGAGGGGGGGTGGTGAATAGACCTCTGAAAATTTTATCAAATTTTAACTTTAAAACTTTTTGCTTAACTGTAAGTAGACTATGATGTTATAGAACAGTAAGCTGACAAAGCTGATCGCGAACAAATCTTTGAACAGCTTGGTTGACCACTAATCTGATAATCACTTAGCTGATTTAGTCAAAATAAGTTTTAACACCAGAATACTTGCAGCGGATATTTAAAGTATTTTTCACAAGTAGGTTGGTGGATTGAAAGATTTTATCCCCAGTTTTATCAGAACTCCTTTAAAATCTTTTCAAACAGTTTTATCAAAGTGTTTTTATGCAAACTGAAAATATGCAAGAAAAAATGCAAGGTAAAAACACAAGGATTTTTATAGTGGTTATATAGATGTAAATCCTTTAGTCCACTCTACCAAGTCACACAGATCTTGGGTTATACTATAATCACTAAGTTTACAGTATACTCTGCTTGCGTCGATCAACAAATGAAACGACCTATTCTACAGAGACTTATCACTCACAAAGACGGATATGTACTCCTCACAACACTCTCTTTACAGATTCACTCAGAAAATGTATTCTATTTAATTTCAACAAGCTTCTGTCAACAAATGACTTCAGCAGGCGAGTGAGCTGTTCTTGATCTTCTTGAGACTTAGAAAATATTTTGCTTCGTAATTGATTTCTCAGTTGTTCTGTTGTTGTGTAGCTCCTTTTCTTTCGTCTCTTCAGCTATTTATACTCACACATTAGAATTATGTCCATTGAAGAGAGACACAATTCAAATTTCTTGGTTTCTGGTCCTTAATTTCCACGAACGGCTCTCTGCACAGTGACAATAGTGCAAACAGTACTTTCTGTCAGATAGCATTTAATGCACCGAGCTGATACGAGGTATTTCTTTAATCATTTGCCATTAATATCCTCGGACTTCATCATTTATTACTCTAAGGGCATTTATTACCGTTGAGGAGACTTCTTGATCCTTTACACTCGGCTGATAAGAACACAAGTCTGATGACGAGCAGAGCTAATCCCTTACTTGAACAAACCTGATTTGAGTCGACTGATCTTCACCAATCTGATTTTGTCCTTCAGCAGATCAGTAGTCTTCTGGACCTTGAATATTTGACCCTTCTGATTGTCTTCTTTACATGGTCTAAATTCTTCTAAGGGATTTCAACTAAGTTTTTCATAATTAGCTGATCTTGATGTGCTTTGGAAATCATTAAAACCTCCCTTAACTTCTCTAACTTCAATGCACTCTTATCTTCATCTTCATCCAACAATTTCCCCTATTTTGATGATGACAAAACATCAGCTAAGTACCTGTTACCTAAACTAAAGTTTTAATCCTCAAGATTTCCGAGATAGAAATGTATGTTGGAGTGAAAACTTGAACTTGTATAAATGATTTGAAAATTATTACAAGTCACAGGTCTTTTTCAGATGAGATAACTGAAAGAAGATAAAGTAAACTGATACAATGATAAGATAATCTATTCTAATCATCAACTTCTTCACTTCCTTCTTCAATTTCCTCATATTCATACTCAGATTCATCATCTTCTTCTTCTTCATCAATTACCTCATCAGCGAGCAAATTTTCCTTAGCAGCTTCCATCTTCTGCTTCATTTCTCTTTCACGCTTGACTTTCTGTTCTGCTTCAGCAATTCTTCTCTTCAGACGATCAACGTTTTTAAACTTGGTAAACGGATCCAGTTGCTCTTCAGGAGTGTCCTTTTCTGCAGCCAATTCTTTATCAGACTTGACTGGTTCCTTAGGATCTTCTTCAGAGTCTTCATCACAGCTTCCTTGTTCAGCTTCTCCCTCTCCTTCAGCCTTTTCTTCAAGTGCTTGTTTCTCTGGCTCTTCTGATTTTTCTTGAGCAGCAGCATAGTCTTCTTAAGCAGCTTGATCAGTTGTCTCTTCTCTTTTCTTTTCCCCCTTTTTTGTCATCATCAGGGTTAATAGAAGGGTTGAGTCCAACAGCCTGGATCTGGGCAGCAGCACACAAGTTTTTGATGTTCTGGTCCATTTCATCCTATCTTCTGTTGAGATGATTCAGAGTAGATGTGATGTTGCCAGTCTGATCATTGACATAATCAACATTCAGTTGTAAAGTAGAGATCTCTTGTTGGACTTTATTGATAGACTTTTGAACTTCTTCTACCAATAACAGATTATTTGCAGTCTCTGCATTTCCAACTTGAATGAACGTCTCAGTTAGATGAGCAATAGTATCTTCATTTCTCTTCAAGCTAGCATGAAGATGACCAACATCAACTTTGACATCTTCAATACTTCTATTCATATCCAAAATACTGTTTGTCATCCTGAGAGTATTGTCTTTTGGCAATGGGAAGTTGTCAATGGCATCCTTAACCATTTTTGCAGTTTCCTTCTGCATTTGCTCCATCTACATTATGTTCCTCTCTTCAGTTTCCTTCAAAGAATTTTCAAGCATCATTTGGAAGGCTTCCATCAGTGATGAGTGCTTATCAGCTGTTGGAATGGAGGGTGATGCAGTCTGATCTTCTTCTTCTTCCTGGTGGACAGGAGCGTCTTTCAGAGCAGGTTCTTCTTCATTTTTCTCCTTAGCTTTCCACTCAATGGCTAAGGGTTCTTTATCAGCAGTCTGCTCCTGGACTTCTTCAATGATCTGATTTGCAAGAGTTCCATCTTCATTTACAACAATCGTCTGACGGATTATCATGAATACTGGTAGACAACTGGCAGCAGGTGTAACTTTGTGTAACTCTTGATACTGTCTTATTTCTTTGCCAAAAGTAATCTGTTGTACACTAGGTAGAGTAGGCAGATCACTTGAAGATCCTTGTCCATATCTTGATTTAGCAGCCCACTTCTCCAAAGCAGTCATAACAGCAATTTGCACAGCTCTCCTTATAGGATCATCTTGCTTTATTCTTTTGGCTGGCAATGCATTAGAGATGGTTTTGGCTTCTTCAGTAGCAAACTCCTGTGCATATTTATGCATCACATCTCTTACATAATCAGGATTCAGTGCTTTGGTGATGGAAGTAGTTTTCAGCCAACTGAGGACCCATTTTTCCTCATTGCAAACTCTTCCCAGCTCTGTATCTCTTCAACAGACTTGTTCATCCTGTAATCACCCCATTTTATATATCTTTCCTTTTCTTGGGTAAACAGGGATCTACACATCAGCTTCTTGTCAAAGTAAGCCAGGGCAGATTCAAATTTGTTGAAAACAGCAGGGTCAATGTTAACAATTTCAAAAGCTCTTCTCACCTCAAACTTTTTCTTTTCTTGTTTCATGCCAGCAGGCATTTTCTTCGTGGCATTCATAGATTCACCAATCTTGATGCCACCATCAATGTTTGGGCCGTGAGAGTCTTTCTTGCTGAGCTCAAGCACAAGTGCCAACTCTGCATCTTCAGCAGCTTTGCGTTCAGTCTCAGTCATTTTTCTCCTTTGTTCTTCTTTTTCAGCTTCAATTTTGCTGAGCTTAATGACCCTTTGCTCTTCTTGTTCGTCTCTTTTCCTCTGCTCTGCTTCCTCTCTATTTTTCTTATCAGCAGCAGACACCTTCTTTCTTCTGATAATCATCTTTCTTTTTCCTTTCTTCTTATCAGCTGTCTGTGCTTCTTTAGCAGGAGCAGGTTCAGGACCAGTAGATGCAAGTTGTGCAACTGCAAGCGATCAGACGAGTAAACTTGTACTTATCTGATGGGACTACTATCCGAAGGACAGACTCTTACCAGTGAAAGCCAATAACTGGTAACCTTCCTCGACTGTTTGTCAATCCAGCTAGATAATCTTCAATCTTCAAACTTTTGATCTTCTGATGAAAACATAACTTTAACTAACTTTCATCCACAAATTTCATCTCTTAATCAGAAATATCGCTAGTCTTACACGTTCCCCCTGACTTTAAGAATCCATAAATTAACTAGTCTGTTGAGAGTTAACCTTGAAGATAATAAGATGAGTAAGCTGATGAACTTCAGTCTTCTGTTGAGTTCCCCCTCAGCTTATGCATCCAAATTTAGTAGGCCTAGTTCAGCTCTTAAAGTTGAAAACATTGCATCACTCAGAGGTTTTGTGAAGATGTCAATGATCTGATTATCAGTATGAACATGTTCTAATATGACATTTGCTTTTTCCACATGATCTCTTATGAAGTGATGTTTGATCTCTATATGTTTTGTACTTGAATGACTTGTAGTATTTTTAGTATGAGAGATTGCACTTGTATTGTCAAAGTAGATAGGTATTCCACTGATTTTAACGTTGTAATCTTCTAGTTGATGCTTCAACCATAATATTTGTGCACAACAAGCTCCAGCAGCTATGTATTCAGCTTCAGCAGTAGATATGGATACTGAAGTCTATTTCTTACTCATCCATGAGATTAGGCGACTACCTAAAAATTGGCAGAGCACCAGTTGTGTTTTTTCTATCAATCTAACATCCAACAAGGTCAGAATCTTAATAACCGATAAGTTCAAAACCAGATTCTCTAGGGTACCACAATCCCAATTCTTGAGTGTCTTTAAGATATTTAAGTATCCTTTTGGCAGCTAGGAGATGAGATTCCCTAGGATTTGATTGATATCTCGCACAAACCCCAACAGAGTACATGATATCAGGTCTGCTAGTTGTTAAGTATAACAGTGACCCAATAATTCCTCTGTATTTGGTTATGTCAACTGATTTGCTATCTTCATCTTTATCCAAGCGAAGTCCAGTAGACATAGGAACACTAACATCAGAGCTAGTTTTCATACCAAATTTCTTGAGCAGATCCTTTGTGTATTTTACTTGGTTGATGAATATTCCATCAGGCAACTATCTTACTTGCAAACCAAGAAAATAATTAAGTTCTCCCATCATGCTCATTTCAATCTTGTTCTGCATCAGCTTTGAGAATTTATCACACATCTGTTGATTTTTTGAACCAAAAATAATATCGTCCACATATATTTGCACAAGCAATATATGATCTTCTCATTCAATGGTGAACAAGGTCTTGTCTACCTTACCTTTATGAAATCCTTTAATTAAAAGAAAATCAGATAGGGTATCATACCATGCTCTTGGAGCTTGTTTCAGTACATAGAGAGCTTTCTTCAGATGATACACCTTGTCTTCTTCTTTATATGCTTCAAATCCAGGTGGTTGTTCAACATAAAATTCTTCTTGCAGTTCTCCATTAGGAAAAGCAGATTTCACATCCATTTGATAGATTGTGAAATTCTTATGAGCAGCATAGGCGAGAAATAATTTGATTGCCTCTAGTCTTGCTACTGGTGCAAAGGTCTCATCAAAGTCGATACCTTATTCTTGGCAGTAACCCTTGGCAACTATTCTTGCTTTGTTTCTGGTGAAAACACCATCTTTGTTAATTTATTCCTGAATACCCACTTAGTGCCAATTACCCTTTGATGACTTGGTCTAGGAACTAAGTACCAGACTTCATTCATTTCAAATTGATTCAGCTCTTCTTGCATAACTTCAATCCAGTTTGAATCACTAAGAGCTTCTTTAATCTGTTTAGGCTCTATTTGAGATAGGAAGTTGACAAACATTGAATCATTTGCAGCAACTATCTTTATCTTTACTCTGTCCAAAGGATCACCAATTACCAGTTCTGGCGGGTGATTCTTGAGGCATCTAAGATCAGGATGCAAAACAGAATGTTGTCCTCTGTTTTGATATTGCAACACTATTTTTGGAGTTCCAGTAGTAGTCTGTTGAGCAGCAATTGTCTGTTGAACAATCTCTGGTCTGTCAGTTGTTTGCAATTCTTCTGTTAGACTATCAGCATTGTGATTTTGAACAGCACTTGAGTTAGCAGCTGAGTTGAGATCAGGTAGTATGATGGGTATGTACTCTTCGTTTCTTTTAACGCTCAATTTCTGAAAATCAATAGACAGGTTTTGATCAGTAATGAATGTTTGACTTCCTGTTATTCCAAACTTCATATGGAGTCTTGTTTTGGTGTTTGTTGATCATGCATCTGTTTTGGGTATAACATGCTGTATTTGTTGCTTCTGCCCAAAATCTTTGAGGTAGCTTTGCTTCAGCTATCATAGTTCTGGTAGCTTCTTTTAGAGTTCTGTTTCTCCTTTCAACAACTCCACTTGTTAAGGGGTTCTGGCAGCAGAGTACTCATGGCTGATTCCTCTGGGATTACAATACTCTTCAACAGTAGAGTTTGTAAATTTAGTCCCTCTATCTGATCTGATCTTCAATATCTTCATACTCTTTTCATTCTGGATCAATTCCATCAGATTTGTAAGATGCTCCTTGATTTCACTTTTCTTCTTCATGATAATCGCCCAAGTGTATCTTGAATAGTCATCCACAACAGCTAGGCAGTTTTTCTTTCCACGATTGCTGATTGGATCAATGGGTCCAATAAGTCCATATGTAGCAGCTCCAAGATCCTTCCAGATGATTGGTGTTTCTTGCTTTTGAATGATGACTTGATTTGTTTACCCTTCTGACAGGCGTCACATAACTTGTCTTTGCTCATGACTGTTTTTTGAATTCCTTCTACCAGATCATTCTTGATAAGTCTGTTTATGGTCTTGAAATTCACATGATTCATTCTTTTGTGCCACAGCCAACTGACTTCACTTGGTGTTGATGCCACCAAACAAAACTTGAATTCTGGTCAACAGAATTCCAGTCCACTGTGTAGACATTCCCTTATCGTCATCCAGATAAGATGACACTCTTTGTACCAATCTGTTCTACGTAACACTTATATGTTGAGAAGATGACTGAATATCCTTTGTTACAAAATTGACATATGCTTAGCAAATTGTATTTGAGGCCTTTAACATAAGAGACGTTAGATATCTCAATGTTGCATTTGATCAGTTTTCCACTTGCTACAATTTTGCCTTCCTTCTGTCTCCAAAAGTAACTTGATGACCATCCACATCAACAACATCAGTCAGCTCATGTATGTTTCCACACATGTGTCTTGAACAGCCACTGTCCAAGTACCAGATCTTCTCTAATTTACTCCTACTCCTAATCCTAACCTACAAAACAAATAAAAATTGTTCTAGGTACCCTTATTGAGAGGGTTCTGAAGGATTAGTTCCATCTTCGACAACCCAAGATGATGAATTCTTAGGTTTATTAGGCTTCTAAGTTTTAGCAGGAGCATGAACAGTTTCATCTTCACCACGTTTATCAGATTTGCTATGTTGTTGATAATCAGCATGATAAGGATAGTGTTCATAAGAAGAATAGGATGCATGATAAGCAGGATATGCATGCATTGGATGAGTATAAATAAATAAAAGAGTCGAGTATACATTGATCCGCTCAATAAACATTCCTCGATCCGTTTTCAACAATCAAAAAGACTTTTGGTATAAAAACCTAAGTCTAAATTATAACGAGTCGAATATACATTGATCCGCTCAATAAACACTCCTCGATCAACTTTTCAACGATTAATAGACTTCAGGTATTAAAAATCTAAGTCTAAACAAAACGAGTTGAGTAAACATTGATCCGCTCAATAAAAACTCCTCGATCTACTTATGATGATTAAGAGACTTCTGGTACTAAAAACCTAAGTCTAAATTATAACGAATTGAGTATACATTGATCCGCTCAATAAACACTCCTCGATATATATTCAACGATCAAAAAGACTTTTGGTATAAAAACCTAGGTCTAAATTATAACGAGTTGAGTATACATTGATCCGCTCAATAAACACTCCTCGATCTGTTTTCAACGACCAAAAGGCTTTTGGTATAAAAACCTAAGTCTAAATTATAACGAGTCGAGTATACATTGATCCGCTCAATAAACACTCCTCAATCCATTTTCGACGATAAATAGGCTTATGGGTTGAAAACCTAAGTCTAGCCAAATAAGAGTTGAGTATACATTGATCTACTCAATAAACACTCCTCGATATGTTCCAAACGATCTAAAAGATCTGCTAATACACCTAAGTCTTGAAGATGAATTAAGTATGAATTCAGCTGCTCGGAAAATGCTCCTCATAAATAAAATTATGACAAAGTCAACAAACAAAGAGAATTCAGGGGATAAAAGTAATATTTTATTCATCGAATCGATTACATACGAAAGTCCTAAATTACAAAGGTTTACATACTACTTAAACATCGTTACAATGGTTTAGATAAAATGATCTTATAGATCAGCGATCTTCACGACAATGTCCACGGAAACACCAATCTCCTCCCTAGTACCTCGTCGATTATGATAAACCACCTAAGAAGCATGCTGCTCAGGATGGTCGACTTCTTTAGTTCGATGACCAGGGACGAAAGATCAAATGTTCCTCCAGACGAAATGAGCATTACCAGCCAGATAACCGGCAATACTCATTCACCCACAATAAAATACTGCTTCTACATTAGGAGTTGGCATTTTACTCTGAAGTAGCATTTTGCAAGGACTGTCGCGATAAGCACATTTACCAGCCCACCCCGGTAGTCTATCACTCCGGAGGTAACATCGAAGAGCGGGGGTGACTGGCAAATATGAACCCTCCATGTGCAAACAGAAACCACGGACCTCAAATCTGTGAAATCAACATTTGAGGCCTCATGGGACCCGTTAGTACAAGGTAGGGCTTCCATGGGACCCGTCAGTACAAGGCAGAAGAACATCAAGCTATTACGGTATGAATCACGATTGTTGGATGAAGATGAAGATGAAGTGCAAAGAAGTTAGAAAGTAAGGGAAGGTTTTGATGATTTCCAAAACATCATAATCAGCTAAGTATGGAAGCTTAGTTCCCTTAGAAGAATTTTGAACAAGTAAAAGAAGACATCAGAAGAGTTCAAAGTTCGAAGCTCAGAAGACTAGTGATCTCTTGCTGAAACAGCGAACAGAAGGGTAGATCATCAGCCGAGTCAAATCAGATGAGTTCAGTATTTGATCAGCAGAGTATCTATCAGCAGAGTCGTTTTGATCAGCAGAGTAGAAGAGATCAAGAGATTAGTCCAACGGTAATAAATGCACCTGGCGTAATAAATGCTGAAAGAGAAGGATAGTAATGGCAAATGATTGAAGATATCCTCGGATCAGCAGAGTGCATTAAATGCAGCATTAAATGCGATGGACAGAAAGGTACTGTACACTGTACGATTGCTGCAGGGAGCCGTTTCAAAATGAGCTGGAAAATGGATTTGAAGATGTGATTTTCTTCAACGGTCATAAATTCAAATCCAAGTATAAATAGAGCAAAGTTCGAAGAGAGAGACACACAACAACATATCTGAGATTTCGCAATTGAAGCAGAATTCTTAAGTCTCAAGAAACTCGAACAGCTCACTCGTCTGGTGAAGTCATCTGTTGGCTGATCCAAGTTGAAGTCAAAAGAAAAACATTATCTGAGTGATATTGTGAAAGAGTAGTGTTGTGCGAAGATTTGATCCGTCTTTGTGAGTGATCAAAATCTAGAGGATAGGTTTTCTTTGTGAACTCCTATTGCGAGCTTATAGCCTTCTCATTTGTTGGTTAGGTATAAGTGGAGATTTGTATTGTAATCTTTGTGATTATAGTATAACCCAGAATCTAAGTGATCTGGAAGAGTGGACTAAAGGATTTTTATCCATATAACCACTATAAAAATTCTTTGTGTTATCTTGCATTTAAAGCTTTCTTGCATATTTAAAGTTTGCACATTTAAACACTTCGAATTATTTGAAAAGATTTTAAAACAAAAGGAGTTTGTAAAAACTGGGGATAAAATCTTTCAAGAACTAAGTCTACTTGTGAAAAACACTTTGAAACAATCCGCTGCAAGTAAACTCTTTGAAAAACTGTTTTGCTGAAAAACAGCTAAGTTACTGTAAGAAG
The DNA here is from genome assembly GCA_003313485.2 of Penstemon barbatus. Classification (NCBI taxonomy): domain Eukaryota; kingdom Viridiplantae; phylum Streptophyta; class Magnoliopsida; order Lamiales; family Plantaginaceae; genus Penstemon; species Penstemon barbatus. The sequence continues at coordinate 30,090,498 of CM064877.1, read as the reverse complement.
AGTGGTCAGTCGTCTGTTCAAGATTTGTTCACGATCAGACTAGTCTGCTTACTGTTCTTCATCAGCTTAGTCTGCTGACAGAAGACTGAAAAGTTTTTAAGTTCAAAAATTTTCAGAGGTCTATTCACCCCCCCCCTCTAGACCTCATCTGACCACTTGGGACCAACAAGTGGTATCAGAGCAGGTGGTTCATTTGAATCAGCTGCCTGATCAACGAGCTTGATCCGAGTGTTTTTCAAAGGTTTTAAAACTTTTTCAAAAGAGCATTTTTTTGAAAAATCAAAACTTTTTGAAAATGGAATGCATAAACCATGTTCCCCACATTGCTGGCATGTCCTTCGAAGACTGGAAAATCAGGATGGAGATTTTCCTCGCTGCCTACAATGACAACATGTTCACTTGCATTACAAAAGGTCCATTCAAGTTCACCAAGACGATAAAAATCAATGAAGTTGATACCGTGGTGGAAAAAGACTTGAGCGAAATGACAGCTGAAGAAATCAAGCTGTTCAACCTGGACAAGATTGGAAGATTTATCATGACTAAAGCCCTGGATAATGATCGGTTTGACAAGATCAAACATTGCAAATCTGCAAAAGAGATGTGGGATAAAGTCAGAGATATGAGCGAAGGCAATGATGCTATCAAGGAGCATCAGCTGAGTGTTGCTCTAGAAAAGCTGGATAACTTCAAGATGAAGTCCTCTGAAACCATTGATCAGATGGACACAAGGTTTACAAGAATATTAAATGAAGTTCTGAAGCTTGGAAAAACCTTCACAGACAAGGAGATAACCATCAGAGTACTAAAGGCCTTACCTCCTAAGTTCAATATGAAGGTGACAGCAATGGAAGAATCAAGGGATCTGGGGAAGATCTCTCTGACAGAGCTGTTTTCGGTACTCAAGGCTTATGAGTATAAACTGCCTAGGATGGGTATTGAAGAAACCTCAACTTCAGGACCCACAGCTGCACTGGTTGCTGCTGAAAACACCAGAAGACCAGCACAGAAAAGCAAAGAAGTGGACTCATCTGATGAAGCCACTCTACTCAACAAGAAGGAGTACACTGCTGGAGACGTTGCACTGTTGATGAATAATTTCAAGAAGTTCTACAAAAGAAAAATGAAGAACAAATACAACAATGCTTCCACTTCTAAACCTAACTTTTCTTCTCAAGATAAAGATGATTATAAATCAAAACTAATGTGTTACAACTGCAGGAAATTGGGACACTTCATCAAAGACTGCCCATATCCAAAAGCAGAAAAGTACACTGAGGAGGAGAAGAAAGTGAGAAAAGAAAGAAAGTATCAGAGAGGGAAAGCAATGATGGCTGAAGCAGAAAAGCTTGCTGCTGTCTGCTCATCTGATTCAGATTCAGACTCGTCTGATGAAGAATCTTCTGATGAAGAAAAGCCTGCTCTCCTGTGCCTGATGGCAAAGGACTCTGATGACTCTGAGGATGAGGTAACTCCTCAAAATAATGAATTGTTTGATTCTCTAGAGCAAATGATGTTGAACAATACTACTATTGCTGGAGAATTTGTAAAGCTTAAGGAAGAGATGATCCTGCTAAAAGAGCAAAACAGTTCACTGAAACTTTTAGCTGAAAAGCCAAAAGAATCAGCTGAATACAAACAGCTTGAGCAAGAAAATGAATCTCTGAAAGCTGAATGTGAAGTTTATAAAGGAAAAATCATGGAACTTGAAAAGATCATCGAGTCTCATGAGAAATCATCTGTTGCATCCATGCATACATCTAGTAAACAGAAGATGCCTTTAGAACAGGAGAAGCAAGAGTTGAAACATACTGAAAAATTCATATCAGCTGACAATAGTAAGGTCATTCTATATGTTCAAACTGCTAGACCTACTTCACCTGAGAAAGTATCAAAGGAGAAGAAATCTCCTAAGGCTAAAAAGAGCAAAGAGCCTAGTGTAGGAAATAAGACTAGTAAGACCAAACAGCAGAGTCCTAAGAAGTCTGCTGATAAAGCTAAAGTCAATCAGACTAGTGGTAAAGCTAAGTCTAAACAAGTTGAGCAAGCACCTAGTAAGCCAAAGAAGCATAAGAACAAGAAAAATCAAAATGCTTGGTATGGAAATGAGTCATATTATGTGCAACCTGCTGCATATCATCCTATGTATCATGCACCTCAGTTTCCTAGTTACTATGCACCTTACCCTGCTCATCCAATGCATGCATATCCTGCATATCATGCACCTTACCCTGCTTATGAACATTATTCATATCATACTGATCATCAACATGACTTATCTGATAATTATGATAAAAATGAAACTGTTCATACTCCTGTGAAAACTCAGAAACCTAAGAAGCCTAAGACTTCAACATCTTGGGTTGTCAAAGGTGGAACTAATCCTTCAGGACCCTCTCAATAAGGGTACCTAAAACAATTTTATTTTTGTTTTGTAGGTTAGGATTAGGAGTAGGAGTAAAGTAGAGAAGATCTGGTACTTGGACAGTGGATGTTCAAGACACATGTGTGGAAACATACATGAGCTGACTGATGCAGTTGCTGTGGATGGTCCAAAGGTTACCTTTGGAGACAGCAAAGAAGGCAAGATTAAAGCTAAAGGAAGAGTAATCAGAGGAAACATAGAGATATCTGACGTCTCATATGTCAAAGGCCTCAAATATAATCTGCTGAGCATAAGTCAATTTTGTGACAAGGGATATTCAGTCATCTTCTCAACAGATAAGTGTTTTGTCGAACAGATTGGTACAAAGAAGGTAATTTTATCTGGAAGACGACAAGGGAATGTCTACATAGTCGACTGGAGTTCTGCTGACAAGAACTCAAGTGTTTGTTTGGTAGCATCTGCTCCAAGTGAAGTCAGTTGGCTGTGGCACAAAAGGATGAATCATTTAAACTTCAAGACCATAAACAGATTAATCAAGAATGATTTGGTAGAAGGGATTCCAAAAGCAGTCATGAGCAAAGATAAGCTCTGTGACGCCTGTCAGAAGGGTAAACAAATCAAGTCATCATTCAAAAGCAAGAAGCACCAATCTTCTGGAAGGATATTGGAGCTGTTACATATGGACTTATTTGGCCCTATTGATCCAGTCAGCAACGGTGGAAAGAAATACTGCCTAGCTGTTGTGGATGATTATTCAAGATATACTTGGGTGATTTTCATGAAGAAAAAGAGTGAAACCAAGGAACATCTTACTAATCTGATGGAACTGATCCAGAATGAGAAGACTATCAAAATATTGAAGATCAGATCAGATAGAGGGACAGAGTTTACAAACTCTACTGTTGAAGAGTACTGCAATATCAAAGGAATACATCATGAGTACTCTGCTGCCAGAACCCCTCAACAGAATGGTGTTGCTGAAAGGAGAAACAGAACACTAAAGGAAGCTGTCAGAACCATGATAGCTGAAGCTAAACTGCCTCAAAGATTTTGGGCAGAAGCAACAAATACAGCATGCTTCACCCAGAACAGATGTATGATCAACAAAAATCAGAACAAGACGCCATATGAAGTTTGGAACAACAGAAAACCAAACATTCATTACTTTAAGATTTTTGGTTGTAAATGTTTTGTATTGAACAATGGGAAAAATCACCTAACTGCATTTGCAGAAAAGGCTGATGAAGCTGTCTTTGTAGGATACTCATCTGTTAGTAAAGCTTATAGAGTTTTCAATAAAAGAACATTACTAATAGAAGAATCTATCCATGTAGTATTTGATGAGCCAAGTCAATCTTCTGAAAAGAATCAAAGTATTAATCAAGATCTGTCTACTGATCTACAGAAGCTAGACATTGGAAGAAATGAAGAATATGTTCCCATCATACTACCTAATCTAAATTCAGCTGATAACTCAAGTGCTGTTCAAAATCACAGTGCTGATTGTCTAACAGACGAGTTGCAAACAGCTGACAGACCAGTGACTGTTCAACAGACGACAAATGTTCAACAGACTACTACTGTATCTCCAACAGTAGTGTTGCAAGATCAAAACAGAGGACAACATTCAGACCTGCAACCTGATCTCAGATGGCTCAGAAACCACCCACCAGAGTTGGTGATTGGTGATCCATTAGATAGAGTGAAAACAAGAAGAGCTGCTGCACAAGATGCTATGTTTGTCACATTTCTATCTCAAATAGAGCCTAAACAAATTGAAGAAGCTCTCAATGATTCCTTCTGGATAGAAGCTATGCAAGAGGAGTTGAATCAATTTGAAAGGAATGAAGTCTGGTACTTAGTTCCTAGACCAAGTCATCAAAGGGTAATTGGCACTAAGTGGGTTTTCAGAAATAAGATGAATGAAGATGGTATTGTTACCAGAAACAAAGCAAGACTAGTGGCCAAGGGGTATTGTCAAGAAGAAGGAATTGACTTTGATGAAACTTTTGCACCAGTAGCAAGACTTGAAGCAATCAGACTGTTTCTTGCCTATGCTGCTTACAAGAACTTCACTGTCTATCAGATGGATGTGAAGTCTGCTTTTCTCAATGGAGAATTGCAAGAAGAAGTGTACGTTGAACAACCTCCTGGATTTGAAGTCTATCAAGAAGAGGACAAAGTATATCGTCTAAAGAAAGCCCTCTATGGACTGAAACAGGCTCCAAGAGCATGGTATGATACCCTATCTGATTTTCTTTTAATCAAAGGATTTCGAAAAGGTAAGGTAGATAAAACCTTGTTCACAATTGAATGGGAGAATCATATATTACTTGTGCAAATATATGTGGACGATATTATTTTTGGTTCAACTAACCAACAGATGTGTGATAAGTTCTCCAAGCTGATGCAGAATAAGTTTGAAATGAGCATGATGGGTGAACTTAATTATTTTCTTGGTTTACAAGTCAAACAGTTGCCTGATGGAATCTTTATAAATCAAGCAAAATACACAAGAGATCTGTTCAAGAAGTTTGGTATGGAAACTAGCTCTACTGCTACTATTCCTATGTCTACAAGTCTTCGTTTGGATAAAGATGAAGATGGCAAATCAGTGGACATAACCAAATATAGAGGCATTATAGGGTCACTGTTATATCTAACAGCAAGCAGACCTGACATAATGTACTCAGTTGGAGTCTGTGCAAGATTTCAATCAAACCCCAAGGAATCTCATCTCTTAGCTGCCAAGAGGATATTGAAATATGTTAAAGGCACTCAAGAATTGGGATTGTGGTATCCTAGAGAATCTGGATTTGAGCTTATTGGTTATTCAGATTCAGACCTTGCTGGCTGCAAGATTGACAGAAAGAGCACAACAGGTGCTTGTCAGTTCTTAGGTAGTCGTCTGATCTCATGGATGAGTAAGAAACAAACCTCAGTTTCTATATCTACTGCTGAAGCTGAATATATAGCTGCTGGAGCTTGTTGTGCACAGATACTTTGGTTGAAGCATCAACTAGAAGACTACAACATCAAGATCAGTGGAATACCAATCTACTGTGATAATACTAGTGCAATATCACTTACTCAGAACACTACAAGTCATTCAAGGACTAAACATATTGAGATTAAGCATCACTTCATTAGAGATCATGTGGAAAAAGGCAATGTTATGATAGAGTATGTTCATACTGACAATCAAATTGCTGATATCTTCACTAAACCTCTAAGTGAAGCAAGGTTCTCAACTCTAAGAGCTGAGTTAGGACTACTTAATTTGGATGCATAAGCTGAGGGGGAACTCATCAGAAGACTGGAGTTCAACAGCTTAGTTATCCGTTATTTATTCAAGAATTAACTTTCAACAGACTAGTTAGCTTATGGATTCTTAAAGACAGGGGGAACGTGTAAGACTAGCGGTACTTCTGCTCTAAAGATGAAATCTGTTAATGTCAGTTAGTGAAAGTTATATTATCTGAAGATTTGTTCTTAATTCTTGAAGACTGAAGATTATTTTATCTTGCTGGATTGACAAACAGCAGAGGAAGATTACTAGCTATTGGCATTCTCTAGTAATATCAGATAACAGATCACTCGTCTGTCAGATAAGTTAAACTCTACTCATCTGATATCTTATATAAGCTTGGTCATAAAACGCATTCTTAAGAAACACGCTTTTATAAGTAACAGATTAGTGTCGATAGAGTTTCCCGCCCATCTGACATTAAGATAATAAAATTGAAATCCGCTTCTCCTAGCCATACGATTTAAAACTGTCAGATTAGATCAACGGTTCAGATAAATCACGGAAACCAAATCAAAAGGAAACCTATAAAATCCGATCTAAACAGTTTAGTCGTCTTACGCACACAAAAATTCTCAAACTCTCTAACTCTCAAACCCTATTGCTTCGGAAGTTCACTGTTCTTTTGCAGAATCTACTCACTAATCTCTGAAAATGGACAAGATTATTGAGGGAAGGTACTTCAACTACAGCAAATTTCATTTTTCTGGCACTGATTTGATGCGTTCTTTACTGGAAAAGATCAAATAAGCATCGTTGGTTCCTGTTTTGGAGGCTCACGAAAATAGAGTCTACCTGGAGGATGTTTACCATTTCTACATGACCAGAGAATTCAATGATGATGAGACTGTTATGACTGCTGTCATAGGTGGTAAGAAGATTGCTGTATCTGCTGCTGTTCTTAGTGAAGTTTATAAGCTGACGAACGAGGGAGGAGATGTGACCAGTCTAGGGTCAGCAAAGGAAGAAGAGTTTTGGGCCATTTGTGCTAAACCTGGAGAAGAAATGACTGGGACTTTGATGAAGACCCAGCTGAAAGGAGAATATCAGAGGTTTGCTGATATTATTGCAAAGATAATAGATTGTGCTACAGGTTCACTGGATGGATTACCTAGGAAGAGGTACTGCACAATGATTTGCATCTATTATGGATTTAAGGTTAACTGGGCTGCTCACTTGTATGAGCTGTTAAGTGATAAAAGGCATTCTCATGCTATTCTACTGAGTAATCTGTTTGCCTCACTAAATTGCCCTATGGGTGGTGGGAAGCAAACTCATGGAAGTAAAGAGTTCAAACTCTACGAGCCAGTCAGACAAATAGTGGATAAGCCTAAGAGAAAAGCCCCTGCAAAATCCAAGAAGACCCCTTCTAAGAAGAGCAAGAAGGTGGGTCAGACAAGTCAATCTGCTGAGGCAACAGCACAGTCTGCTGTTGTGACTGAATCAGCACAACCTGAATTTGAAGTCCCTGAAAAGGTGATAGATGACTTCACAGCTGAAGTTGAGAACATGGAGACTGGCACTTCATCTGAAAAGACAGAATCTGATGAAGAAGTTCCTATTACAAGGTTGAAAAGATTGAGGACTAGGAGTGAGGCAAGGGGACCTCCTGTTGCAAACCCTCCTGCCAAGAGAATTCCTAAGTCCAAAGCAAAGAGAATGGTAAACTTCTCTGAAAAACCTGTTGCAATTGTAAGAGAAACAACTACAGAAGCAGAAAGGCCATTAACAATTAAAGAACCTGCTGTTGAAGCTGCAAAAGCTGCTGCTACTGAAGAAAAAGTTATCTCTGAAATTGGAGTACAAACAGAAGACTCATCTGTTGCACTATCTGCTGAAGTCCAAAATGTACAGCAGAGTAGTTCAACACTTGAAGGAGATGTACCTTTGTTGCATCCTACTCCAGTTGCTGCAACACCTCTTCAATCAGTTGAAAGCCCTGACCCAATCAGACAAAGGCCTGGGAAATTTTCAACTTATGTAACTGTTGCTGAAAAGATGAAGTTAGATGCTGCTGAAAAGCAGAGGTTAGCTGCAGAGAAAGCAGAAGAGGATAGGCTGAAAAGCCTAGAATTAAAAAGGCTGGAGGAAGAAGCCAGCAAAATGACTCAAGAGCAGAGAGATGCTATTGAGGCAGCAGAGTTGGCTGCTGTTATTGAAGCAAGCATCAAGGATGCTCATGGACATCAGCATACTGGTGGGATAGCTATTGGTGAACCAAGGGATCCAAATAAACCAATTCCAGCTATGCCTGCACCCAAGATAAAAGAGAAGAAAAGAGAAGAAATCAGATTATCTATTGAAATTGTTAGGGAAGACCCTGCAATGTTTGAAGAATTTCTCAAAAGACTGGATGCTGAAAGTGAGAGGATTAATCGTCTGACACTCTTCCATTCTGAAAAGATCAGATACAACAGATGGAGGGAATTCAGATTGACAAAAAGTCCTGCTGAAATGGCCAAATGGAAAGAATTCAAGGCTACAGAAGAATGGATACTTAAATGGCTTGAGACAAATTCACTCATTCAAGCACTTGATTCAGAGTTCTTTCTGGATAGGTTAAGGATGAGGATATGTCATATAGTCAAAGAAGAAGCCAAGAAGATCTTTGCATCTATCTCTGAGGATTTTGATAACTCAACAGACCTCAAAGAAAGATTTATCAAGTTGGCTATTGCTCAAGCAATGGAGCTCTGGGCAAAGAAAGCAAGGAAGTTAAGGGGACAACCAAGCTCACTGGTCCCACTTCCTAACATCAAACATATTGTCTATGGACCTAATCTGAAACCTTATGAAGAGTTACCTGAGGATCCAACATCTACTTTTATTCCTCTTGATAACTTTACTTGGATTTCTAACAGGTCTGCAGTGGACAATGAAGGATTGATGAGGACAGTTGAAACTGTCAAAAAGATTATATCACCTGCTGAGAAAGAAGGAGCAGAGTCCTCTGATCAACCTAAGCAAATTGAGGGTACTTCAGACCCATCTGATCAAGACAAAATGCAGGATGATAAGTCTGATGCTGCTGAGGAATCAAAGAAGGAAGAAGAAATTCCAGCAGATCAGTTAAAGGAGAAAGAAGTTGCTGCTGAAAGAGATGATCAAGCTATGGAGAAGGAAAGCACTCCAAGCCTTGCTGATGAACCAGCAGATCAATCTCTTGCTTTAACAATTCAACCATCAGAGCAACTCATGGAAGATTCACCTGCTGCTACTTCAGATATGCCTTCAACCTCTCATGGTGTTCAGACAAATCTGTTGGACTCCATCCAACAAATGATCACCAATTCTCTGAAGGATATGAAGAAAGAATTAGCTGCAGAAGTGATTGCTGCTGTTAAACAACCAGTTCAGAAAGCTGCTGCTGTTCCAACGGATCTGATAGAAGACACTGCTTACAATGTTAAATCTATCTGTCAGGACATGGACATTCTTAGAAGAAGGACTCAGAGCACTACTGAAGGTTGGAAGCAGATTGAACAAACTGTTGAATTGGCTCTCCAAGCAGAAGATGAAGTCATGGGAAATATGATGAAAGACTTCACTGCTTCATCAAATTGGATTTTGGGATCTCAAGTTCAATTGGGTGATCAAGGAGAAGACTTGTTAAAAGAAGTCAAGAATGTTAAAGCCAATCAACTTAAACAACAGGCTCAGATGAATGCTATGGAAGAGAACATCAAGCTTCTCTGTGATTCACTTCTAATTACTCCAATCTTACCAAACTATCAAATCGACCCTGCTGATGATGACAAAAAGGGGGAAGAGAGGATATTTGGGCAGAAAAGAGTTGGACCTTCTGTTGAATTGGAAGCTGAAGATGATGCTGAAGGAACAGAAGTCTTAGAAGAATCTGCTGATGATAATGATAGGAATGAAGCAGCAAATGAAGGCACAAGCAGATCAGCAGAAGAAAAGATCACAGAAAAAGAAGAAGATGACAAGGAGATAGCTGAAGAATTTGAAGAAACTGAAGCTGAAGCAAAAGCTAAATCAGATAAGGAGATAGCTGCTGCTAAGGATTCAGCTGAAGAACAGCTTGATCCTGACACTAAAAAGAAGAAGCTAGAGCTGTTGAAGCAGAAGTTGGAAGTTGGAACTTCCAAACCTGCTGATAAATCAGAAAAAGAAGACAAGGAAGCTGAAGAAGAAAAGAAAGAAGAAGACTAGTTTAGACTAGATTTCTTTACTTTAAAAACCTTGTAATCTTTTACTTTGCATCTCTTACTCTTCAAAACTTGTAAAATGTAATCAGAGTTCAATATCTATAAAAGTGCAAGTTTGACTCCAACAGATTATTTCTATCTCAGAAATTTTTGAGGATCAAAACTTTAGTTTAGGTACAGGTACTTAGCTGAGGTTTTGTCATCATCAAAAAGGGGGAAATTGTTGGATGAAGATGAAGATGAAGTGCAAAGAAGTTAGAAAGTAAGGGAAGGTTTTGATGATTTCCAAAACATCATAATCAGCTAAGTATGGAAGCTTAGTTCCCTTAGAAGAATTTTGAACAAGTAAAAGAAGACATCAGAAGAGTTCAAAGTTCGAAGCTCAGAAGACTAGTGATCTCTTGCTGAAACAGCGAACAGAAGGGTAGATCATCAGCCGAGTCAAATCAGATGAGTTCAGTATTTGATCAGCAGAGTATCTATCAGCAGAGTCGTTTTGATCAGCAGAGTAGAAGAGATCAAGAGATTAGTCCAACGGTAATAAATGCACCTGGCGTAATAAATGCTGAAAGAGAAGGATAGTAATGGCAAATGATTGAAGATATCCTCGGATCAGCAGAGTGCATTAAATGCAGCATTAAATGCGATGGACAGAAAGGTACTGTACACTGTACGATTGCTGCAGGGAGCCGTTTCAAAATGAGCTGGAAAATGGATTTGAAGATGTGATTTTCTTCAACGGTCATAAATTCAAATCCAAGTATAAATAGAGCAAAGTTCGAAGAGAGAGACACACAACAACATATCTGAGATTTCGCAATTGAAGCAGAATTCTTAAGTCTCAAGAAACTCGAACAGCTCACTCGTCTGGTGAAGTCATCTGTTGGCTGATCCAAGTTGAAGTCAAAAGAAAAACATTATCTGAGTGATATTGTGAAAGAGTAGTGTTGTGCGAAGATTTGATCCGTCTTTGTGAGTGATCAAAATCTAGAGGATAGGTTTTCTTTGTGAACTCCTATTGCGAGCTTATAGCCTTCTCATTTGTTGGTTAGGTATAAGTGGAGATTTGTATTGTAATCTTTGTGATTATAGTATAACCCAGAATCTAAGTGATCTGGAAGAGTGGACTAAAGGATTTTTATCCATATAACCACTATAAAAATTCTTTGTGTTATCTTGCATTTAAAGCTTTCTTGCATATTTAAAGTTTGCACATTTAAACACTTCGAATTATTTGAAAAGATTTTAAAACAAAAGGAGTTTGTAAAAACTGGGGATAAAATCTTTCAAGAACTAAGTCTACTTGTGAAAAACACTTTGAAACAATCCGCTGCAAGTAAACTCTTTGAAAAACTGTTTTGCTGAAAAACAGCTAAGTTACTGTAAGAAGAGTGGTCAGTCGTCTGTTCAAGATTTGTTCACGATCAGACTAGTCTGCTTACTGTTCTTCATCAGCTTAGTCTGCTGACAGAAGACTGAAAAGTTTTTAAGTTCAAAAATTTTCAGAGGTCTATTCACCCCCCCCCCTCTAGACCTCATCTGACCACTTGGGACCAACAACGATAATGTGACTTTTTGAATATTATGGGATCTGAAGGCAAATTAAAATTTAAGGAAACTGAGATCTCGATCCTTTTTGAGAAATTGCAAATGAAGAATGCAAACCACCCCCTATTTATAGGGATAGATCTAAGCAATCCAACGGCTGAAAAAGTATTTGATCAAGGGACAGAAATGCGACCTTTTGATAACGGCACTATCTAATCGACTCAACCAGTCGATAACAAGAGAAGCCGTAGATCGAAGCGATCATCGAAATAACACAAGCAGACCTAAAGGAGCTCCGGACCAGATAGACCTGCACAACCTAGAGTCCACAAACGAAGGCATACAAGTTTAAAACCGTCGTGAAATGGATACTTGCTCGACAAAAGATAAAAGACCAAACCATCCACCATACGAGGGCCGTCACTGCCTTATACGTCAGGTGGAGAGCCGTTAACTTAGCCACACAAGAACTCTATTGGGGTCCAAGAAATCTGACGTCGTTACTAAGACGATTAATACCACCATCCTAGACTGCAGGATCGTCACTGCCTAATTTTCCAAAGAATTGCTGAAGGAGGTCTGAATGGGTCAGATCTGGCAAAGACTTCTACATTTTCCAATTCCTCCCATATCAAAGAAATGATATAATGATACACCAATTGAGGAACATATAGTTCAAAGTTAATACTGGGAAACATGAAGCTTTGGAAGATACTGAAAGGGATATTTTCTCTTAGTCTGATAAAAAAAAAAAGCGGAGTTCAACAGAAGGGACAATAGCCTCCTTGTATAAGATTTACATCACAAACATACAAATTTACAAGGCATGGGTTGAACATCGACCGAGATGCTGAGCGTTCCTTAACAGCTATTCAATCGATTAACAATACGAATAAACCTACTATCTACATTTTTATGAATAACGTGATTTTGGATATAACCCAAGGGACTATACTGGGTTGATCAACAAAGATTTGATTTGCAGCGCAAACATTATATCATTCGGTTACTTAAATAGCGACCAAGCAAGATCAAGCTACCTTTTCTCTATTCTGAATATTCTCCGCAAAGATCAATATCAGATAAGTATGCTAATCTATGCTGATTATTTCATGATGATTATATTTATGCATAAAAGCAAAATGTGCATAACAAAATATATCTGCAGAATAAAATTAATGAAGGCAAGGATCTGCCTACAAAAGATCATAATTTCCAATTTAGTCGTTCTCCCAATACAAAAATTAAGCCCGAACAGCTACACAAAAGTTGGGCACAAAAAAAAAAAAAAAAAAAAAAGAGACAGTCCAAAGCCTGCCAAGTTAGAAAAAAATCACTGAGAAGAATCGCCAGCAGGACGACTAGCAGAAATTGTCCTCCGAGGAGTCAAGTTGCCAGCAAACGCCATCAACTCCTCTTGACGCTTTAGATAACCGGCGTCATAACCCTCCTCATAAGACCGCCGTCGAGACTCCTCCGCCAAGACAGCAGCCTGAACTAGATCATTTTTCTCTTTCTCAAGAACGACCCTCACGGCCTCTAATTTTTGAAGATCATCTTTAGCAAGCTGCAGTTGTAGGGTCAGCCCTGCGACCTTCGCCGATTCCGACTCCAACCGTCTTTGGTAAGCATCCTTACTATTCCACAGATCATCGTTCTGCACACCCAGCTGAAGGGCAAAATATTTGGACTGAAAAAGAAGAAGAATGAGAAAAACCCTCACACAACAAGAAAATCAAAATAAAAGTTGGGAAAATTATCGAAAGATATGTCTACCTGCTCGCACATCTTAACTAGCGACTGAACAAGGCGTACATTGGAAGTACCCTCAAGTTTCCTCAGCTCACCAGGCAAAATGGTGCTTAAACCCAGATCCCAAGACAAAGCATCAGGCAGATCCCAAGACAAAGCATCAGGCTCAACTGAGCCAGGCAATTCGCTATTAGAAGGGACACCGTCAGGGCGCGGAGTCTCCGACAACATAATATCCTTAACCTGCTCAAGGATGCATCGATCGTCTAACAGACGAGGAGAATCCCTCTCGTTTGGACTAACTGAGGTCTCCTTACCCGAAGCAGAAATAATGGTTCGACGACCAGACCTCGACCCAAATCGACCCCCAGAAGGTCCCCCAGATTCGAAAGAAGTAGTCATCACAGTAGTATCATGAAATAAATAGTCAGGACAATCCTGCAAAATAGATTGTGTTGTGGAAGGATTGACAAAGGAGCCCTCACCAGCTTGACCTTCACTGATGATCGGGGCAGTAGAAGTAGAAAAAGGAAGGGAATTAGCAAAATCCCCTCCATGAAAAGCATGCTCAAAGGAAGAAACGCCTGAAGAGACAGGTATGTCAAAAGTCTGCTCCATGTTGGATGTATCACCGAAAGCCACCCGACCAGGGGAAGGCCTACTCCCAATTTCAGTAGAAGAAGAAAAATTTGGTTGTACAAAAGACGAACTAATTACGGAAAAAGGTTCAGAAGGGATAACATGAGTATCGATCACCGACCTAGTTATTGGAGCCGAACGAGGAGGCTCCATCGAGGGCCCATCTCTTCGAGATTTTTTGGATCTATTATCCCTAGCGCTCTCACGAGAAGGTCGCTTGCGCTCTCACGAGAAGGTCGCTTCGAAGTATTGCCGAAAAGATTACTCATGATCGAATTGTTGAAAAGTATAAAGTAAATAACGAGAAAGTTTATCGACTAGCCAAAGAAAAAGTATTCTATTAGAAGAGACGAGTATAACGGTAAATAACAAGCCAAGTTTTTACCTTTTGTATTTATACTACACGAAAAGACGCAACAGACCTAAAGAAAGGGCGCGGAATACTGAAATATAGCCTTGGAATAAACAAAAGAAATTGAAACGACATACGCATAATGATTACGGCGAAGTTAATGACTTGTCTGAATCATTACATAAGAACACGGAAGGACGCGACTGTCAGAATACGAAACGTTTATTTCAAAGGGATGAAAAGGTAAAGTTACAATTAAACCTACGGGTAAATAATTACAAAGATTATTTCAAAAGTCAATATATCATAGACCCTGGTCGCTATCTGGGATTTTCTGTTCGCTACCGACGTTCTCTTCCTCGGTCGTGCCAATATCTTCTTCTTCTTCTTCTTCGTCTTCTGGATCGATGAAGGTTTTGTCGAGCTCATCATTGATATCTGAAGGAGGAATTGGCAATGGTTTTCCGAACTCTTTGACAAGGTGTGCCAAAGGGAAGTTTTGATATACAACATCTGGAAGCTCGGAAGGAGAGTATACTTCGCCATAGCGGTTCAACCGAATATGTGCCGCTTTAAAGTATTCCTTTCGACGATCATCTATCATATCGAAAGCGACCAACTGATGAATCGATTTCTTGAACGTATTTTCTAAAAGTGGACCGACCATCTGATTTACCAACTCCGTATGAACGGGAGAATTAAGGAATTCACGAATCACTTTTTCATCATAATTACGACCATAACGATCCCTGAGTCCACTCAAAGGAATTTCCTTCTCATACTCCTCTAATGAAGCTTGAAGACTTGATACTTGAGATTCTAGCTCACTAATTCGAGCAGTACTCTGAAACTGGAATTCCTCTAACTTTTTAGCCATTTGATCGGCTTGCTCTTGAGCACGAGAAGTCTCCAAGACCCTGTTCATGATCTCCTGGTCTTCAGTACCTGTAACCCTAGTCTCAACGACCGGAACGGAAGAGGACGTTGAAGGACCAACCTATGAACCAGAGGACTTATGAAGTAAAGCTTTGTATTTCTCATCCAGAAACTCACATTGTTGTTTCCAGAGTGCAGTTTCATAAGCGTATGAGGCTAAACAAGTCTTAGTCTGACAAAGCAAAGGAGTAAAACAAGAAATAAGTTAGCAAGCTAAGAATATCTTCAAAAGAAAAATATCCTATAAAGCAAGCTTAAAAGGAATTTACCTTTTCAGCATAGAGAGAAGCTCGCTGAAATTTCTCCAGAGGGTCCTTCCGAAGAAGCTTGTTCAAATCACGAGTAAAAACCCCGGATAAGAGAACACGAGTCGCCTTATCGACCGCATTCTCGCTTTCATCATGGACAAGAGAATCTTTCTCAGAATAACCAGCGGCTCTCTTCCCCTCTAAATGATCTTCGATCATTTCAACCAAGGTAGGTTTCGAATGATTGTCACCGAGTAAAGAAAGATCGTTGCCAGAACGACCATAATAGCTCATTTTTCTCCCCACCGGGTTGTCGTTAGGATGAGGCATCGACCAGCTACGACATCCCCGAATTCCCAAGGATGTTCTAAGCTGAAGGGGGGGATAACCAGATCCAGTCCCTTGACGAACAGGGGAATCTTGGGAAGAATATGGAGACTCCTCCCCATTCTCCTCAGACTCATGACTCAACTCCAGCTTTCTCTTCCGAGAAGCTCTCTGCTCGATCGGGATGTTCTCTATAGATTTAGAGGATTTGGACAACACCATTTTTCCCTTTGAAGAATGTCGTGAAGTTTCTACCATATGAGCTGAAAATGAAACAAGATGAAAGTTAGTTTCTCTATATAGAAGATATCATCAAAACACTAAGCTAAAGTGAAATGCTTACCCAGTGATTCAGATGATGAACTGATTGGAAAAGTATGAGCACTCAATCCCGCTTTACGAAGGAAAGCTTCCCCAATCAGAAGAGCACTCTGATATTTGTTTGCACGCATAGCGGGGATTTCACCGATAAACTGAGCATCGTCAGGAATAAATTCACCAGTCGGCAGGCGACCTCCGTAAACCCATTTGAAACCATGATCCCACGTGAAGGGTATAGTCGAACCATCCGCCGAACGAAGATGAGGTGGGGGGCGAACAAAGAAAAAATGAGATTTCCAAAAAGGGTTGCTAGAAACAGGGGGATCAAAGATTGCTCGACTAGGCCTCTGACTAGCGAAGAAATACCCGCGATTAGAAGAACTGGAAATATTGAACCGGAAAAGTTGCGTAAAGTTACGAAAGGAAGGTTTAAACCCTTTCGCGATCATCAAGACAGAAAAGCAAACCAGGAAGGCCACAGAATTTGGAACTAATTGTGTCAAGGACAAACTAAATATTTTCAGGATACCAAGGAAGAGGGGAGACAACGGAAGATGCAGGCCGCTATTGAAGTGAGCAGTGTAAAAGGCGCGACATCCTTCCGGTGGAGATGTGACCCTATCAGATAGGGAAGGAAGAATTATCTCGGAACCCTCCGGGAAATATTTGGCGTAATTGTTCACAACCTCCGGAAAAGTATCCACCGTATAAGCACAAGCTAGGTCCTCAATTGGTTCCGAAATCTGAGGAGCAGTACCTTTGCCCTTTTTGGCTCGAGCAGCAACATCTGTATCAGAAAGGATCTGTACCTTAAAAGTATCTTCTACAGGAACGACGAATTCAGAAACTGCAGCTTGTTCGCCCAAAAGATTAGAGTGCAACTCCTCCTCGTTATTAGGAGCAACATTCTCCCTCGAGGAAGAAGAAGATTTTCTTAAAGAAGCCATGTTTTCAGATTCTCGAAGGATATAAGTCGATAAAAGGAAAACTTTATATGATGAACGACTAAGCAAGAAAATGACTACGAACTATAAGCAAGTATAAAGGAAAAATGTCGAACTCAAAAGTCACCTATTTATACTAAGATGAGAAAAGACGTTTCGAACTCATCACAACTAATCACATTCCCGCCAAAAACGGAAGGAGATTAAAAGCCTCCCGAATGGACGCGTGGCGATTCGTAATTGGAAAGAGAAAACGACTATCTTTGATGTGTAGCACTCTTTGCCTTAAGATTTTTTCCCACAGGGTTTTTTCTTAAGAAAGGTTTTTAACGAGGCTCCATTCATAGAAGATAAACTGTCGTAAAGAATTATCTACTTCTACGAGCTTCTATTATCTATACGCTCGAAGAAGTGAGGGAGTACTGATGGGGGCTATTTCCCACCCTACATACTGTACGGATCGACTAAAGAACATAAGATCGGTTCGACCAAATCAGACAGTTCGGGATCATCTTATCGACTCGGCCGAATACAGCTCTCTTCGACTAGAAGACTATACTCCGGACCCAAGATGGATATTTGGGCCGAGTCCTATTAGGACTATATTTCCTTGTAACGCTAGGTTTAGTATGATATAAATACCTAGTCAATCATTGTATTAAACAACTCTGAATCATAAGGCAAATACGCCATTAAATTCTGCATCAACTGTACAACTCACTATTATTCAATAAAAAAGAGCTTTCTCTTCATATTTGTGTTATCTTTTGCGTTGGTTTCAATATTTACATTTTGTTCTTATGATATTGCTCTTCCTTGAGTTTTGATCCATCCTGAATAAATAACAGAGCCCTATAAAATATATATATTGAAAACCCCCAATATCACAAATTCACTGATACCCTTAACCCGACGAAATCCGGTTAAATCAGGCTCTCTGCACAGTGACAATAGTGCAAACAGTACTTTCTGTCAGATAGCATTTAATGCACCGAGCTGATACGAGGTATTTCTTTAATCATTTGCCATTAATATCCTCGGACTTCATCATTTATTACTCTAAGGGCATTTATTACCGTTGAGGAGACTTCTTGATCCTTTACACTCGGCTGATAACAACACAAGTCTGAGGACGAGCAGAGCTAATCCCTTACTTGAACAAATCTGATTTGAGTCGGCTGATCTTCACCAATCTGATTTTGTCCTTCAGCAGATCAGTAGTCTTCTGGACCTTGAATATTTGACCCTTCTGATTGTCTTCTTTACTTGGTCTAAATTCTTCTAAGGGATTTCAACTAAGTTTTTCATACTTAGCTGATCTTGATGTGCTTTGGAAATCATTAAAACCTCCCTTAACTTCTCTAACTTCAATGCACTCTTATCTTCATCTTCATCCAACAATTTCCCCTATTTTGATGATGACAAAACATCAGCTAAGTACCTGTTACCTAAACTAAAGTTTTAATCCTCAAGATTTCCGAGATAGAAATGTATGCTGGAGTGAAAACTTGAACTTGTATAAATGATTTGAAAATTATTAGAAGTCACAAGTCTTTTTCAGATGAGATAACTGAAAGAAGATAAAGTAAACTGATACAATGATAAGATAATCTATTCTAATCATCAGCTTCTTCACTTCCTTCTTCAATTTCCTCATATTCAT
Source organism: Penstemon barbatus (assembly GCA_003313485.2). Taxonomy (NCBI): domain Eukaryota; kingdom Viridiplantae; phylum Streptophyta; class Magnoliopsida; order Lamiales; family Plantaginaceae; genus Penstemon; species Penstemon barbatus. The sequence goes on along the minus strand of CM064877.1, from coordinate 30,071,906 downwards.
ACTCAGATTCATCATCTTCTTCTTCTTCATCAATTACCTCATCAGCGAGCAAATTTTCCTTAGCAGCTTCCATCTTCTGCTTCATTTCTCTTTCACGCTTGACTTTCTGTTCTGATTCAGCAATTCTTCTCTTCAGACGATCAACGTTTTTAAACTTGGTAAACGGATCCAGTTGCTCTTCAGGAGTGTCCTTTTCTGCAGCCAATTCTTTATCAGACTTGACTGGTTCCTTAGGATCTTCTTCAGAGTCTTCATCACAGCTTCCTTGTTCAGCCTCTCCATCTCCTTCAGCCTTTTCTTCAAGTGCTTGTTTCTCTGGCTCTTCTGATTTTTCTTGAGCAGCAGCATAGTCTTCTTAAGCAGCTTGATCAGTTGTCTCTTCTCTTTTCTTTTCCCCCTTTTTTGTCATCATCAGGGTTAATAGAAGGGTTGAGTCCAACAGCCTGGATCTGGGCAGCAACACACAAGTTTTTGATGTTCTGGTCCATTTCATCCTATCTTCTGTTGAGATGATTCAGAGTAGATGTGATGTTGCCAGTCTGATCATTGACATAATCAACATTCAGTTGTAAATTAGAGATCTCTTGTTGGACTTTATTGACAGACTTTTGAACTTTTTCTACCAATAACAAATTATTTGCAGTCTCTGCATTTCCAACTTGAATGAACGTCTCAGTTAGATGAGCAATAGTATCTTCATTTCTCTTCAAGCTAGCATGAAGATGACCAACATCAACTTTGACATCTTCAATACTTCTATTCATATCCAAAATACTGTTTGTCATCCTGAGAGTATTGTCTTTTGGCGATGGGAAGTTGTCAATGGCATCCTTAACCATTTTTGCAGTTTCCTTCTGCATTTGCTCCATCTACATTATGTTCCTCTCTTCAGTTTCCTTCAAAGAATTTTCAAGCATCATTTGGAAGGCTTCCATCAGTGATGAGTGCTTATCAGATGTTGGAATGGAGGGTGATGAAGTCTGATCTTCTTCTTCTTCCTGGTGGACAGGAGCGTCTTTCAGAGCAGGTTCTTCTTCATTTTTCTCCTTAGCTTTCCACTCAATGGCTAAGGGTTCTTTATCAGCAGTCTGCTCCTGGACTTCTTCAATGATCTGATTTGCAAGAGTTCCATCTTCATTTACAACAATCGTCTGACGGATTATCTTGAATACTGGTAGACAACTGGCAGCAGGTGTAACTTTGTGTAACTCTTGATACTGTCTTATTTCTTTGCCAAAAGTAATCTGTTGTACACTAGGTAGAGTAGGCAGATCACTTGAAGATCCTTGTCCATATCTTGATTTAGCAGCCCACTTCTCCAAGGCAGTCATAACAGCATTTTGCACAGCTCTCCTTATAGGATCATCTTGCTTTCTTCTTTTGGCTGGCAATGCATTAGAGATGGTTTTGGCTTCTTCAGTAGCAAACTCCTGTGCATATTTATGCATCACATCTCTTACATAATCAGGATTCAGTGCTTTGGTGATGGAAGTAGTTTTCAGCCAACTGAGGACCCATTTTTCCTCATTGCAAACTCTTCCCAGCTCTGTATCTCTTCAACAGACTTGTTCATCCTGTAATCACCCCATTTTATATATCTTTCCTTTTCTTGGGTAAACAGGGATCTACGCATCAGCTTCTTGTCAAAGTAAGCCAGGGCAGATTCAAATTTGTTGAAAACAGCAGGGTCAGTGTTAACAATTTCAAAAGCTCTTCTCACCTCAAACTTTTTCTTTTCTTGTTTCATGCCAGCAGGCATTTTCTTCGTGGCATTCATAGATTCACCAATCTTGATGCCACCAGCAATGTTTGGGCCGTGAGAGTCTTTCTTGCTGAGCTCAAGCACAAGTGCCAACTCTGCATCTTCAGCAGCTTTGCGTTCAGTCTCAGTCATTTTTCTCCTTTGTTCTTCTTTTTCAGCTTCAATTTTGTTGAGCTTAATAACCCTTTGCTCTCCTTGTTCGTCTCTTTTCCTCTGCTCTGCTTCCTCTCTATTTTTCTTATCAGCAGCAGACACCTTCTTTCTTCTGTTAATCATCTTTCTTTGTCTTTTCTTCTTATCAGTTGTCTGTGCTTCTTTAGCAGGAGCAGGTTCAGGACCAGTAGATGCAAGTTGTGCAACTGCAACATGATTGATGATCTGCACGTCAGGATCATCTTGAGGTTGAACAACCTCAGCTGTTGGTGCGGTTGAAGTAGTCTGTTCAGTAGTTTCCTTCTTTGCAGCAGACTCTTCTTCAGCTCCAGCAGGCCTCTCTGCTGATTGAGGACTTTCTCTGACAACGTCAGAAAGTTCAGTAGGAGATTCAATAAAGGTCATCCTTTTCCTAATTGTTCTCCTTATCCTTCCCTCTGGGACAGGTTGGGAAGCTCATGTGTCCCTCAATTGAGTTCTTGTCCTCTGAGCAACATTTTCACCAGGACGTTCATCATAAATTGTTCTGGAAGGTGAGGCAGGAGACATACTTTCTATCTCCTGGGTTGTCTGATTTATGATCTCATCAGCAACACTCTTCTCAGTAGGCTCATCTGCTCTGGCTTCAACAGCTGGCTCGGCTGTTTGAACAGATGCCTTCTTCTTTTTACTGGGAGCCAACTCCTTTGGCTCATCAGCTTGTATTTTCTTTTCAGTCTTTGCTTGAACGGCAGATTTCTACTGTTCGAGCAGTCTTCTTCTGTTTCTTGGCAGGAACTTTTTCCTTAGGTTCCTCAGCCTCTTCTTGTTCATCTTCATTCTTTCTCTTAGTTCCTCCCTTAATAGTCTGATAAGTTGCCATAGATTTGGCATTATGAATTTCCTTTCCATAGGTCATTCCACAACCTAGACTGGAGAACTGGTAACTCAAAGTGATCCTATGGTTAGTCTGCTTTTTCTCACGGATATTTGCCAGCATATACCAAATCACAACAGACCAATTTATCTCAATTCCATAGTGAACAGCCAACATCTTACAGTACCTTTTCATGGGAACACTGTCCAGAGAGAAGGTACAGTTCTCCACCAACTTTGCAAACATATCAGCCATGCGCTGATATTCCCTAAGCTGTCTCTTTTTTATGTTGCCAGAATGAACTTCTCCCTTTTTGGCACAGATAGCCCAAAATTCTTGAATTTTATCCTCGGTCACAATAGTGACATCAGTTCTTCCTTTATTGCTTAGTCCGAATTTCTCGTGCAACAGAGCAGGAGTGATGACGATAGCCACTCCTCCAACGGTGGCCTTGATTTCCAGTTTCTCGAAATCAACAGCTTCCTTGGTGTTGTAGTACTCCATAACCTGGTCCTTACGCACCATTTAAGCGTGAGCTTCCATGAAGTTCACCAGTGTTGCATCTTTGAATTTCTCCAGAATTTCCTTCATTTCAGCAGTACCGGAGTGATGATATATATCATAAACAAGATACATACCCTTAGTTTTAAAACGCATTTAACGTTAGGAGGGAATATGAACCGCCTTAGTTTACTTATAAAAGCGTGTTTTAAATAAAACGTTTTTAAACACAGAGTTGTTATGCAAGCGATCAGACGAGTAAACTTGTACTTATCTGATGGGACTACTATCCGAAGGACAGACTGTTACCAGTGAAAGCCAATAACTGGTAACCTTCCTCGACTGTTTGTCAATCCAGCTAGATAATCTTCAATCTTCAAACTTTTGATCTTCTGATGAAAACATAACTTCAACTAACTTTCATCCACAAATTTCATCTCTTAATCAGAAGTATCGCTAGTCTTACACGTTCCCCCTGACTTTAAGAATCCATAAATTAACTAGTCTGTTGAGAGTTAACCTTGAAGATAATAAGATGAGTAAGCTGATGAACTTCAGTCTTCTGTTGAATTCCCCCTCAGCTTATGCATCCAAATTTAGTAGGCCTAGTTCAGCTCTTAAAGTTGAAAACATTGCATCACTCAGAGGTTTTGTGAAGATGTCAATGATCTGATTATCAGTATGAACATGTTCTAATATGACATTTGCTTTTTCCACATGATCTCTTATGAAGTGATGTTTGATCTCTATATGTTTTGTACTTGAATGACTTCTAGTATTTTTAGTAAGAGAGATTGCACTTGTATTGTCAAAGTAGATAGGTATCCCACTGATTTTAACGTTGTAATCTTCTAGTTGATGCTTCAACCATAATATTTGTGCACAGCAAGCTCCAGCAGCTATGTATTCAGCTTCAGCAGTAGATATGGATACTGAAGTCTATTTCTTACTCATCCATGAGATTAGGCGACTACCTAAAAATTGGCAGGGCACCAGTTGTGCTTTTTCTATCAATCTAGCAGCCAACAAGGTCAGAATCTTAATAACCGATAAGTTCAAAACCAGATTCTCTAGGGTACCACAATCCCAATTCTTGAGTGTCTTTAAGATATTTAAGTATCCTTTTGGCAGCTAGGAGATGAGATTCCCTAGGATTTGATTGATATCTCGCACAAACCCCAACAGAGTACATGATATCAGGTCTGCTAGTTGTTAAGTATAACAGTGACCCAATAATTCCTCTGTATTTGGTTATGTCAACTGATTTGCTATCTTCATCTTTATCCAAGCGAAGTCCAGTAGACATAGGAACACTAACAACAGAGCTAGTTTCCATACCAAATTTCTTGAGCAGATCATTTGTGTATTTTACTTGGTTGATGAATATTCCATCAGGCAACTATCTTACTTGCAAACCAAGAAAATAATTAAGTTCTCCCATCATGCTCATTTCAATCTTGTTCTGCATCAGCTTTGAGAATTTATCACACATCTGTTGATTTTTTGAACCAAAAATAATACCGTCCACATATATTTGCACAAGCAATATATGATCTTCTCATTCAATGGTGACCAAGGTCTTGTCTACCTTACCTTTATGAAATCCTTTAATTAAAAGAAAATCAGATAGGGTATCATACCATGCTCTTGGAGCTTGTTTCAGTACATAGAGAGCTTTCTTCAGACGATACACCTTGTCTTCTTCTTTATATGCTTCAAATCCAGGTGGTTGTTCTACATAAAATTCTTCTTGCAGTTCTCCATTAAGAAAAGCAGATTTCACATCCATTTGATAGACTGTGAAATTCTTATGAGCAGCATAGGCGAGAAATAATTTGATTGCCTCTAGTCTTGCTACTGGTGCAAAGGTCTCATCAAAGTCAATACCTTATTCTTGGCACTAACCCTTGGCAACTATTCTTGCTTTGTTTCTGGTGAAAACACCATCTTTGTTAATTTATTCCTGAATACCCACTTAGTGCCAATTACCCTTTGATGACTTGGTCTAGGAACTAAGTACCAGACTTCATTCATTTCAAATTGATTCAGCTCTTCTTGCATAACTTCAATCCAGTTTGAATCACTAAGAGCTTCTTTAATCTGTTTAGGCTCTATTTGAGATAGGAAGCTGACAAACATTGAATCATTTGCAACAACTATCTTTATCTTTACTCTGTCTAAAGGATCAACAATTACCAGTTCTGGCGGGTGATTCTTGAGGCATCTAAGATCAGGATGCAAAACAGAATGTTGTCCTCTGTTTTGATATTGCAACACTACTGTTGGAGTTCCAGTAGTAGTCTGTTGAGCAGCAATTGTCTGTTGAACAATCTCTGGTCTGTCAGCTGTTTGCAATTCTTCTGTTAGACTATCAGCATTGTGATTTGGAACAGCACTTGAGTTAGCAGCTGAGTTGAGATCAGGTAGTATGATGGGTATGTACTCTTCGTTTCTTTTAACGCTCAATTTCTGAAAATCAGTAGACAGGTTTTGATCAGTACTTTGATTCTTTTCAGACGATTGATTTGGTTCATCAAATACTACATGAATGGATTTGTCTATAAGTAAAGTTCTTTTGTTAAAGACTCTATAAGCTTTACTGGTAGTAGAGTATCCTACAAATACAGCTTCATCAGACTTCTCTGCAAAAGCAGTAAGGTGATTTTTCCCATTATTTAAAACAAAGCATTTACAACCAAAAATTCCAAAGTAATGAATGTTTGACTTCTTGTTGTTCCAAACATCATATGGAGTCTTGTTTTGGTGTTTGTTGATCATGCATCTGTTTTGGGTATAACATGCTGTATTTGTTGCTTCTGCCCAAAATCTTTGAGGTAGCTTTGCTTCAGCTACCATAGTTCTGGTAGCTTCTTTTAGAGTTCTGTTTCTCCTTTCAGCAACTCCACTTGTTGAGGGGTTCTGGCAGCAGAGTACTCATGGCTGATTCCTCTGGGATTACAATATTCTTCAACAGTAGAGTTTGTAAATTTAGTCCCTCTATCTGATCTGATCTTCAATATCTTCATACTCTTTTCATTCTGGATCAATTCCATCAGATTTGTAAGATGCTCCTTGGTTTCACTTTTCTTCTTCATGATAATCGCCCAAGTGTATCTTGAATAGTCATCCACAACAGCTAGGCAGTTTTTCTTTCCACGATTGCTGATTGGATCAATGGGTCCAATAAGTCCATATGTAGCAGCTCCGAGATCCTTCCAGATGACTGGTGTTTCTTGCTTTTGAATGATGACTTGATTTGTTTACCCTTCTGACAGGCGTCACATAACTTGTCTTTGCTCATGACTGTTTTTTGAATTCCTTCTACCAGATCATTCTTGATAAGTCTGTTTATGGTCTTGAAATTCACATGATTCATTCTTTTGTGCCACAGCCAACTGACTTCACTTGGTGTTGATGCCACCAAGCAAAACTTGAATTCTGGTCAACAGAATTCCAGTCCACTGTGTAGACATTCCCTTATCGTCATCCAGATAAGATGACACTCTTTGTACCAATCTGTTCAACGTAACACTTATATGTTGAGAAGATGACTGAATATCCTTTGTTACAAAATTGACTTATGCTTAGCAAATTGTATTTGAGACCTTTAACATAAGAGACGTTACATATCTTAATGTTGCATTTGATCAGTTTTCCACTTGCTAAAATTTTGCCTTCCTTCTGTCTCCAAAAGTAACTTGAGGACCATCCACAGCGACAACATCAGTCAGCTCATGTATGTTTCCACACATGTGTCTTGAACAGCCACTGTCCAAGTACCAGATCTTCTCTACTTTACTCCTACTCCTAATCCTAACCTACAAAACAAATAAAAATTGTTCTAGGTACCCTTATTGAGAGGGTTCTGAAGGATTAGTTCCATCTTTGACAACCCAAGATGATGAATTCTTAGGTTTATTAGGCTTCTGAGTTTTAGCAGGAGCATGAACAGTTTCATCTTCACCACGTTTATCAGATTTGCTATGTTGTTGATAATCAGCATGATAAGGATAGTGTTCATAAGAAGAATAGGATGCATGATAAGCAGGATATGCATGCATTGGATGAGCAGGATATGGTGCCTAGTAAGTTGGAAATTGAGGTGCATGATACATAGGAGGATATGCAGCAGGTTGCACATAATAAGACTTATTTACATACCAAGCATTTTGATTTTTCTTGTTCTTATGCTTCTTTGGTTTACTAGATGCTTGCTCATTGACAGACGACTTAGTTTTATCACTAGTCTGATTGGTTTTAACTTTATCAGAAGACTTCCTAGGACTCTTTTGTTTGGTCTTACCAGTATGTTTTCCTATACTAGGCTCTTTGATCTTTGTCCCTCTCATACTCCTCTAGAGAAGCCTGAAGACTTGACACTTGAGATTCCAACTCGCTAATTCGAGCAGTACTCTGAAATTGGAACTCTTCTAACTTTTTAGCAAATTGATTGGCTTGTTCTTGAGCACGAGAAGTCTCCAGAACCTTGTCTATAATCTCCTTCTCATCAGTCCCCGTAGCCCGAGTCTCTACGACCGGAAGGGAAGAAGTCATTGAGGGACCAACCTCTGAACCAGAATTCTTATGAAGTAAAGTTTTATATTTCTCATCCAGAAACTCACATTGTTGTTTCCAGAGAGTAGTTTCATAGGCATATGATGCCAAACAAGTCTTAGTCTAAAAAAGAAAGTGATAAAAGAATTGAATTAGCTAACAAAAGTATTCATTGAGAAAAATTACCCTACGAAAAAGGAGATCACCTTTTCAGCATAAAGAGAAGCTCGCTGAAATTTCTCTAAAGGATCCTTCCGAAGAAGCTTATTCATATCACGAGTAAAAAAGCCGGACAGAAGAACGCGAGTTGCTTTATCCACTGCATTTTCGCTCTCGTCATGAACTAAAGAATCATTCTCAGGATAACCAGCGGCTCTTTTTCCCTCTAGATGATCCTCGATCATCTCGACCAAAGTGGGTTTTGGATGATTCTCGCCGAGTAGAGAAAGATCGTTACCAGAACGACCATAATAACTCCTTTTTCTCTCCACCGGATTGTCATTAGGATGAGGCCTCGACCAACTGCGGCATCCACGTATACCCAAAGATGTTCTAAGTTGGAGAGGAGGATAACCAGATCCTGTCCCCTGGCGAACAGAAGATTCTTGGGAAAAATCTGGAGATTCCTATCTGTTCTCCTCAGAATCATGACTCAATTCCAGTTTTCTCTTCCGAGACGCTCTCTGCTCGATAGGAACATTCTCTATGGTTTTGGTGGATTTAGACAACACCATTTTTCCCTTTGAAGAGCGTCGGGAGTTTTCTACCATAAGAGCTGTGGAGAAAACAAAATCGGAATCAGACTTAGTACAAAAAAGGGTTATGACAACGCAATATAGAATAGATACTTACGCAATGATTCAGAAGAGGAAGAAATTGGAAAAATATGAGTACTTAGCCCCGCCTTGCGAAGGAAAACTTCACCGATAAGAAGGGCACTCTGATATTTGTTGACGCTCATAGCCTGGATTTCGCCGATGAACTGGGGGTCGTCGGGAATAAAATCACCAGTCGCCAAACGACCACCATAAATCCATTTGGAATCATGGTCCCACGAAAAAGGCTCAGTAGAACCATCCGCCAAACGATGATGAGAAGGCGGACGGACGAAGAAGAAATGAAATTTCCTGGAAGGATTGCTGGAAACTGGGGAGTCATAGATTGCGCGACTAGTCTTTTGGCTAACGAAGAAATATTCGCGATTGGATGAACTAGAAACGTTAAAATGAAACAATTGCGTAAAATTACGAAAGGAGGGTTGGAATCCTTTCGCTATCATCAAAACGGAAAATCAGACCACGAAGGCAACGGAATTAGGGACTAATGGAGTCAAGGACACGCTGAATATTTTCAGAATATCAAGAAAGAGGGCAGACAAGGGGAGACGCAGACCGCAGTTAAAATGGGCTGTGTAAAAGGCTCGACATCCCTCCGGCGGTGATGTAACCCTATCGGAAGGAGAAGGGAGAATAATATCGGAACCGTCCGAAAAATATTTGGCATAATTACTCACGACCTCAGGGAAAGTATCCTCAGTGTAAGCACAAGCAAGATCCTCGATCGGTTCATAAATTTGAGGAGCCGTACCCTTGCCTTTCTTAGCTCGGGCAGTGACGTCCGTATCAGATAGAATTTACACCTTAAAGGTGTCTTCAGTTTGGACAATGAATTCAGACACTCCGATCTGCTCGCTCGAATGATTAGAATGTATCACCTCCTCAATGATAGGAGCGACACTTTCCCTTAAAGACGAGGAAGATTTTCTTATAGAAGCCATATTTTTGGGATCCTCGGAGGATATGAGTCGATAGAAGCAATTTTTGAAAGGATAAACGATCACGCAAGAAAATGACTGCGAGATTAAAAGAAGTTTAAAGTAAAAGATGACTAATATAACGGTCACCTATTTATAGTGAGAAGTGAAAAGACGTTTCGAACTCCTCACGGCTAATCGCATTCCCGCCAAATAGAAAAATGAAACGCTTCCCCAAAGGGACACGTAGCGGTTCATAATTGGAATGAGAAAACGACTATCTATGACGCGTTGCACTCTTTTCCTTACTTAGGATTTTTTCCCACAGGGTTTTTTCTTAAGTAAGGTTTTTAACGAGGCACAACTCATAGAAGATACAGTCGTAATTAACCATCTACTTCTACGAGCTTCTACTACATATACGCTCGAAGAAGTGAGGGAGTACTGATGGGGGCTATTTCACACCCTTTATAATGTTATCGACTTAGGGATATAAGATCAGTTCGACCAGATGAGTCAGTTCGGGATCATCTATCGACCCGGTAGAATACGACTCTCGTCAACGAGCAGACTATAATCCGGACTCAAGAAGGACGATTGGGCCGAGTCCTATTAGAATTATGTTTCCTTGTAAAACTAGGTTAATTGTGATATAAATAATTAGTTAATCATTGTACTACACACACTATTACATACTCAGCTTACGCCTGAATACAAAAGAATCTAATATTATTGAATAGAAAAGCTCTTGTTATACTATTTTATTCATTGATTGTCTTGATTACTGATTGTTTCATTTAATTGTTCTTCCTTGAGATTGATCCATCCAGAATAAAGTAACAGAGCCCTCTAATTCATATTGATTGAGAATTCCTAATCACACACCTTACTGATTTAATCTTACCCGACGAAATTCGGCTTAATCATAATCTAATCGAGATAGGACATCTTTGGATTCGGTTAGACTCTCACTGTTGTGTATACTCCGATGAACTGGAGGACGCTGGGGTCCATGAGCATGACTGGGATAGTCGATACACATAAGTGGGTGTCTTGCTGGGATGGCAAGCGCACTGAATACCCCAATTAGGAAATAACTAACCATGGAAGCGGTAGTCGCATATCGGGGTTGAAGTTATTCCAATTTGCAATAGTATACGAGGAACGATCCTAACTACTTGAGGTGATAGGGTTTATCTGGTGCGAGAACGTTCATGCTTTGATGTGAGTTCCGAATGACTGGAGATCACCAGAAAGTCTATGAGGACTCATGTTGGGTATGGAGGAACTCGTATGCAGATTCATATCATCAACAAAGGATCCATTGACCCGACTTGATAGGTTGGGAAATTATCCTATGGATTTCTGTGAGAAATTAATTCTGATAAAATCCTTGGTCAAGGTATCTGACGACTTTATGTAAGTAGCTCATAAAGATTAAGTCAAAGAGAATTTATTTCGAGATCAGAATACATAAGGTCAAGACAAAATAAAAGGGAATCCAATGAAAGACCATACCCTTAAGTCTCGACTGGGAGATTGATCGATGGAGAGATTATGTCGTATATGGAAATTGTAAATGAGTTAAAAGGTTCACTGAATTAATTCACCAGTGATTGGGCTCCATGGGCTTGTGGCTGGACATCGACCGTGGAGTATGGGAGAATTCCTAAATAGGCAGGGGTGCTAATTTTGGAATGATCAATCGACAGAGTGTTCGATTGATTTAGAGTATATGTTACTCGAATAATTAAATAATATTTAATTATAACCCACGACCAATTATATGGTAAACCTACGGGTGTATACACAATACACATGAAGCGAAAAGCGAGGAAATGAGAACGACCGAGTCAACTGAGTCGACTGGGTATATAATCGACAGGGTCAATTATAATGGGTGGGTCGACTGGGTCGACCCAATTGGAACATAATAGGATCCAATTAGAATTGGATCAGGATCATAAATTAAATTGGAATTTAATTTGTTAATTAATTATTTAAGTTGGATTTAATTAATTATGGAAATGATTTAATTAAATAGACTTAGAGTCTGATTTAATTAATTTGGAGACTAGCTAATTAATTGGACTATTTAATTGGGAGATTAAATAAAGTCTGGTCAAATTAATTAACTGGGCCATGAATTAATTGGAAGACTTGGTCTTCTAATTAAAGAGGGCCATGGCCCATGTAGGAGAATAAAGTCCTAGTCCTAATAGGACTAGATTAGGGAGATAACTATAAGTAGGTAACTTGTAGTTATTTTTCACACACAACTCTAACCAAAATTTGAGAAAGAGCTAAAATTATCTCCCTCTCCAACAACCAAATCGGCCAAACCCTTTCTGTGTTTGGAAGAATTTTTCGTCTTCGATTATTGTTCCAAAGTCGTTCTTAAAACCTAGATATTAATCTACCCTATGCTCTAGTCAATTAGGGTATATTAATTTTCGTGATATTGTGGTGTATCAACTCGTAGAGGCGCAACACGTGGGGCGCTACTGCAGGACTTTGGATTGATCCTACCGAGGGAGAAAACCCGACTTTGCTGAACTACTTGGATTGGCGAGGAGACAGGTATAAATTGGATCTAATTATTCTTGTCGTTTAATATTCATATATATACTCCTAGGGTAGTATCCTGGCAAGATTCTGTAAGAGGTCCTATAAAATTTTAAATTCCGATGTGCCTAGGGCTGTTTATCTTACCGAATCCCAACATATATACGTAATCCCTCGAAAACAAAACGAATATTGTAATTTTTGTTAACGTCAGTGCGTTACTGTAAACTGAACAAATATGGTAATTTTTTATGTTTGAATTGGCAAGATAAATTGGATAAGCCTAAATTGTTAAAACGGGTTTGTGGGAAAACAATGTACTTAAAATTTAATTTTTTTGCAGAATGGGCATACATGGTGGCATGTCGTAGTATTTTCATATTTTTTTATTTACATAATTAACTTTCAGAAAAAAAAAAAAGTTGAACTGACAAAAAATACATAAGACTTCCTAAATAAAGAAACCACTTAATAATTTACTTAGATCCGGATGAAGAAACGGATGAAGAACCAGATGAAGATGGTTTACGCCAATAATAATTATGAGGTGGCTTATAGGACTTACGGGTGTCGGACCGTAATATGGCAAATCCATTCGACGAGTCTTCATTGAGGTTTCTAATTGCCTTCCTCATTAGCATTTCGTCGCAGCGAGTTTTTGGCATTGGCACTCCTATGAGCAGATGTATTCTCTGGGATTGCGAGTAAATTTTTATTTCTCTTAAGCCAGCTGACTGAAAAATGTTTAACAGGGGCATGATATCTTCATCACCATTGATACAGCGCAGTCATTCACCGAAGTTTGTATTTGGTAAGCGATACCAAATATCGGCTAGTGCCGGAAGTTTCAACTTTAAATGTGCATCAACGATGTTGTAGTAGTTGAAGGTGTCTCTATCAACGATGTGGTAGTAGTTTAAATGTGCATCAACGATGTGGTAGTAGTTGAAAGTGTCTCTATCAATGCCTCGTTTGCCATCTACAAAGACTCCTCCCTCACTAATCAACAACGTGTACATATTTTTCTCCATTATAGGAGGTAGGGCAAAAAAATAATTTTTTTATAACAAAAAAAAGGATGAAATATGGCGGTACGACTGATAGGATAATTTATGCTGAGTACGTTTTCCAAATTATATTATTCAATTTTAGTGATAAAGAAATAAACGGTGCATGTTCCTATCATTTTCTGAATAAGTGGTCTGTATTTATTTATTGCAAGAGTATTTTTGGAATTTGCGTTGGCCCCCATTTTAGTGATTGTGGATTTGTATTAAGTCATACTTGTTGATTTGTATCAGACCTCGAGACAAGGACAATCTACTCTCTCCGTTTCCCAAAGCAGCTTTCTTAATTATATAAATAATAACATAAAAACTTTAAATTTAACCAAAATCAAAATAATATATGTATATGACTTATATATAATAACTATAGACGCACCCAAAAAAAATATTAACTTGCTTTATGACGGTTGATCTGCTTTCCTACAAAAAATAATGAAAGCTGATTTGCCAAGAACGAGGATATGAATTTTTATCGATATAAAACAAATCACGGCTTCTCGTATTATTGATAAAGTTCAATTATATAAAAGGTTTATCATTATCTAACATTGCCTATCCAGTAAAACATAGTGAAAATAAATAAGCAAATACCATTTTGTTATGTGATTGTTGATCCCCCTCTTCCCTTAATATTTTAACAGATCTTACACAATGTTTTTTGTTTATATTTTAGTCTAAATATTAAAATGTCAACATCATTCTTCAATAATGAGATATTAATTTAAATATATGTGTATTGTAAATTTCAAAATATATCAGCAAAGTTCAATTCAGGATTTTTAATTGTTATAAATTAACTGACAATTTAACAGTTTTGTAACATTTAAAATTATAGATTGAAAAAAATAATGGTTAACATTCAATAAAAAAAAATTTAAACTAACTTTTTTATTTTATTTACTGAGTACATTTATGGACAGATTGGAATACCTAGATATGGCAGACGAGTATATATCATGTTGTATCGACACTTAATGTTTTATCTCGTCAGACAAGTTTGAAATGATTTTTTTCCACACTAATTGATGTTGACCGTGATACAATAAAATATTAGTTGAATTATTTAAAAGCTTTATTACTATCAGAACTCGTGTGTCTTGTTAAACACCCAAAAAAAAAAATATTTATGTATTTTTTATAGACGATTCTTGTTTCCACAAATCTAATTAGGATGGCTGATTCAACCAGAAGGAGAATGTGAATTTCAATGATGATACGACTGTTCATCCATCATTTCCACAAATATTTTAACAGATTTTACACGACGTCTCTTTTCAAATTTTATTCAAAATATTGAAATGATAATATTATTATTTAATAATAAAATATTGATTTAATATATGCATATTTAAAATTTCCCAATATATCAAAAAATTTATATGAAGTCCTTTTTTTTTTTTGTTTTTTGTCTATTTTATATTAATTGACAATTTTATAAACATTTAGTCTGAAAAAAATTATGCTCAAACATTAAAAAAAAAAATTTAACTAATTTTTTTTATTTACGAAGTTCATTTATGGACAGTTTGCAATACTTATGCGTGTTAGATGAGTATACTTGATGTCCTTAATTAATTTTAATAATTAAAGAAGACGGAATACCTAGGATTTTTTTTTACTATTTAACCGAGCCTTTCCACTCTTTTTAAGTACTGCGTTTCACTATATTTCGAACTTGCGCAACCTCAGATGCATCCTAAGAAAGTAGTCTCCGAACAAGAAAAGGACGATGCTTACTGGTAAATATATAAAAATATATAAATATTTCCTTTCTTTTAAATAATTTAACAATTTTTTTTTGTATTCAGGGAAGCTCTTGCCGAAGATATGGAAACTTGGGTTAGGAAAATTATCGACGAAGAACGGAAAGTAGTTGAACGACAACAAAGTGACCAACATCTATCAGACGACGATCAGAAAAACTAAGAAGTCAAAACAGGAAAACAAGAGAAACAAACAGAAGAGCAGAGTGTTCGAGAAGTGGATGAGGAAGACAATAGTGATGAGGATGAGGAAGAACAGATTTTTTTTAGGATGGAGGAAGATTCCGATGAATTTAATATATAAGTTATTTTATGTTTTAAATTAATATATAATTAAATATTTATAAAATTAAGCACTTTATTATTTTTTTGCATTGATTTGTTTAATACTCCTATTTATATAACAACAGATTACTAAAATAAGAAAAAAACATAAATAAAATTCATTAACAAAAGCAATGGTGGAAAATTTTATTTTATTTAGAATATTCAACATATTGTTAAAATAAAAATAATATATGGGATTTCGAATAACACAATATCGACTATATTTTCTTAAAAAATTATATATTCTTTATACTATTTGTTTATTCGAAAAAAAACATAGTATAACAAATTAGTTTGTTAAATTTATGTTATGTATATGTTATACAACAAAATTATAACTACCTACATTAATAACAACAGATTAATAAAATAACCAAAAAAAAAAAATCAAGGCTGCAAGAAATAATTCTGATGGAGATAATAATAAAAATATATTATTTGTACAAACATCTTAGGCACATATTATAAAACAAAATCTAAGATTCATATATTAATAATTATGAAATTTCAGCTTAATGTTTTATCCATTTCGTATTATTACATTTTTCAGCTCGATATCAAGTGAGTTCCGTTTTAACCGACCTACAATACTTTACTAATACCTAGTTTTATTTCATGTAAATTAATATTAGCCTATGATAAACAAAATAGTAGATAAATTAAAATAACAAAATAAAAAAAATTCAGAAGCCGATATTAAATGCTCACACCCTTTCTCTTTTAAAAAATATTGAAAGTGTCCATTAAATTTAAAAGAATGCGACTTTTCATATACTACGAAAAGAATATATTTAATAGTTATAGGTTAATTATCTCAGAGTCAAATTACATATTCCGTCCGGATACAGATTTTATGAATTCAACGGGCCTTGATCGGGTTTAGCCAGATATCGAATTTTTTTCAGATCCAACAAACTTTCATTTAAAAAGTTAAATTAATATAATAAAACGTATATACAACGTACCAATTGAAAACACAAATAATGAATAACATATTTAGCATAATTTAAATAGTAATTTAACATGAAAAAAAAGTTCGCGAGAGCAATAAAACAATAGCACTCAAATAATATTATTGAACCTTTGTAGATAAGAACAGCAGACTAACAATTACTTACCGCCCGACTCAGTATTTTTTAAAGTACTAAAAAATAAAAATAAAAAATTAATAAAAAGAGAAACAAATCAAAGCAGCACCAAATGATTCCGATGAAGATATTAATAAAAAAATATTATTTATACAAACATGTTAGGCACATATTATAAAACAAAATGTAAACTTCATATATTCTTAATTATAATATTTCGGTATAATGTTTTATTCATTTCATATTGTTGCATTTTTCAGGTCGACATCAAGTACGTAAATTAATATTAGCCTTCGATGAAGAAAATAGTAGATGAATTAAGCTATTCATTTTTTTTAATCTATTACAATTAATCGAAAAAAATTGTGGAAAATTTTTATTTTTTTAAATATATATTATATGCCATGTAAATGTTATAAGAAAAAATTATGGCTTTTTATATTAAGCATAAAAATAAATTAATTAAAAGCTTTATGAATATCTGAACTTGCTTGTTCTGTAAAACGTATTGTAAACAAATAACCAAAATGTCTTTTGTTTCGAGGAAATGAGGAAAAGTGAGATAGTATAACGAAAAGATCAGAAGTTGGGGATTAATAAGTAAGAGAGAAATATAAGACCGCAGAAAAAAAAAATGAAGGGAGCACAAGATACATCATTAAACAACCTAGATTTTCGAAATTTTCACACTTCGGTAAATACAAGTTATACGGCGGTGCATTGCTTGTTACAATGCGGTAAATATGACTCACATCGCATGTAAGTTTTGATTATGATTGAAATTGATTTAAATCATATAATTCTTAATGCGTCTGCAAAACATAAATTGCTTCCATAATTTTTTCTTACATGTTCACATATTAACTACAAATGTAACTTATCCTACACAACAACATATAATATATTTCCAATATAAATTGACACACGTGATATTGACGTAAAACGATCAAATCAGCTACTATGAATATGATAAATAACAAATACGTTAATTTATAGTCACTATTCAATAGTCCACTTAACTTTGTTAATTAAAAGTAATGTAGCTGGTCGATAATTATAATAAACAGTCTTGTCGAAAATTACTTATTAAACATTGCAGTAGTTGGTCGAAGGGAAAAAATATTGTTCTAGTCCGAAAATAAATATATCATATTAGTGAAGAAACATGAGTAATAAATAAATACTAAATAAAACGAATGATAAAAAAAAAAATTTAAACGACAGTAATAAACTGCATATTTAACCTTATTAAAATAGTATTTTAACATATTAAAAAAAATTTAGAAAGAGTAATAAAATACATATACTTAAACATTGTAAATCTTAATAGAAAACATTATGCAAAAGCTTTTATTAATATAATCCATTAATATTAATTCATGCTTAATCTAATTATTGCTAACATGTGATGTTTGTTTACATCCTAATATATTTTATTATAAATTATTAATTTAATTACGCGTTTTGTTTATTTAAAATTAGTCTAGCAAGTAATTTATTTTATTACATTTCATACGTAAATTAATAATTTTATTACTCATCGCTTTAGCTGTATATTCACGTATCATTCATATTATGTATTTTATTTTTTTTATATTTTATTTCTAATTATTTAAGTAAATTGTTATTTTATAGTTGCTTGCTCTATCATTTAGTCGTAATGTTTAATTTATTTTTTATAAGTACGGGAATAAATAAATATTTATTTTCATTTATTATTTCTTAGTCATTTATTTAAGTGACTTTATTATTCTATATTTAAAATTTGTTATATTTAATTATGTGTTTTATGTATTATTTATGTTTCCATTGCCCATTCCATAAATATTTGTTTTCTTTGTATGGGTAAAACATAGTTACAAGTTAAATAAGAGATAGATTAAATTAACAAAACGAAATTTCTATTTTTGTTGTATTGTTTTAATAAATAAAAAATAACATATAGATATGCTAAAAAATTTGTTTTCTACATGATATAAAACAAAATGATGGATTTTCTTTATTCAAAATATATACATGTACAAGAGTTCGAAAAGCTAAAAAATTATAGCACATCGATAGTATTTCGAATAGTTTACCACAATACACTTATACACGTGTTTTAAGTTAAAGTATTGCTCCCATACCCAAAAAAAAAAAGTTAAAGTATTGCTCTAAATTCTACATTCTATTCTAGGATCTTCGAACATGGAGAAAGGTACAGTTAATTTTGTTTTCCCTGAAAATAATATCTCCAATAGCCTTCCATAATAGTAAGAATTTGTTCAAAAAATACACGAAAATACAAAGTTTAAAAACAGATCCACATAAACTATCAAAGACAACCCATTACATAAAAACCCAAATGTTAAATTAACTAATAAATGAGAGAACACACCAACATCATTATACAAAACTTAAAACAAGTAGCAATTTTCATGGAATAAAAAAAAAACTTTCAGAATATAATTTTCTACATCTAGCTAACAAATAAAAGAAGCATCACGAACACGCAAATGAAAATACAATATTAACAGAATACGAAATTTTCCCACCAAAAATATAAATACAAATAAATAAAAGAGAGAGGAGGGATAGGAACTTTACCATCATGCAGGCCAAAATAAAATAACAAAAATTAAAGAATGATGTACCATTAGTTTTGATTATTTGCATATTTGTTTTCGATAATATGGAAACGCATCAGAAATACCTCCTGATGACCACCTCAACAAGTTTATTTTCTTTCCTTTCTTTCTCCTTTTTATGCTCTCGTAATAGATATTGATCTTGTAACCTAATGGAACTGATAAACAACCAAACCATCTGAAATAAAACAGCATTTTTTAATTAATAAACTGCAAAAAAAAAATCAATAGTAAATTGGGTTAGATTTACAAATCAATGGATCAAACATTACCGTTTCATTATTAAACTTAAAAAAACAATTACCTTAACGCCATCGCTTCTAAAAAATTAAACAAAATTGGTGGTACTGGCACTCCTTGTTTGATCGTTTCATTTTTTCCAGATGGTTTGGATCATTTATCTTGTCCATAGGGTCAAGGGATCAAGTGCTAGTACGAAAGCACATGACGGAGAAAGGAAAAAAAAAATTATTGAGGTTATCATTAAGAGGTATCCCAGATGCGATCCAATCTTTCGAGGATTAGATAATACATTATTCGTTGCTATTCTAAACGTATAACAAAAGATACGATGTCTAATTGTTGCAAATAACACTTCATAGAACTAAGAATAACTATGAAGAATTACAAACTCAATAAAATTATGTACAACAAAATTGGAAAAATAATTTTTATTAAATTTTGCAAAGCGATAATTTATTTTGACGCTGGTAACACGACCAATTTATAGTAAAACAAATTTTGATCCAAGGATTGAATTTATTACAGATGGATAGCCAAGATAATCGTATGATGACAACAGGAATTCCACTTCCCAAAGATAAAGAACCGTTTGGCAATAATTTAAACCCCTAGATCAAAATATGTTTTACAATTTGGCAACTCTTGGATCCCAAAAATATATATTATACAATTTCATTATATTATCATGATCGGTAGACAAAAAAATATAGTATTATAAACGAAGTATTTGTTAAAATAGATGTTATATATAATGGCTTCTTACATTAGAAAACTTGCCAAAGATAATTATTTTGAACGTATATATACCACAATCTATAAAATTATTGATTTGACATCTATCACAAATCTCACGTCAATAAGCAAAACTACAACTCGATATAATAAATTATATATTAACCTTTTTTTAAGCTAAACATTAAGGTTAATTTAACATGTATAAAATTATTCAACGCTATATTTTATTATAATATTCGATCAATATTAGTTGTTGTTCGTCAACCTATATACAAATTTTACAATATTATTTTGTGTACGTGCATCGATTAAGTCACATTCGACCAATATACCAACATCCACTTTAAAGTTATATAACTAGTGTTAATCAAAACATTACGTAGTAACAAAATAATTAAATATTTTTAACCATCACATCATCATTACTAACCAGCTTAATTAAAAGATGTCAACTCTATATAGCTATTTAAAAAAAAAGAAGAAGAAGAAGAAGTTATATTTAGAGATATTTAAGAAAAAAAACCATTTATGTCTGTTAATCTACCAATCCAACGAATGATAATAAAGCCTAATTTGATTAGAAGAAGAAGGTGAATTTTAATATACTAAAGATAATTCTAAAGATAATGAAAACAAATCATAGACTGACTTTATCGAAAATATTATTTTAAAATAAATTTTTTATAAAAAAAAACTAAAATCATTAAAGATAATAATTATAGATATTTTTTTCCCTTAATTATTTAAACAATCGTTGAAAGAAATATTAAAATTCAAAGAATTTGAGAATGAACGGCCAAGATAAACGCATGATTAGAACAAGAATTTGGACTGTAATCGATTCGAGTAGTACAGAATGATACACTGTTCAATCTTGGTTTGATGTTATTTCGAGCTTGAAATTTTTTGTTTAAGCTTGGTTAGATTTTCAATCGAGCCGAGCTCAAAAGAGCTTTCATCGTACGAATCGAGCCATTTATCGAGTAGTTTTATATTTTACATGTAATTTTTTAATTATAGCTTATCCAGTCAAGCTCGAGCCGGTCTTCAAAAGTAATCGAACAAAATAATATGTTCAAGCTTGTTTGGTAAGTGTGACGAACCGAGCTCAAACGATATTTTATCGAAAAATATATTATCGATTATCAAGTAGCTTGGTTTGCTTTTCAGCCTTAACGAAAATTCCACTTCCCAGAGATTAAGCGCCGTTTGGCAATAGAATCATGCTTTATCACCTTCAGGGTGAAATTATGCTAGAAGATATATTTTTCGTAAATATTTTTTCCAAGTTTCTTACTTAAGCTCATGTTATATACAACGTTCATGGTAAGTAAATAATTGGAAGATCTAAAAAAAATATATCATAAAATCTCATTAGATTATTACGAAAATAAACAAAAAAATATTATAAAAAATGATTTCTTAAAATAAATATTAAGAATAACGGATTCTTACATTAATCATAAAGTAAAGTTATATTTCAAAGCTTCATCACAATCTAAAATTGCGTGTCACATAAAACCTACTGAAAACAATTATTTAACTTATATGTACCATACTCTATAAAATTATTGATTTGACATCTATCACAAATCTCACGTCAATAAGCAAAATCACAATTCAATATAAATTATATATTTTTTTATTTGACTAAACAGTAAAGTTAATTTGACACTAGAACAGTATCCAATGCCAACTTTAATTTAACATGTAGAAAGGTATCCAACGCCATATTTCATTACACTATCTGATCAACAATATTTGTTATCCGTCGACCTATATAAACATTTCACAATATTATTTTGTGTACGGGCATCGATTAAGTTGTCTCCGACCGATATACCATAATCCATTTCAAAGTTGTATAACCAATGTTAATTGAAACATTAAACAGTAACCAAATAATTAAATATTATTAAGCATCACATCTTCATTACTAACCAGCTTAATTAAAAGATATCAACACTATATAGATTTTTTAGGTTTTAAAAAAAAAAAGTTATTTTACAGTTATTTAAACACAAAACCATTTGTGGTTGTTAATCTCCCAACCCAACAAATGATGATACCCAAAACAAAACAAATATATCATACAATTTCAATAAATTATTACGATTAGTAGACAAAAAAATATCATGAAAGAATAGTGCGTTAAAATAAATGTTATCTATAACAGCTTCTTACATTAGTCATAAATTTAAGAGATTTAAAACATTTACTAACAAATATGTACCATACTCCATAAAATTATTGATTTGACATCTACAAAAAATCTCACGTCAATAAGCAAAATCATAACTTAGTATAAATTATATATTGTTTTTTTAAAACCAAACAGTAAAATTAATTTAACATGTAGAAAAGTATCCAACCATACTTCATAATAATATTCAATTAGTATTATTTATTGTTCGTCGACCTATATAAACATTCTACAATATTATTTTGTGTACGTGCATCGATTAAGTCCTCTTCGACGAAGATACCACCATCCACGTCAAAGTTGTATAACCAATGTTGATTGAAACATTAAATAGCGAAGTATAAAACATTGGACAATATTTGCAGGGGTGATGAGGAAGTCTAGTGATGATTTCGATGCAGTGATAGACTCTTATGTGAGTAATGAGGCAGAGGTAAGAAATGATGAGAGTGAGGGTAGGGTTGAACAAGATAATGTAAGAAATGAGGATTTGGGTGATGGTGATAATGATGGGGTGAGAAATGAGGGTGATAATGATGAGGGGCATGTGTTATCAGATTCAAGTGATGAAGACTATTCAGGTGAGGAAGAACAAGGTGTCCTATCCAGTGATGATGAGAGAAATTGGAAAGGAAATGATGAAGGGGAAACTTGGCCCAAATTTAATGTTGAGAACACATTTTCTCCGACATTTGAATTGAAACAAATATTTGGAACTAGGACAGAGTTCAGGGAGGCTGTGCATTCACATGCAATAGAGACTATGAGAAACTTGAAGATTACTGTGAATGATCCAAGAAGAATTTATGCTAAGTGTCAGGCAGAGAATTGTGACTGGCACATCCATGTACTGAAGGTTAAAAATGAATCAACTTACCAAGTCAGAGCATATCAACCTGAACATAAGTGTGGTACGAATCCCCACTGCAAGAATTTGAACTCAAGGTGGCTTTCCAAAAAATACCAGGATTTGTTTAGGACTGATCCAAATAGAAGTGTGAAGGGATTTAGGTTGGAGTGCATTAAAGAGATAAAGTATCATATCTCAAGTACTCAAGCATATAGAGCCAAAAGAAAAGCCTTAGAAGCTATAGAAGTGAATCCAGTAGATCAATATGCCAAATTGTGGGATTATGCAAATGAGTTAAGGCAAAGAAACCCTGGATCAACTGTAATGTTGAATCAACTTGATGAAGGGACAAGTGGTGGGCATAGAAGATTTGATAAATTTTATGTTGGATTTAAAGCTTTAAGGGATGGATTTAGGGATGGTTGTAGACCATTAATTGGGGTAGATGGAGCACATCTTTCTGGTCCTCATGCTGGGATTCTACTGACTGCAGTAGCATTTGATCCCAATAATTGTCTTTATCCTCTAGCTTATGCAGTTGTGGGCAGTGAAACTAAGGTCAATTGGGAGTGGTTTTTGCAGTTACTGAAAGAAGATTTGGAGATTGAAAGAGATGATTGCTACACCTTTATGTCTGATAAGCAAAAGGGTCTAATAGGTGGATTTCATAATGTGTTTCCAGGTTCAGATTATAGATTTTGTGTGAGGCATTTGATTGGTAACATGAGGCAAGATGGTTACAAAGGTGAGGAATATGAAGATGCAGTGTGGGCAGTTGCTAGAGCTCCTACTATGCCTCAGTTTGAGATTGAAATGAGAGAGCTTTTGGAGATTGATGATGAGTTGGTGGCATGGTTTTCTAAAAGACCTCCAGTCCATTGGAGTAGGTCACATTTCAGTACATTTCCCAAATGTGACACACTACTTAACAATGTATGTGAGTCTTTTAATGCAGTGATGGTAGATGCAAGGGGGAGACCTATACTTACAATGCTTGAGTGGATTAGGAAGTACATAATGACCAGATTGCAACAAAACAGAGACAAGTCATTAAGGAAGTGGGGAAACCATAAAATATGCCCCAATGTTAGGAAAGTAATTGAAAAAAGGATGCAACAGGTTGCTAATTGCATACCAACAAAGTCAGATGACTAGCATTTTGAGATCCATACAGGGGAAAATTCTCAGTACTTTATGGACTTGAGAAACCATACTTGTACTTCTAGGAGATGGGATATTAGTGATATTCCATGTATGCATGACATGAGTGCAATCACCTATATGGTGCATGATCATGAAGACTATGTGAACCCATACTACTCTGTTGAAACTTATAAATATGTTTATGGACCAGCTATACTTCCCATTGATGGTTCAGAGTTATGGGATCACACCTTTCATATCCCACCTCTTCCACCAACATTTGGTAGAAAGAAAGGAATACCAAAGAAGGCAAGAAGAGTTGGTCCTTATGAAAATGATGCTAAGAAGAAGAAAAACAAAACTAAATGGGCAAAAGATAAACAAAAAGGCCTGTGATTTTAGAACTTTTGTATTTTTAATGAACTAGCAAGTTACTTTTTGAACCTTTATTAAATTTGACTCTAAATTTAAAGGTCTGAGAATGGGGAGGCAAACCAAGGGAATCACATGCAAATACTGTGGATCCAAGGGTCATAACAGGCTGACTTGTGAGAAGAGGAAAGAGGATGAGGCCAGAGGAGATATTCCAGAACCTGTTCCAGAAGCAGGCCCTGAAGTTGCTGTTAAAACAGGCCCTGAATTTGTTTCAGAAACAGCGGGAAAAGTTTCCAAGAAGTAAAAAATTGCTTCAAAAAATGTAAGAATTTTTTTCAAAAGAAAAATTTGATTCTCAATATTGTTTAAAGTTGTAAGTGATTTGTTTAAATGGCTTAGACTAAGAAGAGGAAGAGGAAGAGGACTGAGTCAAATGATGCTAGTGAGAAGGTGGTTACTGATACCCCACTTGCAAGTGAAATAAAATTGGATGTTGATGCCCCTTTATCCAGTCAAATGAGCTCTCAAGATAATGTAAGTATTTGATCAAGGCTTTTTTTGTGATGAGTATATTTTTATAGTGGTTGATTGATTTGGTTGATTGATTTAAATAATTTTTTGGTTAAGGTGGGAAAAGGAAAGGAATCACTTGTAGATGTGGATATGGTACCTCAAATTCAGGTTTTATTACCTAAATTTTCTTACTCGTGTTTTAAAGAGACTTTTAATGATGTCATGTTGGTGTTAATCATGTTTAGTTACATGTTTAAATTTAGGTGGCAAAGGGAAAGAAGAAACTTGTAGATGTGGATATGGTAACTGCTACTAAAAATGTGAGTTTATTCTTTGTACTTAATATTTTTCTTAATCATATTCTTTGTACTTAATATTCTCTAAATAAAATGCAGGCTCCATTCAGACCTCCAAGTCAGCTACCTCCATTCAGACCTCCAAGTCAGCTCCCACCAAGACCTCCAAGTCAGCTCCCACCAAGACCTCCAACTCAGCTACCACATGTTCCAACACAGGGGCTGCACCTTAGGGAAAATATAATAGGTCATGCTCGATTAAGGACTTCAAGTGGTTCAGCAAGTGAGGTGTTTCAAGTTATAAAGACGGATGGGAAGAAGTATGTCATGTTATCAAATCTACCTGCTGCAGCTAAAAGTTTGCAGAGTTCTAAGAATAAGTGAATGGATTGAACCAATTTTGATTTTCATTGTGTGCCAAATGAATTGATACATCTATCTTTTTTGAACCACTGTTTTGGTTAAGATGTTAGACTTAATGTTTCTTGAGCCATTGCTTTGGTTTTTTTTTTGGAAAGTTGAATTGTGATTAGTTTTTGTGGCTGTGATTAGTTTTTTTGGCTATTTTGAAACATTATGTCAGTTGTATGTCATTTGGCCATCAATGAAATGAAGTTATTTTGCAGTATTTTTTTCTTGCCATTCATGTTATGTATTTCAAGAGAGAATTGTGTGAAATTAAACTCACTAAACAGTCTAGATAAGAACAACAAAATACATTACATTAAACACTGAATTTGAACACCAAATACATTACATTAACCTAAACTACATTACATGAACACCAAGAAAATTACATTGCTGTTGAAGAACAGTTTTATCATAATAAAACTAACCCAATCTAAACACACAGTTGTTCTTCAACACTACTTCAACAACCTCAAAAAAACATCTTCCAGAAAAGAAACATCCAAGTGAGGCCAAGCATTGACCCGTACAAATTGTTCTTCTTCTTCGGTTCACCCACATGATCTTCATGAATGGAAGCTTCTCTTTGAGCCATGTTCAATTCACCTTCGAGCCTATTCATTCTACGCAGCAATCCAAGAATAATTTGCCTAGCTCGTTCACAAATGGGCATGTCTTCCCACTAAAAAAATCCACACCCACTCCCACTGTCATAATTCTTACAAGAATGGAATCTCCTACCTGGATTCTCATTTGTCCAAGAAGCCTTGAGAATTGTTTTTTCTTGACAAAAACACTTCAACTCTCTTCCTTTTTGGTTTTTTTTTTTTTTTTTTTTTTTTTTGTGAATGAAGAGGAACAGGGCTCTGCCCGTCTTTTATAAAATGAAATTGGGCAGCTGACTTTGCAATTTTCCCTCCAAAAAACATGACACCTGGAACTAGTCTCCCTCCAAAATCAGATTTGACGATAAATAGCGGGCACGTGAGATTCTCGTGATCATTCCGTCATTAATTTGACGGAAGTATGAAATGTGTTGAGTGTGTGAGAGATATGGTATCAAATGTGTCGGGAGAAAAAGTTGTGGTATCAAATCCCTAAACTAGGTTGAGTTATGGTATCAAAAGTGAAATTCTCTCCATTTCATTGTATTAAAGTAATTAAATGGCTACGCTAAATAAATATGATTTCTAAATGATAACCTATTCATTCATAAAATCGCAATATTTCGGTCAATATAGTAAATTTATAGAGAGAAAGATATATTACGTTAATCTTATTAAGCATGCAACTAATCATTCGATAATTTTCTAATTAAGCAAATTCACTCTGCATATTCAGTATTAATCCTTAACCCAGCTAACACACCTATAAATTCATACAACATTGCCATATGGTTCATCAATAACTACACGAAAATATCTAATAAGAAGAAAAATATGCAACAATATTTTTCAATAAAAATAATAATATATATTTTAAACAGTCAAATAATTATATAAATAATATTTTTAAATCTTTACAGTAGACAATTTACATAAACTGATTTGTAGTATATATATCAATGCAAATCATTTAATAAATTTTTTTTTTTTAAAAGCATATAAAAGAATCATTAATGCTCCCAGAAGTTACACGAATTGAATATAAAATACTTGTATAATTCACAATATTTAAGTTAATATTATATTTTTTTGCGTAACAAAATATGATATATATAGCATATCTATATAGAATTAAGCACGGTCTAGAGATATATTATAGTTACTTTATATATTTAGCACATTAGTAGACGAACATAGCAAAACAACATTTAAGATAAATATATTGAAGACAAACAATTAAACTAAGCCCGAATATTTAAGAAATTTATACAGGACTAAATTTGAATTTGATAATTATAGAACAAATAACGTTATAATAAAGTACAAGAAGTTCCAGTATATATAAAGATTGTTATAAATTTTCTGAATTAAACAAAACCTGGACGACAAAATTTTTATTTGCGCGAAGCATTATGGCAACCTTTTTCATATAAATAATTTAATATCCGCAAACATTCTTTATTAATAAAATAATATAGTTATACTATTACTCTTTACCTCAAATTCCATTAACATGCTATTTGGCCGCAGAAAAAGTACTCGTCTCATTTTTTCTTGATTGTCAGAAACATACCTTTTTATGGTAATAATTCCAATATCTTTATCGTTTGACGGGAGATCTTCGTATATATCTCTGACGAACCTCTTATAAAAATTTAATATGCGCAGACATTTTTATTCAATTAAATAATTGAAGTACAAAAATACTGTTACTCTTTATCTCTAGTGCTTTGAATATAGAGTTTGGCACTTGGCAGCATACTCGCCTTATTTCTTCTTGATTATGGAAAACATACTTTTTCATGCACATAATTTTAATATCTTCGTCGTCTGAGGAGATATTTTCATATATATTTCTGACGAACTACTAACTCAGATAGTAATTTTTTGTTCTAGCTAAGTCACAATTAAAATGCTCTTCCAAAATTTTAGTCATCCAACGAACTGTTTTAATTTGTACAAACTAAAAAGCAATAAAACACATGACATACGTAGAAACAAAAAATTTGTCAAAATTCACTTTGGAGAATAATAATATTAACTTCATTTGCACTGCAGAAGCAACACCAAAAAAATATTCCGAGAAAAAAAATTACAAATATAGTTATTTTGTAAAAATAGATAACAAGCATTAGTTTTTATCGAGTATCAATCATGTCAAACCAAACGTAAGGTTAAAATAAACGAGACATAGTATAATGATAAAAAAAAGACAATCAATCGTCCTGTATATGTAAATTTTATGTAAGCAAGAGTTGATTGATTAGTCTAAATTAAATGAACGGTTGAAAATAGAAGGTTGTATGCATTTTGGAAGGTATATATGCTATTAGATTTACCAGTGATATCATTATTTTATACTTCACATATTAACTAAGCTTTTTTAATATATATAGTTATAAAATACATTACCGCAAAATGTACCAATATAGTTAACTCTTTTTTTAAAATTGATTTGTATTTCGAAATATATAATATATGCGGTCAGATATATTTTTAAACGTACTTATATTAACCAAGGACTTTAATATTCCATAAATATTTGATTACATACATGTTAAATCAGACTAATTAGTTGTTTGAAAACACAAAAAATTTAAGATAATATATAAAATATATTCCATAAATATTTGATTAGATGTTAAAACATATTTATATAATAGATAAAATATATAAATATTTATGTACACGCTGTTGTAGACATGAAATCATTATTTGGATTTGCGTGTAACAGAAGTAGATGTCTTGTCATTCAATTGACTTAATTCTAAAATAAACAAGTATTTTCGTTTAAAACTGTTAGTTATCCAATTTCTGAACAGATTGTGCAGGAACAAACATAAATAATTCATTATTTTGTTCTAGCAAAGTTAATTTGTATTTGTAACTGGATTATTTTAATAATTCTTAAAACTTAAGAAAATTGTAATTTTCATTATCTCTAATAATCTACATTATAATGTAATTATGTGTAACTAAGTTTATTCGAAAAAGATATTTAAAACTTTTTTTTCTGGTCGGAAAACTGATATTATTTTCTTTGTATCACGCTTAATTTTTAATTTAACTTGATTGATATTATAAATTACAAATATGGGTAATGTCAACTTTTGTTCGATTATTCAAAAATAGTTTAACCTTTCTTATTGTGATCAGCACTTTGTCAGTGGCTTTCTCATAGTTTCTACCTCTATAAGGAGTGGTTAAACATCCTTATTACATCCATAAGAAGCGATTATTTTACAGATATTAGAAAATATCTATATCAAACAAGTTAATGCTGCCGAACATGAATTTGATCTCAGAGTGTGACTACACACAACAAAATTTAAGCAATTTAAACAGTAACATAAGTACCAACATAACATCCAGCCTAGACGATATCGACTGGAATACGATAAACTGGTACTACGCCCACCGCGACCAGCTGGAGGAAGAAAACACGACTCATTTAATGAAATCATCAAATGACCTGACAATAAATATTTGGGCAGGTATTCAAGTGAAGAATGTTATTTCAAATGTTCCTGATAATCCTTCCTTGATAGATGGGCATCCTCTTAGTGTTGAAATTGAAGCTATTAAGAGTTCGAAAACTCTACGTTCTGGGGGAGTATCGCACAGTGCATTGATCCCCGCTTCCACCGAGGTAGACGGAGTATCATGGAATTTAGGGCTGGGTACTATTTTGCCCGGTGAAATAGACAAGTTGAAAAACAAAAGTCCTTTGGAGCTTGTTCAATCGGCCTTTGAACATATTGAATTGGTATTTGCTAAATCGTTATTTTTTTGTTATTTTCTTTTACTTATATTAAAGTTTTGAATGTTGGAATTTATATTTGTTAGACAAAGCATCGAATTGCTCAGCTTGGGATATTCAATGAACAAATGTTTCAAGAGGTAGAAAGACTTAAAGTAGAAAATGAGAATCTATTGAAGCTAAACGAATATATGGCAACGGAAAACGAGAATATCTTCAAGGAAAAAGAACGTCTTTGTATTATGAACCTGAATTTACAAGATACTCTGGATGCGCAGATCGATAAAGAAAAGAAAATAAGTTTTGAAGTTGGATTTTCTCATGGATACAAAAGAAGAACGAAGGAAATGTTTGATTACCTGAATAAACCTACAGATTCTCATAATGATTTTGAATAATAACATTTGTACCTTTTTTGTTCTTATATACTGCATATATGAATCGTACAATTAGATTTTGCTATCAGTAAATAGTTTTTTGTTCATATTTTTAGCACTCTTATTGTTAATTTATTTCGTAACTTGTAACTCTTGTCATCCTGCAAATTAATTTTTGCTGGGTTATTTTTTGGCAAAAACTGTTTTTTACCTTTTTCAACCTCAACTTAATATGATGATCTAAATAATATAAATAAACAGCAATATATTAAGGATGCAATATGTCGTATAAATTATATTTTTAGGTTGAAAAGTATCGGAAGAGAAAAATTTGGGGCGATAATCACCAACATTTTATAAGCAAGGAGAGCAAAATCCTAGATTTCTAAATTTGTAGGGAGCAAAATCTTATATTGCTAAGTTAGAAAGTCAAATAAAATTGAAAATAAACACACCGCTCTTCTGATGAATTTTATCAATAAAACATATTCTAGGGTGTAAATTGCTAAATAAATTATATTTTGAAGCAGCAAAGTGCCAAAATTATAACCGTGTAAACTGCTAAAACACTATAATATAAGGGTGGATATATTTTTTTTTTTTGTAGATATTTGCTCCTAAAAGTTCATTACTTATTATGAATATTATTAGTATTATTTTGGTTTCATCATCTGTCTAATTTTATTTCCCTTTTTTTTTTAAAAAAATTGATTTAAACTTATTTAACTGTTCTGCTCATAAGTATTAAGTATTTACTTTTTTTTTTAATATTGTAATGACATAATATGTTCACCTGATATATAACATGAACATATATTTAAAATTTTTTTATTGTTAAACTAAATTTTAAAATCTAAATTTATTATAATATATAATATTATCTAAGTCAATATGACATAGCATGAAAATATTTGGAATATATCAAAATAACACAAAGAAGAGTTCTTCGGTGCTACATTGGAAATGTGGAATGATACTACCTAATGTTCAGACAAGTATAAGATTAGGTATATAATAAATATGCAACTTTCATCATAAATATGAGTAGTTGGAAAAGTTGAGTTTGCTTTATTTTTTTTATGATTTCTCGAGAAGACACTGTTTGTTGTTGTCTGAATCCTTAAAAAATCGACTCAAATAACTACTTGTTAGAATCTTCAAAGTAGAAATACAAAGTAAGAAAAAAATACAAATCAACTAAGCTCATAAGATACTAAATTAATGATGTAAAGTCAATTAAGAATCTATTGAAAATTAACTGGTTAATAAAAAAAATAAAGATAAAACAAATATAATAATAACATACCTAATAAGAAATGCAAATTAATAAGTAAACAAGCTGATGAGAAAAACATAAATATATGGTTTAACTATCACTCAGAATCGTTGTCAGCATAATTGGTAAAACAATTTATTTAGTTTAGTCAATTTTTCGTTTCGTGTTTCAGATAGACTCACCGGCTTTATTAATATAAGTATAATAAAAAAAATTTTAAAAAGAATATTAAAGCTAAGGTATCAACCTTTAACATCTAAAAAAATATCACGTAATTCGACATTACATATACATAGACGTTATACGAGAAACCGATATCCTCTTATATTAGCAATTAGGAATAATAAGAAAAAGTTAAAAGTGTTATTTAAGTTTCAGATAGACTCACCGGCTTTATTAATATAAGTATAATAAAAAAATTTTTAAAAAGAATATTAAAGCTAAGGTATCAACCTTTAACATCTAAAAAAATATCACGTAATTCGACATTACATATACATAGACGTTATACGAGAAACTGATATCCTCTTATATTAGCAATTAAGAATAATAAGAAAAAGTTAAAAGTGTTATATAAGTTTCATAATTATCTAAACTTGCCTGTCTTGTTAGAAAGAAACACCTAAAAAATTAAAATTAATAACACGACTTTTACTCTTCCTTTTCTCAAAAAATTGAATTATTTATTCGAACAAATTAATAATGTTTTACTTAACATCATCATTATATAGCTTGCGTGTCTAGTTAGATATACCAAAAAAAAAATTACAAACTGTACATCTCTCGTTTCCCCAAAAGTCATGATGAATACTGATTTGACCAGGATGAGGCGATTCATTTTCATGATTAACATATTTTAAAAAAATCTGGAAGCATATCCTATACCAACTTAATCGAAAACTTATATTTTTCAATAATAAATAATACTTTATTTTAAGTACGTATTGAAATAATAAGATAGTTTGTAATTAGAATTGAATATTATTATTATCGAACAAAAAATTTTTATAAAAAAATAACTTGTTAAATATATATTCAGTATATGTTAACTTATATTAACTTATAAATAAATATCATAAAACATAACCATTGATTTTTCCAACATTTACAAGAGTGATAACTCTGTGAAAACAGTGTTATCAAGTCTATTTCCTTAACTCATTCAATTACTTTTATTAGAGTTTTTGATAGAATCTTAGGCAATTTTAGTTAGTTTGTATTTTGTCGCTCGAGTCATTGGTTTAATTGTTTTATGCATGAATTGAGGTATTTTCTTATATATTGTGTTCATATTTATAGGCCTAAGCTACTTTGGATCTAAGAACATGATTGGAAGTTATGAGGGGTAATTTGGGTCCCCTGCCTTCGCAGGTTCAATACAACTCGACCATCACTAGATCCTGCCTATGGGAATCAAGAGCTGGCCCAGATTTCTCAACTGTGTTCCGATCCATCGAGAGCCCGAGCTCGATAGATACTGATGGGCCGAACCTAGGCCCAGGCCCATCTATTCTGCTATAAATACCCCATGCATTTATGACACCGGACACAACTTCCCAGGTGCTCTAGCTTCGAGACTGCTGCTCGGACTCACTTGGGAAATATAGTATAGATTCGGTCATATGTATTTCGCTCTCTAGCTTGTACGGCATCCAATAATGCTCGAATAGGACCTTAAATACTTGTATTTGTACCCAGATATTTTGAATACAATTACTATTGGTCTTCGCTTTCATTTTATTATTGTTACTATTGCATTGCAACCCACCCTTGATCGAACAAACGAAATCACGTAAGATCAATTGGCGCCCACCGTGGGGCCTTATTCGAGTATTAGACCGAAATATGCCTACTATGAGGAGAAATACGTATATCGGCAGATAGCCTTATTAGACAAAAACTCTGCTATTCAATATCCAAGACGATACTCCGACCGTTGGCGCGTTCGTCATTTCGAGGACGAAATTATGACTTATGCGATGGATTTCCGAGCTTAAGATTAGTGGCTTAAACTATAGTTGCATAGCTCATTTATTTCGTCAATGGATTTATTTTCCGCGGAGGATCCATTCCCATAAGCGAATAAGAGATTGCATAGATATCGTACGCAACAGATTAACGTAGAATTAATTCCGCTCACTCGATCGCCGGTTAATGTCAAAGGCTTAGAAGACCTATGGAGTTGCATAACGGTCGGAATTTATTTTTCCGATCTTCGTATTTGTTAACTTCAAAAATAAATTTTTCGAATCAGTTATTTAAGGGATCAATCACTTGATCTCTATACATTACTTGTTGGCTATCTCTAGTTTTCTCAAGTCAGTTGGGATAAGTTGAGTATTCGGACGACAGCAACCGATTAGAAAAATTCTCGAGCTAATGGTCGAATATTGGCAAAATCATTCTGACCAATAAAGGAATTCAAGTAATGAAATTCGATCAGAAACGAAGCTTTATCATTAAAATTCTTCAAACAAGTTACAAAGTAAAGCCTCGAATATAATTCGAGCTCAGGAAGTACAATACAATCACTACTACCCTATTACAACACCTTCGAATGTGTCTATCTTGTTTCAAGCTCGGTCTTCATTCCCTAAGATCGCTCCAGATGCAGAACTCAGCACTGAATTTCATGGGCGGTCGCTCGCCACCTGTCACACAGCCCTCTACGAACAGGATAAAGGCTGGCTCACAGCTCCACTCCAAGGCTTCAGACCGACCTTAGGTCTTCATCTGTAAACAATGATTGAGACACTCAATCATTATTTACAGATTAATTCGAACCGGAGCAGCAAAGGGTTATCTCAGCAGAGGCACTCCAAGGGAACTCGAAGGAACTATCTCGTAAGAAAGCCCTCGAGGAAGCTGGTGCTTCAGATTTAAAGAACTCCTCTCAGGATAACCAGCTGCCCGATCAGATACAACGCCAGAATACCGGAATTCTAACCCGCACCAGACAAGATATGTCTGGGAAAACAGGTTGCCTGCCGGTATTCTAGGCGCATTTTCCTTTGCCTGTCGATATTCTAAGCGAAAAAGCTTATGCTAAAGGAGATGAGATCGAAAAACAGGGTTCTAAGTCTAATCTCAAACTCCTTTATTTTGGAGAGAATAGGGATCAAGTTTAAATCTCGACCCATAATGATCGGAGGAAGTATAAAGGAAAGAATAAGGAATGTCATATGTATGAAGGGACCTATTTATAGTAGTGAAGGGTTTTGAATCAACGGCTAAAACAACGGATCGCGGACGGTTAGGATATCTGTATTAAATGAACTGACCCATGCGTTTCCCGAGAAATAGGGTCCTGTTTGGTTAGCAAGACACGGTCCAACGGTGTGCAAAGAAGGGCTTATTCGAAACACTCGTCCAAACAATGTTTCCGCTTACCAATCCAACTCCAGAAATAGATAATTAGAAATGTTCCAGTTGAGAAAACTATGATTGATCTACTTGGAAAAAACTAGCACGATATTCTACGGCGTTTAAAATTTGTTCGATAGAAATGATCGTTCACGATAAGTTTTTATTTAACTTCAAATCTACCCAGACATTAATATTCTTAGAGACCATTATTCGGATATTTCATCGATAATCGTTCAGTAATGTATGTGGTTGAAGTCATGAATACCTGATTATCTTTATTTCACTAAATAATACAAGAGTTCAGAAGAAAAATAGAAAAAGATACATCTCAAACATGGTACAAGCTAATGTATTACAAAAGAGCAATCCTATGAAAATTTCGGTTCCCTCTCCTATAGTCTACTCGAAATAACCTAGCCCCGAGTAGAGAATCTCCTTCGAATTCGCAGGTCTTTATTTGTATTTACAATCTTCCGAAGACAAGAAGGCAATCGCCCGGACTGTCGGATGACTATATTCTGAATCATTCTCTCCCTGGTACGTCTTCCAAAATGCATTGTTCCAACAGGTCTCTGATCGAAGACCTGCGCTATAAGTTGCGATTTCCATGATTCTGGCTTATTGACCTTCCAGATCGATATTACTTTTGCCTGTCGATATTCTAAGCGAAAATCGGGTTAGAAGGCGGTCCCTCTTAAAAATTGTTCGAAGTCTGAGCTCAAAAAGTTGAATCGATTGAATAACGATCTGGATTACCATGATCGGACAGACAAAATGCTGGTACAATGAGCAGGATAATCTCAACAAAGTGACAGCCTTATATAGTGAAAGTAAAGAAAATCCAGCAGCAGGTAATTCGTGAAATGAATGGACGAGATTTGTCGACCCTTGCAATCCTCAATAAATGAGGAACTGTTTGGAAAAAATCAAACTTATCGAAAATATGGAACTTATAAACAAAGAAAGTTTCTTAAACAAGGCATAAGACTTATTTATCAAGCCCTAAGGTTATTCACTGTTGGTGGTTTCGCTATGATTCGTCTTTTCTCATGATTGCAGAAGAATATTATCTCAACAAAATTTATTTCGATCAAGATTATATATTCAGTGGAAACTAATCTCATCAAGATTCATATTCATTCATCTCCTTCATATATTATCGAGCTCGGTTCATCTATTGATCAATATTTTCTCGTCTCCATCTACTATTAAAAAAGGGTGAAAGCTGTTGCTACGACCCTCGAAAATCGACCAAGGGTGAAAGCCGTTGCTATGCCCCTTGGATCGAAAAGAATAAAAAAGGGTGACGACCCTCGGGCTAAAAATGCTCTGGTACGACTAAGGGTGAAAACCGTTGCTATGCCCCTTAGATCGAAATTACTAAATGGGTGAAAGCCTCTGCTATGACCCTCGGGCTAAAAATGCTCTGGTACGACTAAGGGTGAAAGCCGTTGCTATGCCCCTTAGATCGAAATTACTAAATGGGTGAAAGCCTCTGCTATGACCCTCGGGCTAAAAATGCTCTGGTACGACTAAGGGTGAAAACCGTTGCTATGCCCCTTAGATCGAAATTACTAAATGGGTGAAAGCCTCTGCTATGACCCTCGGGCTAAAAATGCTCTGGTACGACTAAGGGTGAAAGCCGTTGCTATGCCCCTTAGATCGAAATTATTAAATGGGTGAAAGCCTCTGCTATGACCCTCGGGCTAAAAATGCTCTGGTACGACTAAGGGTGAAAGCCGTTGCTATGCCCCTTAGATCGAAATTACTAAATGGGTGAAAGCCTCTGCTATGACCCTCGGGCTAAAAATGCTCTGATACGACTAAGGGTGAAAGCCGTTGCTATGCCCCTTAGATCGAAATTACTAAATGGGCGAAAGCCTCTGCTATGACCCTCGGGCTAAAAATGCTCTGGTACGACTAAGGGTGAAAGCCGTTGCTATGCCCCTTAGATCGAAATTACTAAATGGGTGAAAGCCTCTGCTATGACCCTCGGGCTAAAAATGCTCTGATACGACTAAGGGTGAAAGCCGTTGCTATGCCCCTTAGATCGAAATTACTAAATGGGTGAAAGCCTCTGCTATGACCCTCGGGCTAAAAATGCTCTGATACGACTAAGGGTGAAAGCCGTTGCTATGCCCCTTAGATCGAAATTACTAAATGGGTGAAAGCCTCTGCTATGACCCTCGGGCTAAAAATGCTCTGGTACGACTAAGGGTGAAAGCCGTTGCTATGCCCCTTAGATCGAAATTACTAAATGGGTGAAAGCCTCTGCTATGACCCTCGGGCTAAAAATGCTCTGATACGACTAAGGGTGAAAGCCGTTGCTATGCCCCTTAGATCGAAATTACTAAATGGGTGAAAGCCTCTGCTATGACCCTCGAGCTAAAAATGCTCTGACACGACTAAGGGTGAAAGCCGTTGCTATGCCCCTCATATCGAAATTATTATCCAAGATCAACCAGCATTCTATTCTATTATTTCTCCATGATTGTTCATAGCCGTTGCTATGACCCTTAGATCAAAAAATTATTATTATCCAAGAATCGATCAAGACCCTATTTTCGAGTTTTTCTTCACGATTATTTATCCGACTGGGGATTTGGCCCCTCAGATTTGAAATTGTTACTCTAAGATCGATCTGAATTCTGATATTCGATGTCTTAATAATTATATATTTGATTAAGGAATAAAAGACTTCTACAGGTTATACTCAAAATTGAGAAATGTCGGTTTTCGTCTATCATCTAAATACTTATCAAAGTTGATGAAGAATAGCACTTGTTCATATTTTTGAAGCAGAGAAATTGATGCTCGATGACAGTATACGAAAGCAATTCTATAGGATAACAAGTAAGGATTATAAGAGAAATAAATATCTCATTCGTGACATTCCAAACAGTTACAAAAGAGTTCGAAATTACAATAATAAGGAAGATCGAGCAAAGCTAAGACTTTACATTTAATGTAAGCCTATTACTAATCAATCCTACGCTAGAATTTTTCAGTGATCGAAGGAGGAAGGCGGGGCTAGAACAACACTTCTACCTCTTCATCCTTCACTTCCTCAGTATTTGCTCCACACCGGTCCAGATCGAGAAATAGGGAAGCAACCCCTAGAAAATTATTCCACGCAATCTCGAAGGCAACATTCTTCAAGAAATATCTTGAAGAAGTAGAGATCGAGTGCAGGAAAACTCCTCCAGCAGTTGACCCACTATCCCGACTGGATAGAGGACAGGGTACAGGAAGTCGAGCCCGCCTCAAAGACTTGGAATCAGAGAGAGCTGGTCGCCTGCCGGTACCCCAGTCGCAATTACTTTCGCCTGTCGATACCCTAGTCGAAATAAGTTGCCATCAGGAGATAGCGAAATTTATAAAGGAAGATAGTTCGAAGGAGAACCTCGAACAGTTCAGTCGGAGATAACAAACGAAACATGATGGCCAGAGAGAGTAAAATCTCAATCATAGAGCCGATCAGAAATGTTACTAAAATGTAAAATTTGAAGGTAACTACGGAACTATATATAGTGGAAGGGAAAGGCAATTAACGACTCAGATTTGATAATACTAACGGTTGAGATATAAGCAGTAAA
Source organism: Penstemon barbatus (assembly GCA_003313485.2). Lineage (NCBI taxonomy): Eukaryota > Viridiplantae > Streptophyta > Magnoliopsida > Lamiales > Plantaginaceae > Penstemon > Penstemon barbatus. Next base: position 30,033,144 of record CM064877.1, on the reverse strand, counting down.
TGCGCCGACCGTTACGATTCCCGAGAATACAGAAATTGTTTCGGAAAAAAGCGAAGAAAATGTCAAAATTATTCCGCTCGAGTTCATTCTATCTGAATTCATCGTAGTCTCAGTTCCAATCATCAAAGAAAAATCATGAAGAAATCAAAATACAGCATGTAAAGAATGCTGACTATAGCCGACCGACGAAAGAACAAAGTTCCAAGAATGCTGACTATAGCCGACCGACGAAAGAACAGAAGTATCCGGGGAAAACAAAGTTCGAAGAGGTCCGGCAGTGGCAGAATTCAGGCAACTCATAGTGCCAACCCCTCTCAAATCGGGAATCGTAGCTGCTATGACAACTGAGTTCCCCCCTAATTTACTTGCGTCCGGACTCTTTTCGGAGGTATATGATGACGGCTCAAAATAAAATGGCTTATCTCCGATCAAGCCGGTGGCGGACACTCGAAATTTCTCGACGATTCGACCTACGGGGGTAATACGAATCAGGCACGGATTTAAACAAGAAAGAGTTGTTCGGATAAACCTCAATGCAGGCAGAAAATAAGGAGCTTACTCAAAGAAGGAATCGCAAGGGGCGGAGCACTAGAGGTTGGCAGGACATTAGTTTGCGTATGAGATCCTTCAGAAGAGGAACTGGGATACTTGATCGCCGGGGCAGGATAATCACAGCGGCTCAACCCAGCCAATCGTAAAACGCCTTCTTGTACTAGGAGCTTAGTCTGATAAGGATTAGACCGCATTTGTTCGAGAAAATCATCGGAAAGACGCTGTCTAAGCTTTTCTCTAATTCTGCGAGAACCATACGACCAAGAATCTGCGCCATCCCATCGATACGGTCTAGTCTTTGAACTACCTTCTGATATTGGAACATCAGGACCTTTCACGAAGAAGAACCTCTTCTTCCAGCCTATACTCCTTTTTGTTGTTATCTTAGTAAGAAAAGGTCGTTTCGACCTCTGGAGAATGGATACGAACCCCGCATTGGAACCCTTGCCTAATTCCATTCGGAAGGTATACCAGAAGTTACTAAAAGAGGCCTCTTCCCCTTTTGCCTCCATAAGAGCACTGAATGCTACTATGTAGGCGACGGAGTGTGGGAGAAGTTGAGCGGGGGACAGCGAAAAGAAAGAAAGGACGTTTCTGATAAGGGGAACGAATGGAATACGTAGACCACAGGAGAATTGACCCTCATAGAAGGACTGACAGCCAGCCGGGGGCTCAGTAGCACGGTCGGAATAAGAAGGAATGACGATCGAAAACCCTTTTGGAAGATATTTCCCAAACTCCGTCTGAAGATAAACGCGATCTTTCTTCGAAAAACAACAGGAGGTTTCTTTAGCAGGAAGTTCGGACGTGTTCGAGGTTACGACCTCGGAAGCGAGCGTGGGTTTGAAAATTCTGACGAAGGCACCCTCACCAATGCTGCGTTTCTCGACCTCGTTTTCTTCAAGATCCTCGCTCGGATCGTCATCCTCGCCTCCTTGACGAAATTCTCCATCCTCGTAGTCGTCAACGAGCTTTAACAAAGGATCGGACTCTTGATTCTCTTCGACCTTATTCTTGCCCTTTAAACTTCTAGAGCTTGACATTATGGACTTGGAAATGAACGTATTAAAGTAAGTGCCTTTTCGATTCAAACACTCCGAACTCAAAAGAAAATGCAATATGAAAGTAATTTTTCAACGGGTCAACATATATATATGGGGTTAAAAAGGTAAAATTGCAAAGAGGTCCCCGAGTAACCGCGACGGTTGAACTTACCCAGAGTAAAATTCTAATGTTACCCTGCAAAGAATTGCATTTTTGATCCTTTATTCATAAATCATGGAGAAAACTCCACAGAAATTACCCCCATGGTATTTCATTAACATCCTTATTATGGTCGGGAAGCTCGGAAAGCGCTCCTCAAGAAAGGAAATTTAGCATCGAGGAATGATAAAGAATACTATTGTTCTCGAGGACCTACGATGAGATTATCTTTACGACACGCCGATAAACTGTTTCTTATATATGCACTCTTTTTCCCTGACTCGGTTTTTATCCCACTGGGTTTTTCCGAGATAGGTTTTTAACGAGGCATATCCGAAACACGCCGGGGAGGCTCGTCCCGTGGAAGCATGTGACATAACTCGTACTTCTTCGAGCGCAAGCTCCGTTTTACGCTCGAGAAGTGGGGGAGTATTGATGAGGGGTAATTTGGGTTCCCTGCCTTCGCAGGTTCAATACAACTCGACCATCACTAGATCCTGCCTATGGGAATCAAGAGCTGGCCCAGATTTCTCAACTGTGTTCCGATCCATCGAGAGCCCGAGCTCGATAGATACTGATGGGCCGAACCTAGGCCCAGGCCCATCTATTCTGCTATAAATACCCCATACATTTATGACACCGGACACAACTTCCCAGGTGCTCTAGCTTCGAGACTGCTGCTCGGACTCACTTGGGAAATATAGTATAGATTCGGTCATATGTATTTCGCTCTCTAGCTTGTACGGCATCCAATAATGCTCGAATAGGACCTTAAATACTTGTATTTGTACCCAGATATTTTGAATACAATTACTATTGGTCTTCGCTTTCATTTTATTATTGTTACTATTGCATTGCAACCCACCCTTGATCGAACAAATGAAATCACGTAAGATCAGGAAGCGAAGAACAACAAATTAAAGATCAAAGGAAGTCAAGGAGTGCAAGAATGAAGAAGCTGTCAGAAATGTTATTATGTACTCCGAGGACCACAACTCACTCAAGGAAGCTCCAATGAAGTCGAATTTCGACTATGATGTAGAGGAATGAGTTAGATATACCACTGATTTTACTGATCTTGATTTGGAGTTCGGAGCTGAGAGTTATGACACTTGCAAAACTGTCGCGCAAATCTGACGCGATTTTCAGCGGGCTTTTAAGAGAATTCTTGGGCCCAAAGTCTCCTACTGGGACTCAACTTGGTAGATCTATTTAAGGACTTCTAGTCACGAAATTACACATCTTTGATCAGCTCAAAACATACTTTTCTCATAGAATACACCTACAACATCAAAGATCTACTTGGAGAAAGATTCAAGAAGAAAAGATAAAAGTCTTAAAGATCACCCAAGCAAGAAGAACGCAATATTGAAGATCTTTATCTCAGATTCATCGTTTTGTCTATAAAACCACATGAACTCAGATTTGTTTTCCTTTATTATTTTCTTCTTATATTTATCATGAACTAATTCTTTAGGATCTAGGGTTTTTATGAAACTATGTTACTTTGCTTATTTTCAATAGATTATTCGTAGTTAGGGGCAATTCTTGTGTTCGATTTAATTTCGTTCTCTATGCTTGCAACTTGACTGATCACCTAGTTGTTAGATTTAATATTCTTTTTTTAACTTGGAAAAGGGAGATTAGGATTAGATAGGAAATTAAATAGTAAACGACTCTTAGGATAGGAATATACTTAAGGCGTTTATACCCGTTACATGAGGTTCGTGTTTAATGCTTTGTGTTATTTATGAATCACCTAGGAATATGATCGATTTGTATAATACATTAGGTTCTTATGTAATTCGGAAGATACGTAGGAATATACTTGAATCCTCGGGTAGCACTCTTGTCACCACAATAACTACGAAAATCTCAATTGAGCAATCGATAGATAACATAGTGGATTATAACTCTAGGTTTCTTTTCTCATTATTCGAACTCAACCCAAGTACTTAGGTTAGTTAATTCATTTAGTTAATCTAGTTTAATTGAACCTGAAAATATATTTGAATTCGTAATCAATTAAAAGTAAATTAGGAATTGGAATTGGTAGATATTAGTCAAGTCCCTGTGGAGACGATACTCGTATACTTACTCTTTATTACTTGTTCGATACGTGCACTTGCGTTTATTTGCGTGTGTAAAATCCGCAACAAGTTTTTGGCGCCGTTGCCGGGGACTTGCAACATTTATTTGCCAATTTTTATTTTTGATTTTTCTTTTGGTTGGTTCCTAGTTAGTTATTCCTTTTCTCGTTCTCTTCTTTTGGTATGAATCATAACAGTTATCATTGGCTTAATGAAGGAACGACTTGTGTGTATTGTGCAGGTGAACACTCGTACGATCGTTGCCCACTGAATTCAAATTCATGGTTATACGTGGATCAATTTCAGGATAGTCAGTATGGTCAGAATCTTCACCCCAACAACTACAATTCAGGGTGGGGGACTAACCCAAATGTTCCATGGAGCGATGATCTGGGGAGTAATCAATACACAAACTTCACGATGACCAACTCGTTCATACGTCCAAGCTATCAAGAGTATTCTCAGCCACCACCAACAGAACCAAGTGTTGCACTTATGATGGCATTCAAAGATCGTTTAGAGGAGATGAAAAAGATCGGATCTATAATTGATCAAGCGTATTCTCAACCATCAACAGAACCAAGTATTGCATTTATGATGGCATTCACCGATTGTATGGAAAAGATGAAAAAGATCGTATCTAAAATTGAGGCATTCAATATGACCAACTCGTTCATACCTCCAAGATATCAAGAGTATTCTCAGCCACCATCAACAGAACCGAGTATTGCATTTATGGTGGCATTCACCGATTGTATGGAGGAGATGAAAAAGATCGGATCTGAAATTAAGGCGTTAAATTTAAGAATGGATAATCTACCTCACAACTCACTCTCGAATGAAGAGGATAGTTCGATATTATCAGATACTAAGCCGAGCGAGACAAATTCTCTTATTTTTGAGAATGAAATAGAGCAGCCACATCGCAATAAATGGACAAGTTTCGATGTTCGTCATGACAAGGGGATCCCGGATGCAGAAGAAAATATCTTAACGATTCCGAAGGACAATTAAATCAGGGAATACATCGAAATCAACAAGGCAATGACGTTAATAGATGAGATCGAGGTAATGGAGATAGAGGAGGATACAATTGAGTTTATCACATCTCCAATTTATGAGTCAAAAGGCAATGAATCTTATTTTGGTGTGGATGAGATATTAGTGAGAGCTACGCAAAACGGAAGGGTTGATTATAAAACGAATTACAATATGCATACCCATCCTCAAAGCATGACTTGGATAGGAGTTGGTAAAGATTACAAGAGATTTGAGCCTGAGGATAGAGCTTGTCGATTCGATACAAGGTTCAAATTTGTCCAAATTGAGCTTAGAAGGGAAATACCAAATTTCGGGACAACAAAGAAAGCAAAAAGGCCAGGACTTATGCTTGATCCGGATGGAACCCTATTTGATTATTGGCCACCTTAAAAGGGAAGTATCAAAGTCAAGCTAATGACTTAAAACTAAGCGCTTCTTGGGAGGCAACCCAAGCTTTTATTTATTCTTGTTTTTGCGTTTTTTGTTTCGTTTTGTTTTAGTTTTAGTGTGATCTGTGGTGTTTTGTCGGGTTTTGCAGGCGTATCGCGGTGCAAGGTAACGAGGAGATGAATATTTCATGGACTGGGGCGTTTTGGAGAAGAAGAATAATCAAGCCATGACACAACTTGAGCCAGGCCATGGCTCAATTTTGACAAAAAGAGTGCAAAAATTCCAGAAGCTTGAAGCCATGGCACAACTTCAGTCAGGCCATGGCTCAAGTCGTGAACAATAGAGTGCACAAATTCCAGCAGCTTTAAGCCATGGCACAACTTTAGTCATGCCATGGCTCAACTTCAAGTGCCCAAAAACCATACATTTCCAGATTCGGAAGGCCATGGCTCAAATGGGATCGAGCCATGGCCTCAAAAAAAAAAAAAAAAAAGAAAAAAAAAATTAAAAAAAAAAGGGCTACTACCTTCTCTCCTACTTCCCAATTTTCAAAAACAACTAAACCACCACCTCCTCCTTCACCTTAACTAACCCGCCGCCTCACCAATCACCGCCGGCCGCCGACCTTTTCTCAACCACCACCGAAACCACCGCACCCCCCGCCGAAACCCTACCCCAGCCGCGACCGCCACTGTCCGCCGCACCCACGCGAACACAGCCGCACCCAGCCCTCCTTTAGCCACGACCGCGACCTTCTTCCCCGTGCGAACACAGCCGCGCGACCTGCCTCTCTCCCTCAGATCTGCTCCGCCGCAAGCCATTCCTCACCCACGCGAACATAACAGCCGCGCCCAGCCTCCGCCACGCCGCCCAGAAACCCTAACCCCGCTGCAACCCCAAATCCGCCGCTCTCCCTTGCCCCCATCAGCCACTAGCAGAAACCCTAACACCACCACGATAGCCGCGCCGCCGCAGGTCCTCCATCCCAGTTAACCATCTCTTAAGTGCCGGGCATTGGTCACAAAATTGATTATTGTCTTTCTTCGTTCGAGTCTTGATTTTGATTTCGATTGCTGGTTGGAGGTCTTGTTATGCTATTTGGATTTTTGCTTGTGATTAATTGAAAAGTGTGGAGGAACGGTGTCTTGAACGATTCTTGTGGTTATGATAGTGTTGATTGATTGTGTGGGTAGTTGAGATAGATTATTTTCGATTCGGAGTGGTTGGGATTGATTACACTTTAGTTTCGGTGTGATGCCTGTGAATCGATTGTTTTGGTGGAGTGAATCAAATGGCACCACGAAGTCGAGCGGTCCCGAGGATGATGCGTATGATGGACAGACATGCAGGAGACCGCCAGACACAGCCTCGTAGGGACGTATTCTTTTCACTGTTCTCTGTTATATTTTGTTGGTGGTTGTCTTACTGTCTGCATGTTCATATTCTCGTCTTTCCTGGTTGGTTAATCTGGCATGTTTCAACTCGTGTGTTTATGTCACAGTGAGGACACTGTTCGTTTTAAGTTTGGGGGTGAGATCGCATTTACTTCGTGCATGATAGGTCGACTTTGACTAAATTTTTTGAAATTTTATGTGTTTTTGATGTGTTTCCTGCACATTTTAAGCACGAATACATAATCGAGAATTTAGGATGACGTTAGAGAATTATAGTTAGAATAGAGCTTAAGAAATCCTTCCTTGCCTACCTAATCTCTAGATTCGAAGGTTAAAGTACTAAAGGTCTAAATGATAGTCTTGCCTAAGTTTGGGGGGAAGGATAACTTTAACAAGAACCAAATGAAGCAAATAATTAAAAAACTATAAGTTAAATTCAAAGAAAATAACCTCACTTGTATGAGACCTGAAAAACCTCATCGCTTGAGACTTATACTTGCACTCCTCTAACTTGACTGCAATAAGATGAACGATATATGGGTGCATCGACTTAACTATTCTACTATTCTGCACTCCTCTATTTTGATTGCTTCTTTAGAACGAGTTATGAGTGTGAGTGGTGCTAAATATACTTAAGTTATGCTAATTAATGAAAAAAATGCTAAATGATACTTCAATCTTAAAGGATTCCATAACTTCGACTGAAAACTTTGCTAGAACTTAGTAATTAGTATGATAACCTAAGAAAATAGAGAATATGTATGGCAATTTAGGAATTCATGCAATTAGGCTCAATGATTTTGAAGCTATAGTGATCTAGGTGATTCCGACATTCTCGTTTTATGTATACACACACACACGCTGGAACTACATGATAGAATGCATAATGTTTTGAAATTGTTAGTTATTAGTTTGACTTGGGATGCATCATTGTGAATGTTCGTGTCGTTGTTTAAGTTTTTGTCATTACTCGAGGACGAGTAATAGTTTAAGTTTGGGGGTGTGATAACTCTGTGAAAACAGTGTTATCAAGTCTATTTCCTTAACTCATTCAATTACTTTTATTAGAGTTTTTGATAGAATCTTAGGCAATTTTAGTTAGTTTGTATTTTGTCGCTCGAGTCATTGGTTTAATTGTTTTATGCATGAATTGAGGTATTTTCTTATATATTGTGTTCATATTTATAGGCCTAAGCTACTTTGGATCTAAGAACATGATTGGAAGCGAAGAACAACAAATTAAAGATCAAAGGAAGTCAAGGAGTGCAAGAATGAAGAAGCTGTCAGAAATGTTATTATGTACTCCGAGGACCACAACTCACTCAAGGAAGCTCCAATGAAGTCGAATTTCGACTATGATGTAGAGGAATGAGTTAGATACACCACTGATTTTACGGATCTTGATTTGGAGTTCGGAGCTGAGAGTTATGACACTTGCAAAACTGTCGCTCAAATCTGACGCGATTTTCAGCGGGCTTTTAAGAGAATTCTTGGGCCCAAAGTCTCCTACTGGGACTCAACTTGGTAGATCTATTTAAGGACTTCTAGTCACGAAATTACACATCTTTGATCAGCTCAAAACATACTTTTCTCATAGAATACACCTACAACATCAAAGATCTACTTGGAGAAAGATTCAAGAAGAAAAGATAAAAGTCTTAAAGATCACCCAAGCAAGAAGAACGCAATATTGAAGATCTTTATCTCAGATTCATCGTTTTGTCTATAAAACCACATGAACTCAGATTTGTTTTCCTTTATTATTTTCTTCTTATATTTATCATGAACTAATTCTTTAGGATCTAGGGTTTTTATGAAACTATGTTACTTTGATTATTTTCAATAGATTATTCGTAGTTAGGGGCAATTCTTGTGTTTGATTTAATTTCGTTCTCTATGCTTGCAACTTGACTGATCACCTAGTTGTTAGATTTAATATTCTTTTTTGAACTTGGAAAAGGGAGATTAGGATTAGATAGGAAATTAAATAGTAAACGACTCTTAGGATAGGAATATACTTAAGGCGTTTATACCCGTTACATGAGGTTCGTGTTTAATGCTTTGTGTTATTTATGAATCACCTAGGAATATGATCGATTTGTATAATACATTAGGTTCTTATGTAATTCGGAAGATACGTAGGAATATACTTGAATCCTCGGGTAGCACTCTTGTCACCACAATAACTACGAAAATCTCAATTGAGCAATCGATAGATAACATAGTGGATTATAACTCTAGGTTTCTCTTCTCATTATTCGAACTCAACCCAAGTACTTAGGTTAGTTAATTCATTTAGTTAATCTAGTTTAATTGAACCTGAAAATATATTTGAATTCGTAATCAATTAAAAGTAAATTAGGAATTGGAATTGGTAGATATTATTCAAGTCCCTGTGGAGACGATACTCGTATACTTACTCTTTATTACTTGTTCGATACGTGCACTTGCGTTTATTTGCGTGTGTAAAATCCGCAACAAAGAGTCAAACAAAAATTCGGTATATGTTACCTACATAAAATACCGAGTAACTTGTAATCACAATATACATCAAGAAAATAGAATACTACAAATTATACATCTATTCCATCCAGAATTAATTAGAGTACACGAACATGGATGCGAAGACATATACATATAAATAAATATCTTAAAACTTATTTGTTAATTTTTTACAACACCTACAAGTCACAAGATACATCAACAAAATATAATCCTACAAATTATACACCTATTCTTGCATAATTAATTATAGTACACGAAGATGGATGTGAAGAAGCGATCAATTTTCGTTCGAGTTCTGACCAGATTTCCACTTTTGGAAGACTATCTGAAAAAACCTCAATGACAACCCTCCTCAATGAAATACAATATATGGGTCTTCATTTGTTGGTATTCTAGATATGATCCCATTTTGAAGGGATCGGATTACATATCATTTGTCGGTATTACAGACGAATAGCAAAATATACGATGTCGTAATGCTTGTAAAATAGTACGGCTATGGATTTCAATCAGTTGTTTAGGAGATATCAGGGTGTATAATAAGTTAGAAAGAATCATATTTTATAAAATTTTGTGAAGTGATGATTCATTCAACTCAGGTAAAATAACCAATTTATAGCAAAAGATATTTAGATCCAACGGTTGAATTATCATATATAAACGGCCAAGATCACACCATTAATTTAAATATTTGTTTCGTTTCCCAAGGATTACAGATCCTCCAGCGAACGAATTTTATTTATTTATTTTTTTGTAAAAATTTTTAAGTCGATGCCAATATAGAACAAACACATTAGTTCTAAACTATGCTACTACATCACCTGAAAGCGAAACATTATGTTAGATAATAGAAAATATATTTTAAAAAACAAAAATATATTGAGGAAATTATATCACTCTTGCTCCTATCATCTAGAACATCTCCGATAAGTAGAATAATTGAATAATGACACGATGAAAATATAATTAATCTAATTGCATTATAATATTATGATTAATTAACAAAACAACATAATAAAAAAATAACTTCTTAAATATATATTGTGTAAATATTATTAGACAATATTACGCCTTCTTATATAATCATTAGATTATATTACTTAAAGGATGAAATTTTTATTTTTTTTGGTTACAATTACTTAAACGATTCATGAAAGTCCGAATTTGAATATTTTGTAACCATACGTTGAATATATGAAAAGAATGATGGACCCTATTTTTTGTAATTTTTTTTAGAAGTAAATATTTACGAAAACAATATACTAAAAGAATTAAGGAAAATAACTTTTAAGTTAGATATTATAAGAAATGTACAAACAACATAATTTATAAATTTTGTTTAAAATATTATGATCAACGAACAAAACAATTTAAAAGTAAAAAATTAGTAAAATCGTATGTAAATGTCATAAAATAAAACCAAAAAAAATCCAACAAACTTTTTGTTATTTCCTTCATAAGTTATTTTATGTGTAGATCGCAATACCTAGGACTGTCCGACAAGTTTATCTTATGTGATTTTAAACAATACTCCCATTTAATTGTTTTATTTCTCGAGTTAAAGTTCAATCTTTTCAGCTAAGTTTGGAATGATTCTTGACCAAATTAATTTATTTTAACATTTATAGGATGGTATTAGATTATATGCGTAATCCTTCGGAAGCAAAACGAATATTGTAATTTTTGTTAACGTCAGTGCGTTACTGTAAACTGAACAAATATGGTAATTTTTTATGTTTGAATTGGCAAGATAATTTGGATAAGCCTAAATTGTTATAACGGGTTTGTGGGAAAACAATGTACTTAAAATTTAATTTTTTTTTGCAGAATGGGCATACATGGTGGCATGTCGTAGTATTTTCATATTTTTTGATTTACATAATTAACTTTCAGAAAAAAAAAATTGAAGTGACAAAAAATACATAAGACTTCCTAAATAGAGAAACCACTTAATAATTTTAGTTAGATCCGGATGAAGAAACGGATGAAGAACCGGATGAAGAATGTTTACGCCAATAATAATTATGAGGTGGCTTATAGGACTTATGGGTGTCGGACCGTAATATGGAAAATCCATTCGACGAGTCTTCATTGATGTGAAACCCCAAAAATCTCTATTTAGGGACTATTACGCAATTTCAAGAAATTAAGAAAATTATTTGTACATAAACTTTCTTTTTGAGGACTTCTATTTTAAAGTTTAATGTTTAACATGCCTAATTAGTCAATCATGTGTTTATGTTAAGATTGAGTAATTAATTGGACTAGATCGAATTAAGTTGTAAATATGGTCCTATAAATGTAATTTGTTAATTATTTAGTGGGCCAAATCTTATAACCGAATTAAGAATTAATAACTGGTTAATTAATTAATAAAACAAAAAAAATACAAAGCAACAGTTTGATCATCACTTTTCTACCAACTCCTCCGTCCGCCACCGCTCCAATTTCCGGAAAGGTAAGCATGTGTAACTTTCCTTGTTTTTTTTTTTTTTTTGTTGTTTTCGTTAAGTGCTTAGTAATGAGGATTAAAATGAGTTGACTATGGGGTTTGGGGTTCAAAAATGGAACTAGGATCGGAGGTGATGAAGGAGGCTCGATGCTTGATTTAAGGGATTTGTCGTGAGTTTTGGGAGATGTGAGATGGAGGGTGGAGGCAGCCATGGCAGGCCGTAGAAGAGGGAGAGTGACCGGAGCTGGGAAATAAAGTCACCCATGGCCGATTAGAATTTTGTGTGAGGGAGAAGAAGTGTAGCGGCCTGGTGTATGGATGAATTGGGGTCCGGGGTGAGAGGTGTTGTTCGGAGCTTGTCGGGGAAGATGAAGGTGAGGCGGAGAACGGGGAGCGATGCTAGATTTTGGCAAAAATTGCAGCGGAGAAGACAATGAACAGTAGCATACGGTGAACAGTAAAATAGGGTCTGAGTGGGCTGGGCTGAGTCGACTGGGTCAGTGAGTTTGGGCGAGTTTGGGTTAATAATTATACCGGGTTTGGGCTTAGGAATTGGCCTGAGTTTGAGCAGGTTTTTAGACTGAGTTTGGGCAGGATTGGGTTGGAGCTTCTGGTCGGGTTGAGTTCGGGCCGAGTTGAGTTCGGGCCGGGCCGAGTCGAGAAATGAAGTTTTTGGGCCTGGACTTAGAGCAACTGTTTCGGCTGATGAAATCAAGCAAATATGGGGTCGGGCCTAGTGGATTGTGGGTTAATTTACAATGTGGTTTATTCTTTAAATAAGATTTGAATGTTAATTTGTTAAAGGATCTATGGTATTTAATTGTTCAAATTACTAAGTTAATTTTCACGATTAATTACAGGTTTCTAAACTAGTATTTGAGTCTTGTTATCCCAAGCGTCTCGATTTATCAGGTGAGTGTTCTTGTACAAGTTTACTTGATGCTGCTTGAAGCGACTTATTGAATGAGTTATGACTGTTGCGTGTGTACTTTAATTGTCTTGTGAATTTTTGAACTGCGCCTGTGATTAGAAACTTGTGAATTACTGTTGTGCGAGTGTTGGTGCTTTATTTTTTTTTTCAGCTTCATCATTTGCATCATTGAGTCTGATCACATTCATTCAAGCCCACTACGTTGCTGGATGAGATGTCTTTTTATCACATTCATTCGAGCCCTCTATGTGGCTGGATGAGATGTCTTTTTATCACATTCATTCGAGCCCTCTATGCGGTTGGATGAGATGTCTTTGCATGAGTCTGATCACATTCATTCGAGCCCTCTATGCAGTTGGATGAGATGTTTGTTACATACATATGCGTGAAGCGTCTAAGGTGTGCGTGTTTGAATTGATATTCGATTATGTTGCTTGCTCGCTGCTATCATGTACATTTGCACACGAGCTCACTAAGTTGGATGATCAACTTACCACTCTTTGTGGATTACTTTTTCAGGTACTTTCGGTAGTTGAAGTGTGTGGTAGTTGGTGATCCGGGATCCGAGTCGGTCTTTTCCTGTATTTTGTTTTCTTGTTAGATTATTTTCTTTTTGAGATTTCGAGTATGTTTGGATAGTATTTGTTTCGCGTTTTAATTGACGGTTTAAATACTGGAGTTTTAAGTTTATCCGATAAATTGTTTGTGATAATTAAACTAATTCAAATTTTAAGTTATATGTTATCCGCTACTAGTCTAGTTTAAATTACATGTTTGGTTATTTGGTTTGTTTTGGCGACCCGATTCCAGTTGAGGGCCATCTTTGGCCCGAGGACATGGCGGGAAAAAAAACGGGGTGTCACAATTGAGGTTTCTAATTGCCTTCCTCATTAGCATTTCGTCGCAGCGAGTTTTTGGCATTGGCATTCCTATGGGCAGATGTATTCTCTGGGAATGCGAGTAAATTTTTATTTCTCTTAAGCCAGCTGACTGAAAAATGTCAAACAGGTGCATGATATCTTCATCACCATTGATACAGCGCAGTCCTTCACGGAAGTTTGTATTTGGTAAGCGATACCAAATACCGGCTGGTGCCGGAAATTTCAACTTTAAATGTGCATCAATGATGTGGTAGTAGTTGAAAGTGTCTCTATCAATGTCACGCACCCTACATTTCCTAAACTTTTGATACTCAATGCCTCATTTGCCATCTACAAAGACTCCTCCCGCACTAATCAACAACGTGTACATATTTTTCTCCATTATAGGGGGTAGGGCAAAAAAATTATTTTTTTATAACAAAAAAAAAAAAAAAAAAAAAAAAAAGGATGAAAGATGGCGGTACGACTGATAGGATAATTTATGCTGAGTACGTTTTCCAAATTATTCAATTTTAGTGATAAAGAAAGAAACGGTGCATGTTCCTATCGTTTTCTGAATAAGTGGTCTGTATTTATTTATTGCAAGAGTATTTTTGAAATTTGCGTTGGCCCCCATTTTAGTGATTGTGTGTATTTGTATCAGACCTCGAGACAAGGACAATCTACTCTCTCCGTTTCCCAAAGCAGCTTTCTTAATTATATAAATAATAAGATAAAAATTTTAAATTTAATCAAAATCAAAATAATATATGTAAATAAGATAAATATATGAATATGACTTTATATATAATAACTATAGACGCTCCCAAAAAAAAATATTAACTTGCTTTATGACGGTTGATCTGCATTCCTACAAAAAAATAATGAAAGCTGATTTCACAAGAACGATGATATGAATTTTTATCGATATAAAACAAATCACGGCTTCTCGTATTATTGATAAAGTTCAATTATATAAAAGGTTTATCATTATCTAACATTACCTATCCAGTAAAACATAGTGAAAATAAATAAGCAAATACCATTTTGTTATGTGATTGTTGATCCCCCTCTTCCCTTAATATTTTAACAGATTTTACACAATGTTTTTTGTTTATATTTTAATCTAAATATTAAAATGTCAATATCATTCTTCAATAATGGAATATTAATTTAATTATATGCGCATTGTAAATTTCAAAATATATCAGCAAAGTTCAATTTAGAATTTTTAATTGTTATAAATTAACTGACAATTTTTCAGTTTTGTAACATTTAAAATTATAGATTGAAAAAAATAATGGTTAACACTCAATAAAAAAAATTTAAACTAACTTTTTTATTTTATTTACTGAGTACATTTATGGACAGATTGGAATACCTAGGTATGTCAGACGAGTATATATCATGTTGTATCGACACTTAATGTTTTATCTCGTCAGACAAGTTTGAAATGAATTTTTTCCACACTAATTGATGTTGACCGTGATACAATCAAATATTAGTTGAATTATTTAAAAGCTTTATTACTATCAGAACTCGTGTGTCTTTTTAAACACCCCCCAAAAAAAAATATTATGTATTTTATGACAGACGATTCTTGTTTCCACAAATCTAATTATGATGGCTGATTCAACCAGAAGGAGAATGTGAATTTCAATGATGATACGACTGTTCATCCGTCATTTCCCGAAATATTTTAACAGATTTTACACGTCGTCTCTTTTCCAATTTTATTCAAAATATTGAAATGATAATATTATTATTTAATAATAAAATATTGATTTAATATATGCATATTTAAAATTTCCCAATATATCATCAAATTTATATGAAGTCCATTTTTTTTGTCTATTTTAAATTAATTGACAATTTTATAAACATTTAGTCTGAAAAAAATTATGCTCAACATAAAAAAAAAAAAAATTTAACTAATTTTTTTTATTTACGAAGTTCATTTATGGACAGTTTGCAATACTTATGCGTGTCAGACGAGTAAAATTGATGTCCTTAATTAATTTTAATAATTAAAGAAGACGAAATACCCAGGATTTTTTTTTACTATTTAACCGAGCCATTCCACTCTTTTTAAGTACTGCGTTTCACTATATTTCGAACTTGCGAAACTTCAGATGAATCCTAAGGAAGTAGTCTCCGAACAAGAACATGGACGATGCTTACTGGTAAATATATAAAAATATATAAATATTTCCTTTCTTTTAAATAATTTAACAAAAAAAAAATTGTATTCAAGGAACTCTTGCCGAAGATATGGGAACTTGGGTTAGGAAAATTATCGACGAAGAACGGAAAGTAGCTGAACGACAACAAAGTGACCAACATCTATCAGACGACGATCAAAAAAATGAAGAAGTCAGAACAGGAAAACAAGAGAAACAAACAGAAGAGCAGAGTGTTCGAGAAATGGATGAGGAAGACAATAGTGATGAGGATGAGGAAGAACATATTTTTTTTAAGATGTAGGAAGATTCCGATGAATTTAATATATAAGTTAATTTATGTTTTAAATTAATATATAATTAAATATTTATAAAATTAAACACTTTATTATTTTTTTGCATTGATTAGTTTAATACTCCTATTTATATAACAACAGATTACTAAAATAAGAAAAAACATAAATAAAATTCATTAACAAAAGCAATGGTAGAAAATTTTATTTTATTTAGAATATTCAACATATTGTTAAAATAAAAATAATATATGGGATTTAGAATAACACAATATCGACTATTTTTTCTTATAAATTTATAAATTCTTTATACAATTTGTTTATTCGGAAAAAACATATTATAACAAATTACTTTGTTAAATTCATGTTATGTATATGTTATACAACAAAATTATAACTACCTATATTAATAACAACAAATTAATAAAATAACAAAAAAAATAAAAATATCAAGGTAGCAAGAAATAATTCTGATGGAGATAGTAATAAAAAAATATTATTTGTACAAAGATCTTAGGCACATATTATAAAACAAAATCTAAGATTCATATATTAATAATTATGAAATTTCAGCTTAATGTTTTATCCATTTTGTATTATTACATTTTTCACCTCGATATCAAGTGCGTTCCGTTTTAACCGACCTACACTATTTTATTAATACCGAGTTTTATTTCATGTAAATAAATATTAGCCTATGATAAACAAAATAGTAGATAAATTAAAATAACAAAATAAAAAAAAAAATCAGCAGCAGATATTAAATGCTCACATCATTTCTCTTTCTAAAAATATTGAAATTGTCCATTAAATTTAAAAAAATGCGACTTTTCATATACTACAAAAAGAAAATATTTAATAGTTATAGGTTAATTATCTCAGAGTCAAATTACATATTCCGTCCGGATCCAGATTTTATGAATTCAACGGGCCTTCATCGGATTTAGCCAGATATCGAATTTTTTTCAGATCCAACAAATTTTCATTTAAAAAGTTAAATTAATATAATAAAACGTATATACAACGTACCAATTGAAAACACAAATAATGAATAACATATTTAGCATAATTTAAATAGTAATTTAACATGAAAAAAAAGTTCACGAGAGCAATAAAACAATAGCACTCAAATAATATTATTGAACCTTTGTAGATAAGAACAACATACTAACAATTATTTACCGTCCGACTCAGTATTATTTAATGTAATAAAAAATAAAAATAAAAAATTAATAAAAAGAGAAACAAATCAAAGCAGTACCAAATGATTCCGATGAAGATATTAATAAAAAATATTATTTATACAAACATGTTAGGCACATATTATAAAACAAAATGTAAACTTCATATATTCTTAATTATAATATTTCGGTTTAATCTTTTATTCATTTCATATTGTTGCATTTTTCAGGTCGACATCAAGTACGTAAATTAATATTAGCCTTTGATGAAGAAAATAGTAGATGAATTAAGCTATTATTTTTTTTAATCTATTACAATAAATCGAAAAAAATTGTGGAAAAAATTTATTTTTTTAAATATATATTATATGTTATGTAAATGTTATAAGAAAAAATTATGGCTTTTTATATTAAGCATAAAAATAAATTAATTAAAAGCTTTATGAATATCTGAACTTGCTTGTTTCGTAAAACGTACTGTAAACAAATAACCAAAATGTCTTTTGTTTTGAGGAAATGAGGAAAAGTGAGATAGAATAACGAAAAGATCGGAAGTTGGGGATTAATAAGTAAGAGAGAAATATAAGACCTCGGAAAAAAAAATGAAAGGAGCACAAGATACAGCATTAAACAGCCTAGATTTTCAAAATTTTCACACTGCGGTATATACAAGTTATACTGCGGTGCATTGCTTGTTACAATGCGGTAAATATGACTCACATCGCGTGTAAGTTTTGATTATGATTGAAATTGATTTAAATCATATAATTCTTAGTGCGTCTGCAAATCATAAATTGCTTCCATAATTTTTTCTTACATGTTCACATATTAACCACGAATGTAACTTATCCTACACAACAACATATAATATATTTCCAATATAAATTGACACACGTGATATTGACGTAGAACAATCAAATCAGCTACTATAAATATGATAAATAACCAATACGTTAATTTATAGTCACTATTCAATGGTCCACTTAACTTTGTTAATTCAAAGTAATGTAGCTGGTCGATAATTATAATAAACAGTCTTGTCTAAAATTACTAATTAAACATTGCAGTAGTTGGTCGAAGGGAAAAAATATTGTCCTAGTCCGGAAATAAATATATCGTATTAGTGAAGAAACATGAGTAATAAATAAATACTAAATAAAACGCATGATAAAAGAAAAAATTTAAAGGACAGTAATAAACTGCCTATTTAACCTTATTAAAATAGTATTTTAACATATTAAAAAAAATTAGAAAGAGTAATAAAATACATATACTTAAACATTGTAAATCTTAATAGAAAACATTATGCAAAATTACATATTAATTCATGCTTAATCTAATTATTGCTAAGATGTGATGTTTGTTTACATCCTAATATAGTTTATTATGAATTATTAATTTAACTACGCATTTTATTTATATAATAATTAGTTTAGCAAGTAATTTATTTTATTACATTTCATACGTAAATTAATAATTTTATTACTCATCGCTTTAGCTGTATATTCACGTATCCTTCATATTATGTATTTGTTTTTTTTTTTTTATATTTTATTGCTAATTATTTAAGTAAATTGTTATTTTATAGTTTCTTGCTCTATAATTTAGTCGTAATGTTTTATTTATTTTTTATAAGTACGCTAATAAATAAATATTTATTTTCATTTATTATTTCTTAGTTATTTATTTAGGTGACTTTATTATTCTATATTTAAAATTTGTTATATTTAATTATGCGTTTTATGTATTATTTATGTTTCCATTGCCCATTCCATTAATATTTGTTTTCTTTGTATGGGTAAAACATAGTAACAAGTTAAATAAGAGATAGATTAAATTAACAAAACGAAATTTCTGTTTTTATTGTATTGTTTTAATAAATAAAAAATAACATATAGATATGCTAAAAAAATTGTTTTCTACATGATATAAAACAAAATGATGGATTTTCTTTATTCAAAATATATACATGTACAAGAGTTCGAAAAGCTAAAAAATTATAGCACATCGATAGTATTTCGAATAGTTTACCACAATACACTTATACACGTGTTTTAAGTTAAAGTATTGCTCCCATTCCAAAAAAAAAAAAAAAGTTAAAGTATTGCTCTAAATTCTTCATTTTATTCTAGGATCTTTGAACATGGAGAAAGGTACAGTTAATTTTGTTTTCCCTGAAAATAATATCTCCAATAGCCTTCCATAATAGTAAGAATTTGTTCAACAAATACACGAAAATACAAAGTTTAAAAACAGATCCACATAAACTATCAAAGACAACCCATTACATAAAAACCCAAATGTTAAAATAACTAATAAATGAGAGAACACACCAACATTATTATACAAAACTTAAAACAAGTAGCAATTTTCAAGAAATTAAAAAAAAGCAACTTTCAAAATATAATTTTCTACATCTAGCTAACAAATAAAAGAAGCATCACGAACACGCACATGATAATATAATATTAACAGAATAGGAAATTTTCCCACCAAAAATATAAATACAAATAAATAAAAGAGAGAGGAGGGATAGGAACTTTACCATCATGCAGGCCAAAATAAAATAACAAAAATTAAAGAATGATGTACTATTAGTTTGGATTATTTGCAGATTTGATTTCAATACAATGGAATCGCATCAGAAATACCTCCTAATGACCACCTCAACAAGTTTATTTTCTTTCCTTTCTTTCTCCTTTTTATGCTTTCGTAATAGATATTGATCTTGTGACCTAATGGAATTGATAAACAACCAAACCATCCGAAATAAAACAACATTTTTTAATTAATAAACTGCAAAAAAAAAAAAAATCAATAGTAAATTGGGTTAGATTTACAAATCAATGGATCAAACATTACCTATTTCATTATTAAACTTAAAAAAAATAATTACCTTAACGCCATCGCTTCTAAAAAATTAAAATAAATTGGTGGTACTGGCACTCCTTGTCCAGATGGTTTGGATCATTTATCTTGTCCAAAGGGTCAAGGGATCAAGTGCTAGTACGAAAGCACATGACAGAGAAAGGAAAAAAAATATTATTGAGGTTATCATTAAGAGGTATCCCAGATGCGATCCAATCTTTCGAGGATTAGATAATACATCATTTGTTGGTATTCTAAACGTATAACATAAGATACGATGTCTAATTGTCGCAAATAACACTTCATAGAACTAAGAACTACTATGAAGAATTACAAACTCAATAAAATTATGTACAACAAAATTGGAAAAATAATTTTTATTAAATTTTGCAAAGCGATAATTTATTTTGACGCTGGTAACACGACCAATTTATAGAAAAACAAATTTTGATCCAAGGGTTGAATTTATTACAGATGGATAGCCAAGATAATCGTATGATGACAACATGAATTCCACTTCCCAAAGATAAAGAACTGTTTGGCAATAATTTAAACCCTTGGATCAAAATATGTTTTACAATTTTGCAATTCTTGGATCCCAAAAATATATATTATACAATTTCATTAGATTATCATGATCGGTAGACAAAAAAATATAGTATTTGTTGGATAAGGATGAAGATGAAAGCACTGAAGTAAATTAGTAAAGGGTGGTTTTGATGATTTCCAAAACCTAAGACCAGCTAAGTATGGAAAACTTAGTTGTAAAATCCCTTGGAAGAATTTTGACCAAGTAAGAAGACTATCAGAAGGGTCAAAGATTCAAGGTCCAAAAGACTACTGATCTGCTGAAGGAAAGAAATCAGACTGGTGAAGATCAGCCGACTCAAATCAGATTTGTTCAAGTTTGGGAACAGCTATGTTCATCATCAGACTTGCACTTTCGATCAGCCAAGTGGAAATGATCAAGAAGTCGTCCCAACGGTAATAAATGCCCCTGAAAGTAATAAATGCTGAAGTACAAGGTTATTAAGGACAAATAATTGAAGAAAGACTTCATATCAGCTTGGTGCATTTAATGCTGTCTGACAGAAAGGACAGTTTGTAGTACTGTCACTGTGCAGAGAGCTGTTCGCGAATTTTAAAGACCAGAATCAAGAAATTTGAATTGTGTCTCTCTTCAACGGACATAATTCAAAGAGTGACTATAAATAGCTGAAGAGACGAAGGAAGAAAAAGACACATCTTCTGAGAGATCGATTTCAAAGCAAAATACTCTCTAAGTCTCAAAAGCTCAAGAACAGCTCACTCGTCTGCTGAAAGTCATTTGTTGACAGAAGCCGTTGAAGTTCAAGAAAACATTTTCTGAGTGAATCTGTGAGAGAAAAGAGTTGTGAGGAGTTCTTATCCATCTTTGTGAGTGATAAGTCTCTGTAGAATAGGTCATCTTTGTGATTTCCTATTGCGAGCTTACGGCCAGATTCATTTGTTGTTTTGGCGTAAGTGGAGTATATTGTAAACTGTGTGTTTATAGTATAACCCAAGATCTAAGTGACTTGGAAGAGTGGACTAAAGGATTTTAATCCATATAACCACTATAAAAATTCTGGTGTTTATTTCTGCATAACTTTTTCTGCATATTTTCATATCTACATAAAACATTCTATAAACTGTTTGAAAATTAATTTAAAGGAGTTTACAAAACTGGGGACAAAATTTTCAAACTACTAAGTTTACTTGTGAAAAACACTTTGAAAATCTGCTGCAAGTACTCTAGTATTAAAACTGATTTTAACAAAATCAGCTAAGTAACTATCAGATTAGTGGTCATCAAAGCTGTTCAAAGCAGGTGGTTCATTAGAATCAGTTGTCTGATCAAGGAGCTTGATCCGAGTGTTTTTCAAAGGTTTTCAAACTTTTTCAAAAGAGCATATTTTTGAAAAATTAAATTTTTTGAAAAATGGATTGTATCTGCCATGTTCCCCACATAGTTGGTATGAGCTTCGAAGACTGGAAGATCAGAATGAAGATCTTCTTAGCCGCCTATAATGATAACATGTACACGTGTATCATCAAAAGTCCATTCAAATTCACCAAGACCATCAAGGTTGATGAAGTCGATATAACGGTGGAAAAAGATCGACACGAGATGACAGCTGAAGAAATTAAGCTGTTCAACCTGGACTAAGTTGGGCGTTTTATCATGACCAAGGCCCTTGACAATGACAGATTTGACAAAGTCAAGCATTGCAAGACTGCCAAAGAAATGTTGGATAAGGTCCGTGATATGAGCGAAGGAAACGACGCTATCAAAGAGCATCAGCTGAGTGTTGCTCTGGAAAAGCTGGACAACTTCAAGATGAAGTCTGCGGAAACCATTGATCAGATGGATACAAGGTTCACAAGGACGCTGAATGAAGTTTTAAAGCTTGGAAAAACCTTCACTGATAAGGAGATAACCGTCAGAGTGCTGAAGGCTCTACCTCCGAAGTTCAACATGAAGGTGACAGCCATGGAAGATTCAAGAGACTTGGGAAAGATCTCACTCACCGAGCTGTTCTCAGTACTCAAGTCATACGAATATAAACTGCCAATAATGGGTGTTGAAGAAACCTCTACTTCAAGTCCCACAGCTGCCCTAGTTGCTGCTGAAAATCCTAGAAGGCCAGCCTATAAAAGCAAAGATGTGGACTCATCTGATGAAGCCACAATACTCAATAAAAAGGAGTACACTGCTAGAGACGTTGCATTGCTGATGAATAATTTCAAGAAGTTCTACAAACGAAAAATGAAGAACAAATACAACAATGCTTCTACTTCTAACCCTACCTTTTCTTCTCAAGATAAAGATTCTTATTAATCTAAAATGATGTGCTATAACTGCAGGAAATTGGGTCATTTCATCAGGGACTGCCCATATCCTAAAGCTGAAAAGTACACTGAAGAAGAGAAGAGAATCAGAAAGGAAAGAAAGCATCAGAAAGGCAAGGTGCTGGTAGCAGAAGCGGAAAAGCTAGCTGCTATCTACTCATCAGATTCCGATTCGGACACTTATGATGAAGAGAGACCTGCTCTTCTCTGCCTGATGGCTAAGGAATCTGATGGCTCTGAGGATGATGAGGTAAATCCTCTAGATAATGAATTATTTAATTCATTTGAACAAATGATGCTTAACAATACAAGTATTGCTGAAGCATTTACAAAGCTTATGGAAGAAATGATATTGCTAAAAGAGCAAAACAGTTCACTGAAACTTAAAGCTGAAAAACCAAAAGAATCAGATGAATATAAACATCTCGAGCAAGAAAATGAATCTCTGAAAGCTGAATGTGAAGTTCTTAAAGGAAAAATCATGGAGCTTGAGAAAACAATTGAGTCTCATGAAAAGTCATCTGTTGCATCCACTCATATGTCTAGTAAACAGAAGACACTTTTAGATCAGGATAAGTTAGAACTGAACCATACTGAAAAATTTATATCAGCTGACAATAGTAAGGTCATCTTGTTTGTTCAGACTGCTAAACCTGCTTCACCTGAGAAAGTGTTAAAGGAGACGAAAACTCCTAAGACTAAAAAGAGCAAAGAGCCTAGTGTAGGAAAACAGACTGGTAAGTCCAAAAAGAAGAGTCCTAGGAAGTCTTCTGATAAGGTTAAAACCAATCAGACTAGTGATAAAACTAAGTTGTCTGTTAATGAGCAAGCATCTAGTAAACCAAAGAAGCATAAGATCAAGAAAAATCAAATTTCTTGGTATGGAAATGAGTCTTATTATGTGCAACCTGCTGCATATCCTCCTATGTATCATGCACCTCAATTTTCAACTTACTATGCACCATATCCTGCTCATCCAATGCATGCATATCCTGCTTATTATGCATCTTATTCTGCTTATTAACATTATCCTTATCATGCTGATCATCAACAACATGGCAAATCTGATGAACGTGATAAAGACAAAGCTGTTCATGCTTCTGTTGAAACTCAAAAGCCTAAGAAGCCTAAGACATCAACATCTTGGGTTGTCAAAGGTGGAACAAATCCTTCAGGATCCTCTCAATAAGGGTACCTAAAACAATTTCTTTTTGTTTTGTAGGTTAGGATTAGGAGTAGGAGTGAAGTAGAGAAGACCTGGTACTTGGACAATGGCTGTTCAAGACACGTGTGTGGAAACATACATGAGCTGACTGATGTTGTTGTTGTGGATGGTCCAAATGTGACGTTTGGAGACAGCAAGGAAGGCAAGATTGTAGCAAGTGGAAGACTGATCAAAGGCAACATCGAGATATCTGACATCTCTTATGTTAAAGGCCTCAAATACAATTTGTTTAGCATAAGACAATTTTGTGATAAAGGATATATTCAGTCATCTTCTCAACAGATAAGTGCTACGTTGAACAGATTGGTACAAAGAAGGTTATTTTATCTGGAAGATGACAAGGGAATGTCTACACAGTGAACTGGAATTCTGTTGACAAGAATTAAAGTGTTTGTTTGGTGGCATCAACACCAAGTGAAGTCAGTTGGCTCTGACACAAAAGAATGAATCATGTGAATTTCAAGACCATCAACAGACTTATCAAGAATGATTTGGTAGAAGGAATTTCAAAGACAGTCATGAGCAAAGACAAGCTTTGTGACGCGTGTCAGAAGGGTAAACAAATCAAGTCATCTTTCAAAAGCAAGAAGCATCAATCTTCTGGAAGAATATTGGAGCTACTACATATGGACTTATTTGAACCCATTGATCCAGTCAGCAATGATGGAAAGAAATACTGCCTAGCTGTTGTGGATGACTATTCAAGATACACTTGGGTGATTTTCATGAAAAAGAAAAGTGAAACCAAGGAACATCTTACAAATCTGATGGAAAAGATTCAGAATAAAAGGAGTATGAAAATACTGAAGATCAGATCAGATAGAGGGACAAAATTTACAAACTCTACAGTTGAAGAGTATTGTAATGCCAGAGAAATCAGCCATGAGTACTCTGCTGCCAGAACCCCTCAACAGAACGGAGTTGCTGAAAGGAGAAACAGAACTCTGAAGGAAGCTATCAGAACTATGATAGCTGAAGCTAAGCTGCCTCAAAGATTTTGGGCAGAAGAAACAAATACATCATGATTTACCCAAAACAGATGCATGATCAACAAGCACCAAAATAAGACTCCATATGAAGTTTGGAACAACAGGAAGCCAAACATTCATTACGTTAGAATTTTTTGTTGTAAATGCTTTGTTTTAAATAATGGGAAAAATCACCTTACTGCTTTTGCAGAGAAGGCTGATGAAGCAGTATTTGTAGGATACTCTACTGTTAGTAAAGCTTATAGAGTCTTTAACAAAAGAACTTTACTTGTAGAAGAATCCAATCATGTAGTATTTGATGAACCTAGTTAATCTTCTGAAAAGAATCAAAATACTGATCAGAATCTGTCTAATGATTTTCGGAAATTGAGTGTTGAAAAGAATGAAGAATATATTCCCATCATACTACCTGATCTCAACTCAGCTGCTAACTCAAGTGATGTTCAAAATCACAATGCTGATTGTCTAACAGAGGAGTTGCAAACAGCTGACAGACCAGAGAATGTTCAACAGACAAGTGTTGTTCAACAGACTACTACTGGAACTCCAACAGTAGTGTTACAAGATCACAACAGAGGACAACATTATGATTTGCAACCTGATCTTAGATGGCTCAAAAATCAACCACCAGAGCTGGTGATTGGTGATTCTTTGGATAGAGTAAAGACAAGGAGAGCTGCTGCAAGTGAAGCAATGTTTTTCAGCTTCCTATCTCAAATTGAGCCCAAACAGATTGAAGAAGCTCTAAATGATTCAAAATGGATTAAAGCCATGCAAGAAGAGCTAAATCAATTTGAAAGGAATGAAGTCTGGTACTTAGTTCCTAGACCAAGTCATCAAAGAGTTATTGACTCTAAATGGGTATTCAGGAATAAAATGAATGAAGATGGTGTTGTCACCAGAAACAAAGCAAGATTAGTTGCCAAAGGCTATTCTCAAGAAGAAGGTATTACTGTGATGAAACTTTTGCACCAGTAGCAAGATTGGAGGCAATCAGACTCTTTCTTGCCTAGGCTGCTCATAAGAATTTCACAGTCTATCAGATGGATGTGAAATCAGCTTTTCTCAATGGAGAATTGCAAGAAGAAGTTTATGTTGAACAACCACCTGGATTTGAAGCCTATCAAGAAGAAGACAAGGTGTATCGTCTGAAGAAAGCCCTCTATGGACTGAAACAGGCTCCAAGAGCATGGTATGATACCCTATCTGATCTTCTTTCAATTAAAGGATTTCGTAAAGGTAAGGTAGACAAGACACTGTTCACAATTGAATAGGAAGAACAGATTTTGCTTGTGCAAATATATGTGGACGACATCATTTTCGGTTCAATAAATCAACAGATGTGTGATAAGTTCTCAAAGCTGATGCAGAACAAGTTTGAAATGAGCATGATGGGAGAACTTAATTATTTTCTCGGCTTGCAAGTAAGACAGTTGCCTGATGGAATATTCATCAGCCAAGCAAAATACACAAAGAATCTGTTCAAGAAATTTGGTATGGAAACTAGCTCTACTGCTAATATTCCAATGTCTACTAGTCTTCGTTTGGATAAAGATAAAGATGGAAAATCAGTGGACATAACCAAATACAGAGGAATTATCGGGTCACTGTTATACTTAACAACTAGCAGACCTAATATTATGTACTCTGTTGGGGTTTGTGCGAGGTATCAATCAAATCCTAAAGAATCTCATCTCCTAGCTGCCAAAAGGATACTCAAATATCTTAAAGGTACTGAAGATTTGGGATTGTGGTATCCTAGGGAATCTGGATTTGAACTCATTGGATATTCATATTCTGACCTTGCTGGCTGCAAGATTGACAGAAAGAGCACAACAGGTGCCTGTCAGTTCTTAGGTAGTCGCCTGATCTCTTGGATGAGTAAGAAACAGACTTCAGTATCCATATCAACTGCTGAAGCTGAATATATAGCTGTTGGAGCTTGCTGTGCACAAATATTATTGTTGAAGCATCAACTAAAAGATTACAACATAAAAATCAGTGGAATCCCTATCTACTGTGACCATACAAGTGCAATCAGCCTTGCTCAGAATACTACAAGTCATTCAAGGACTAAACATATTAAGATCAAACATCATTTCATTAGAGATCATGTGGAGAAAGGAAATTCATGATAGAATATGTGTTTACTGAAAATCGGATTGCTAACATCTTCACAAAATCTCTAAGTGAGACAAGGTTTTCAACTCTAAGAGTTGAATTAGGTCTACTAAAATTGGATGCATAAGCTGAGGGGGAACTCTTCAGAAGACTGAAGTTCAATAGCTTACTCATCATATTATCTTCAAGGATTAACTCTCAACATACTAGTTAACTTATGAATTCTTAAAGTCAGGGGGAACGTGTAAGACTAGCGGTACTTCTGATTAAAGGATGAAATTTGTTGATTAAAGTTAGTTGAAGTTATGTTTTCATCAGAAGATTAAAGTTTTGAAGATTGAAGATTAATTATCTAGCTGGATTGACAAACAGTCGAGAAAGGTTATCAGTTATTGGCTTTCACTGATAACAACTTTGTCATCAGGACGGTAGTCCTATCGGATAAGTATTTTAATTACCTGTCTGATCAACTGTGTAGAGGCTGAGTGTATTAAAAACGTTTTTATCTAAAACACGCTTTTACAAAAACAGTAAGGCGGTTCGCATTCCCGCCTGTCATTAAATGCTTTTTGAATTTGAAAAGGCGTAACTGACGCCGCACGATCAGGACTGACAAGAAACGGATCTAACGGTTAGCGTGTATCACGGAAACCGAAATACTTGTCGTTCTTTATGCACCCTAAAATACTTAGAGCATTTGAGAGAAAAACTCCTGCATCCTATCTTCTGCAAATCTTGTTGTTTTTTCACTAACACTCTACAGATTCAAAGATGAGTTCTGGTGTTGAAGCAAATGCCGAGGGTATGTATCTTGTCTACGATGCATACTATCAATCTGGTAAGGAATTGATGAAGCAATTGTTGGAGAAATTCAAGGCTGCCTCTTTAGTAAATTTCATGGAGTTGCACGAAGGTCTGGTCTGGAAGGACCAAGTCTTGGAGTATTACTAAACGACTGAGGTGGATTTCACAAAATGGAGATCAAAGCCACTGTTGGGGGAAAATCTGTAGTTATAACCCCTGTTCTACTTCACGAGACTTTTGGCTTACCAAACAATGGTCGACATGACGTCACCACTCTTGCTGAAGAAAAGCTTCAAGAATTTTGGGCAATCTGTGCCAAAGAAGGAGAGATGTTGACTGGCAACATAAAAAAGAGGCAACTAAAAGACGAGTATCAGCGCATGGCTGATATGGTTGTGAAGCTGATAGAGAATTGCACATTCTCTTTCGATGCTGTCACAATGAAGAGATACAACATCATGCTTGCCATCTATTATTCTTTGGAAGTGAACTGGTCAGTTGTCGTCTGGTACATCCTGGCTCACTTTCATGAGAAGAAAGGAAAGAAGTCTTCTCAGCAGACCAATCACAGGATCACTTTAAGCTATCTGCTTCACAGCATGGGTTGTGAAATGACAAATGGGAAGGAAATACATACTGCTAAGGCAATGGCCAAGTACGTGCCTGTCATGAAAAGAAAAGCTGATGAGGTCGAAGGGGATGAAGATTTGGAGGAACCTAAGGAAGCGATTCCTGCCAAAAAGCAAAAGAGAGCAGTTCAGCCTGCTACTCAGGCCAAGAAAAAGAAAGCTGATGAGCCTAAGGAAGTGGCTCAAAAGAAGAAAGTAAAGACTTCTGTTCAAACAGCCCAGCCAGTTGTTGAAGCCAGAACAGACAACTCTGAAGCAAAGGAGGTAGCTGATGCCATAATCAATCAGACTACTGAGGAAATAAAGAATATGTCTCCTGCTTCTTCTTCAAGAACTCCATTTGCTGAACGTCCTGATGAGAATGTTGCTCACAGGACCAGAAGTCAAATTCGTGATACAGGTGTTTCCATGCTTGTTCAAGGAGGAAGGGCAAGGAGAACTGTAAGAAAAAAGGATGACTTTTGTTGACTCACCCACTGAGTTAACATATTTGGTTAGAGAAAGTCCTCAATCAGCAGAGATGCCTGTTGGTGCTGAGGAATCGTCTGCTGCTGAACAGATTGATGCGCAACAGACTGCTCAAGAAAAATCAACAGCTGAGGTTTCTAAACCTCAAGATGATCCAGATGTGATGATCATCAACCCTATAGCAGCTGCACCCATTGCATCTGCTGCTCCTCAACTTGACCCAGCTGATAAGGGAAAGAGAAAAATCCTTATCAAAAGAAAGAAAATCTCTGCTGCTGACAAGAAAAAGAGAGAGGAAGCTGAGCAGCGTAAAAGAGATGAACAGGAGGAGAAGAGGGTCCTAGAACTTAGCAAGATTCAAGCAACAAAAGATGAACAGAGAAGAAGAATGTCTGAAGCAGAGCGTAAAGCTGCTGAACTATCCATGGTGATTGAATTAAGCAAGACGGATGCACATGGGCCTGTTCATGCTAGAGGGATCAAGATCGGTGAATCTACAAAAGCTAAGCCAAAGATGCCTGCTGGCACTGTCAAGCCAAAGGCCAAGTTTGAAGTTAGAAGATCATTTGATATCATTAACTCTGATAAATCTATCTTCAACAGGTTTGAGAAGGCCTTAGCTTATTAAGACCAGAAACTGATGCTCAAGACTTTATTCACTCATGGGAAGCCAAGGTACATGAAGTGGAGAGACTATAGATTGAATAAGTCTATTGAAGAGCTTCAGAGTTCGAAGGAACTAGCTGATGAAGAAAGGTGGGTTCTTCAATGGCTGAAGACTGACTCCATCCAACAAGCTTTGGATTATGATTTCGTAAGAGATGCTATGCATCAATATGCAAAGGATTTTGCAACGGAGGAGGCCAAGATTATTAAAAACACTTTGCCTGGAAAAAGAAGAAAATCTGATGATGCTGTTGAAAGGGCTATACAAATTGCTGTGATGACTGCCCTGAAGAGATGGGCTGATAGGTCAATATATCAGCAAGGTTCATCAAGTGAGCTGCCCTCGCTGCCAAGCATTCAACAGATAACGTTTGGCAAAGAAGTAAGATATTACTATGAAATGCCTAAAGTAAAGCCATCTGCTCCAACGCTATGGCCTGTTGTGAGACAAATTCGTCAAACAACAACCTTTACTGATGATGGAAAAATCATAAGTAAGATCTTTGAAGATGTCACTGATCAGCCCAGAGCTGTTGATGAACCCTTATCACTTGAGTGGAAAGCTAAGGAGTCCAATGCTGATCCAGAGACTGAATTGAAAGATGCCCCTGTCCACCAGGAGGATGAAGATAAGGAAGCTGCTGACCATTCTGCTTTATCAGCTGATTTGCATTCATCACTGATGGAAGCCTTCCAATTGTTAATGAAAAATTCAATGAAGGAAATGGAAGAGAGGAACATCATGCAGTTAAGGAAAATGCAGCAAGAATTGGCAGAATCTAACAGACTACAACTTGAGCACATGCAATTGCTTACTGCAAGAACAATAAAGAATGCAATTGATAATTTTCCTCTGCATGAGGATCATACTAGGCAGATGACTCAGAGTGTTCTAGGGATGAACAGAAACATTGAAGATGTAAAGGCTGATGTCAATCATCTTCATACTGCCCTGGAAAGAGCTGAAAACAACATAGCTGATCTCACTGCTACCTTCATAGACGAACTTGCCACTATGCAACTCAACACTGATTGTCTTAATGATCAGAATGACACCATCAGCACTACTCTCAATCATATAACTGTCAGCCATGATGTAGTTAATCAGAACTTGAAGGTTGTATGTGTGGCATTGAAGATTCAGTCAGTTGAACTCAACCCTCCTATCAAACCTGCTAATGTCACCAATTCTGATGATGACAAAAAGGGGGAAGAGAAGAAGGAAGAGTCAACTCCTCATGCTGCTGATGAAAGTCAGAAACCTGAAGAAAAAGCTGAGGAAGCTGCTGCTATTGAAGTTAACAAGACTGAAGCTGCTGCTGAAGAGACTGAAAATGTTGAAGGCAAAGAAAAAGATGCTGAAGAAACCAAAGATAAAGCTAAGGAAACAGCTAAATCTAAGGATTCTGATGGAGAGTAATTAGAGTCTTATACCAAATACAAAAATGAAGAGAGAATCAAGAGAAAGATAGAAGAGTTAGCAAAAGAGCAGGAAATCAAGAATAAGATGGAAGCTGCTAAATCTAATCTACTCTTGGATGACGATGCTGATGAAGAAGAAGAAGATGAAGAAGAATCTTCATATGATTATGAAGAAGTGCTTGAAGGAGATGATGAAGAAACTGATGATAAGTATAGGCAAACTCATTGTAATCAGTAATCTTATGTCATTTTCAGTCATCTTATCGGAACAGAAAATATAACTTGTAATCATCATCATATTATCAATAAAAAGTACAAGTTTTGTCTCCAACACATCTTTTCTATCTCAGAAAATTTTTAGGATCAAAACTTTAGTATAGGTAAAACAGGTACTTAGCTGAAGTTTTGTCATCATCAAAAAGGGGGAAATTGTTGGATAAGGATGAAGATGAAAAGCACTTAAGTAAATTAGTAAAGGGTGGTTTTGATGATTTCCAAAACCTAAGATCAGCTAAGTATGGAAAACTTAGTTGTAAAATCCCTTGGAAGAATTTTGACCAAGTAAGAAGACTATCAGAAGGGTCAAAGATTCAAGGTCCAGAAGACTACTGATCTGCTGAAGGAAAGAAATCAGACTGGTGAAGATCAGCCGACTCAAATTAGATTTGTTCAAGTTTGGGTACAGCTCTGTTCATCATCGGATTTGGACTTTCTATCAGCCAAGTGGAAAGGATCAAGAAGTCGTCCCAACGGTAATAAATGCCCCTGAAAGTAATAAATCCTGAAGTACAAGGTTATTAAAGACAAATAATTGAAGAAAGACTTCGTATCAGCTTGGTGCATTTAATGCTGCCTGACAGAAATGACAGTCTGCAGTACTGTCACTGTGTAGATAGCCATTCGCAGATTTTAAGGAACAGAAATCAAGAAATTTGAATTGTGTCTCTCTTTAACGGACATAATTCAAAGAGTGACTATAAATAGCTGAAGAGACGAAGGAAGAAAAAGACACAACTTCTGAGAGATCGATTTCAAAGCAAAATACTCTCTAAGTCTCAAAAGCTCAAGAACAGCTCACTCGTCTGCTGAAAGTCATTTGTTGACAGAAGCCGTTGAAGTTCAAAAAAACATTTTCTGAGTGAATCTGTGAGAGAAAAGAGTTGTGAGGAGTTCTTATCCATCTTTGTGAGTGATAAATCTCTGTAGAATAGGTCATCTTTGTGATTTCCTATTGCGAGCTTACGGCCAGATTCATATGTTGTTTTGGCGTAAGTGGAGTATATTGAAAACTGTGTGATTATAGTATAACCCAAGATCTAAGTGACTTGGAAGAGAGGACTAAAGGATTTTAATCCATATAACCACTATAAAAATTCTTGTGTTTATTTCTGCATAAGTTTTTCTGCATATTTTCAGATCTGCATAAAACACTCTATAAACTGTTTGAAATTAATTTAAAGGAGTTTACAAAAATGGGGACAAAATATTCAAACTACTAAGTTTCCTTGTGAAAAACACTTTGAAAATCTGCTGCAAGTACTCTAGTATTAAAACTGATTTTAACAAAATCAGCTAAGTAACTATCAGATTAGTGGTCATCAAAGCTGTTCAAAGATTTGTTCGCGATCAGCCTTGTAAACTTATTGTTCGATAAATAGCTTAGTCTACTCAAGTTTAAGCAACAGTTTTGAAGTTTAAAATTTGATAAAAAGTTTCAGAGGTCTATTCACCCCCTCCCTCTAGACCTCATCTGACCACTTGGGACCAACAATATTATAAACGAAGTATTTGTTAAAATAAATGTTATATATAATGGCTTCTTACATTAGAAAACTTGCCAAAGTTAATTATTTTGAACGTATATATGCCACAGTCTATAAAATTATTGATTTAACATCTATCACAAATATCACGTCAATAAGCAAAACTACAACTCGATATAATAAATTATATATTAACTTTTTTTTTTAAGATAAACATTAAGGTTAATTTAACATGTATAAAATTATTCAACGCTATATTTTATTATAATATTCGATCAATATTAGTTGTTGTTCGTCAACCTATATACAAATTTTACAATATTATTTTGTGTACGTGCATCGATTAAGTCACATTCGACCAATATACCAACATCCACTTTAATACCAGTGTTAATCAAAACATTACGTATTAACAAAATAATTAAATATTTTTAACCATCACATCATCATTAATAACCAGCTTAATTAAAAGATGTCAACTCTATATAGCTTTTTAAAAAAAAAAAGAAGAAGAAGAAGTTATATTTAGAGATATTTAAGAACAAAAAAACCATTTATGTCTGTTAATCTACCAATCCAACGAATTATAATAAAGCCTAATTTGATTAGAAGAAGAAGGTGAATTTTAATATACTGAAGATAATTATAAAGATAATGAAAACAAATCATGAACTGACTTTATCGAAAATATGATTTTAAAATAATTTTTTTATAAACAAAAACTAAAATCATTAAAGATAATAATTATAGATATTTTTCCCTTAATTATTTAAACAATCGTTGAAAGAAATACTAAAATTCAAAGAATTTGAGAATGAACGGCCAAGATAAACGCATTATTAGAACAAGAATTTGGACTGTAATCGATCCGAGTAGTGCCGGACGATACACTGTTCAATCTTGGTTTGATGTTATTTCGAGCTTGAAATTTTGTGTTTAAGCTTGGTTAGATTTTCAATCGAGCCGAGCTCAAAAGAGCTTTCATCGTACGAATCGAGCCAATTATCGAGTAGTTTTATATTTTACATGTAATTTTTTAATTATAGCTTATCCAGTCGAGCTCGAGCCGGTCTTCAAAAGTAATCGAACGAAAAAATATGTTCAAGCTTGTTTGGTAAGTGTGACGAACCGAGCTCAAACGATATTTTATCAAACAATATATTATCGATTATCAAGTAGCTTGGTTTGCTTTTCAGCCTTAACAGAAATTCCACTTCCCAGAGATTAAGCGCCGTTTGGCAATAGAATCATGCTCTATCACCTTCAGGGTGAAATTATGCTAGAAGATATATTTTTCGTAAATATTTTTTCCAAGTTTCTTACTTAAGATCATATTATATACGACGTTCCTGGTAAGTAAATAATAGGAAGATCTAAAAAAAATATATCATAAAATCTCATTATATTATTACGAAAATAGACAAAAATATATTATAAAAGAATGATTTGTTAAAACCTAAAATTGCGTGTCTCATAAAACCTACTGAAAACATATATTTAACTTATATGTACCATACTCTATAAAATTATTGATTTGACATCTATCACAAATCTCACGTCAATAAGCAAAACCACAACTCAATATAAATTATATATTTTTTTATTTGACTAAACAGTAAAGTTAATTTAACACTAGAACATTATCCAATGTCAAATTTAATTTAACATGTAGAAAAATATCCAACACCATATTTCATTACACTATCTGGTCAACAATATTTGTTATCCGTCGACCTATATAAAAATTTCACAATATTATTTTGTGTACGTGCATCGATTAAGTTGTCTTCGACCGATATACCATCATCCACTTCAAAGTTGTATAACCAATGTTAATTGAAACATTAAACAGTAACCAAATAATTACATATTATTAAGCATCACATCTTCATTACTTACCAGCTTAATTAAAAGATATCAACACTATATAGCTTTTTTTTTGTTTTAAAAAAAAATTATATTTACAGTTATTTAAACACAAAACCATTTGTGGTTGTTAATCTCCCAACCCAACGAATGTTGATACCCAAAACAAAACAAATATATCATACAATTTCATTAAATTATTACGATTAGTAGACAAAAAAACATTATAAAAGAATAGTGCGTTAAAATAAATGTTATCTATAACAGCTTCTTACATTAGTCATAAATTTTAGAGATTTAAAACATTTATTAACAAATATGTACCATACTCCATAAAATTATTGATTTGACATCTACCAAAAATCTCACGTGAATAAGCAAAATCATAACTCAATATAAATTATATATTGTTTTTTTTTAAACCAAACAATAAAATTAATTTAACATGTAGAAAAGTATCCAACCATACTTCATAATAATATTCAATTAGTATTATTTATTGTTCGTCGACCTATATAAACATCCTACAATATTATTTTGTGTACGTGCATCGATGAAGTCCTCTTCGACGAAGATACCACCATCCACGTCAAAGTTGTATAACCAATGTTAATTGAAACATTAAATAGCGAAGTATAAAACATTGGACAATATTTGCAGGGGTAATGAGGCAGTCTAGTGATGATTTGGATGCAGTAATAGACTCTTATGTGAGTAATGAGGCAGAGGTAAGAAATGATGAGAGTGAGGGTAGGGTTGAACAAGATAATGTAGGAAATGAGGATTTGGGTGATGGTGATAATGATGGGGTGAGAAATGCGGGTGATAATGATGAGAGGCATGTGTCATCAGATTCAAGTGAGAAACATGATTCAAGTGATGAAGACTATTCAGGTGAGGAAGAACAAGGTGTCCTATCCAGTGATGATGAGAGAAATTGGAAAGGAAATGATGAAGGGGAAACTTGGCCTAAATTTAATGTTGAGAACACATTTTCTCCCACATTTGAATTGAAACAAATATTTGCAACTAGGACGGAGTT
This sequence comes from Penstemon barbatus, assembly GCA_003313485.2. Lineage (NCBI taxonomy): Eukaryota > Viridiplantae > Streptophyta > Magnoliopsida > Lamiales > Plantaginaceae > Penstemon > Penstemon barbatus. The sequence goes on along the minus strand of CM064877.1, from coordinate 29,997,338 downwards.
CAGGGAGGCTGTGCATTCACATGCAGTAGAGACTATGAGAAACTTGAAGATTACTGTGAATGATCCAATAAGAATTTATGATAAGTGTCAGGCAGAGAATTGTGACTGGCACATCCATGTACTGAAGGTTAAAAATGAATCAACTTACCAAGTCAGAGCATATCAACCTGAACACAAGTGTGGTACAAATCCCCACTGCAAGAATTTGAACTCAAGGTAGCTTTCCAAAAAATACTAGGATTTGTTTAGGACTGATCCAAATAGAAGTGTGAAGGGATTTAGGTTGGAGTGCATTAAAAACATAAAGTGTCATGTCTCAAGTACTCAGGCATATAGAGCCAAAAGAAAAGCCTTAGAAGCTATAGACGGGAATCCAGTAGATCAATATGCCAAATTGTGGGATTATGCAAATGAGTTAAGGCAAAGAAACCCTGGGTCAACTGTAATATTGAATCAACTTGATGAAGGGACAAGTGGTGGGCATAGAAGATTTGATAAATTTTATGTTGGATTTAAAGCTTTAAGGGATGGATTTAGGGATGGTTGTAGACCATTAATTGGGGTAGATGGAGCACATCTTTATGGTCCTCATGCTGGGATTCTACTGACTGCAGTAGCTTTTGATCCAAATAATTGTCTTTATCCTCTAGCTTATGTAGTTGTGGGCAGTGAAACTAAGGTCAATTGGGAGTGGTTTTTGCAGTTATTGAAAGAAGATTTGGAGATTGAAAGAGATGATTGCTACACCTTTATGTTTGATAAGCAAAAGGGTCTAATAGGTGCATTTCAGAATGTGTTTCCAGGTTCAGAGTCTTCCAGAGATACCGTTCAAATCCATGCTTGTTTCTGGCATTAAACCTTCAAATATTCACTTGCAAAATGATCCCAATGATAAACAAGAAGGCAAATATATCAACAAAACTTTGGTTGATGAGATTGGCCTCACACCTTATCATGAAATTTCAACTGACTTGGTTCAGACGGATTTCATAAGAACCAGGTTTCTCTTATTCAATAATGGTTCTCAATACTAGGAATCTGACTGTTTTAAAAAAACTCAAAAATTTTATGAACTCATACTTGTAGATTCTAATTCTGTTGAAATTTCTCACAACGGAAATGAGGATAATCAAATTACTTTTTCAAAATGTATAATTAAACAGATTTTAAATCAAACGACATTTGGTGGACAAACTTTTCATAGAAACTTTTCTGTTAGATTTAGTCCACAAGAATTTAATTACATAGATTACAAAAATGCCTGGTATAGAGCTTTCTTTCTCAGGCCATTTAAACATTCGTGGTTTTTCATTTTCCATTCGGATTGTTCAAAAGATTTTCCAATTTGGTTTTATGAATGGTGGAAAAGAATGGGTTCCGAAACCGCAATTCTACCATCTACTGTCCAAAAAGGCTTAGCCTACTTTGCTGAAAACACAAACATCCCAAATTACAGAAAGTCTATTTATTTTCATGCTGAATTCAGAGTCCCTTGGATTTTAGCATGGGATTTTCAATTCAAAAAATGCCTACCAGAACCCACACCTTTCTCCTTAGTAAGATCTACCCGTATCAAATGGTGGACAAGATCCCAGCAAGCTATATGTTCTGAAGCCAATATCAAACATTTTCTAGAGACCGGTGAAAAAGTCAAATATCAGGGAGAATCCTCTAAAGTTGATAATAAATCCAAAGAAAAATCCAAAGAACCAAAAATGTCAGAAGAACAAAAATTCTTTGAAGTATTCAAGAATAACCCATCACTCAAAGATGAGTTTTTTGAATTCTTATCTCAAAGAACAAAATCAGAAGAATCAGTGACCTCTGATCCGTTTGGTGGTCCATGTGCACAAGAGCCAAATGAAGAAGATTTTCTTTTTTAATCTCAGATTTACTTTCTGTCAAGTTTCAAATAAAGCAGATTCCTTTGAAGACTACTTTTCAAAAAGGAGATGCCAGCTTTCAAATTGCAGGACAATTATTGAAGACTATTTCAAAAAAGCAGAAGACTTTCAAAAGCTTTGTCGGCCAACTCAAAAAGCAAACAGTATTTGATTCCCATGAAATTCAAATTCAAATTCAAATGTAATTTAGATAGGTTACTAGTATAAAAACCCCTCAGATGTAAGAAGAGAGGCAGAGCCTTTTCTTCGCACCCTTAACTACTCCCTACTCACTACCTCCTTTACATCTGCGCAAGTTACAGTTTCCTTTGTATTCAATTCTGAAGTTTCTTCAAAGTTCAAAATTGTAAGAATTTATATTTTCAAATAAAATTTTACTTTGTTCATATGCGTAGTATTTTACGTACTCATTTATATTTTAATACTTATGAATTTTATAATTCTGAATATTTGAGATATAAAGATTTGTGTGAAAAATATCCAATGTGTTATTATTACTTTGTATTAAGAGATTTTTATTACGAAAAAAGAAATCGTTACCTAGTCATAACCGCTGCATAATGTTTAGATTCAAGAAAGTTTTGAAAAATGAATATCAATATCTTAATAGTTTTTATAAAGTTTTAAAATGTCTGGTTGAAAGATATCCCGATAATCAGCGATATAAAGAAATGTATGATTATATTAATCAAAAAAGAAATAAAATTATTGTTTTACAAACTGCATAATGATGAAAAAACTATTCATTTCACTGTTCATATTTTCCCTTCTCTGCATAGAAAAACTATTTCAAATTATTTTAGAAACTCTGATTCTAATTATCCTTTCTTTCAATTTAATTTTAACGATCCTTTCAAACTTGGTATCAGAGCCAGATACCTAAACGTAGAAGTTTTCAAAGTTTAAGAACCCTTTAGGATTCTTTAAGAATCAAGAGACTAAGTTAGCTTAAACTTAGTTGTTGGACTATCGTTGGTAAGCCTATTTAGGTGTTGGTCAGCCGTGTGTCAAGGTGGTCCCACTGTAGGTGTTCCCGATTCGACCCGACTAAATTAAGTTCATTTAGTTGATTGAGCTTAGAAAATTCTTATGGCTATTAGACTGAGAAATTTTCTTCATTCAGGTTCTAGTTCTAGAAACCATAGCATAATACATAGTAATGAAACTCATAAACCTATTAATTATTCTAGTTGGACTATACCTGAAGAACAAATTGAAAATATATATCAAATAGGTTTAACAGATTTTAAAACAGCTTTCTCTGTTAAAACTCATGAAGAAACCATTTCAATACAAGAAGAATCTCAAAGCATACCTCTTCTAAGTAGATACACGATTAAAAAATATTTAGAAAAAGGTTATAGATATATTCATATAGGGTTAGTTCAAGTTGCTGTCAAACCCCTAGTTCATGCAGGAGTTGATACTCCCATATATTTAGCTCTTAGGTATAAGAGACTCAAAAGATATCAGACTTTTTTACTTTCAATGGTTCAAACAAATATTTGTAATGGTCCAATATATTTTAATTGTTCTCCAAACTTTTCTGTTGATCTTACAGATCCAATGATATTAGAATCATTAATTTTAGATGTTCAAATTCAAGGTGATGAATTTCATCTCTGTAAGAATTTTGCTATTATATTTCGAGTTTATTTTAGACTTATGTCCTCTCAAATTAATCCAAAATTCAATAGGTTGCCTACGTCAAAAGATGAAACTATAGTGTTACAGATTGATGCTGAAAAACCCACTGTTTTTACTCCAAAAAGATTAAAATGGAATGAAATAACTATTCCTCAGGAATTCATAATTAATAATCCTCAACCTCCTAGGAATATAACTAGGATAGAAGTTTCACAGATCATAGAACAACCAGACGGGAAAGTGAGTATTAAATTTCATCCTCAAACATATAGGAAATACTTAAGATCTAGTTCTTTTAGCTCTTTTAGATCTTTTAGAGAACCTGAGATTGTTAAACCAGATTATAGTAATTTAAATACATCAAAATATTCTAGATAATCCTTTTCAGGATATTCAAATTATAGGTTTAAACCTCCTATTCCCGAACCTCAAAGAAATAATCAACTTAATTACTCTCCTCCAATTTCTCCTACTAGCTCAGATTTTGTTTTGGTTATAACTTCAAATAAAGAATTTGAACCAGACTTTTATTACTTAAATGAAGAATTAAATGATGATTATCATAAAGAAAGAAGACGTTGGTTCCTTAAATTAGACAAAAATGTACAGCAAAGATTAACTGAAGAATGGAAAAAAGAAATGAAAAAATTAAAATCAAACTTTTTATTTTTTAGTTTCTTAACTGTTTTCTTTTCAAAAGAAGGAATAAATGATTATCAAAAGAAATCTACCATAGAAGTTAATACTACCCTTCATAAAAAATGGACACTAGAGAATAATGAAGTTGTTAATTCGGTTCATCCTCCCCTTCAAACAATTAAATTGCAGACTCAGAAAGGTGAAATTGTTGCTGACCCTTTTAAAAGAGGAAAAGATGCTAAAGAACCAATTAATGGTGAAGATATTCATAGGATCATCCAGCAAAATAACTACTCTAATCAAATCCTACATACAATATCAGGACAAGTTGACACTATTGCTAATAATATTGTTAATAACCAAATAAATCATCATAATTCTACTCATGTTACTAAAGAAGAAAAACCTAAGAATAAATTGTTTAATGATATTTCGGCACCGTTTTTTCAAACTAAAAGTATCCCTTTAGGAAAAGATAAAGATATTACTTTTCAAAGTGATACCCATAAAATTATTTTCAAAAATTTCGGAAAAATTAAATGAAGCTGGATCGTCATCAAATAATAAGATTAATGTTTTAGATACTATTAAAGAAGAAGAAGAAGAAGAAAATGAAAATGATCAGTCTTCGGAAGAAAGTTCTGAGTCAGAAGATAATAATAATATTTCTGAAATACAAGAAAATTTTGATAATATAGATGATCAAATTAATAAAATTTTTAGAGGAAGACGAAATTTTAATAGTTCAAAACCTTATTACAGTAGACCCTCCCCTATGGATCTTCAATATGAAGAAAGAAATCAATTTCATAAAACTAGTAATGACGGTTCTTCAATAACAGAATGGAATATAGATGGAAAATCTGAATATGAAATTCTAAACACATTACAAGAAATGGGTATGGCAATAATGGCTTATAAGTTACAGGGTCAAACGGAAGAAAAAGCTTGTGCTTTATTAGTCCAAGGTTTTACAGGTCAATTAAAAAACTGGTGGGATAATGTCTTAAGTTTACAAACAAAAACTCAAATATTAGATCATAAAGTTGTCATGATAAAAAATGATGAACCTTACGAAATTAGTGATGCTTGTGATTATTTAATAATTACAATAGGAATGTATTTCATAGGAAATCCGAAAGAAGAGTATAACGCCTCAAAAATCATTCTTACAAATCTAAGAAGTCCTTCATTATCTGATTATAGATGGTATAAAGATGTTTTCCTTACTCAAATCCTAAGAAGAAATGATTGTAATGCCTCTTTTTGGAAAGAAAGATTTATTATGGGGTTACCAAAACTATTTGCTGAAAGAATTTTACAAAAATTAAGAAATGAAATAGGAACTGACGATATACCTTTTGAAGAAATTACCTTTGGACAATTATTTGCTTTTGTCAAAAAAGAAGGATTATCCTTATGTTCTGAATTAAAACTCCAAAACAAATATAAATCAGATAAAAATAACACTAGAAGAGAATTAGGATGTTTTTGTGAAATGTTTGGAATGACCAAAATAGAACCTCCTTCAAGAATTCAAAAACGTAGAACTAAAAGGATTACCCAAAGCTCCAATTATACAAGAACATATAATAAACCATCAAAATCTTCTGGTCATAGAAAATCCTCTAGGAAGCATCAAAACCAGTCCCAAAATAAGAAAAACATAGAATGTTGGTTCTGTAAAAAACCAGGTCATACAGAAAGTCAATGTTGGCTTAAAAAGAAAAAGAAAATTAGAGAATTAAAAGATTCAATAAATAACTTGCTAGAAGAATCTGATGAGGATTTAGATATCATAGAAAATGAATCCAATAAATCTGATAATGATCAAGAACAAAACGAACAAAACGGAATCTGTAATAATTGTAGTATAAATTAGGGGTGGGCGTTTGGGTCGGGTATTTTGGGACCCGTCCCGACCCGTTTGGGTATTTCCCGTTTGGGACAAAAAAATGGGTATTTTGACATTCGGGTTCGGGTACCCGAACCCGATATATATTTTCGGGTAGGGTATTGGGTATTAATTTTACACCCGAACGGGTATTCGGGTACCCGTTCGGGTATTTAAAAAAAAAAAGTTTTGGCCCAATTAAATAATTGACAACCCAAAATATGCCCAATATTTATTTTAACAATTAGTTGGGCTAGAAAAGGAAAAAAAACCTAAACCGCCTATTCACAGTTTCACACTCTTCCCTATTCACACTCTCACATCACTGGGCATCCGACATTTGAACTCCCAAATCTGAAAATCAATTTTAGTATTCCTATTGCTCAATTAGTTATTCAATTTAGTATTCCGACTTGGAGTTTGATTTGATTGTAATTTATTGAATACTTGAATCTTGAAGGCTTGAGACATTTGTATTGTTTTGTTTTGAAGTTATTGTGTACAATTAATATTTGAATTCATTTATTTATAATTTTACGTACATATATGTTGAAAAAAAATTCTTGAAAAAAAAAAGTGTGAAATTTCGGGTACCCAATACCCAATACCCGAAATACCCGAAAATTTCGGGTACCCGCCAAATCGGGTAGGGTTTCGGGTATGAAAATTCACTACCCGCCAAGTCGGGTACCCGACCCGAAATACCCAATACCCGAAATACCCTACCCGCGCCCACCCCTAGTATAAATGTTATCACAAAAGATAGTAAAGAAGCTATCCTAGATTTAGTAGGACAAATTCCTGACGATGAAATTAGGAAAAATTATCTTAATAGGTTTAAAGACTTGATTATTGAAGAAGACACATCAAAAAATAAAATTAAAGAACATTTTAGTTTAAATAAATTATTTGATAAATATACTTCTCAAAGTATATTTAAACAAATTACTACTAAAGATCTCCAGACCAAAATTAATTTATTAAAAAAACAGGTTAATCAAATGGAAAAAGAACTTTTCTTTCTAAAAGAAAAGGATTTTGAATTAGAAACAAAAATTGTTTTATTAAGTAAAAATCCTGATAATAAAGTATTAGAACTGAACCAAGATAAATCACCAGAAATTCCTATAGGAGAAACTTCTAAAAATGATGATAAAATGTTTTTAAACTCTATTCAAAAATTTGAATTTCAAAAATGGTATATCAATGTCAATTTAGTAATAGGAAAATTCCAAATAAATTTAGTTGCTCTATTAGACTCAGGAGCTGATCATAATGTTATTAGAGAATGTGTCATATCATCAAAATATTATGAGAAAACTACAGAACAACTTTATACTGCTAATTCTACACCCCTAGATGTTAAATATAAATTATACAAGGCTCATATTTGTAATAATGGTTATTGTTTCAAAAATGTTTTTACATTAGTAAGAGATATTTCCCATGACATGATTTTAGGTACACCATTTTTAACTCAAATTTACCCCTTTGTTACAAATGATAAAGGCGTCTCTACCACTATTCACGGTAGAACCATAGTCTTCCGTTTTATAACTCCTGTCAAACAAAAAGAAATTTATTTATTACAACAGTCTTCTATTTTCCGTCAAATAAACATTTTAAGTAATAAGAAAAATCATATCAATTTTCTCAAAGAAGAACTTCCTTATCATAGAATTGAAGAACAGTTGAAAACTGAACAAATCATAAGAAAAATAAAAGATTTGGAAGAATTATTTATTAAAGAAATATGTAGTAATTTACCAAACGCTTTTTGGGAAAGGAAACAACATGTTGTTGATCTCCCTTACGAAAAAGATTTTCATGAAAGAAACATACCAACCAAGGCTAGACCTATACAAATGAATGAGGAATTTTTAAAACATTGTCAAACAGAGATTAAAGATCTTTTAGATAAAAGATTAATTAGACCTTCAAAATCACCTTGGAGTTGTTCTGCCTTTTATGTGGTTAAACAGGCAGAATTATAAAGAGGTGTCCCTAGGTTAGTAATCAATTACAAACCTTTAAATAAAGTTCTCCAATGGATTAGATATCCTATTCCAAATAAAAGAGATTTAATTAACAGACTTCATTCTGCAAAGGTATTTTCAAAATTTGATCTAAAATCCGGATTCTGGCAAATTCAAATATCTGAGAAAGATAGATATAAAACTGCTTTTACAGTCCCTTTTGGACATTATGAATGGAACGTTATGCCTTTTGGATTAAAAAATGCTCCTTCAGAATTTCAAAGAATTATGAATGAAATTTTTAATCCTTATAGCATGTTCAGTATAGTTTATATAGATGATATCCTTATTTATTCTGAAAATCTAGATCAACATTTTAAACATCTCCTTACATTCTTTCATATTGTCAAAAAGAATGGTTTAGTTGTGTCTGCTACTAAAATGAAACTTTTCCAGACTTCAGTTAGATTTCTAGGACATGATATAAATAAAGGATTAATCAAACCTATCAACAGAGCTATTAGTTTTACTGACAAATTTCCAGATGTTATAAAAGATAAACACAGCTTCAAAGGTTTTTAGGTTGTTTAAATTATATCTCAGATTTATTCCCAAATCTTAGACAAGAATGCCAACCTCTTTATCAAAGACTTAGGAAGAATCCACCTTCTTGGTCAGAAGAGCATACCAAAATAGTTAGAAATATTAAACAAAAGGTTAGTTCTCTACCTTGTTTAGGAATTTCCCATCCAAATGCCTTTATGATTGTTGAAACAGATGCCTCAGATATAGGATATGGTGGCATACTAAAACAAAAGACTAATAGTAAAGAACAATTAGTTAGATTTCATTCAGGTATTTGGCTCGGACCTCAAAAGAATTATTCTACTATCAAAAAAGAAATTCTTTCAATAGTTTTATGTGTTTCAAAATTTCAAGATGATTTATACAATAAGAAATTTTTACTATGTATTGATTGCAAATCTGCAAAAGAAGTTTTAACCAAAGATGTTCAAAATTTAGTTTCTAAACAAATTTTTGCACGGTGGCAAACTATTTTTCAGTATTTGATTTTCAAATTGAATATATTATAGTAGAAAATAATTCTCTCCCAGATATTCTTACAAGAGAATTTTTACAAGGAAATTAATTATGCAGATGGATCCTAAAGTCAAAGGAAAAGTTCAATCCTCAAAAGATTATGAGAGTCCTCCATCAAAAAATCTTGTAAGATATATGTCCGTAACACCACCATCAAAATTACCAAATCCCCCAAATTTACCCTCTACCAGTTCCAATAGATTCCAACCACTTCAAAGTCTTCCAGAGATACGTTCAAATCCATGCTTGTTTCTGGCATTAAACCTTCAAATTTTCACTTGCAAAATGATCCCAATGATAAACAAGAAGGCAAATATATCCTACAATATTATTTTGTGTACGTGCATCGATTAAGTCCTCTTCGACGAAGATACCACCATCCACGTCAAAGTTGTATAACCAATGTTAATTGAAACAATAAATAGCGAAGTATAAAACATTGGACAATATTTGCAGGGGTAATGAGGCTGTCTAGTGATGATTTGGATGCAGTGATAGACTCTTATGTGAGTAATGAGGCAGAGGTAAGAAATGATGAGAGTGAGGGTAGGCTTGAACAAGATAATGTAATGATTTAACCTGATTTCGTCGTGTTAATGGTATCATTGAATTTGTGATATTGGGGGTTTTCAATATATATATTTTATAGGGCTCTGTTACTTTATTCAGGATGGATCAATCTCAAGGAAGAGCTATATCGTAAGAACAGAAAGTAAATATTCAAACTAACACAGAAATAACACAAATATGAAGAGAAAGCTCTTTTCTTTATTGAATAATAGAGAGTTGTGCAGTTTTATGCAGAATTCAATGGCGTATTTGCCTTGTGATTCAGAGTTCTTAGGCTTGTTTAATACAATGATTGACTAGGTATTTATATCATACTAAACCTAGTGTTACAAGGAAATATAGTCCTAATAGGACTCGGCCCAAATATCCTTCTTGGGTCTGGAGTATAGTCTTCTAGTCGATGAGAGCAGTATTCGGCCGGGTCGATAAGATGATCCCGAACTGTCTGATTTGGTCGAACCGATCTTATATTCTTTAGTCGATCCGGATAGTTATGTAGGGTGCGAAATAGCGCCCATCAGTACTCCCTCACTTCTTCGAGCGTATAGATAATAGAAGCTCGTAGAAGTAGATAATTCTTTACGACTGTTTATCTTCTATGAATGGAGCCTCGTTAAAAACCTTTCTTAAGAAAAAACCCTGTGGGAAAAAATCTTAAGTAAGGAAAAGAGTGCTACATATCATAGATAGTCGTTTTCTCTTTCCAATTACGAATCGCCACGCGTCCATTCGGGAGGCTTTTAATCTCCTTCCGTTTTTGGCGGGAATGTGATTAGTTGTGATGAGTTCGAAACGTCTTTTCTCATCTTAGTATAAATAGGTGACTTTTGAATTCGTCATTTTTCCTTTATACTTGCTTATAGTTCGTTGTCATTTTCTTGCTTAGTCGTTCGTCATATAAAGTTTTCCTTTTATCAACTTATATCCTTCGAGAGTCTGAAAACATGGCTTCTTTAAGAAAATCTTCTTCTTCCTCGAGGGAGAATGTTGCTCCAAATAACGAGGAGGAGTTGCGCTCTAATCTTTTGGGCAAACAAGCTGCAATTTCTGAATTCGTCGTTCCTGTAGAAGATACTTTTAAGGTACAGATCCTTTCTGACACTGAGGTTGCTGCCCGAGCCAAAAAGGGCAAAGGTACTGCTCCTCAGATTTCTGAACCAATTGAGGACCTAGCTTGTGCTTATACGGTGGATACTTTTCCGGAGGTTGTGAACAATTATGCCAAATATTTCCCAGAGGGTTCCGAGATAATTCTTCCTTCCCCTTCTGATAGGGTCACTTCTCCACCGGAAGGATGTCGCACCTTTTACACGGCTCACTTTAATAGCGGCCTCCGTCTTCCGTTATCTCCCCTCTTCCTTGATATCCTGAAAATATTTAGTGTGTCCTTGACACAATTAGTTCCAAATTCTGTGGCCTTCCTGGTTTGCTTTTCTGTCCTGATGATCGCGAAAGGGTTTAAACCTTCCTTTCGTAACTTTACGCAACTTTTCCGGTTCAATATTTCCAGTTCTTCTAATCGCGGGTATTTCTTTGCTAGTCAGAGGCCTAGTCGAGCAATCTTTGATGCCCCTGTTTCTAGCAACCCTTTTTGGAAATCTCACTTTTTCTTTGTTCGCCCCCCACCTCATCTTCGTTTGGCGGATGGTTCGACTGTACCCTTCTCGTGGGATCATGGTTTCAAATGGGTATACGGAGGTCGCTTGCCGACTGGTGAATTTATTCCTGACGATGCTCAGTTTATCGCCGAAATCCCCGATATGCGTGCAAATAAATATCAGTGTGCTCTTCTGATTGGGGAAGCATTCCTTCGTAAAGAGGGATTGAGTGTTCATACTTTTCCAATCAGTTCATCCTTTGAATCACTGGGTAAGCATTTCACTATAATTTAGTGTTAGGATGATATCTTCTATATAGAGAAGCTAACTTCTGTTTTGTTTCTTTTTCAGCTCATATGGTAGAAAATTCTCGACATTCTTCGAAAGGAAAAATGGTGTTATCCAAATCCTCTAAATCTATAGAGAACAACCCGATCGAGCAGAGAGCTTCTCGGAAGAGAAAACTGGAGTTGAGTCATGAGTCCGAGGAGAATATAGAGGAGTCTCCAAATTCTTCCCAAGATTCCCCTGTTTGTCAAGGGACTGGGCCTGGTTATCCCCCCCTTCAGCTTAGAACATCCTTGGGAATTCGTGGATGTCGTAGTTGGTCGATGCCTCATCCTAGCGACAACCCGGTGGGGAGAAAAAAGAGCTATTATGGTCGTTCTGGCAATGATCTTTCCTTACTTGGCGACAATCATCCGAAACCTACCTTGGTTGAAATGATCGAAGATCATTTAGAGGGGAAGAGAGCCGCTGGTTATTCTGATAAAGATTCTCTTGTCCATGATGAAAGCGAGAATGCGGTTGATAAGGCGACTCGTGTTCTCTTATCCGGGGTTTTTACTCGTGATTTGAACAAGCTTTTTCGGAAGGATCCTCTGGAGAAATTTCAGCGAGCTTCTCTTTATGCTGAAAAGGTAAATCCCTTTTAAACATGCCTTATAGGATATTTCTTCTTTCGAAGATATTCTTGCTAACTTATTTCTTGTTTTACTCCTTTGCTTTTTCAGACTAAGACTTGTTTAGCCTCATACGCTTATGAGACTGCACTCTGGAAACAACAATGTGAGTTTCTGGATGAGAAAAACAAAGCTTTACTTCATAAGTTTTCTGGATCAGAGGTTGGTCCCTCAACGTCTTCTTCCGTTCCCGTCGTAGATACTCATGCTACGGGGACTGGAGACCAGGAGATCATGAACAGGGTCTTGGAGACTTCTCGTGCTCAAGAGCAAGCCGATCAAATGGCTAAAAAGTTAGAAGAATTCCAGTTTCAGAGTACGGCTCGAATTAGTGAGCTAGAATCTCAAGTATCAAGTCTTCAAGCTTCATTGGAGGAGTATGAAAAGGGTGTCCCTCTTAGTGGGCATAGGGATCGATATGGTAGGAACCCTGATGAGAGAGTGATTTGCGAATTCCTTAACTCTCCTGTCCATACGGCGTTGGTGTATCAGATGGTCGGTCCTCTTCTAGAGAGTACTTTCAAGAAGGCGGTACATCAGTTGGTCGCCTTTGAGATGATCGATGACCGTCGAAAGGAGTATTTTAAAGCGGCACATATTCGGTTGAATCGTTATGGCGAAGTTTATTCTCCTTCCGAGCTTCCGGATGTCGTATATCAAAGTTTCCCTTTGGCTCACCTTGTAAAAGAGTTCGGAAAACCATTGCCGATTCCTCCCTCTGATGTTAACGACGAGCTTGATGATACTTTTATCGATCCAGAAGACGAAGAAGAAGAAGAAGAAGATATTGGCACGACCGAAAACGTCGGTAATTAACAGAGAATCCCAGATAGCGACCAGGCTTCATGATATATTGACTTTTGAAATAATCTTTGTAATTATTTACCCGTAGGTTTAATTGTAATTTTACCTTTTCACCCATTTGAGATAAACCTTTCGTATTCTGACAGTCGCGTCCTTTCGTGTTCTCATGTAATGATTCAGACAAGTCATTAACTTCGCCGTAATCATCATGCGTATGTCGTTTCAAGTTCTTTTGTTTATTCAAAAGTTATATTTCAGTATTTCGCGCCCTTTCTGATGATGGGTATTTTGGAATCTTTATTCTGGGAACTCAGGCTGGATCAAAGAACCTAAATTTCGACCTTAAGCTCCCTGGGAGGCCTAATTTCGACCTTGAGCTCCCTGGGAAGGCCTAATTTCGACCCTGAGCTCCCTGGGAGGCATAATTTCGATCCCGAAGCTTTGAACTTCAATTAGCTCAGTCTGATCACCAGCAATGGGGCTCATGGTCGAATTTACCATTGGGCCAAGCCCAGGCCCAAGCCTGTGGGCCTGTCCCAACTTTCACCTATAAATACCCCAAGCATTTATGACACCAGGGAGAGATTTTTGGGGGCGGAGGGGCTGCTCCTTGATCGAAGCCTCCTGCTCGGATTTCCTCTTGAGTTAGACTAGATCAACTTAGTTGTATGTACTTAGCCTCTAGCTTGTACGGCATCCTATAATGCTCAGATAGGACCCTCATTACTTGTAATATGTACACTCACGTTCAAAATATACTTTATTGATCTTCTATCTCACATCATAGTGTATCTTGCATGCTCAACTTTATTATTTTGATCGCCAACGAAAACGCATAAGATCAATTGGCGCCCACCGAGGGGCCTTATTTGGGTGTTAGATCGAAATATGCCTACCACGAGGCAATTCACGTACGATCAAGGGAATTCCCATATCTCCATGGTCGAATTTTTAGACCAAGATCAAGTTATCAAGCATCCTTGGTCGAATTTTTAGACCAAGATCAAGTTATCAAGCATCCATGGTCGAATTTTTAGACCAAGATCAAGTTATCAAGCATCCATGGTCGAATTTTTAGACCAAGATCAAGTTATCAAGCATCCATGGTCGAAATTTTAGACCAAGATCAAGTTATCAATCATCCATGGTCTAATTTTAAGACCAAGATCAAGTTATCAAGCATCCATGGTCGAATTTTTAGACCAAGATCAAGTTATCAAGCATCCATGGTCGAATTTTTAGACCAAGATCAAGTTATCAAGCATCCATGGTCGAATTTTTAGACCAAGATCAAGTTATTAAGCATCCATGGTCGAATTTTTAGACCAAGATCAAGTTATTAAGCATCCATGGTCGAATATTTAGACCAAGATCAAGTTATCAAGCATCCATGGTCGAATTTTTAGACCAAGATCAAGTTATCAAGCATCCATGGTCGAATTTTTAGACCAAGATCAAGTTATCAAGCATTCAGGATCAAAATTTATTATCTCCAGGATCGAATTCTTATATCTCCAAGATCAAATTTTTAGATCTCCAAGATCAAATTCTTGGATCTCCAAGATCAAATTCTCATATCTTCAAGATCGAATTTTCAGATCTCCTGATCGAATTCTTATGTCTACAGGGTGAAAGCCATTATTATGATCTTCTGATCGAATTTTATGATCTTCTGATCGAATTTTATGATCTTCTGGTCGAATTCTTATGTCTACAGGGTGAAAGCCATTATTATGATCTTCTGATCGAATTCTTCTGATCGAATTTTATGATCTTCTGATCGAATTTTATGATCTTCTGGTCGAATTCTTATGTCTACAGGGTGAAAGCCATTATTATGATCTTCTGATCGAATTCTTCTGATCGAATTTTATGATCTTCTGATCGAATTTTATGATCTTCTGGTCGAATTCTTATGTCTACAGGGTGAAAGCCATTATTATGATCTTCTGATCGAAATTTATGATCTTCTGGTCGAATTCTTATGTCTACAGGGTGAAAGCCATTATTATGATCTTCTGATCGAATTCTTCTGATCGAATTTTATGATCTTCTGATCGAATTTTATGATCTTCTGGTAGAATTCTTATGTCTACAGGGTGAAAGCCATTATTATGATCTTCTGATCGAATTCTTCTGATCGAATTTTATGATCTTCTGATCGAATTTTATGATCTTCTGGTCGAATTCTTATGTCTACAGGGTGAAAGCCATTATTATGATCTTCTAATCGAATTCTTCTGATCGAATTTTATGATCTTCTGATCGAATTTTATGATCTTCTGGTCGAATTCTTATGTCTACAGGGTGAAAGCCATTATTATGATCTTCTGATCGAATTTTATGATCTTCTGGTCGAATTCTTATGTCTACAGGGTGAAAGCCATTATTATGATCTTCTGATCGAATTTTATGATCTTCTGATCAAATTCTCCAATTAAAGCTAAAGGGTGAAAGCCATTGCTATGACCCTCAGGTGAAAGCTATTGCTATGACCGATTAAAGTTAAAAGGGTGAAAGCCGTTGCTATGACCCTCAGGTGAAAGCTGTTGCTATGACCGATAAAAACGACTAAGATCGGCTAAAAATGTCGATTATCATTCGTCAAAACGACTAAGGGTGAAAGCCGTTGCTACGCACCTTAGATCGAAATAAATAACAAGGGTGAAAGCTGTTGCTAAGACCCTCAGGTGAAAGCTGTTGCTATGACCGATGAAAATGACTAAGGGTGAAAGCCGTTGCTACGCCCCTTAGATCGAAATAAATAACAAGGGTGAAAGTTGTTGCTAAGACCCTCAGGTGAAAGCTGTTGCTATGACCGATTAAAGCTAAAAGGGTGAAAGCCGTTGCTATGACCCTCAGGTGAAAGTTGTTGCTATGACCGATTAAAGCTAAATGGTGAAAGTCGTTGCTATGACCCTCAGGATCAAATCCTCAATCTTCAGGATCGAATTTTATGATCTTCAGGATCGAATTTTTTATATCTCCAGGATCAAATTATTAGATCTCCAATATCGAATTCTTATATCTCCAGGATCGAATTTTATGATCTTCAGGATCGAATTTTTTATATCTCCAGGATCAAATTATTAGATCTCCAAGATCGAATTCTTATATCTCCAGGATCGAATTTTATGATCTTGAGGATCGAATTTTATGATCTTGAGGATCGAATTTTATGATCTTCGGGATCGAATTTTTTATATCTCCATGATCAAATTATTAGATCTCCAAGATCGAATTCTTATATCTCCAGGATCGAATTTTATGATCTTCAGGATCGAATTTTATGATATTCAGGATCGAATTTTTTATATCTCCAGGATCAAATTATTAGATCTCCAAGATCGAATTCTTATATCTCCAGGATCGAATTTTATGATCTTCAGGATCGAATTTTATGATCTTCAGGATCGAATTTTTTATATCTCCAGGATCAAATTATTAGATCTCCAAGATCGAATTCTTATATCTCCAGGGTCGAATTCTTATATCTTCAGGATCAAAATTTTTATATCTCCAGGATCAAATTATTAGATCTCCAAGATCGAATTCTTATATCTCCAGGGTCAAATTCTTATATCTTCAGGATCGAATTTCTTATATCTTCAGGATCAAATTTTTTATATCTCCAGGATCGAATTCTCAGACCTCCAAGATCAAATTCTTGGATCTACAAGATCAAATTCTAAGATCTCCGGGATCAAATTATTAGATCTCCAAGATCGAATTCTTATATCTCCATGGTCAAATTCTTATATCTTCAGGATCAAATTCTCTGATCAAAAAATGACAAAGGTTAAAAGTCGTAACCTTTGTAAGCATCGACGGTCTGCATGATAAGATCGGCTTCCGATCCTTCTTCTACTTTGGCCTTGTCTTTGAAATCTTGCGAACCAGACATTATGGGTCCATATGCTATTGGTTATCAACTTTCAGGGTTTTTAATAAATTCGACCGATAATATCCGATCTAGGGTTTGGAGACTTTATTCTGGGAGCTCATGTTGGATCATTGAAGACCCAAATTTCGACCTTGAGCTCAATGAAGACCCTAATTTCGACCCTGAGCTCATGGAAGACCCTGGAACCAACCCTGAAGACCCAAATTTCGACCTTGAGCTCAATGAAGACCCTAATTTCGACCCTGAGCTCATGGAAGTCCCTGGAACCAACCCTGAAGGCCAAATTTCGACCTTGAGATCATTGAAGACCCTAAGTTTCGACCTTATACTCATTGAAATCATGTGGGCTCAAACACTGGAAAATCCGAGCCCAAATGCTGAATTCCGATCCCTAATACATTCTGGAGTTTCTAAGATATGCACTCTTTTTCCCTGGTTCGGTTTTTATCCCACTGGGTTTTTCCGAGCTAGGTTTTTAACGAGGCATATCCGAAACACAAAATAATGATCCTCGAGCATTTTCTACTTCTCCGAGCTTCAACTTCACTTTACGCTCGAAGAAGTGGGGGAGTATTGATGATGGGTATTTTGGAATCTTTATTCTGGGAACTCAGGCTGGATCAAAGAACCTAAATTTCGACCTTAAGCTCCCTGGGAGGCCTAATTTCGACCTTGAGCTCCCTGGGAGGCCTAATTTCGACCCTGAGCTCCCTGGGAGGCATAATTTCGACCTTGAGCTCCCTGGGAAGGCATGATTTCGACCTTGAGCTCCCTGGGAAGGCATAATTTCGACCTTGAGCTCCCTGGGAGGCATAATTTCGACCCTGAGCACCCTGGGAGGCATAATTTCGATCCCGAAGCTTTGAACTTCAATTAGCTCAGTCTGATCACCAGCAATGGGGCTCATGGTCGAATTTACCATTGGGCCAAGCCCAGGCCCAAGCCTGTGGGCCTGTCCCAACTTTCACCTATAAATACCCCAAGCATTTATGACACCAGGGAGAGATTTTTGGGGGCGGAGGGGCTGCTCCTTGATCGAAGCCTCCTGCTCGGATTTCCTCTTGAGTTAGACTAGATCAACTTAGTTGAATGTACTTAGCCTCTAGCTTGTACGGCATCCTATAATGCTCAGATAGGACCCTCAGTACTTGTAATATGTACACTCACGTTCAAAATATACTTTATTGATCTTCTATCTCACATCATAGTGTATCTTGCATGCTCAACTTTATTATTTTGATAGCCAACGAAAACACGTAAGATCACTTTCTTGAAGTCCGATGCGTCTTTTCGTGTAGTATAAATACAAAAGGTAAAAACTTGACTTGTTATTTACCGTTATACTCGTCTCTTCTAATAGAATACTTTTTCTTTGGCTAGTCGATAAACTTTCTCGTTATTTTCCTTATACTTTTCAACAATTCGATCATGAGTAATCTTTTCGGCAATACTTCGAAGCGACCTTCTCGTGAGAGCGCTAGGGATAATAGATCCAAAAAATCTCGAAGAGATGGGCCCTCGATGGAGCCTCCTCGTTCGTCTCCATTAACTAGGTCGGTGGTTGACACTCATGTTATCCCTTCTGAACCTTTTTCCACAATTAGTTCGTCTTTTGTACAACCAAATTTTTCTTCTTCTACTGAATTCGGGAATTGGCCTTCCCCTGGTCGGGTGGCTTTCGGTGATACATTCAACGTGGAGCAAACCTTTGAAGTGCCTCTTTCTTCAGGCGTTTCTTCCTTCGAGCATGTTTTTCATGGAGGGGATTTTGCTATTTCCCTTCCTTTGTCTACTTCTACTGCCCCGATCGCCAGCGAAGGGCAAGTTGGTGATGGCTTTTTTGTCAATCCTTCCACAACACAATCTATTTTGCAGGATTGTCCTGACTATTTATTCCATGATACCACGGTGATGACTACTTCTTTTGAATCTGGGGGACCTTCTGGGGGTCGGTTTGGGTCGAGGTCTGGTCGTCGAACCGTTATTTCTGCTTCGGGCAAGGAGACCTCCGTTAGCCCCAACGAGAGAGATTATCCTCGTCTGTTAGACGATCGATGCATCCTTGAGCAGGTTAAGGATATTATGTTGTCAGAGACTCCACGCCCTGACGGTGTCCCTTCTAATAGCGAATTGCCTGGCTCAGTTGAGCCTGATGCTTTGTCTTGGGATCTGGGTTTAAGCACTATCTTGCCTGGTGAGCTGAGGAAACTTGAGGGTACTTCCAATGTACGCCTTGTTCAGTCGCTAGTTAAAATGTGCGAGCAGGTAGACATATCTTTCGATAATTTTCCCTACTTTTATTTCGATTTTCATGTTGTGTGAGGGTTTTTCTCATTCTTCTTCTTTTTCAGTTCAAATATCTTGCCCTTCAGCTGGGTGTGCAGAACGATAATCTGTGGAATAGTAAGGATGCCTACCAAAGACGGTTGGAGTCGGAATCGGCGAAGGTCGCAGGGCAGACTCTCTAGCTGCAGCTTGCCAATGATGATTTGAAAAAGTTGCAGGAGGAAAAGTCTGTCTGGGAGAAAGAGAAAAATGACTTGGTTCAGGCTGCTGCCCTAGCAGAGGAGTCTCGACGGCTGTCCTATGAGGAAGGATATGACGCTGGTTATCTAAAGCGTCCAGAGGAGTTGATGGCGTTTGCTGGCAACTTGACTCCTCGGAGGACTGTTTCTGCTAGTCGACCTGCTGGCGATTCTTCTTAGTGATCTTTGTTCGACCTGGCAGGCCTTGGACTGTCTCTCTTTTTTTTTTTTTTTTTTTTTGTGCCCAACTTTTGTGTAGTTGTTCGGGCTGAAATTTTTGTATTGGGAGAACGACTAAATTGGAAATTATTATCTTTTGTAGGCAGATTCTTGCCTTGATCAATTTTCTTCTGTATATATACTTTGTTATGCACATTTTGCCTTTATGCATAAATATAATCATCATGAAATAATCAACATAGATTAGCATACTTATCTGATATTGATCTTTGCGGAGAATATTCAGGATAGAGAAAAGGTAGCTTGATCTTGCTTGGTCACTGTTTAAGTAGACGAATGATATAATGTTTGCGCTGCAAATCAAATCTTTGTTGATCAACCCAGTATAGTCCCATGGGTTATATTCAAAATCACGGTGTACCTAAAAATGTAGATAGTAGGTTTATTCATATTGATAATCGATTGAATAGCTGTTGAGGAACGCTCAGCATCTTGGTCGATGTTCAATCTATGCCCTGTAAATTTGTCTTTTGTGATCTAAATCTTATATAAGGGGGCTATTGTCCTTTTTGTTGAACTCCGTTTTTCTTTATATCAGACTAAGGGGAAATATCCCTTTCAGTATCTTCCAAATCTTCATGTATCCCAGCATTAATTTTGAACTTTATGTTCCTCAATTGGTGTATCATTATATCATTTCTTTGATATGGGAGGAATTGGAAAATGTAGAAGTCTTTGGCAGATCTGACCTGTTCAGACCTCCTTCAGCAATTCTTTGGTATGTTAGGCAGTGACTTCTTTGCAGTTTCGAATAAGGAGGACTATTCTCCTGATTTCTATGTAAGATATCTTGGACTCCAAAGGAGTTCTTGTATGGCTTAGTTTATGGTTGCCCATATGATGTATTAGGCAGTGACGGCCCTCGTATGGTGAAGGGTTTGGTCTTTTATCTTTTATCGAGCAAGTATCCTCTTCACGACGGTCTTAAACTTGTATGCCTTCGCTTGTGGATTCTAGGTTTTCAGGCAATCGACGATTATGTATGATCGTGCCGGTCTATCTGGTCCGGAGCTCCTTTAGATCTGTTTGTGTTATTTCGATGATCGCTTCGATCTACGGCCTTTCTTGTTGTCGACTGGTTAAGTTGATTAGATAACGTCGTTCCAACTTACTTGCATTTATTACGGGGAGTTAAAAGGTCGCATTTATGTCCCTTGATCAAATACTTTTTCAGCCGTTGGATTCATTAGATCTATCGCTATAAATAGGGTGGTGGTTTGCATTCTTCATTTGCAATTCCCCAAAAAGGATGGAGATCTCAGCTTCCTTAAATTTTATTTTGCCTTCAGATCCCATAATATTCAAAAAGTCACATTATCGTGATTCATACCGTAATAGCTTGATGTTCTTCTACCTTGTACTGACGGGTCCCATGGAAGCCCTACCTTGTACTAACGGGTCCCATGAGGCCTCAAATGTTGTTTCACAGATTTGAGGTCCGTGGTTTCTGTTTGCACATGGAGGGTTCATACTTGCCACTCACCCCTGCTCTTCTATGTCACCTCCGGGGTGAAAGACTACCGGGGTGGGCTGGTAAACGTGCTGATCTCGACAGTCCTTGCGAGATGCTGCTTCAGAGTAAAATGCCAACTTCCTTATGTAGAAGCAGTATTTGCTGTGGGTGAATGAGTATTGCCGGTTATCTGGCTGGTAATGCTCATTTCGTCCGGTACAACATTTGATCATCCGTCCCTGGCCATCGAACTAAAGAAGTCGACCATCCTGAGCATCATGCTTCTTAGGTGGTTTATCATAATCGACGAGGTACTAGGGAGGAGATTGGTGTATCCGTGGACATTGTCGTGAAGATCGCCGATCTTATAGGATCATTTCATCTAAACCATTTTAACGATGTTTAAGTAGTATGTAGACCTCTGTAACGTAGGACTTTTGTATGTAACTGATTTGATGAATAAAATATTACTTTTATCCCTTGCATTCTCCTTGTCTGTTGATTTTGTCGTAATTCTATTTATGAGGAGCATTTTCCGAGCAGATAGATTTATACTCAATTCCTCTTAAAAAATGTAGGTGTATTAACAGATCTCTTAGATCGTTTATGAACAGATCAAGGAGTGTTTATTGAGCGGATCAATGTATACTCAACTCTTTTTGTTTAGACTTAGGTTTTTATACCCAGAAAGTCTTTTAATCGTCATGAGTAATTCGAGGAGTTTTTATTGAGCGGATCAATGTTTACTCAACTCGTTTTGTTTAGACTTAGATTCTTAATAGCTGAAGTCTTTTTGATCGTTGAATACATATCGAGGAGTGTTTATTGAGCGGATCAATGTATACTCGACTCGTTTTTACTTAGACTTAGGTTTTTAATACCAAAAGTCTTTTTGATCGTTGAATATATATCGAGGAGTGTTTATTGAGCGGATCAATGTATACTCAACTCGTTTTTATTTAGACTTAGGTTTTTAATACCACATGTCTTTTTGATCGTTGAATATATATCGAGGAGTGTTTATTGAGCGGATCAATGTATACTCGACTCGTTTTTATTTAGACTTAGGTTTTTAATACCACAAGTCTTTTTGATCGTTGAATATATATCGAGGAGTGTTTATTGAGCGGATCAATGTTTACTCGACTCGTCTTTACTTAGACTTAGGTTTTTAATACCAAAAGTCTTTTAATCTTCGTGAATAACGAACGAGGAGTTTTTATTGAGCGGATCAATGTATACTCAACTCGTTTTTATTTGGACATAGGTTTTTAATACCAAAAGTCTTTTTTAATCTTCGTAAATAACGAACGATGAGTTTTTATTGAGCGGATCAATGTATACTCAACTCATTTTTATTTAGACTTAGGTTTTTAATACCTGAAGTCTTTCTTAATCTTCGTAAATAACGAACGAGGAGTTTTTATTGAGCGGATCAATGTATACTCGACTCGTTTTTATGGTCGGATCGAGGAGTGTTGATTGAGCTGATCAATGTATACTTAACTCCTTTTGTCCCAATCTCAACCAATATGATAGTAGAATTCCAAGAAGTGATTACCGAAACAATCGATTTATAGAAATTGCTAAAATCTTTAATAATTGAACTGTAGGCTAAGGCCTTTATTACAAAGACTAAAACTCAATGAAATAAAATAAAACAATGCAGTATAATCTGCTAAAATTTATTTACCATAGTATTTTCTAAGATTGACCGCGTTCCAAGTTCTTGGTAAGGCTGTTCCATCCAAGTGTGCAATTTTGTATGAACCTTTCTTTCCTACGCCAATGACAACGTAAGGTCCATCCCAATTTTGTTGTAACTTTCCCACATGCTTGGATACTTCTACCTTTTTCAAGACCAAGTCTCCTTCTTTGAAGGTTCGGATGCGTACTTTTTGATTGTATGCCTTTTCCATATTTGCTTTAGTGGCTTGCAGGCGTACAACGGCTTTTTCTCTCAAAGCTTCTGTCAAATCGACGTCACTTTCTCTTGTCTTTTCGTTTACCTGATCATCGTACATCTCGATTCTTGGCGTTGGGATTAGAGGTTCAACAGGAATAACAACTTCCGACCCATATACCAAGCTAAATGGTGTTTCCCCGTTAGAGCTCCTGACTGTGGTTCGATTAGCCCAAAGTACTCCTGGGAGTTCATCAAGCCATTTTCCTTTGGCCGCTCCTAGTCTTTTTTCCAAGGATTTTATTATTTCTCGGTTTGCTACTTCGGTTTGTCCGTTCGCTCTAGGGTGCCCGACCGAAGTGAAATTTTGTTGAATCCCAAGTTTCGAACACCATTCTATTACCTGTTTTCCCGCGAATTGGGTTCCATTATCAGAAATTAGGATCCTTGGGATGCCAAATCGACAAACTATGAATTTCCATAGGAAGTTGATCACTTGGAACTGAGTTATTCGTGCTAGAGCGATGCATTCTATCCATTTGCTGAAGTATTCTACGGCGACCAGGACATAAGCTTTCTTGGATCTAGCCACTGGGAACGGTCCTACGATGTCCATTCCCCATTGATCGAAATGCCAACATACCGGGATTGGGTGCATGTTTTCTGCTGGTCGATGACATATATTAGCATGGACTTGGCAGTGATGACATTCTTGGACATACTGAGCGGCATCTTTATTGATGGTAGGCCAATAATAACCTGTTCTGAGGCATTTTAAAGCCAATGCCCTTGATCCGCTGTGATTCCCTGCGTCTCCTTCGTGTATCTCTCGTAGTATATCGGTGGTTTGTGATTCAGAGACGCATTTCAGAAGAATTCCTGATACTGATCTCCGGTAGAGTTTTCCTTCTACAAGTGTATATTTTGGAGCTCGATATCTTATTTTCCGAGCTTCATTCTGGTCAGGCGGTAGTTTTCCCTATCGAAGATAGTCTATCATTGGGGTCATCCAATTTTCTTCAGCTTTTTCGATTTCCATTATATCGACAACCGGTGTTTCATCGATATCGATCGCCGATGTATTAGAAATTAACCAGTTGATCACCCTTTCGGTCTTTCCATCATGGGATCCTGTGAACTTAGATAGTTGATCGGCCCATTTGTTTTCCGATCGTGGAATGTTCTGTATACCGAAGCTTTCGAATTTCTCCGCAAGTGTTTTCACTTTGGCGAGGTATTTGACCATATTGAATTCCTTAGCTTCGTATAGGCCTTCTATTTGTCTTTGTACTAACTCTGAATCGGTTAATACTTTAAGGCTCTTTATGTTGGCTTTGATCGCCATTTCCATCCCTGCGATTAACGCTTCATATTCTGCTTCATTGTTTGTTACGACGAAGTCCAATGTTATCGCATAATTTAAATCTTCTTTATTTGGTCCGGTGAAGTTTATTCCGGCGCCTCCTCCTTCTCGGCATGAAGCACCGTCAACATGCATTAACCAAGTTTGATCTTCTATGATCAATATATCGTCGTTGAGGCTGTTCGATAGTTCGGTTGCATGTGTCGGAGTTTCTAGTAGAAAATCAGCGAGCACTTGGGCCTTAATCGCAATTCTCGGTTTGTAATCTATTTCAAATTGGCCGAGTTTGATTGCCCATTTGATTAGTCTTCCTGAGGCTTCCGGTTTTGCTAAGACTTGTCTCAGTGGTTGATTTGTTAAAACCATGATTTCGTAGATTAAAAAGTAAGGTCGAAGTTTTCGTGCAGCCACTACTAAGGCCAGAGTGAATTTCTCAATTTCCAAATAATTCTTCTCCGCCCCTTGCAGTAATTTGCTTAAATAATAGACAGGCTTATGTTCTGAACCTTCTATCTTGATTAGTACTGAACTAACGGCCGCGTCGGAGATTGAGATGTAGATATACAATGGTTCCCCTTCCGTTGGTTTGGCCAACATCGGGGGTGTTGTTAAATATTCTTTGAGTTGGTCGAAAGCTCGATCGCATTCTTCGGTCCAAACAAAGTTTTTTGCTTTTCGAAGCGTTTGGAAAAAGGGCAAACTTCTGTCTGCTGATTTTGATATGAATCTGTTCAATGCTACGATTTTCCCAACCAAGCTTTGTACTTGGGAGATGGTTTTGGGAGGCTTCATTTCAGTTATGGCTCGAATTTTTTCGGGGTTGGCTTCTATTCCTCGTTGGTGTACC
Organism: Penstemon barbatus; assembly: GCA_003313485.2. Classification (NCBI taxonomy): domain Eukaryota; kingdom Viridiplantae; phylum Streptophyta; class Magnoliopsida; order Lamiales; family Plantaginaceae; genus Penstemon; species Penstemon barbatus. Next base: position 29,972,008 of record CM064877.1, on the reverse strand, counting down.
AAATAGCCCAAAAATTTTCCTGATTTAACACCGAAAGTGCATTTCGCGTGATTTAACTTCATGCGGTACTTTCTCAAGATCTGGAAACATCGATCAAGATGTTTTACGTGATCTGCTTCATTCATACTTTTGACTAACATGTCGTCTACATAGACTTCCATTATCTCTCCGATTAACTCTTTGAACATTAGGTTTACTAGTCTTTGGTAAGTAGCCCAGGCATTCCTTAAGCCGAATGGCATTACTATAAAGCAATATACTCTCTGCTCGGTTATGAACGCAGTCTTCTCTTGGTCCCGCTCATCCATGTATATTTGATAAAGCCCTTGAAAGGCGTCCATCATGCTGAATATCGCGAAGCCAGCGGTTGAGTCGACTAATAGGTCGATCCTTGGGAGGGGATATGGGTCGCGTGGGCATAATTTGTTAAGGTCGGTAAAATCATTACACATTCTCCATTTGTTGTCCTTTTTATCCCCTTTTGCTACTAGAACAACATTACATAGCCATTCTGAGAAGTGTATTTCTCGGATTTGTTTTGCTTCAAGTAGTCTTTCTACCTCGGCTTTGATAATTTTATCTTTTACGGGGCCATGATTTCTCTTCTTTTGTCTGGCGGGTTTTGCCAAAGGATCAATTTTTAGGGAATGCTTGATTACTCGAGGATCAATTCCTTCAATGTCATTCGCGCTCCAGGCGAAGACGTCGACATTATCTCTGAGGAAGATGATTAACATTACTTCCCCTTCTTTGCTAAATTCAGTACCTATTCTTGTCGTTTTGGACGAGTCCCCTTGTACTAGAATTACATCCTTATGTTCTGGGGGTTTCAAGGCTAAATCTAGCGGTTCTTTTCCCTTTTTATCTATTCGATCAGTACTAGGGATTTCAACCTTGTTTCTAACGAGATCATCTTCGATTTTTCTTTTGCTCGGGGTAACTGATTTGGGGTGTTCTTTCAAGGTTAACGAGGTGCTGTAGCAATCCCACGCCATACAGTGATCATTCGTTATTTCTCCGATACCTCTATCGGTTGGAAACTTTATCTTCTGGTGATAAGTAGAGACAACGGCTCGGAACAGGTTTAGAGTTGGTCGTCCCAATATTGCGTTATAAGCGAAAGGTGTTTCTACCACTAGAAATTTCACTAGCTTCACTGTCCGGTGCGGTTTTTTCCCGAGTGATACACTTAAGGTTATTGTTCCGCCGGGGATGATTTCGGACCCTCCAAACCCTACTAACGGCGTAGCTACTTTCTGTAGATTTATCTGTCCCAAGTTCATTTGGGCTAAAACCTCTCGGGAGATGATATTTGCTGAGCTCCCATTATCAATTAGGATTCTTTTGACATTATAATTTGCTATTTCTAGCGACACCACCATCGAGAAATCGGGGTTATCCTCTTTTGTGTCCCAAACGATGTTTTTAGGTACTTCGCCTTCGTTAAAGCTGATCGGCTGGTCGTTTGATGGATTGTTTTCCAGAGTCCATATTTCTTTTGGGTATTTTGAGTTTCCAATTATGGATCAGGCTGTCCTTCGTCGGGCGTTACGACTATCCCTGCCTGCGGGTCCCCCGGATATTGTATGGATAGTCCCATTGATCTGGTCGTGGTTCAACTCCTGTGTAGGACCATGCTCGGGTGACCTTCGACGAGAACTCCTTCTTTGATTATTATTCCGAGGGCTTCTACTTCTTTCCCTTTTACGGTTATCTCGCTCTATGTAGTCGTCTAGTTTTCCCAGTTCTATTAGTTTTTCGACTTCTCTTTTAAGGTGAAAACAATTTTCCGTTCGATGTCCGTGTGCCCGATGGTATTTACAGTATAGGTCATAGTTTCGAGATCCTGGTCTGGGCTGGGCGATTTTCCTCGCTTCGGGGATCCAGTTATTCCTTTCCAGAACTTCCAATATTTCTTCCATCGGAGCATTTAACCTTGGGTGTTCTACTTGATTCACCCTGCCTTTGACCGGTAGTTCGGGGTTTCTTGGTATTTGGTAGAAATTAGGTTGCCTTTCTTGGTCGGCTTTGTTGTATTCCAATCGCTGGAAAACGTTGCCTTTTCTAAAAGATCGCTCATAATCCACGGATCTTTGGGCAGGAATCCTATCATGCCGTTTAGAGCCTGAAGTTGTGGCTTTGTTTCTGTTTTTATCTTTAAAGGAATTCATCTCCTCTTGGGTCATATATTTAGATGCCAAGCTCATGATGTCGGCAAACGTTCTCGGTTGTTTTCGACTGAGGGGCATTTCCGAATTGTCTATTCTTCGTGAGGTCGAAGAGAATAGAAATTATGTAATCGATATTTGGGGAATCAATTTTGAGTAACTCCACGTTAAATCTCGCCAACCAGTTTCTTAGGGATTCTCCCTCTTGTTGGTGTATGGTTCCTAAGTAGCTCATCGGGAGTTTTTGCCTCTTCTGACTGGCAAACTGCTGCATCAGTTTATTGCATAATTCCCGAAAACTGAATATGGAGTTGGCAGGTTGTTTGGCGAACCAGTCCAATGCGAGTCCTTCGAATTTGGTTACCATTAACTTGGCGGTGAATTCCGCAGAGTGGGCGTATAAGTTCATTATATTCGTGAAGCTAAAAATATAATCATCTGGGTCAGTGGTTCCATCATATCGGGGTAGTCTACCCAGGACCTGTCCAATGGATTGTGCTTCTTTTATTTCTCTGCAGAAGGGAGAACAGGCCGCAAGGCTCTCCTGGAGTTCCGTGGTTCGGGCCCACGGGTTTTGAACAGATCGTAGGCGTTGTTCGAGTCGCTCCTGCACCATCCTTTCGATTTCTCTTTCCGAGAATCGCGTTGTTCGTGGTCGATCTGGGATAGCATCATCTATGTCATCCTCGATAGGGATTATTGTACGTTCCTTGGACCCACTGCGTCCCGGCTGTGGTTTTCTTTGTCCTGGTTTTCTTCGGGGATGGTTGTCGGAGGGTTTAGAATTGCCCTGCTGCGGACTGTGTAGCGAGCGCCGCACACTTGCCGGGCTGTCAGCTTGTTGAGAGGTTTGATCGTTTGGCCTTGGCGCTCTTGGAGCAGGAGTTGCCCCGGCAGCCCTAATGTTTCGAGGAATTTGATCAAGTACGAGTAATTCTTCTGGAGAGAGTGATTTAACGAGCATTGCTATTTGTCGCAATTTCTCCTGAGCGCCCGGGAGAGGAACGGGGATCACAGGGACTTCCGGTTCTTCCTGTATTGTACCGGGAATACCTCCTTGGGGTTCCTGCTGACGGGGGTGGGTATCCTACAAATTCTCGTTGGTGTTTGGAGCGTTATTGTTATTGTTGTCCTGTAGATCTTCAGATGTGTTATAACCGGTGGTTGTGTTACTTCTTGCTCCGATACGAGCGCTTTTCCTTGGGCGAGCCATGTGTCGATCGAATAATTAACCTAGCCCCACGGTGGGCGCCAACTGATTTAACCTGATTTCGTCGGGTTAATGGTATCAGTGAATTTGTGATATTGGGGGTTTTCAATATATATATTTAATAGGGCTCTGTTACTTTATTCAGGATGGATCAATCTCAAGGAAGAGCTATATCATAAGAACATAAAGTAAATATTCAAACTAACGCAGAAATAACACAAATATGAAGAGAAAGCTCTTTTCTTTATTGAGTAATAGAGAGTTGTGCAGTTTTATGCAGAATTCAATGGCGTATTTGCCTTGTGATTCAGAGTTCTTAGGCTTGTTTAATACAATGATTGACTAGGTATTTATATCATACTAAACCTAGCGTTACAAGGAAATATAGTCCTAATAGGACTCGGCCCAAATATCCTTCTTGGGTCTGGAGTATAGTCTTCTAGTCGATGAGAGCAGTATTCGGCCGGGTCGATAAGATGATCCCGAACTGTCTGATTTGGTCGAACCGATCTTATATTCTTTAGTCGATCCGGATAGTATGTAGGGTGCGAAATAGCCCCCATCATGTAAGAAATGAAGATTTGGGTGATGGTGATAATGATGGGGTGAGAAATGCGGGTGATAATGATGAGGGGTATGTGTCATCAGATTCAAGTGAGAAACATGATTCAAGTGATGAAGACTATTCAGGTGAGGAAGAACAAGGTGTCCTATCCAGTGATGATGAGAGAAATTGGAAAGGAAATGATGAAGGGGAAACTTGGCCCAAATTTAATGTTGAGAACACGTTTTCTCCCACATTTGAATTGAAACAAATATTTGCAACTAGGACGGAGTTCAGGGAGGCTGTGCATTCACATGCAGTAGAGACTATGAGAAACTTGAAGATTACTGTGAATGATCCAATAAGAATTTATGCTAAGTGTCAGGCAGAGAATTGTGACTGGCACATCCATGTACTGAAGGTTAAAAATGAATCAACTCAGCAAGTCAGAGCATATCAACCTGAACATAAGTGTGGTACAAATCCCCACTTCAAGAATTTGAACTCAAGGTAGCTTTCCAAAAAATACTAGGATTTGTTTAGGACTGATCCAAATAGAAGTGTGAAGGGATTTAGGTTGGAGTGCATTAAAAACATAAAGTGTCATGTCTCAAGTACTCAGGAATATAGAGCCAAAAGAAAAGCCTTAGAAGCTATAGAAGGGAATCCAGTAGATCAATATGCCAAATTGTGTGATTATGCAAATGAGTTAAGGCAAAGAAACCCTGGATCAACTGTAATATTGAATCAACTTGATGAAGGGACAAGTTGTGGGCATAGAAGATCTGATAAATTTTAGGGAAATTTACAGAGACACCCCCTGACTTTTACCCTAATTACAAGAAATTACCCTACTGTTTGAAATATTACAAAAACACCCCCTTGAGGGGTGTATTTGTAATGATTTTAGGGACCAAATTGGTAATATTTTTTGTGTAACAAGGGGGTGTCCTTGTAATACAATTTTTGGTTGAGGGGGTGTTTTTGTAATATTTCAAACAGTAGGGTAATTTCTTGTAATTAGGGTAAAAGTCAGGGGGTGTCTATGTAAATTTCTCTAAATTTTATGTTGGATTTAAAGCTTTCATGGATGGATTTAGGGCTGGTTGTAGACCATTAATTGGGGTAGATGGAGCACATCTTTCTGGTCCTCATGCTGGGATTCTACTGACTGCATTTGCTTTTGATCCAAATAATTGTCTTTATCCTCTAGCTTATGCAGTTGTGGGCAGTGAAACTAAGGTCAATTGGGAGTGGTTTTTGCAGTTATTGAAAGAAGATTTGGAGATTGAAAGAGATGATTGCTACACCTTTATGTTTGATAAGCAAAAGGGTCTAATAGGTGCATTTCAGAATGTGTTTCCAGGTTCAGATAATAGATTTTGTGTGAGGCATTTGATTGGCAACATGAGGCAAGATGGTTACAAAGGTGAGGAATATGAAGATGCAGTGTGGGCAGTTGCTAGAGCTACTACTATGCCTCAGTTTGAGATTGAAATGAGAGAGCTTTTAGAGATTGATGATGAGATGGTGGCATGGTTTTCTGGAAGACCTCCAGTCCATTGGAGTAGGTCACATTTCAGTACATTTCCCAAATGTGACACACTACTTAACAATGTATCTGAGTCTTTTAATGCAGTGATGGTAGATGCAAGGGAGAGACCTATACTTACAATGCTTGAGTGGATTAGGAAGTACATAATGACCAGATTGCAACAAAACAGAGACAAGTCATTAAGGAAGTGGGGAAACCATAAAATATGCCGCAAGATTAGGAAAGTAATTGAAAAAAGGATGCAACAGGCTGCTAATTGCATACCAACTAAGTCAGATGACTGGCATTTTGAGATCCATACAGGGGAAAATTCTCAGTACATTGTGGACTTGAGAAACCATACTTGTAGGAGATGGGATATTAGTGGTATTCCATGTATGCATGACATGAGTGCAATCACCTATATGGTGCATGATCCTGAAGACTATGTGAACCCATACTACTCTGTCGAAACTTATAACAATGTTTATGGACCAGCTATACTTCCCATTGATGGTTCAGAGTTATGGGATCACACCTTTCGTATCCCACCTCTTCCACCAACATTTGGTAGAAAGAAAGGAAGACCAAAGAAGGCAAGAAGAGTTGGTACTTATGGAAAATGATGCTAAGAAGAAGAAAAAGAAAACTTAATGGGCAAAAGATAAACAAAAATGTCTGTGATTTTAAAATTTTTGTATTTTTAATGAACTAGCAAGTTACTTTTTGAACCTTTATTAAATTTGACTCTAAATTTAAAGGTCTGAGAATGGGGAGGCAAACCAAGGGAATCACATGCAAATATTGAGGATCCAAGGGTCATAACAGGCTGACTTGTGAGAAGAGGAAAGATGATGAGGCCAGAGGAGATATTCCAGAACCTGTTCCAGAAGCAGGCCCTGAAGTTGCTGTTGAAATAGGCCCTGAATTTGTTCCAGAAACAACGGGAAAAGTTGCAAAGAAGTCAAAAATTGTTCAAAAAATGTAAGAATTTTTTTCAAAAGAAAAATTTGATTCTCAATATTGTTTAAAGTTGTAAGTGATTTGTTTAAATGGCTTAGACTAAGAAGAGGAAGAGGACTGAGTCAAATGATGCTAGTGAGAAGGTGGTTACTGATACCCCACTTGCAAGTGAAATAAAATTGGATGTTGATGCCCCTTTATCCAGTCAAATGAGCTCTCAAGATAATGTAAGTATTTAATCAAGGTTTTTTTTGTGATGAGTATATTTGTATAGTGGTTGATTGATTTGGTTGATTTGGTTGATTGATTTAAATAATTTTTTGGTTAAGGTGGGAAAAGGAAAGGAATCACTTGTAGATGTGGATATGGTACCTGAAATTCAGGTTTTATTACCTAAATTTTCTTACTCGTGTTTTACAGAGACTTTTAATGATGTCATGTTGGTGTTAATCATGTTTAGTTACATGTTTAAATGTAGGTGGCAAAGGGAAAGAAGAAACTTGTAGATGTGGATATGGTAACTGCTACTAAAAATGTGAGTTTATTCTTTGTACTTAATATTTTTCTTAATCATATTCTTTGTACTTAATATTCTCTAAATAAAATGCAGGCTCCATTCAGACCTCCAAGTCAGCTACCTCCATTCAGACCTCCAAGTCAGCTCCCACCAAGACCTCCAACTCAGCTCCCTCCAAGACCTCCAACTCAGCTACCACATGTTCCAACATAGGGGCCGCACCTTAGGGAAAATATAATAGGTCATGCTCGATTAAGCACTTCAAGTGGTTCAGCAAGTGAGGTGTTTCAAGTTATAAAGACGGATGGGAAGAAGTATGTCATGTTATCAAATCTACCTGCTGCATCTAAACGTTTGCGGAGTTCTAAGAAGAAGTGAATGGATTGAACCACTTTTGATTTTCATCATGTGCCAGATTAATTGATACATCTATCTTTTTTTAACCATTGTTTTGGTTAAGATGTTAGACTTAATGTTTTTTGAGCCATTGTTTTGGTTTTTTTTGGGAAGTTGAATTGTGATATGTTTTTGTGGCTGTGATTAGTTTTTTTGGCTGTTTTGAAACATTATGTCAGTTGTATGTCATTTGGCCATCAATGAAATGAAGTTATTTTGCAGTATTTTTTTCTTGCCATTCATGTTATGTATTTCAAGAGAGAATTGTGTGAAATTAAACTCACTAAACAGTCCAGATAAGAACAACAAAATACATTACATTAAACACTAAATTTAAGCACCAAATACATTACATTAACCTAAACTACATTACATGAACACCAAGAACATTACATTGCTGTTGAAGAACAGTTTTATCATAATAAAACTAACACAATCTAAACACACAATTGTTCTTCAACACTACTTCAACAACCTAAAAAAAACATCTTCCAGAAAAGAAACATCCAAGTGAGGCCAAGCATTGACCCGTACAAATTGTTCTTCTTCTTCAGTTCACCCACATGATCTTCATGAATGGAAGCTTCTCTTTGAGCCATGTTCAATTCACCTTCGAGCCTATTCATTCTACGCAACAATCCAAGAATAATTTGCCTAGCTCGTTCACAAATGGGCATGTCTTCCCACTCAAAAAATCCTCACCCACTCCCACTGTCATAATTCTTACAAGAATGGAATCTCCTACCTGGATTCTCATTTGTCCAAGAAGTCTTGAGAATTGTTTTTTCTTGACAAAAACACTTCAACTCTCTTCCTGTGCTGAAATAACTCCTGGATGCACTTGAAGATGAAGACATTTTTGGTTTTTTTTTTTTTTTTTTGTGAATGAAGAGGAACAGGGCTCTGCCCGTCTTTTATAAAATGAAATTGGGCAGCTGACTTTGCAATTTTCCCTCCAAAAAACATGACACCTAGAACTACTCTCCCTCCAAAATCAGATTTGACGATAAATAGCAGGCACGTGAGATTCTCGTGACCATTCCGTCATTAATTTGACGGAAATTTGAAATGTATTGAGTGTGTGAGAGATATGGTATCAAATGTGTCGGTAGAAAAAGTTGTTGTATCAAATCCCTAAAGTAGGTTGAGTTATGGTATCAAAAGTGAAATTCTCTCCATTTCTTTGTATTAAAGTAATTAAATGGCTATGCTAAATAAATATGATTTCTAAATGATAACATATTCATTCATAAAATCGCAATATTTCGGTCAATATAGTAAATTTATAGAGAGAAAGATATATTACGTTAATCTTATTAAGCATGCAACTAATCATTCGATAATTTTCTAATTAAGCAAATTCACTCGGCATATTCAGTATTAATCCTTAACCCAGCTAACACACCTATAAATTCATACAACATTGCCATATGGTTCATCAATCACTACACGAAAATATCTAATAAGAAGAAAAATATGCAACAATATTTTTCAATAAAAATAATAATATATATTATAAACAGTCAAATAATTATATAAATAATATTTTTTAAATCTTTACAATAGACAATTTACATAAACTGATTTGTAGTATATATATCAATGCAAATCATTTAATAAATACTTTTTTTAAAAAAGCATATAAAAATATTATTAATGCTCCCCAGAAGTTACACGCATTGCATATAAAATACTTGTATAATTCACGATATTTAAGTTAATATTATATTTTTTTGCGTAACAAAATATGATATATAGCATATCTATATAGAATTAAGCACTGTCTAGAGATATATTATAGTTACTTTATATATTTAGCACATTAGTAGACGAACACAGCAAAACAACATTTAAGATAAATATATTGAAGACAAACAATTAAACTAAGCCCGAATATTTAAGAAATTTATACAGGACTAAATTTGAATTTGATAATTATAGAACAAATAACGTTATAACAAAGTACATAAAGTTCCAGTATATATAAAGATTGTTATAAATTTTCTGAATTAAACAAAACTTGGACGACAAAATTTTTATTTGCGCGAAGCATTATGGCAACCTTTTTAATATAAATAATTTAATATCCGCAAACATTTTTTATTAATAAAATAATATAGTTATACTATAACTTTTTACCTCCATTTCCATTAACATGCTATTTGGCAGCAGAAAAAGTACTCGTCTCATTTTTTCTTGATTGTCGGAAACATACTTTTTTATGGTAATAATTCAAATATCTTTATCGTTTGACGGGAGATCTCCGTATATATCACTGACGAACCCTTTTATAAAAATTTAATACACGCAAACATTTTTATTCAATTAAATAATTGAAGTACAAAAATATTGTTACTCTTTGTCTCTAGTGCTTTGAAAATAGCGTTTGGCACTTGGCAGCATACTCGCCTCATTTCTTCTTGATTATGGAAAACATACTTCTTCATGCACATAATTTTAATATATTCGTCGTCTGAGGAGATATTTTCATATATATTCCTGACGAACTACTAACTCAGATAGTAATTTTTTGTTCTAGCTAAGTTACAATTAAAATGCTCTTCCAAAATTTTAGTCATCCACGAACTGTTTTAATTTGTACAAACTAAAAAACAATAAAACACATGACATACGTAGAAACAAAAAATTTGTCAAAATTCACTTTGGAGAATAATAATATTAACTTCATTTGCACTGCAGAAGCAACACCAAAAAATATTCTGAGAAAAAAAATTACAAATATAGTTATTTTGTAAAAATAGATAACAAGCATTAGTTTTTATCGAGTATCAATCATGTCAAACCAAACGTAAGGTTAAAATAAACGAGACGTAGTATAATGATAAAAAAAAAAAAAAAAAAAAGACAATCAATCGTCCTGTATATGTAAATTTTATGTAAGCATGAGTTGATTGATTAGTCTAAATTAAATGAACGGTTGAAAATAGAAGGTTGTATGCATTTTCATATAGTTAACTCTGTTTTTAAAATTAAGTTGTATTTCGAAATATATAATATATGCGGTCAGATATATTTTTAAACGTACCTATATTAACCAAGGACTTTAATATTTCATAAATATATGATTACATACATGTTAAATCAGACTAATTAGTTGTTTGAAAACAAAATAAATTTAAGATAGTATATAAAATATATTCCATAAATATTTGATTACATGTTAAAAAGTATTTATGTAATAGATAAAATATATAAATATATATGTACACACTGTTGTAGACATGAAATCATTATTTGGATTTGCGTGTACAGGAAAACGGAATAAAATATAGTAACAGAAGCAGATGTCTTGTCATTCAATTGACTTAATTCTAAAATAAACAAGTATTTTCATTTAAAACTGTTAGTTATCCAATTTCTGAACAGATTGTACAGGGACAAACATAAATATTTCTTTATTTTGTTCTAGCATAGTTAATTTGTATTTGTAATTGGATTATTTTAATAATTCTTAAAACTTAAGAAAATTGTAATTTTCATTATCTCTAATAATCTACATTAACTTGATTGATGTTATAAATTACAAATATGGGTAACGTCAACTTTTGTTCGATTATTTAAAAATAGTTTAACCTTTCTTATTGTGATCAGCACTTTGTCAGTGGCTTTCTCGTAATTTCTACCTCTATAAGGAGTGGTTAAACATCCTTATTACCTCTATAAGAAGCGATTATTTTACAGATATTAGAAAATATCTATATCAAATAAGTTATTGCTGCCGAACATGAATTCGATCTCAGAGTGTGACTACACACAACAAAATTTAAGCAATTTAAACAGCAACATAAGTACCAACATAACATCCAGCCCAGACGATATCGATTGGAATACGATAAACTGGTACTGCACCCACCGCGACCAGCTGGAGGAAAAAAACACGACTCATTTAATGAAATCATCAAATGACCTGACAATAAATATTGGGGCAGGTATTCAAGTGAAGAATGTTATTTCAAATGTTCCTGATAATTCTTCCTTAATAGATGGGCGTCCTCTTAGTGTTGAAATTGAAGCTATTAAGAGTTTGAAAACTCTATGTTCTGGGGGAGTATCGCACAGTGCATTGATCCCCGCTTCCACCGAGGTAGATGGAGTATCATGGAATTTAGGGCTGGGTACTATTTTGCCCGGTGAAATAGATAAGTTGAAAAACAAATATCCTTTGGAGCTTGTTCAATCGGCATTTGAACATATTGAACTGGTATTTGCTAAATCATTATTTTTTTGTTATTTTCTTTTACTTATATTAAAGTCTTGAATGTTGGAATTTATATTTATTAGATAAAGCATCGAATTGCTCAGCTTGGGATATTCAATGAACACATGTTTCAAGAGGTAGATAGACTTAAAGTAGAAATGAGAATCTGTTGAAGCTAAACGCGTATATGGCAAACGAAAACGAGAATATCTTCAAGGAAAGAGAACGTCTTTGTATTATGAACCAGAATTTACAAGATCCTCTGGATGCGCAGATCGATAAAGAAAAGAAAATAAGTTTTGAAGTTGGATTTTCTTGTGGATACAAAAGAAGAACGAAGGAAATGCTTGATTACCTGAATAAACCTACAGATTCTCATAATGATTTTGAATAATAATATTTGTACCTTTTTTGTTCTTATATACTGCATATATGAATCGTACAATTAGATTTTGCTATCAGTAAATACTTTTTTGTTCATATTTTTTATCACTCTTATTGTTAATTTATTTCGTAACTTATAACTCTTGTCGATTTTCATCCTGCAAATTAATTTTTGCTGGGTTAGTTTTTGGCAAAAACTATTTTTTACCTTTTTCAACTTCAACTTAATATAATGATCTAAATAATATAAATAAACAGCAATATATTAAGGATGCAATATGTAGTATAAATTATATTTATAGGTTGAAAAGTATCGGAAGAGAAAAATTTAGGGCGATAATCACCAACATTTTATAAACAAGGAGAGCAAAATCCTAGCGTTCTAAATTTGTAGGGAGCAAAATCTTATATTGCTAAGTTAGAAAGTCAAATAAAATTGAAAATAAACACACCTCTCTTCTGATGAATTTTATCAGTAAAACATATTCTAGGGTGCAAATTGCTAAATAAATTATATTTTGAAGCAGCAAAGTGCCAAAATTATAACCGTGTAAACTGCTAAAACACTATAATATAAGGGTGGATATATTTTTTTTTTGTTTTGTAGATATTTGCTCCTAAAAGTTCATTAATTATTATGATATTATTAGTATTATTTTGGTTTCATCTTCGTCTCATTTTATTTCCCTTTTTGTTTTTTCAAAATTAATTTAAACTTATTTAGCTGTTCTGCTCATAAGTATTAAGTATTTACTTTTTTTTTTAATATTGTAATGACATAATATGTTCACCTGATATATAACATGAACATATATTTAAAATTTTTTATATTGTTAAACTAAATTTTAAAATCTAAATTTATTATAATATATAATATTATCTAAGTCAATATGACATAGCATGAAAATATTTGAAATATAACAAAATAACACAAAGAAGAGTTCGTGCTACATTGGAAATGTGGAATGATACTACCTAATGTTCAGACAAGTATAAGATTAGGTATATAATAAATATGCAACTTTCGTCATAAATATGAGTAGTTGGAAAAGTTGAGTTTGCTTAATTTTTTTTTATGCTTTCTCGAGAAGATGATGTTTGTTGTTGTCTCAATCCTTAAAAAAATCGACTCAAATAACTATTTGTTAGAATCTTCAAAGTGGAAATACAATGTAAGACAAAAATATAAATCAACTAAGCTCATAAGATACTAAATTAATGATGTAAAGTCAATTAAGAATCTATTGGAAATTAACTGGTTAATAAAAAAATAAAGATAAAACAAATATAATAATAACATACCTTATAAAAATGCAAATTAATAAGTAAACAAGCTGATGAGAAAAACAGAAATATATGGTTTAACTATCACTCAGAATCGTTGTCAGCATAATTGGTAAAACAATTTTTTCAGTTTAGTCAATTTTTCGTTTTGTGTTACAGATAGACTCACCTGCTTTATTAATATAAGTATAATAAAAAAAAATTTTAAAAATGTATATTAAAGCTAAGGTATCAACCTTTAACATCTAAAAAAATATCACGTAATTTGACATTACATATACATAGACGTTATACGAGAAACCGATATCCTCTTATATTAGCAATTAAGAATAATAAGAAAAAGTTAAAAGTGTTATTTAAGTTTCATAATTATCTAAACTTGCCGGTCTTGTTAGAAAGAAACACCTAAAAAATTAAAATTAATAACACGACTTTTACTCTTCCTTTTCTCAAAAAATTGAATTATTTATTCGAACAAATTAATAATGTTTTACAAAACATCATCATTATATAGCTTGCGTGTCTAGTTAGATATACCAAAAAAAAATTACAAACTGTACATCTCTCGTTTCCCTAAAAAGTCATGATGAATACTGATTTGACCAGGATGAGGCAATTCATTTTAATGATTAACATATTTTAAAAAAATCTGGGAGCATATCCTATATCAACTTAATCGAAAACTTATATTTTTCAATAATAAATAATACTTTATTTTAAGTACGTATTGAAATAATAATATAGTTTGTAATTAGAATAGAATATTATTATTATCGGACAAAATTTTTTATAAAAAAATAACTTGTTAAATATATGTTCAGTATATGTTAACTTATATTAACATATAAATAAATATCTTAAAACATAACCGTTGATTTTTCCAACATTTACAAGAGTCAAACAAAAATTCGGTATATGTTACCTAAATAAAATATCTAGTAACTTGTAATCACAAGATACATCAAGAAAATAGAATACTACAAATTATACACCTATTCATGCAGAATTAATTAGAGTACACGAACATGGATGCGAAGACATATACATATAAATGAATATCTTAAAACATATTTGTTAATTTTTTACAACACCTACAAGTCACAAGATACATCAACAAAATATAATCCTACAAATTATACACCTATTCTTGCAGAATTAATTATAGTTCACGAAGATGGATGTGAAGAAGCGATCAGTTTTCATTCGAGTATTGACCAGCTTTCCACTTTTGGAAGACTATCTGAAAAAACCTCAATGACAACCCTCCTCAATGAAATACAATATATGGGTCGTCATTTGTTGGTATTCTAGATATGATCCCATTTTGAAGGGAACAGATTACATATCATTTGTCGGTATTCCAGACGAATAGCAAAATTCACGATGTGTAATGCTTGTAAAATAGCAGGGTGTATAGTAAGTTAGAAAGAATCATATTTTATAAAATTTTGTAAAGTGATAATTCATTTAACTCAGGTAAAATTACCAATTTATAGCAAAAGATATTTAGATCCAACGGTTGAATTATCTTATATAAACAGCCAAGATCACACCATTAATTTAAATATTTGTTTCGTTTCCCAAGGATTACAGATCCTCCAGCGAACGAATTTTATTTATTTATTTTTTTGTAAATTTTTTTAAGTCGATGCAAATATAGAACAAACACATTAGTTCTAAACTATGCTACTACATCACCTGAAATCGAAACCTTATGTTAGATAATAGAAAATATATTTTAACAAACAAAAATTTATTGAGGAAAGTATATCACTCGAGCTCCTATCATCTAGAACATCTCCGATAAGTAGAATAATTGAATAATGACACGGCGAAGATATAAATAATCTAATTGCATTATAATATTATGATTAATTAACAAAACAATATAATAAAAAAATAACTTCTTAAATATATATTGTGTAAATATTATTAGACAATATTACGCCTTCTTATATAATCATTAGATTATATTACTTAAAGGATGATTTTTTTTTTGGTTAAAATTACTTAAACGATTCATGAAAGTCCGAATTTGCATATTTTGTAACCATACGTTGAATATACGAAAATAATGATGGACCCTATTTTTTGTAATTTTTTTTAGAAGTAAATATTTACGAAAACAATATACTAAAAGAATTAATGAAAATAACTTTTAAGTTAGATATTATAAGAAATGTACAAACAACATAATTTATAAATTTTGTTTAAAATATTATGATTGATCTTACGCAGTTTCGTGGGATGATCAAAGTAATAGAGTAAAGAGCCTAAACATAACTAAATGAGGAGAAGCTCAATAATATATATATTTCGAATGTTGGTGTACAGATTACAAGTAGTGAGGGTCCTATCTGAGCATTATAGGATGCCATACAAGCTAGAGGATAAATACATATAAAGTAACCTAAACTAACTTTCACAAGACGGTTCGAGCAGTAGCTTCGAGTAGGGAGCACTTGGGAAAGCGTGTATGGCGTATAAATGCTTGTGGTATTTATAGTTGAAATGGTGAGCTAGCTAATCCATCCGCAGGGATATATTTCTCGGCCCAAAGGCTTGGGCCTGAGGTCGGCCCAACAGTAACCTTCGACCACGAGCTCTTTCTGATAGATCGGATCGGATAAACTGGGGCTTGGGCTCGATTCTATGTCTCCAAGGTCGGGATTCGTGATCTTCGATCTTGCCTGGGCTCCTAAATGAAGAGTCCAAAATATCCCTCATCAATACTCCCCCACTTCTCGAGCGCAAAGTGAAGCTTAAGCTCGAAGAAATATGTGTTGCTTCGAACGGCGGGATGAACGAACCATTTATGATGTGTTTCGGATATGCCTCGTTAAAAACCTAATTCGGAAAAAACCCACTGGGATAAAAACCGAATCAGGGAAAAAGAGTGCATATCTTGGAAACAATATAATGACTCTGTTGTGATGATATAAGTTTTGACGTTAACAATCTTCGTCTGGATTTTTGAATTGAATCTCGATCGAAGCGTCCATCCGCATTAGTTACCGTAATGCCGTAATTGATTCCTTATTAATACTCCCCCTCTTCTCCGAGCGTAAAGGGAAACATAGAATCGGAGAAGTAAATGAGTTGCGGGACCAAAGAGGCATGTCTTTTCCAATGTCGGTCAACGGCCCATATTTCCGGAGTTCAGGGACCTAAAATGCAATTTTTTGGGGAAGATAGTTTTGAATTTACCCTGAGAGAGTTCAACCGTCGCGGTTATCCAGGGTCCGGTTTGCAATTTATCTTTTTAACCTTATATATATGTTGACTTGTTGAAAATTATTTATGAAGCAATTTTCTACCTATGATCGGAGCATAGAAATCGAACGAGCTGTCATTTTAACATAATTGCTTTTCGCTATAATGTCTAGTTCGAGAAACTTGAGGGGCAAAGGCAAAGTTGGATAAGATCAAGAATCCGATCCTGACTTGAGGCTTATTGATAATTTTGAGGAAGGGGAATTTCATCCCGAGTGTGAAGATGCTGATCAGGTTGAAGATCTTGAGGAAAACGTGGTTGAGAAACATAGCATTGGCGATAATGCCTTTGTCAGGATATAAAAGTCTGAAGGACCTTCTAGAACAGTCGATCAAAATAGGGCCGAACTTGGCGCCGATCAAACTTCCTGCGCTTTCGGCAAGGACGACCACGCTTATCTGGATGAAGAATTCGAGAAATTTCTCCCTAAGGGTTTTTCGATAGTGATCCCTTCTTATCGTCAACGTGCGACCGATCCTCCAGCGGGGTGTCAGGCATTTTATGAAAAACAGTTTTCTCATGGATTGCGCATCCCGTTTATTCCCCTGATCAGAAGTATTTTAACGTCTTTTTCGCTTTCCCCTGCTCAGATTCTTCCGAACTCTATTGCGTACATCTTAGTGTTTAGCGTTCTTATGGAAGCCAAAGGGGAAGAGGCTTCTTTTCGGAATTTTTGGCAAATATTCCAAGTAGATATGTCTAAGGGTTCCAACGCGGGGTTCGTATATTTTTCACAACGGTCTAATCGGCCTTTGCTTTCGTGTGTGGCTATGGATAAAACAAAAGGCTGGAAAAGAAGGTTCTTCTTTGTGAAAGGTCCCGACATCCCCGTCTCGGAGGGAAGTTCGAAAACTAGATCATATCGATGGGATGGCGTAGGGTCCTGGGTATATGGTCGTCGCAGAATTAAGGAAAAGATTAGTCATCACCTTTCCGACGAACTTTTGGAACAGCTACAGTCCGATCCCTACCAGACCATGCTCCTTGTCCAAGAACGGGTTTTGAGGATGGCGGGTCTAAGTAAATGCGATTATCCTGCTCCGATGGTTGAATTTTCACTTCCTTTGTCAAATAAATCTCTTGGCGGATCTATTCGATCGTTCGGAAATGTGTCCGAACCGGCCACTTTATCTCGTGTACCTCTTACTTTAAGTATGCTACTATCCTTTCGTATTTCAATGCGTGATCGATTGTATTTTCTTGCTTAGCTTTCTAAATACATCGCATTTTCTTTCCAGATCAAACCGTTGAGAAGTTTCGGCTTTCCATCGTTAGGTCGATAGTGACTGCCACTTCCAGGAATGAACAAAACCAATCCCAGCAAGAGAAGAAAAACAACCCGGAACAAGGAATGGAAGTAGGTAATTCGGTTGTTGATTCGATTGATATGCCAACAATACTTCCACCTTTGAGAGAGGTTGGCGGCACAAGTTCATCGAATCCCGTTGTAGCGGGCCCTCTACGTAGCGTGTTCTCGATTGATACTTCTAACCCCTCATCCGCTGGTTACAGTCAATACTCCTGGAATCGTATTTTGGGTATACAAGAACATGAGGAGCGTATGGCTCGGAAACGGAATAATGACCACCCAGGGCCTTTGAAGAGGATAAAACCGTTCGGCAAGAGTTCCAACTTGGTTCCATGTCGACCAGGCAGATCGGAACCGGATGTAGCGGATTTCATGGATGATCATTTTCGCTGGTGTAGGGCCGCTGGATATCCGGAAGAAGGAACCATTTTGTCCGATCTCAGATCAAATGGTGAAAATGATTTTGATAAAACTACAAGAATTTTTATGGCCGGACGGTTCAAGCGATATCTGCTTCACCATACTGTCAAAAGTGACTTCAAAATCCTGAGTAACTTCTCCCGAACATACCAGGAGGTAATAATTGTTAAAGTTGAGTGTTTCACCTCTCTTAATCCTTAAATAGTCTGCTGACACAATTTCCCTTTCATAGGCTGGGGATTACTTCGCAGTTCAGACTTATTGTTTGTCGTTGCTGGAACAAGAGTCACAAGAGGCTCATGATGCACTCGCACAAACTTTGGCCTAGAATAGAAAGCTTCGAGCACAACTGGATGACGTTACAAGTAGACTAACAGACAATCGTCGTGAATTGTCTAAAACCAAGAAGGAATTAGAGTGCACCAAGAATAAAAAACATACCCTATCCGTGGAGGAAGATTTTGTATCGATAGTTGAGGAGAAAAGTGCCCTCGAGGAGGAGCTTAAGAAGGTTAAGATCGAGCTCGAACAAGCAAAGCAAGACTTCGAGCGTGCATATTCTCAGGGACAGGAAGAGGCTGTGATTCCAGCCATACGAGAGTTTTTGATGTCCCCTGTTCTTGATCCCTTAGTTCGAAGAAGGACAGGTGGGATTCTCCAGACAATCTTCTACAAAGGGGTTCAACAGCTAGTCTCGGCCAAGAGAATTCCGGACAAGATGGACGAATATCTCCGATATATGGATCCCTACAAGAATGCCGAAGGGAAGGACTACAAAGCTTCGTCTTTGCCCCAAGAAACAATGAGTTGGCAAGATCATCATTTTGCCCCCTTCGTTGAGGAATTTGGCGTTCCAATGCCGAATCCTGATGTGCTTGAGCTGTCCGTCAATAACCCCCAATCTGCCTCATGGGAAGATCATTATATCGATATAGATGGCGAATCAGATGAGCAAAATGACCAACTTGTGAATCGAGTAGAGCCTTCGGGTAGCGACGGCGAAGATAGTGGCAGCTCGGACAACGGATCAGATAGCTCGGAAGAAAGCGACTCAGAGTCCGGTAGTTAGAAATCCGATCGTTTATAATAGCTATGTAATGGGAGTAACAGTTTAAGTAATAGGATTTTTCTTCAGCGCTTTCCGTTTTTGTAATCTGTAATATCCTTCTTAACTTGTAAATATTTGCGTATCCTAATTTTGCTCTTTTACAGTCCGAAATCTTTTTTTATCTTTTATGGTCGAATTCTATCCTTTCCTATTGAATTTCTTGAGAGACGCAATGGTTCAATTATTGCAAAAGTAGTGTGTCGCCTCTATAAATACAAGGACTGTTTCGGATCATTTGGCCTAAAACCCTTAAGCATTGAGATCGGAGCTCCGCGCTTAGTATATATTTTCAAACTTTCAAGCTTATTTCTTCGCTCATCATGGATCAAATATTGGGTAACCCCATCGACCCCAAGTCGTTATTGGGTGGTGCCAAGAGTAAAGGTCCGCCCAAAGATCAAAATCGACTAAGGAGAAGAAATCCTCCAAGGCTTCTCCAAAAACTTCCGCGTCTTCCCCCAAAGCTTCTAAGGGAGAGAGATTAAGATAGAGAAGCAGGCTTCAATAAAACATGCTAAGGTTATACCTAGCAAATCAATTTTAGATGAGAATCTCGATGAGGAGTATGAGGGCTCTCCGTAGAACCTCTTATTACTTCGAATCGAGCATTAGCTAGACAGAAAGCCTCAGTCCTTGCTTCGAATAAAAGGCCTTATTCTGATGGGATCACCCCGATCGAGACCTTGCAGAACCTTGTCGCTGTGAATGAGTTGTTGACCAGTGATCTTGCAGCTGATTCCCCAATAGGAGGTTTGGGCAAGAAACCTAAATTGACGGCTACTGGTGAAGGTTCCTAAGTTTCTTGAGCGTCTGCTGAGTCTTCGAAAGTTGAGAATCTTTTCGACCCTCGTCTTGCTTCTGCCTCCCCAGTGATCTTTCCTTCCCCGCTTAGAGAGTTGAAAGATGAGTCCGCTCCGAAAGTGGTACTCGAGAATCCCGTTAGGAGTCTTCTGCAGGCTGACATCTCTATTCTTGAAGCAGGCGCGTCTAAGGGAAAAAGCCCTTCAGAGTTGTTTCAGTCTGGATCGAATTCTCTCTTTCAGGTCTTTTTTTTTTTTTATTAACCCATCCATCCATAAGGTAGGCTGGACAAGAATTCCTCGAGCTCAAAATGTTAGCTGAGCAGGAATTGAACCGACATGTTGTTGTCGCCCTCGAACTCAAGAAGAAGAAAACCGAATTGGACCGTGTCCTCGAGGAGAAACTGGCTTTAGAGAATGAGAAGGCCGCTAAGGATCAGGGGGAAGAAATCCACCAAAAGTTGAGCAAGGAGCTCGAAGTGCTCAAAGGACTCTATGAGCAGGAGAAGAAGGACTTTGAGCTTCGTGAACAGAAGGCTTATGCTCGTGGGCATGATGACCGTAATGCTGAGATTCGGAGGATTTTTCCCGATAATAAACTTCTGTAGATGTTTTAATTATTGGATCTGTTGTAATTATATTTCTGTATTTGTGCTGTATCTCTGAATAATTTTAATTTATCACGTGTGTTTTTTATTCTGGATTTCGGACTGTGTATTAGGCCATGCACCGTTTTTTCCAATTGATATGCCATTTTCCGATGATTATATCTTCTTCGATTATGCCAGCTGTTTTCCAATTTTTTACAACTTTTTTTATCTTAACCCCTATTCCTCGGGAGTCGAGAAGGTCTCCTAATCTCGGATGTTAGCCATTGATGCACGGTAACCATTGGATTAGGTTCTGATGCTGCTATAATAAGGATTTACCTTGAATCTAATAATTCTTCCATTTCTTCTTATGGAGTCATATATACGCCAATGATGTTGAGTCCAACCAACGGGAGAAGAAGACTTCCGATAATTTCATAGGATTGTAGAACGTGATAGGATCTAGGTATAATAGATTGGATTTGATAAATCGAGATGTAATATGATATGTATCTCTCTACTTTTATACTTGTTATAATATATACTTTATTCGAGATGGTAGTCCTCGACTAGTTTTTGCGACCTAATTGATTGCTTCGTCAAGTATCTAGCTCGACCTTAACGACTCCGACCATAATTGTCGTAAAATATTTTATACTTTGATCATTATCAATATTATTCAATCCTTATAGACCGGATGCAAGTGTATTAATGCAAGTGTTCGGATATTTTCCCTCGATCGATGATTTTTTGATAGCTTAACTTTTCGATCTTGAGTCAGAACGATTTATCTCCTTTAGCCAATCAGCCCCCTATTCATCGGGAAGCGGAATGGTCGGCGCATTTATCGCTGGTATCGAGACCATTCATTCCATGAGATCTGAACCATTGATGTCTATTTCCTTCTTCTATAAATACTTCCGAATGGTTCTCAAGTTACCATTATATTTTTACTTTTATGAAAAAAATTTGTTCGATCCATATGCTCGATTTTATGCCTTCTTCGATGACCAATAATTTATCCCCAATAATAATGTTAGAGATTTGAATTCGGACTCTTTTTTCCGATTCTTCCTTTGCTTCCAAAGAAAATTTTGCTTCGACTAGAATATCGACAGACGAATAGCATTGCGACTAGGATATCGGCAGACGACCTGCTTTCTTGGATATCACGTATCCGAGATAGGTTCGGATTCCTGTATCCTATCGCTCCATCCAGTCGGATAGTGGGTCAACTCCTGGAGGAGTTCTCCTGCTCTCGATCTCAACTTCTTCAAGATGTTTCTTGAAGAATGTTGCCTTTGAGATTGCTTGGAGTAATTTCTTAGGGATAGCTTCCCGCTGCTTCAACTTGGATAAATGTGCGAACTAATCAGCAGGGGAGCGGTAGCAAGAATGCTGGAAAAAGCACTATCAAGCTTCCGGGAGCTTACTTCTGTAATTCATATTTAGAGTGAGGAGTTGGCTTATCCGGGGGCACATCCGACCCCTGCATTCTTGGATGAAGAGTAGCTGCAGAACTAGCTTTTCTCAGCCCTGTCGATTGTACGAAGATCCCTAGCGTAGGGCTTATCATTTGTAATAGGATAACACTGAATGTAACCTTCCACTTTTAGCTCGAATTTCCTTATTGTAATAGGATAACACTGAAATCTCTTGTAACTATTTGAAGACTTGTGAATGAAAGGCTTATTTTTATGTTATTGTCTTTTTATATTTCTTTGCTTTTCTTTCTCGTTCACTTATGAAACCGATCTTTTGACAGAATAATCGAACCCCCCAAGAATTGATAGTTAGATAAACAAATCATCCAGTGACAATTGAACTAGTCTTGCTTCTTAATAAGAGTAATCGGTAATCGATATTACTTTGATCTTTTCCGCACATTTCGGTATTTGCAATGTGTAAATTAATCATTGGCAAAATTAGAAATTTTCTGATAGCCCGATTTTTATTATTTCGATCTAAGGGGCATAGCAACGGCTTTCACCGTTAGTCAATTTCGAGGGTCTTAGCAACAGCTTTCACCCGTTTATATTTTCGATCTAAGGGGCATAGCAACGACTTTCACTCTTAGTCGATCTCGAGGGTCTTAGCAACAACTTTCACCCGTTAATTTTTTTCTATTTAAGGGGCATAGTAACGGCTTTCACCCTTAGTTGATTTCGAGGGTCTTAACAGTAGCTTTCACCAGTTTATATTTTCGATCTAAGGGGCATAGCAACGGCTTTCACCCTTAGTCGATTTCAAGGGTCTTAGCAACAACTTTCACCAGTTTATTTATTTCGATCTAAAGGGCATAGCAACGGCTTTCACCCTTAGTCGATTTCGAGGGTCTTAGCAACAGCTTTCACCCATTTATTTATTTCGATCTAAGAGGCCTAGCAACGGCTTTCACCCTTAGTCGATTTCGAGGGTCGTCACCCATTTCGTTGATCCAAGGGGCATAGCAACATCTTTCACCCTTGGTCAATTTTTCTTCTAGGGTCTTAGCAACAACTTTCACCCTTGTTCGATATTTGATTGACATGTATAGAGATTGGGCATAGTCTTATAATATCTTCACGATCGCATAATGAATTGATAATATCTCCGCCGAATAAGAGTTTTTCATTGAATAGATAATATTTGCTAACACGAGATAAAAAAGAAATAGAACAGGATACAAAAATAGTAGATAAGCTAGAAATTGCTAAATAGTCTTCATTTTCCATAATATTTTCTTAAATTAACGGCGTTCCAAGCTCGAGGCAGGACTTCTCCATTTGGATAAGCAATCTTGTAAGAACCTTTCGTCCCGACTTCGACGATTACGTAAGGTCCATCCCAATTAGGCTGAAGTTTGCCAACATGCTTCGAAACCTCTACCTTTTTGAGCACTAGATCCCCAACTTTAAAGGTTCGGATTCTAACTTTCTGATTGTGGGCCTTCTCCATGTTGGACTTTGTAGCCTGAATTTTCAACTTAGCACGATCCCTTTTACTGTCGGCATGATCGAACTCCATTTCCCTCAACGATTGATTTTGTTCGGAATCATAAAATTCAACCCTGGGAGAAGCTATAAGATTTTCAACGGGAATAACAGCTTCCGATCCGTAAACAAACTGAAAGGAGTTTCTCCTGTGGCAGCTTTCACAGTTGTCCTATTAGCCCATAAAACTACTGCAAGTTCATCGAGCCACTTGCCTTTCGCATCAGATAAGCGCTTTTCCAGAGATCTAACGATCTCTCTATTTACAACTTCTGTTTGTCCATTAGCCTGCGGGTGCCCTACTGATGCAAAATTCTGTTGTATCCCGAACCTTTCACACTAATCCATGACTTTTTTGCCAGCGAATTGTGTTCCGTTGTCGGAGATCAAAACTCTAGGAATTCCGAACCTGCAGATAATGTTCTTCCATAGGAAATTTATGACTTGAAACTGAGTGATCTTAGTTAGAGCAACGCATTCGACCCATTTACTGAAATATTCTACAGCGACCAACACATAGTTTTTCTTGGCCCTGGCCGTTGGGAAAGGACCGACAATGTTGATGCCCCATTTTTCAAAAGGCCAACATATCGGAATAGAGTGCATTTGTTCGGCCGGCTGATGGATCAAATTCAAATGAATTTGACAATGGTGACATTTCTTCACATAATCAACTGAGTCAGAAGTAAGATTGGGCCAATAATATCCTTCCCTCGAGCATTTTAGAGCTAATGCTCGAGCGCCACAGTGATTCCCTGCTTCACCCTCGTGAACCTCCTTCAGAATTATATTATACTGACCTTCGGAAACACATTTTAATAAGATTCCAGAGGAGGATCGTTTATAGAGTTGATCATCGATTAAGGTAAATGATGGGGTTCGGTACTTGATTCTTCGGGCTTCATTAGTATTTTCAGGTAGTTTCCCTTCCTTTAAATAACCGATGAAAGGATCAATCCAAGAGGTCCTTTGCTCATCGATTTCCATGACGTTGATGCAAGGAGTGACATCTAGATCGATGGCAGATGCGTTTGATAATAACCACGTAATTATCCTTTCATTCTTTCCATCTGCAATACCGGTGAACTTTGATAGCAAATCTTCCCATAGATTTTCTTCTCTTGGAACAGGCTGAATATCAAACTTTTCGAACTTTGAGATCAGACTTTTTGCTTTGTCCAAATATTTGATCATATTGAATTCTTTGGCCTCATAAATGCCTTTTACCTGCCTATGAACAAGTTTAGAATCAGTTAACACAGTAATTGACTTTACCTTTGCTTTCAATGCCATTTCTAATCCCGCAATTAGAGCTTCGTATTCTGCTACGTTGTTCGTAACAACAAAGTCCAAGGTGATGGTGTAACTCAAATATTCACCACTGGGTCCTTGAAAGTGAATTCCTGCTTTGCCTCATTCCTTGGTCGAAGAGCCGTCCACGTGCATCAACCAAATTGGATCATTGACCTTTTTGACCACATTTACTTCAGAAGCTGCTACGTTTTCTAAGTTCTTCAAACTAGTGGATTCAACTAGGAAGTCAGCTAGAACCTGAGCTTTTACTGCGGTTCGGGGTAGGTACTCAATTTCGAACTGACCCAGCTCGACTGCCCATTTTATTAATCTGCCGGACGCTTCTGGCTTTGATAAAACTTGTCTCAAGGGTTGGTTGGTTAAAACAATAATCTTATAAGTCTGAAAATAGGGCCTCAATCTTCGTGCAGCCACTACTAAAGCGAATGCGAATTTTTTGATCTCCATATAATTCTTTTCGGCACCCTGCAACAATTTGCTCAAGTAGTAGACTGGCTTATGCTCGGACTTCTCTAATTTTACCAGTACCGAACTAATAGCCTCCTCCGAAACGGCTATGTAGAGGTACAAAGGTTCTCCATCGGAGGGCTTGGCCAACATCGGTGGCGAGGTTAAATATGTTTTTAGATCTTCAAAAGCCTTGTCACATTCAGCACTCCATCTGAAATCCTTTGACTTCCGCAATAATTTGAAGAACGGGAAACTCTTGTCAGCGGATCGAGAGATGAACCTGTTTAAGGAAATAATCTTCCCGATCAAACTCTGAACATCTGAAAGTTTTCTTGGTGGTTGAAGATCGGTAATGGATCGAATTTTTTCATGGTTAGCTTGGATCCATCTTTCATGGACGAGATAGCCAAGGAACTTTCCGGACCGCACACCAAAAGGGCATTTTGCTGGATTCAATTTCATTCTGTATTTTCTCAGAATTCCGAAGCTTCTATCGAGATGCTTGATGTGGTCTTCCTCCGTCATACTCTTTACAAGCATGTCGTCTACATAAACCTCCATGATTTCTCCTATTAAGTCCTTAAACATCATATTGACTAACCTTTGATAATTTGCACCCGCATTTCTTAAACCGAATGGCATAACAATGAAACAGTAGACTCCTCGCTCGGTAATGAACGCGATTTTATCCTAATCCCGTTCGCTCATAAAAAATTGATAGAATCCCTGGAAAGCATCCATCATTCTAAAAAACACAAAACCAGCGGTGGAGTCTACCAGCATATCGATCCGAGGTAGCGGGTAAGGGTCTCTTGGGCATAGCTTGTTTAGATCAGTAAAATCGTTACACATTCTCCATTTATTATCGATCTTGTCACCTATAGAGACCTGAACCACATTACATAACCATTCAGTAAACTTAATTTCTCTGATTTGACCGGCAGCTAACAACCTATCGACCTCCGCATTGATGATTTTATCTTTCTCGCGCCCGTGATTACGCTTCTTCTGTCTTACTGGCTTAGCCTTTGGATCGATGTTTAAAGAGTGGGCTATAACACGTGGGTCGATCCCCACAATATCATCCGAACTCCAGGCGAAAACGTCTACACTCTTCTGTAAAAACTCGATGAGCATGGTTTCCATACCTTCACTTAACTCTGTTCCGATCCTGGTAAATTTCTCAGGGGATCCTGGAACCAGAATCACCTTCTTATGATCAGGCGCTTGCATGCTCATGTCTACGTTCTTTCCTTTCTTTCCTTGTAACTTCTCACAATCGGGAACTGGTAAATTTGAAATTGATCCGGATTCCAAATCAACCATTTTCCTTTACATCGGGATTTCAGGTTCAACTTTTTTCTTTATGCTCAAAGACGAGTTATAACACTCCCAAGCCATGTATTGGTCGTTTCGCATCTCCCCAACTCCTCCAACAGTTGGGAATTTTACCTTTTGATGATAGGTAGAAACCCATGCCTTGAAGGCATTTAGAGCCGGTCTTCCCAGTATGGCATTGTAAGCGAAAGGTGTTTCCACCACCAGAAATTTTACCGTTCTTGTTACACTCTTCGGTTTTTTCCCGAGAGTCGTGCTCAACAGAATGGTTCCTAGTGGAACGATCTCCGAGCCTCCAAATCCGACCAGAGGAGTGGCTACTCGATCCAGATAAGGATGTTGAAGGTTCATCCGTGTAAGAGCTTAGGAGGAGATAATGTTCACCGAACTTCCGTTGTCAACCAAAACTCTTTTGACCTCATAATTAGCAATTTTGAGAGTTAATACCATGGAAAAATCTGGATCATCTTCATTTATATCCCAATTAACGTCTGAGGGTCGATATGCATCGCTGAAGCTTATAAGTTGGTTTTCCACGGATGGGAATTCCAAAGAGAATACTCCTTTTTGGTCGAAACAGCTGTTTTTATCGACCTCATCGTCCTTTTTCTTGCATTTTTGTTGTCTCCTCCCGCCGGTCCACTGGCAATCATGTTTATTACTCCGTTCAATTGCTCATCCGCCTGATTTCGAGCCTCCTTTTGTTGACTGATAAATTTTCGAGGACTCCGGGATCTATAGCGGTTGTTATAGTTACCTCTTTTAACGAACTCCTTAAGTTTTCCTTGCGCGATTAAGTTTTCGATCTCAACCTTCAGTTGGTAACAATTCTCAGTGCTATGCCCTCGAGCTCTATGATATCGACAATACTTGTCATAACCCATCGCTCCTGGTCTTGCCTGGGTTATTCTTTGAGCTTCGGGAGTTAAACTCCCTTCCTCCAATATAGTCAAAATTTCATCCTTTGAGGTGTTCAATTCGGTGAAATGAATTTTTCCAGGTCGTGGAGGCTGATTTTGATCGAAAGGTGGACCATAGACATTTGATCTTTGGGTCGGCACCTGTGGTTTGTAGGTGTTGAGTCGTTGCCATACTGATCCTCTATTCGATCCTCCGTAATCATCTGGTTTTGGAATAGGAGCTCGATCTTCCTTTCTGTTGAGAGGGAATTTTGTGTTGTGCGCATTTTTTAGCTTATTCATCTCTTCCTGGATCATATACTTCTCAGCAATCTCCATTAACTGCTCGAAAGACTTTGGTTGCATTCTACATAATGCATTTCCGAACTGTGTGTTCCTCATCAATTTGAACATCAGGGAAGATAAATACTCGATTTGCGGGGTATCAACTTTCAGAAGTTCGATACTGAATCTTGCCAGCCATTGCCTCAAAGTTTCTCCATCCAATTGCTTGACCGTTCCCAAATGATTCGCTGGCAACCTAGGTTTTCTCTGGCTTGCAAATTGGTGTTTCAACTTGTCACAAATTCATTTAAAGAAAATATAGAGTTTGGCGGCAGTTTTTCGAACCAATCAGGGGCAATTCCTTCGAAGGTGGTTACCATGATTTTTGCAGCAGAAGTTTTCCGAATGTCCATATAAATTCATCACATTGATAAAACTATTGATATGTTCCCCGGGGTTGGTAGTCCCGTTATACCGTGGTAACCTTGTCAGTACCGTTTCTGTATTCCTGGCTTCACGTATTTCTCGGCAGAATGGCGAGCATCGCATGATGCTAATTCCGATCTCTCTATCTCTGATATTTTCCCGGATAATTTCTCTGTTCTGGATTATCTCAGTGCCCCTAGCGGCTGCAGTGGCATGGCGAACTTCCATCACTGTATTTTCCCTATCTAGTTTTTTGGCGACTCGCTCTTGCACCATTCTTTCTAGTTCGGATTTTGTAATTCTCTTGTACATCGGTTTCTTGATTTTTGCAATATCTATAGGTTACCTCTCCCCTACTACCGAATCCTCCAAATTTTGTACCGACTTTGGTGGAATTCCTGATCGAACGTTAGTCATCGACGGAGCTACTCGCGGAAGGTTTGGTGCGGGTGCATTCGATATGGATCGTAGTACGCTATTCTCCTTCTGGATGTTTGAAGAAGGAGTTTCTGGTCTCCCATGAACTGCTGGCTGATCCACGGGTGACAGGTCGGCTCTTCCACTATTAAAAAACTCCCTGCACATAGTTCCTATGATAGACCTCGGATCTGCGATAGTCGTGTGGATCGGAGCATTGTCCTGGGGAACAATTGGTAGAACTTCTGGTTATTGAGCCGCTCGAGATAGATTATCGGGCTCATTGTTAACTGAGTTTTGTGCTCTGGCCGCATGGGAAGGCTCTCCTCGAATATATGTATTTCTCCTCGTAGTGGCCATTTTTCGAGCTAACATCCAAATAAGGCCCCACGGTGGGCGCCAATTGATCTTACGCAGTTTTGTGGGATGATCAAAGTAATAGAGTAAATAGCCTAAACATAATTAATTGAAGAGAAAGGTCAATAATATATATATTTCGAATGTGGGTGTACATATTAGAAGTAGTGAGGGTCCTATCTGAGCATTATAGGATGCCGTACAAGCTTATGGATAAATACATATAAAGTAACCTAAACTAACTTTCACAAGACGGTCCGAGCAGTAGCTTCGAGTAGGGAGCACCTGGGAAAGCGTGTATGGCGTCATAAATGCTTCTGGTATTTATAGTTGAAATGGTGAGCTAGCTGATCCATCCGCAGGGATATATTTCTCGGCCCAAAGGCCTGGGCCTGAGGCCGGCCCAACAGTAACCTTCGACCATGAGCTCTCTGTGATAGATCGGATCTGATAAACTGGGGCTTGGGCTCGATGCTATGTCTCCAAGGTCGGGATTCATGATCTTCGATCTTGCCTGGGCTCCTAAATGAAGAGTCCAAAATATCCCTCATCAATGAACAACGAACAAAACAATTAAAAAATAAAAAATTAGTAAAATGGTATGTAAATGTCATAAAATAAAACCAAAAAAAAAAAATCCAACTAACTTTTTGTTATTTCCTTCATAAGTTATTTTATGTGTAGATCGCAATACCTAGGACTCTACGACAAATTTATCTTATGTGATTTTAAATAATACTCCCATTTTATTGTTTTATTTCTCGCGTTAAAGTTCAATCTTTTCAGCTAAGTTTGGAATGATTCTTGACCAAATTAATTTATTTTAACATTTATAGGATGGAATTAGATTATATACGTAATCCTTCGGAAGCAAAACGAATATTGTAATTTTTGTTAACGTCAGTGCGTTACTGTAAACTGAACAAATATGGTAATTTTTTATGTTTGAATTGGCAAGATAAATTGGATAAGCCTAAATTGTTAAAACGGGTTTGTGGGAAAACAATGTACTCAAACAGGGGCATGATATCTTCCTCATCACCATTGATACAGCGCAGTCCTTCACGAAAGTTTGTATTTGGTAAGCGATACCAAATACCGGCTGGTGCCGGAAGTTTCAACTTTAAATGTGCATCAACGATGTGGTAGTAGTTGAAAGTGTCTCTATCAACGTCACGCACCCTACATTTCCTAAACTTTTGATACTCAATGCCTCATTTGCCATCTACAAAGACTCCTCCCGCACTAATCAACAACGTGTACATATTTTTCTCCATTATAGGGGGTAGGGCAAAAAAATAATTTTTTTATAACAAAAAAAAAAGGATGAAAGATGGCGGTACGACTCATAGGATAATTTATGCTGAGTACGTTTTCCAAATTATTCAATTTTAGTGATAAAAAAGAAACGGTGCATGTTCCTATCGTTTTCTGAATAAGTGGTCTGTATTTATTTATTGCAAGAGTATTTTTGGAATTTGCGTTGGCCCCCATTTTAGTGATTATGGATTTGTATTAAGTCATACTTGTTGATTTGTATCAGACCTCGAGACAAGGACAATCTACTCTCTCCGTTTCCCAAAGCAGCTTTCTTAATTATATAAATAATAAGATAAAAACTTTAAATTTAATCAAAATCAAAATAAGATATGTAAATAAGATAAATATATGTATATGACTTTATATATAATAACTATAGACGCACCCAAAAAAAAATATTAAGTTGCTTTATGACGGTTGATCTGCTTTCCTACAGAAAAATAATGAAAGCTGATTTGACAAGAACGAGGATATGAATTTTTATCGATATAAAACAAATCACGGCTTCTCGTATTATTGATAAAGTTCAACTATATAAAAGGTTTATCATTATCTAACATTGCCTATCAAGTAAAACACAGTGAAAATAAATAAGCAAATACCATTTTGTTATGTGATTGTTGATCCCCCTCTTCCCTTAATATTTTAACAGATTTTACACAATGTTTTTTGTTTATATTTTAATCTAAATATTAAAATGTCAATATCATTCTTCCATAATGGAATATTAATTTAAATATATGCGTATTGTAAATTTCAAAATATATCAACAAAGTTCAATTCAAGATTTTTAATTGTTATAAATTAACAGACAATTTAACAGTTTTGTAACATTTAAAATTATAGATTGAAAAAAATAATGGTTAACATTCAATAAAAAAAATTTAAACTAACTTTTTTATTTTATTTACTGAGTACATTTATGGACAGATTGGAATACCTAGATATGTCAGACGAGTATATCATGTTGTATCGACACTTAATGTTTTATCTCGTCAGACAAGTTTGAAATGAATTTTTCCACACTAATTGATGTTGACCGTGATACAATCAAATATTAGTTGAATTATTTAAAAGCTTTATTACTATCAGAACTCGTGTGTCTTGTTAAACACCCAAAAAAAAATTATGTATTTTATGACAGACGATTCTTGTTTCCACAAATCTAATTATGATGGCTGATTCAACCAGAAGGAGAATGTGAATTTCAATGATGATACGACTGTTCGTCCGTCATTTCCCCAAATATATTAACATATTTTACACGACGTCTCTTATCAAATTTTATTCAAAATATTGAAATGATAATATTATTATTTAATAATAAAATATTGATTTAATATATGCATATTTAAAATTTCCCAATATATCATCAAATTTATATGAAGTCCATTTAGTCTGAAAAAAATTATTCTCAACATTAAAAAAAATAAAAATTTAACTAATTTTTTTTTATTTGATGGGATAGTGCCCTGCAAGCCAATATATTTAGCTTGTAGTGAAACTATCATTATCTTTCTTTAGTATAAATGACTTAATACACATGTTTATTTATATGTTTATAAGGATAAACAATGGCCAACTTCATCTCTCGCGAATACATTTAAGCGATTGGATGAAATCCTTAGATTACATTTGACTATGGGGACGATTCACTTCAGTACTGAGTGCAATCATGAAACAGTCTCTAAGGTCGTAATCATAAAACACATTCCAAGTCATAGATTCCGAAACGAGACGGGGTATCGTAGGAATCGCCAAGACTTGTACAAGTATGCATGATCACATGGAGTGAATTTGTATCGTTTCATGAGCAAGACATTTGAGGCCAATGCATAGGAGTAGGTGGTTAGATAGAGGATCGAACGCATCGAACGACCCGAACAGAGAAACCCATTGTGGAAGCGCATGTCGCATATCGGTGATGGGATGTTTCTCAAGGATTATAATAGTGTACGATTTAGTCCTTTGACTTGAGGTGCTAGGGCGAATTCGGTGCATGAAAGTGCGTACTTAGATCTAGGTATAGGTCACTTAGCTTGATCATAACATGCCTAGGTTGGGTGCGTATGGACATGTACGCGAGTGGTTAGTACCAATATGGAATCTATTGACTCATCGTAATGGATGAGAGAATTTCCTATACGATTCTTAGATAATATATCCGAGGAATCCACGGCCGTGGTCGGTGACGGATTTGGGAAGGGGTTTCCAAATTTAGCAGTCACACTGGAATATTATCCTGAATTAGAAAGTATAGTTATCGAGACAAATTTAGAGGTGCCGATCAATTCACACACCCTAAGTCTTGATTGGGAATATTAGTCGATAGAAGGACAGTATGTACATGGTAATTATATGAGACGAGGTTCACAAGTATCAATTCACCTGAAGTTGGGCTTCATGGGCTTGTGGCTAGACATCGACCATGAAGTGTGGGTACTCCTGAGTTAATAGAGGATTTGATTCTAGGAGTGGTCAATTAAAGGTTTTTTAATTGACCGGAACAATTTATTGTTCATAAATTAAATCACGAGGAATTCGTGGGCCTGCTGCCAATTGATGGTGAACACAGAGGGTCACACACAATACAATTGGAAGGTGACTGTTATGGAAGGACATAAAAGGAATTAATTGATTTAAAGGTAATTAAATCAATTAAATGAATTAAAGTATTAATTCAAGTGGGAGATTAATTAATTAGTTGATTTAATTAATTAAATACTTAATTAAATTGCCAATTAATTATCTAAAGAAATATTAATTTATTAATTAATATGGAGTGAGCATTTAATTAAAGTAGTTAATTAAAAGAAGGCTTGCAAGGCATGGGCCTTTAATTAAAAGCCCATAAGAAGTATTGCAAACCTAGGTCAAGTAAGAGGCTTATAAATAGAGTTCTTCCAGAGCTCAGAAAGCAACCACCCTAG
This sequence comes from Penstemon barbatus, assembly GCA_003313485.2. Lineage (NCBI taxonomy): Eukaryota > Viridiplantae > Streptophyta > Magnoliopsida > Lamiales > Plantaginaceae > Penstemon > Penstemon barbatus. The sequence continues at coordinate 29,938,580 of CM064877.1, read as the reverse complement.
CAAAACCCTAGCCTCTCTCTTGCTCTTAGCGCCGGCGCCCCAACTCTGCGCCGCCACAAATAGCCGCCGCCCCTTGCTGGCCGTGAGCTGCTATAGTGCTGCCGCACATTCTCCCTTGTTCCTTCGTGCTGGATCTTGCTCTGCCAAGTAGATCTGCACAGTCCTCCATTGACAAATCTCTTAGATCCAGTTCTGAGCCTAAGACTAAGAGGTGTTGCCAGAATCCAGTTGGTGTGGACTATCTTTGGAGGTGAGACATTTGGATCACTCCCGTGAACCAGATCCAGATTGAGAATCAGAGTTGAATGTTGCCACCATCTTGCCTATGGTGAGATAAAAATCGATACCCCCTTGTTTTAATATATTGTGTGTTTTGTTTCATGCTTTCGTATACATAATATGGAGATCTAATATATGGGACCTTAGGTGCTTCGAAAAATTTTAAAATTCCGCACTGTAAGTTGTTCTGACAATCGAGGCAACCCTAAACATATCCAACAGTGGTATCAGAGCCAACTCCATAATTATTTTACGAAAAGCCTGAACATAATGTGTTTTCATCGTATATGTTTAATTATGTATATGTAAACACGTGATAATTATGTTCTGTAAATTGATTCTTGCTTGTTATGACTGGTTCTATGATTGGGTAAAACTGCTTTTTCAGATCTGTGCCGATTTTATAGTTTTTGAAAACTTGAGGACTTTTTGTGCAAAAATCGCATACAAGGTTTTTAGATGGCTGAAAATTCGAAATTTTTGGATCTGAAAATTTCAAAATTTTTGGACTACTTTGCAAATCTGATCGCACGGTTTTTAGGTCATTTTGTAATTTCTGAAAGTTTGGGGACTGTTTTGCAATTACCAAAACTTCAAGGGTCTATTTGAAAAATCGAAAATTTTCAGAATTCAAAATTTTATTTTCTGGTCTGCTGCCCGAATCTGCTTAGGGGTGTTTTTGTAACTTTTTAAAAGTTTTGGGGTCAAAGTGCAATTTTCGAAAGTTGAGGGGCCGAAAATGCAATTTTCAAAAATTGAAAAACAGAATCTGAATTTTGAGTAGAAAATTTATTTTTGTTTACCCGAATATTTATTATGTCATAATTAGTAGTGACTAAAAAGTAAGAATCATAGGAAGTTAGTTTTAAAAGAATGCTTTAAAATTAAGAAAGAAATAGGTAAAAGTTGTTTGCATGTTTCTTGCTCTACGTGAACTGTTTACGTGGTTTTTCGATCAAGCCAAGCCTTGACCTTAGGGTAGATGTGATTGGTTTAATTTAATGTTTGGTTTTTATTGGGCCTGCGAGCCTATTATATTTTTGGGCCACTTAGAGCCTTTGTAATAGAATAGGGTTTTACTGCTTTCCTAGCTTAGGATGGAGGTCCGTTTACAAGCAAGGTGGGAGCCCAAAAGATATGAAGGCCATGTATGCATGGTACATTGTGTAATAGCATAGGCCTGTTTGCAAACCCTTTAGATTGACTAATAGGGCCAACATCATTGGCTCGATGATGGCCCACATAGGAGGCTCCCGATCGAAAACATATTGTGGTAGCTAGGCTTGTATGTCTTTTATTTAATAGTCGATTTATGATTGCTTGTGTGTATGCGCGCTAGAATCTAGATCGTAATAAAAGATAAAGCATAATTAAAGCGGTGAGATCTCGAAGAGTTTGTTTTAAATTTTCAAACCAGTAAATCCCCTTTTGAATTAAATATTAAGTCATATGGATTAAAATAAAATGACGTATTTATATATATCCAAGCCTTCCATCAATAGGGACTAGCGTATGTTGTCTACTTATCGATAGAGGTGATCCAGAGTCTGGCACACGAGTCGAAGAAAGGGACAATACGCGAAATTCCTTGACTCCTGTTTTTAACTAAACACGACAAGGGTGAGGACTGATCGGGATGTGAAGATCGACCGATAACTAGTTACGGAGAATTCACGACCGGGCCCGCTGCTCATCATGATTGATGGGTTAGACTTAACGATTAGTATCACTTATGATGTAGCAGTGCTAGATAAGTGCGAAAACCGAGGCAAAATAGCTTCAAGGTTGTGGAGTGACACAATTGGCAATAAGTATGCCTACCTGGAGAATTGGTTGTATGGCCACGAGTCGTGGGTGCAATTAATTGCCGCTGGGACGTCAAGACCTACTAGGAAATAGAATTTCCCGAACAATTGAAGGGGTAATTGTTTCGATAAAATAGTGGGAGAACTTCTACGATAGAAAGTCCAACCTTCGTAGATTATAAGTATTATTCATTAACTAGTCCACTAAATTTTTGTCTTCTCTTTAGATACAAAGATATCTGTAATTATCCATTCTACTATTTATCCTCGACTAATAAAATAGCTGGATCAAAATATCGACTTGGCAAAACTTGAGAATTGTCTTAAATTCCAGAAGTGGGAATGATGTTCTTAAACGACGAGCCTATGCCATATGCGTTTCTGAGATAAGTCAAAATAAAGAAAACGAATCACCCTAGAATATGGGAATATTAATGATCGTTTCCTCCTATAAAGATGAATCTCAAAAGTGAAACGAATCACCTATAGAGTATGGGAATCTTAATGATCGTTTCCTCAAATAAGCATCAAGATTGAACGAGCTATGGAAGCAACATAAGGAGCATATATGAAGCTTCTGAAGCAAACACCTCATAAGGCTTGTTCTGAGGACCAGTCTTCTGAAACAAACCTCCACCTGAAAAGGCTTGTTTTGAGGAGTAGTTTTGAAACAATATGATTCAAAACTCGAGAATAAATGAAGGAACTAGTGTCAAGGATCACTGTCTTTGTTTTATCAATCTAGTTGAAAACTGGATCGATTAAACGTAAGCCTGCAAGTGATCTTAACATTAACTTCCTCCTAAATTCTCCTCCTGCTCATTCAAATGACTCTTGAAATACACTGATCTTATTTGATAAGTTGATCACATTTCATGAATCAACCAAAGAATTGGTTAAAGGCAAATAGGATAAACCTGTCATGATCGTTTACACTTCATGGACTGCAAAGTCATGGAAGAGTAAAATGAAGAGGAATTTATTCTCTTCTAATTCGGCCATAAATGTAGTCAAAAGAACGCAAGTAGCCTAAAAGTCGAATTATCCCACTGGATCTAAGAAAGGCACTAATGTGTTTAATTGATTAGATGATCTAATTAATTAAGCAACGTTTCAATTAAAGGGTTAATTGAAAGGGAAAAGGAATCAATTAAAGAAGTTAATTGAAAAGTAGTAAATTAATTGAATTAAACCATTAGCTCAATTTTATTTGAATTAATGTGTGAAGTTCAAATTAATACAAAGATAATAATCCATAACTCTGGTACACTAGACTTAGGACACATCTCCAAGAGTAGGATTCAAAAGTTGGTTTCACCTAAGCTTCTTGAAAAATGGAACTTGGATGAACTTCCAACCTGCGAATCATGTCTCAAAGGAGATATGACCAGATCTCCCGTCACGGGGAATCCAGAGCGAACCAAACAAAATCTGGATTTAATCCATGAATATGGACCACTAAAAGTTACTATGAGAGGAGGTTACTCATACTTCGTACTTTTTGCTAATGACCTTGGTCGTTAGTGGAAATTAAATCTAGTACAAATCCAAAAAACCTTTGAAAATTTTCAAGGTATTTCAATACGAAGTAGAGAATCAACAAAGACATAGTATTATTCAATCTAATCGAGATAGCAAATACTTGTCAAGGATTCCTCAATTATCTCAATAAGAATGTGGTTATCATACAACAAACTCCTCCTAAGACGCCTCAACTTATTGAAATGTCTAAAGAGATGGGTTCTAACATTGTTTAACATTGTTCGATCCATATTGAGATTTTTTAAGCTTTCTTATGCATTCTAGGGTTTAGTCCTCCTGACTGCATCGAAGATACTGAGCAAAGTACCTTCAAATTTCGTGCCTGCAAAGCTTTACCAAGAAATGTATGGCAAAATACCTTTATACTCTTACCTCTGAGTATGGAGATCTCCTGCCGATGGTAGAAACAAGAAAGGAGATAAATTGGCTAGTAGATCCAATTTGTATATAATTGTGGGGTATCCAACGAAATCCATTGGATACTTGTTCCACGACAATGAGAAACAATCGTTTCTCCTAGATACCCGTTCCTCTGTTGATGAAGTTCTTGTCAAAGGAAATGGAAACGTCATGGAACTTGATGAAGTCCAAGATTTGGACTCGTCCCCACAAACAGTGGGAGTTAATCCAGAAACTACTGAACCCTCAAGTACACCAATGCTTCGTAGATCTGATCAAGTTCATAAAGAGCTTGAAAGATATGGTTTCACCATATACGAAGAAGCTACATTTGGATGTAGACGCACTTGCATGACTGGAATTCTTGCAAACCGAAATGGATCCCATCCATTCCAATAAGGTATAACCTTGATTGATCCACCCGAGGGATTTATCCCTATAAGTTGGCTATAAATTGTAAGTGGATCTTCAAACTTGGAATAAATGGAGAGGTGTTGCCTCTAAGAATCGACTAGTGGTAAAAGGGCTATTCACAATGTTCTGGAACAGACTTTGATGAAACCTTTTCTCCATTAGCAATTTCTGAATCCATTTAGATTCACATTTGTTCTGATGAGATAGTCAAGACATTTGACTTCATCAAAACGAGTATGAACCATGAGTATACAAAAGGATTAGTGGGAGCACGATGAAGCACATATTTTATATGTCGATAATGTTCTGGTTATCTGGGATGATATCGGAATGTTAGCACAGACGAAAGCATGGTTGTCCATGCAATTCTCCATGAAAGATTAAGGAGAAGCAGCTTGCGTATTGGGATACGTATCTATAGAAGTAGATCAGAAAAGATGCTGACACTCTCTAAATCTAAGTACATAGAATCAATACTGAAAATATTCAGTATGAAGAATCCAAGAAAGGATTGGTTCCAGTGAGACACTGTATCCCTTGTTCCAAAATCGATGTGCCCTACATCAAATGAGAATAAAGGAGAATGTCTCAAATACATTATAACAAAAGGTTGCATGTGGCATGCTTTACTATGTACTAGACCAGACGTAGAACATGCTCAAGTGTCGCGAGTAGTTGCTAGTCAAACTCTAGTGAAGATGTAATGGACCACCGTAAAAGATATCCTTAAGCTCTTGACAAAGACTAAAGGATTTGTTCTTGGTCTACGGTGGTAGTGGAGAATTAAAATTCGAAGAATTCACTGATTCGAATTTTCATCTGATGTGGACAAATTAAATATATCCATTTTTGGATACATATCCTGCATCAATGGGGTAACGGTAAATTTGAAAGGGTTCCAAGCAAATCACCGTAACCATCTAAACCACTGAAGCAAGATAAATTGCAGCATTAAATGTAGCATTAAATGTGGCTTAAGAAAGTGTTTAGATATAAAACTTCATCCTATGGTTGGATGTAATGCCTAGCATTGCGAAGCTCATGGTTATCTTCTATGATAACATTGGAGCTATTGCTAAAGCAAAGCATTCGAGATCTCACGAGAAATCTAAACACAATTGAAAGAAAAGCACCATTTGATTAGAGAAATCATTGGTAGAGTCAACGCACATTAGGGATCGCGTCGACTCAGAAGACAACATAGCAGATCCACTAAAAGAGGCTATATCATGAAATGAGTTCGAAGAGCATATTTAAAAAAATGGGTTCTAGAAAAGTTTGTGATTGGCTTTAGGGCAAGTGGGAGATTGATGGGATAGTGCCTTGCAAGCCAAGATATTTAGCTTGTAGTGAAACTATCATTATCTTTCTTTAGTATAAATGACTCAATACGCACGTTTATTTATATGTGTATAAGGATAAACAATGGCCAACTTCATCTCTCGCGAATACATTTAAGCGATTGGATGAAATCCTTAGATTACATTTGACTATGGGACGATTCACTTCAATACTGAGTGCAATCATGAAACAGTCTCTAAGGTCGTAATCTTAAAACACGTTCCAAGTCATAGATTCTGAAACGAGATGGGGTATCGTAGGAATCGCCAAGACTTGTACAAGTATGCATGATTCACATGGAGTGAATTTGTAACGTTTCATGAGCAAGGCATTTGAGGCCAGTGCATATGAGTAGGTGGTTAGATAGAGGATCGAACGCATCGAACGACCCGAACAGAGAAACCCATTGTGGAAGCGCATGTCGCATATCGGTGATGGGATGTTTCTCAAGGATTATAATAGTGTACGATTTAGTCCTTTGACTTGAGGTGCTAGGGCGAATTCGGTGCATGAAAGTGCGTACTTAGATCTAGGTATAGGTCACTTAGCTTGATCATAACATGCCTAGGTTGGGTGCGTATGGACATGTACGCGAGTGGTTAGTACCAATATGGAATCTATTGACTCATCGTAATGGATGAGAGAATTTCCTATACGATTCTTAGATAATATATCCGAGGAATCCACGGCCATGGTCGGTGACGGATTTGGGAAAGGGTTTCCAAATTTAGCAGTCACACTGGAATATTATCCTGAATTAGAAAGTATAGTTATTGAGACAAATTTAGAGGTGCCGATCAATTCACACACCCTAAGTCTTGATCGGAAATATTAGTCGATAGAAGGACTGTATGTACATGGTAATTATATGAGACGAGGTTCACAAGTATCAATTCACCTGAAGTTGGGCTTCATGGGCTTGTGGCTAGACATCGACCATGAAGTGTGGGTACTCCTGAGTTAATAGAGGATTTGATTCTAGGAATGGTCAATTAAAGGTTGTTTAATTGACGGAACAATTAATTGTTCATAAATTAAATCACGAGGAATTCGTTGGCCTGCTGCCAATTGATGGTGAACCCAGAGGGTCACACACAATACAATTGGACGGTGACTGTTATGGAAGGACATAAAAGGAATTAATTGATTTAAATGTAATTAAATCAATTAAATGAATTAAAGTATTAATTCAAGTGGGAGATTAATTAATTAGTTGATTTAATTAAATTGCTACTTAATTATCTAAAGAAATATTAATTTATTAATTAATATGGAGTGACATTTAATTAAAGTAGTTAATTAAAAGAAGGCTTGCAAGACATGGGCCTTTAATTAAAAGCCCATAAGAAGACTTGCAAACCTAGGTCAAGTAAGAGGCTTATAAATAGAGTTCTTCCAGAGCTCAGAAAGCAACCACCCTAGCAAAACCCTAGCCTCTCTCTTGCTCTTAGCGCCGGCGCCCCAACCCTGCGCCGCCACAAATAGCCGCCGCCCCTTGCTGGCCGTGAGCTGCTATAGTGCCGCCGCACATCCTCCCTTGTTCCTTCGTGCTTGATCTTGCTCTGCCAAGTAGATCTGCACAGTCCTCCATTGACAAATCTCTTAGATCCAGTTCTGAGCCTAAGACTAAGAGGTGTTGCCAGAATCCAATTGGTGTTGACTATCTTTGGAGGTGGGACATTTGGATCACTCCCGTGAACCAGATCCAGATTGAGAATCAGAGTTGAAGGTTGCCACCATCTTGCATGTGGTGAGGTAAAAATCGAAACCCCCTTGTTTTAATACATTGTGTGTTTTGTTTCATGCTTTCGTATACATAATATGGAGATCCAATATATGGGACCTTCGGTGCTTCGAAAAATTTTATAATTCCGCACTGTAAGTTGTTCTGACAATCGAGGCAACCCTAAACATACCCAACATTATTTACGAAGTTCATTTATGGACAGTTTGCAATACTTATGCGTGTCAGATGAGTATACTTGATGTCCTTAATTAATTTTAATAATTAAAGAAGACAGAATACCTAGGATTTGTTTTTTACTATTTAACCGAGCCTTTCCACTCTTTTTAAGTACTGCGTTTCACTATATTTCGATCTTACGCAACTTAAGATGGATCCTAAGAAAGTAGTCTCCGAACAAGAAAAGGACGATGCTTAATGGTAAATATATAAAATATATAAATATTTCCTTTCTTTTAAATAATTAAACATTTTTTTTTTTTTGTATTCAGGGAAGCTCTTGCCAAAGATATGGAAACTTGGGTTAGGAAAATTATCGAAGAAGAACGGAAAGTAGCTGAACGACAACAAAGTGACCAACATCTATCAGACGACGATCAGAAAAACTATGAAGTCAAAACAGGAAAACAAGAGAAACAAATAGAAGAGCGGAGTGTTCGAGAAGTGGATGAGGAAGACAATAGTGATGAGGATGAGGAAGAACATATTTTTTTTAAGATGGAGGAAGATTCCGATGTATTTAATATATAAGTTATTTTATGTTTTAAATTAATATATAATTAAATATTTATTAAATTAAGCACTTTTTTTTTTTTGCATTGATTAGTTTAATACTCCTATTTATATAACAATAGATTACTAAAATAAGAAAAAACATAAATAAAATTCATTAACAAAAGCAATGGTGGAAAATTTAATTTTATTTAGAATATTCAACATATTGTTAAAAAAGAAAAAAATATATGGGATTTAGAATAACACAATATCGACTATATTTTCTTAAAAATTTATAAATTCTTTATACTATTTGTTTATTCGGGAAAAACGTATTATAACAAATTAGTTTGTTAAATTTATGTTATGTATATGTTATACAACAAAATTATAACTACCTATATTAATAACAACAGATTAATAAAATAACAAAAAAAAAAATCAAGGCTGCAAGAAATAATTCTGATGGAGATGGTAATAAAAAAATATTATTTGTACAAACATCTTAGACACATATTATAAAACAAAATCTAAGATTCGTATATTAATGATTATGAAATTTCAGCTTAATGTTTTATCCATTTCGTATTATTACATTTTTCAGCTCGATATCAAGTGCGTTCCGTTTTAACCGACCTACAATACTTTACTAATACCTAGTTTTATTTCATGTAAATTAATATTAGCCTATGATAAACAAAATAGTAAATAAATTAAAATAACAAAATAAAAAAAAATTCAGCAGCCGATATTAAATGCTCACACCCTTTCTCTTTTTAAAAATATTGAAAGTGTCCATTTAATTTAAAAGAATGCGACTTTTCATATACTATGAAAAGAAAATATTTAATAGTTATAGATTAATTATCTCAGAGTCAAATTACATATTCCGTCCGGATCCAGATTTTATGAATTCAACGGGCCTTGATCGGATTTAGCCAGATATCGAATTTTTTTCAGATCCAACAAACTTTCATTTAAAAAGTTAAATTAATATAATAAAACGTATATACAACGTACCAATTGAAAACACAAATAATGAATAACATATTTAGCATAATTTAAATAGTAATTCAACATGAAAAAAAAGTTCGCGAGAGCAATAAAACAATAGCACTCAAATAATATTATTAAACCTTTGTAGATAAGAACAGCAGACTAACAATTATTTATCGTCCGACTCAGTATTATTTAAAGTAATAAAAAATAAAAATAAAAAAATAATAAAAGGAGAAACAAATCAAAGCAGTACCAAATGATTCCGATGAAGATATTAATAAAAAAATATTATTTATACAAACATGTTAGGCACATATTATAAAACAAAATGTAAACTTCATATATTCTTAATTATAATATTTCGGTTTAATGTTTTATTCATTTCATATTGTTGCATTTTTCATGTCGACAACAAGTACGTAAATTAATATTAGTCTTTGATGAAGAAAATAGTAGATGAATTAAGATATTAATTTTTTTTAATCTATTACAATTAATCATGGCTTTTTATATTAAGCATAAAAATAAATTAATTATAAGCTTTATGAATATCTGAACTTGCTTGTCTGTAAAACGTACTGTAAACAAATAACCAAAATGTCTTTTGTTTCGAGGAAATGAGGAAAAGAGGAAAAGTAAGATAGAATAACGAAAAGATCGGAAGTTGGGGATTAATAAGTAAGAGAGAAATATAAGACCGCGGAAAAAAAAAATGAAGGGAGCACAAGATACATCATTAAACAGCCTAGATTTTCGAAATTTTCACACTGCAGTAAATACAAGTTATACTGCGATGCATTGCTTGTTACAATGCGGTAAATATGACTCACATCGCGTGTAAGTTTTGATTATGATTAAAATTGATTTAAGTCATATAATTCTTAGTGCGTCTGCAAAACATAAATTGCTTCCATAATTTTTTCTTACATGTTCACATATTAACCACGAATGTAACTTATCCTACACAACAACATATAATATATTTCCAATATAAATTGACACACGTGATATTGACATAGAACAATCAAACCAGCTACTATGAATATGATAAATAACCAATACGTAAATTTATAGTCACTATTCAATAGTCCATTTAACTTTGTTAATTAAAAGTAATGTAGCTGGTCGATAATTATAATAAAAAGTCTTGTCGAAAATTACTTACTAAACATTGCAGTAGTTGGTCGAAGGGAAAAAATATAGTTCTAGTACGGAAATAAATATATCATATTAGTGAAGAAACATGAGTAATAAATAAATACTAAATAAAACACATGATAAAAGAAAAAATTTAAACGACAATAATAAACTGCATATTTAACCATATTAAAAAAAATTAGAAAGAGTAATAAATACATATACTTAATCATTGTAAATCTTAATAGAAAACATTATGCAAAAGCTTTTATTAATATAATCCATTAATATTAATTCATGCTTAATCTAAGTATTGCTAACATGTGATGTTTGTTTACATCCTAATATATTTTATTATAAATTATTAATTTAATTACGCGTTTTATTTATTTAAAATTAGTTTAGCAAGTAATTTATTTTATTACAATACGTAAATTAATAATTTTATCACTCATCGATTTAGCTGTATATTCATGTATCATTCATATTATGTATTTTTTTTATATTTTATTGCTAATTATTTAAGTAAATTGTTATTTTATAGTTGCTTGCTCTATAATTTAGTCGTAATGTTTTATTTATTTTTTATGAGTACGGTAATAAATAAAAATTTATTTTCATTTATTATTTCTTAGTTATTCTATATTTAAAATTTGTTATATTTAATTATGCGTTTTTTGTATTATTTATGTTTCCATTGCCCATTCCATAAATATTTGTTTTCTTTGCATGGGTAAAACGTAGTAACAAGTTAAATAAGAGATAGATTAAATTTGTTGGATAAGGATGAAGATGAAGAAGCACTGAAGACAATAAGTAAATGGAGGTTTTGATGAATTCCAAAACTTCAAATCTGCTAAAAATAAATTAACTTGGCTGATGTCCCTTTGAAGAATTTTTGACTAAGTAAAGAAGATATCAGAAGAGTCAAAATTCAAGGTCCAAGACTATTGATCTGCTGAAGGAAAGATATCAGACTGGTGAAGATCAGCCGACTCAAAACAGGTTTGTTCAAGTTTGAGATCAGCTTAGTTCGCCGTCAGACTTGTACTTTCGTCAGCCAAGTGGACAAGATCAAGAAGTCATCCCAACGGTAATAAATGCCCCTGGAATTAATAAATGTTGAAGTACAAGGTTATTAAAGACAAATGATTGAATTAAGACTTCGTATCAGCTTGGTGCATTTAATGCTGCCTGCAGGAAATTACTGTTGACAGTACGGACAGACTGCAAAGAGCCGTTCGCGGAAATTAAGGACCAGTACCCGAGGATTTTGAAACTTGTCTCACTTCAACGGACATTTTTTAAACCTACGAGTATAAATGCATGTAGAGATAAAGAGAAGAACATACAACACAATCTCAGAGAAGAATTTCACAGCAAAATCTCTTAAGTCTCAAGAACAGCTCACTCATCAGCTCTGTCATTTGTTGACTGAAGCCGACGTTGAAGATCAAAGATAAACACATTTTCTGAGTGAAAAACTGTTTGAGTGTTGTGAGAAGTGTAGATCCATCTTTGTAAGTGATCTAGCTCAGAAGATAGGTTTTCTTAGTGATTTCCTATTGTGAGCTTACGGCCAGATTCATTTTTTGTTTGGGCGTAAGTGGAGTGTACTAATTACTTTGTGTTTTTAGTATAACCCAAGATCTTTGTGACTTGGAAGAGTGGACTAAATGATATTCAAATCCATATAACCACTATATTTTGAGTGTTGTGAGAAGTGTAGATCCATATTTTTGAGTGATCAACTTGCATATTTTCAGATTGCACAAAACACATTCTAAAACTGTTTGAAAAGTGTTTAAAGGAGTTTACAAAACTGGGGATAAAATTTTCAAACTACTAAGTTTACTTGTGAAAAACACTTTGAAAATCCCCTGCAAGTACTCTAGTATTAAAACTGATTTTATCAAAAATCAGCTAAGTGATTATCAGATTAGTGGTCAACAATGCTGTTCAAAGATTTGTTCGCGATCAGCCTTGTAAATTACTGTTCGATAACAGCTTATTCTGTTTAAGTTAGAACAAAAGTTTTAAAGTTAAAAATTGTCAAAAAGTTTAGAGGTCTATTCACCTCCCCCTCCCCCCTCTAGACCTCATCTGACCACTTGGGACCAACAAGTGGTATCAGAGCAGGTGGTTCATTAGAATCAGCTGTCTGATCAACGAGCTTGATCCGAGTGTTTTTCAAAGGTTTTCAAACTTTTCAAAAGAGCATATTTTGAAAAATTAAAATTTTTGAAAAATGGATTGTATAAGCCATGTTCTCCACATAGCTGGTATGAGTTTTGAAGACTGGAAAATCAGAATGGAGATTTTCCTGGCTGCTTACAATGATAACATGTACACATGTATCATCGAAGGACCATTCGAATTCCCCAAGACTATCACGGTTGATGAAGTTGAAATAGTGGTGGAAAAAGACTTAACAAAAATGACAGCCGAAGAAATAAAGCTGTTCAATCTGGATAAAGTTGGTCGTTTCATCATGACCAAGGCCCTTGACAATGATCGATTTGACAAAGTCAAGCACTGCAAGACTGCCAAAGAGATGTGGGATAAGGTTCCTGATATGAGCGAAGGAAATGACGCCATCAAAGAGCATCAGCTGAGTGTTGCTCTGGAAAAGCTGGACAACTTCAAGATGAAGTCTGCGGAAACCATTGATCAGATGGATACAAGGTTTACAAGGACGCTGAATGAAGTTTTGAAGCTTGGAAAAACCTTCACTGATAAGGAGATAACCGTCAGAGTGCTGAAGGCTCTAACTCCAAAGTTCAACATGAAGGTAACAGCCATGGAAGAGTCAAGAGATCTGGGAAAGATTTCACTCACCGAGCTGTTCTCAGTACTCAAGGCGTACGAGTATAAACTGCCAAGAATGGGTGTTGAAGAAACCTCTACTTCAAGTCCCACAGCTGCACTTGTTGCTGCTGAAAATCCTAGAAGGCCAACCTACAAAAGCAAAGACGTGGACTCATCTGATGAAGCCACACTACTCAACAAAAAGGAGTACACTGCTGGAGACGTTGCATTGCTGATGAACAACTTCAAAAAGTTCTACAAACAAAAAATGAAGAACAAATATAACAATGCTTCTACTTCTAATCCTACTTCTTCTTCTCAAGATAAGGATTCCTATAAATCCAAAATGATGTGCTATAATTGCAGGAAACTGGGTCATTTCATCAGAGACTGCCCATATCCTAAAGCTGAGAATTATACAGAAGAAGAAAAGAGAATCATAAAGGAAAGAAAGCATCAGAAAGGCAAGGTGCTGGAAGCAGAAGCAAAAAAGCTAGCTGAATGTGTACTCATCAGATTCAGATTCAGACACTTCTGATGAAGAGAGTCCTGCTCTTCTCTGCCTGATGGCTAAGGAATCTGATGTCTCCGAGGATGATGAGGTAACTCCTCTTGATAATGAATTATTTAATTCATTTGAACAAATGATGCTCAACAATACAAGTACTGCTGATGCATTTAAAAAGCTTAAGGAAGAGATGATATTGCTGAAAGAGCAAAACAGTTCACTGAAACTTAAAGCTAAAAAGCCAAGAGAATCCGCTGAATACAAACTGCTTGAGCAAGAGAATGAATCTCTGAAAGATGAATGTGAAGTTTATAAGGGTAAAATCATGGAGCTTGAGAAAGTCATTGAGTCTCATGATAAGTCATCTGCTGCATCCACTCACATGTCTAGTAAACAGAAGACACCTTTAGATCAGGATAAGTTAGAACTGAACTATACTGAAAAATTTATATCAGCTGACAATAGTAAGGTCATCTTGTATGTTCAAACTACTAAATCTGCTTCACCTGAGAAAGTATTAAAGGAGACGAAAACTCCTAAAGCTAAAAAGAGCAAAGAGCCTAGTATAGGAAAACAGACTGGTCAGTCCAAACAGAAGAGTCCTAGGAAGTCTTCTGATAAGGTCAAAACCAATCAGACTAGTGATAAGACTAAGTCGTTTGTTAATGAGCAAGCATCTAGTAAACCAAAGAACCATAAAAACATGAAAAATAAAAAATGCTTGGTATGGAAATGGGTCTTATTATGTGCAACCTGCTGCATATCCTCCTATTTATCATGCACCTCAATTTCCAACTTACTATGCACCATATCCTGCTCATCCAATGCATGCATACCCTCCTTATCATGCATCTTATTCTACTTATGAGCATTATCCTTATCATGCTGATTATCATCAACATAGCAAATTTGATAAACATGATGAAGATGAAAATGTTCATGCTCCTGTCAAACAACAGAAGCCTAAGAAGCCTAAGACTTCATCTTGGGTTGTCGAAGGTGGAACTAATCCTTCAGGACCCTCACAATAAGGGTACCTAAAATAATTTTATTTTATTTTGTAGGTTAGGATTAGGAGTAGGAGTAAAGTAGAGAAAATCTGGTACTTGGACAGTGGATGTTCAAGACACATGTGTGGAAGCATAAATGAGCTGACTGATGTTGTTGATGTGGATGGTCCGAATGTAACGTTTGGAGACAGCAAGGAAGGCAAAATTGTAGCAAATGGAAAGCTGATCAAAGGCAACATTGAGATATCTGACGTCTTTTATGTTAAAGGCCTCAAATACAATCTGCTGAGCATAAGTCAATTTTGTGACAAAGGATATTTAGTCTTCTTCTCAACAGATAAGTGCTACGTTGAACAGATAGGTACAAAGAAGGTTATTTTATCTGGAAGACGAAAAGGAAATGTCTATACAGTGGACTGGAATTCTATAGACAAGAATTCAAATGTTTGTTTCGTGGCATCGACACCAAGTGAAATCAGTTGGCTGTGGCACAAAAGAATGAATCATGTGATTTTCAAGACCATCAACAGATTTATAAAGAATGATCTGGTAGAAGGAATTCCAAAGACAGTCATGAGCAAAGATAAGTGACGCCTGTCAGAAGGGAAAACAAATCAAGTCATCATTTAAAAGCAAGAAGCATCAATCTTCTGGAAGAATATTGGAGCCGCTACATATGGACTTATTTGGACCCATTGATCCTGTCAGTAATGGTGGAAATAAATACTGCTGATAGGATAGTGCCCAGCAAGCCAACAAATATAAGCTTGTTAAGGAACTTCCTTTAGAAGCAATCTTATGATTCATAAGATAATACGCCCGTTTATTCATAGTACGTGAATTAAACAATGGCCAACTTCATCTCTCGCGAACGTATCTAAGCGATTGGATGAAACCCTGAGATCACTCATGACTACGGGATTATTCACTTCAGTATTGGGTGCGATTAATCATGAAACAGTCTCAAAGGTCGTGATCTCAAAAATGTTCCAAGTCATAGATTCATATCGAGACGGGGTATCGAATGAATCGTCAAGACTTGTAGGATTATGCATGATTCACATGAAGTGAATTTGTTGTCGTTTCATGAACAAGGCATTGAATGCTAGTGCATATGACTAGGTGGTTCGATAGGGAATCGAACGCATCGAACGACCCGAACAGAGAGACCCATCGTGGAAGTGCGTTAAGCATATCGGTAATGGGATGTCTCTCAAGACTTATAATAGTGTACGATTTAGTCCTTTGACTTGAGGTACTAGGGCGGATTCGGTACACGGGAATACGTACTTTGATTTAGGAGCCGATCACATAGCTTGGTCATTGTGCGACAACTTTGGGTACGTATGAACGTGTGCGCGGATAGTTAGTACTAATAAAATGATCTATCGACTTATCTTGATAAGATGAGAGAATTTTCTGTACGTTCTTAGATAATAAATCCGAGGAATCTACGGCCGTAGTCGGTGACGGATTTGGAAAAGGGTTTCCAAATTTAGCAGTCACACTGGAATTATTATCCTGAATTAGAAAGTACAGAATTGAGATAATTAGAGGTGCCGACCAATTCACACACCCTAGGTCTCAATCGGGAAATTAGTTGATAGAAGGACCGTATGTACATGGCATTTATAAGAGTTGGAGGTTCACGAAATCAATTCACCTAAAGTTGGGCCTCATGGGCTTGTGGCTAGACATCGACCATGAGGTGTGGGTACTCCTGAATTAATAAGGAAATTAATTCTGGAGTGGTCAATTAAAGTGGTTAATTGATCGGAGCATTTAATTGCTCACTAATTAAATCACGAAAGTCGTGGGCCTGCTGCCAATTGATGGTGAACCTAGAGGGTCACACACAATACAGTTGGACAGTGACAGTCTGTAAGGAATCAATTGATTTAAGGAATTAAATCAATATATGAATTAAAGCATTAATTCATGAAGAAGAATAATTAATTAGAAGTAACTAATTAATTAATCGAGAATTAAAGTGTTAATTCAAAATGGAGAATCATTAATTAGGAGTAACTAATTAATTGGAATTTCTGATTGATTAAATCCTCAATTAAAGTATTAATTGGAAAGGATTAATTAATTAATAGTGGATTAATTAATTAAAACACATGGGCCGATCCATATGTAAGTTAATTGAGCTTTGATTAATTAATTTAAGCATATGGGCCAATTATTGTAAAGATAAATTAATCTGGGATTAATTAATCTTGCATGGGCCAATTTTGGGAACAATGATCAAATTAAGTTTAGGATTAATTAAAAAAGCATATGGGCCGATTTTAATTAATTAAAGTGGCCGATTTTTGCTTAGATTAATTAGTCTTGAATTAATGTTGATTGTGTTTGGTTATGATAGGGATGAAAGAGTTTGTGTTATCTTGTGTAACTAGGAAAGAGATTGAAAGAGATCTTGTTTCCTAAAGTGATAAGATTGTGCATATCTTGTTTCTTGATAAGAAGATATTCTTTCAAGATTTAGATATCTATTAGGAGAAGGAGTCTTCTAATAGAGATGTCTATAAATACTAGATATACATAATCTAAGAAAAAGGTTGGAAAATCTAAAAGAGTTGAAAAACAAAAGAAAGAAAAATCACAACACAAGAAAACACATAGAGGCCGAAAATTTCAGCCCCCTCTCGCCCCTAATTGCATAATCGAACCCTGTAAAATCGCCCTCCCTGTGTAGGATTTTTCTCCAAGTCTTCTTCCCGGATTTGCATCCAATTCCTGACGAGACGATTCCTTAATCCTAGTTCTGAGCCTGGGGATTTCGCGAAGTCACTCAAATCCAACTGGTGTGGACTTTCTCTAGAGGCACAACACTTGGGGTGCTCTAGTGAACAATCGAAGACCGGAGGAAACCACCACCTTGCCTGTGGTGAGGTAAAATGGCTTTTACCATCTATTTAATTTTAGTATATGCATGCTTTAATTAAATTCAACCTTTATTCATATGTGCTAATAAGAAACCCTGGGATTTGGTGTATAAATAAAATTTTTTAAATTCCGCACTGTTGTAGTTGACAATTATACCCATAAAATCCCAACAGTGGTATCAGAGCCAGGTTATTATGCACATATGAAAAAGGCCTGAACACTTCAAATTTTCGTGAATATGTTTATTTGTCGTGTTCTATGCATGGATCTTGCTGATTATGATTAATTATGTGTTCGGGTAATTAACATAATTCTTATTTGGGCCAGATCTGCAATTTGCGATTATTACAGGACTAAAACTGCAATTTACGATTTTTATAAAATCTGGACAGAATCTGAAATTTTACTTTTCTGGAAATTTTGGGCTGAAATTGAAAATCTGTTTTTCAAACGATAGGGGTCTGTTTTGCAATTTCCGTAAGTTGTGGGGCTGTTTTGCAATTTACGAAAACTTCAAGGGCTGTTTTGCGATTAATAAAAGTTTCTGGAAACAAAATAATAATTTCTGTTTTCTGGGCCAATTTACAAGTTTTGGAATTTTTGGGCTGATTTATCATTTCCGAAAGTTTTGGGGTCAAAACGTAATTTTCGAAAATTGAGGGACCAAACTGTAATTTTCAAAAATTTGAAATTTCCAGAACCTGAATTATGTTTAAAAGGTGTTTTATTATCCGAAGGATTAATTTTTCATAATTAGTAGTGGACTAAAGTAAGAACCATGAGATATTTTAAAAGGGGTTTTAAAATAGAAATTGTGATTTAATTTTAAAAGGGGTTTTAAGATAAAATCAAAGGGTCATTTTAAAAGGGGTTTTAAAATGATAGTTAAGAGATTGTTTTAGAAAGGGGTTTTTAAAACTAGAATCTAAAGTTATTTTAAAAGGTAATTTTAAAATAATATAAGAAATAGGAAAATTATAATTTTGCTTGTTTCTTGCTCAACGTGAAATTGTTTACGTGGTTTTCGATCGCGCCGAGCCTTGACCCTTAGGTTAGATGTGATTGGTTAATTTTAATCTTACTGGTTTTATTGGGCCTGCGAGCCTTAAGTTTTGGGCCACTTTGAGCCATTGTAATAGATAGGGCTTTACTCTTTTATTAGTTTAGGATGGAGGCCCGTTACAAGCAAGGTGGGAGCCCAAGAAGACTAAAGGCCATGTATGCATGGTAAAATGTGTAATAGAGTAGGTCTATATGAAACCCAATAGATTGACCAATAGGACCATCGTCTTTGGCTCGATGGTGGTCCGCATAGGAGGCTCCCGATCGAAAACATACTGTGGTAGCATGCATGCTAGGTGTGAATGTTTTATTTTATTTGTTGATTTATTTTTGGCTTGCGCGCTAGAATTTAGATCACTAAATAAATTATAAAGCATAATTAATGCGGTGAGATCTCGAGGAGAGTTACCTAAAACTTCCTAAAACCGAAAATCCCCTCTCGATTTAAAATATTAAGTCATATTGGGTAAACTATAAAATGATGTTTTATAGATCCAAGCCTTCCATCAATAGGGACTAGTGTATGTTGTCTACTTATCGATAGAGGTGATCCAGAGTCTGGCACCCGAGTCGAAGAAAGGGACAATACACGAAATTCCTTGATTCTTGTTTTTAACTAAACTCGACAAGGATGGGGACTGGTCGGGATGTGAAAATCGACCGATAACCAGTTACGGGGATTTCATGACCGGGCCAGTTTCTCATCAAGATTGACTGGGTTAGACTTAAACGAGTAGTAACATTTATGATGTAGCAGTGCTAGATAAATGCAAAAATCGAGGCAAAATAGCTTGAAGGTTGTGGAGTAACACAATTGGTAAAAGTATACCTACCTAGGGAGTTAATTGTATGGCCGCGAGTCGTGGGTGCAATTAATGTCTGCTGGGACGTCAAGACCTACTAGGAAATAGAATTTCCCGAACAATGCAAGGGGTTATTGTTTCGATAAAATAGTGGGAGAACTTTTTCGATAGAAAGACCAATCTTCGTTAATTATAAGTATTATCTTAAATCTGTCTGCTTATTGTTGTCTATTATTTATATTTAGCCATGCCAATATTCACTGTCAATTGCGAACAAACAATATTGCAAATCTGGATATCATCACTCCACGATGAAGGCATGACTGGGTTCAAAAATATTAGTGAATATTGCACTTACCTGATCAAGAGGCTGAATCGAATCAATGAGCTTGGAGCTAAATTGACTCTAGATGATAAAATGGTAATCATCACAAATGGCCTGCCTGAATCATTCTCTCATTTTATCGATCATTGTGAAGTTCCAAGTAAAGGAATTGAGACCAATGATTTGCATAAGTTGTTAGACAAATATGATAAAGCCCTCGAAAGAGGACAAGGATTGATCGAAGGAAAGAATTGTCCCTTATGTAAGAAAGATAAGGAACTGAGGAACATGACTGATGAGGAATTCCGAAACATACTTGACCAAGGTATAACCTAAGTTATTTCCTTTTGATGAAAAACATCTTAAGATTTTCTTTTGATGTAAAACATCTAACATTTCTGGTTTCTGTAAAAGTGTTTACAGAGGATGACTGGAACGTGCTGCATGTAACCAAGTTCGGGTTTCGACTGCACATGAGGGAAACATACTTCAGGGAATGGGTCAAGGAGCATCTGGATTTTTCTTATTAGCATATGTTTTTCTTTAAATTCTGGATTTAGGCATTAGTTAGAGTTTTGTCTATTTATTTCGAACTTTGTACGAGACTTCTTAGCTTTACCATTATGAATGGAGTTATTTTAATTAAAGCTTTTAATTCGTGCATAATTGCTTTACCGTTGTAAATAAAGCAAAGAAATAAGCATTGATAAAACTTAAACAATTATGCTAAATCAAGAAAAGAAAAGCAAATTAGATAATTATCCACATTCGATCATAATTCCTAAAAGAAGGAATCGATGGATTGTTTTTCATCATGGCTCTTGAAAAATAGATGATTGATGAATTCAAAACATGCGAATCCTGTCTGAAAAGGAAAAATAATCGATTAACAAGGTATTTTAAATACCTAGTGTTTAATGGATAAAACCGTTAATACACATGTGGATCACTAAAGCATTAGTGTGAGTAATTAATTGCTTCATAAAGTATCCTAACAGCATCTAGGATACAAGTACTTTGGAGGGTACAAGTTTTTGGAAACATCGAAGGGTTCAAAGTGTTTCATAAAGGCACTAAGTAAAGTGCAAGTATGTTGAAAGGATTCAAAGGATTCCAAAATAGAAGCAATTAAGGGCATCAAAGTATGATCATTCGATGTAATCAAAGTGATTAATACATAAGCCCTAAATTACTCAAATTATCTAAATCGAGAATAAAATTCTTAAATAGCGAGTTAAATCTAATAAAAGGAATCGAACTATGAAAGACTAGATTCATTCTTTAACTAGTATTGCTAAAATTCCTCAAATCAATTCTGGGGCTCAACCCCATGACTCTAGAAGGATACTTAGGCTAGTAACCTCTTTAAGTCAATTCCTACGAAAACTGTACTAAATCAAGTATAGTGTTTCATCCATGAATGATAAAATTGGATAGTGGATCCAATTGAGAAAATTTGTAGGGTATTCAACGAAATCCATTGGATACCTGTTCCATGATCCTAAAGAACTAAAGGATACCCAATTCTTAGAGGGTGGTTCCCTCGCTAAAAGAAATGGGATTTTATCATGGAACTTGATGAAGTCCTAGATTTGGACACATCCCTACAAATAGTGGGAGTATATTTTCCAACCTACTGAACTAAAATTTTGTACACCAAATTTCGAAGATTCGATCGAATTCGAAAAGAACTAGTACGTTCACGAATATGATCGATTGGGTAGTGATCCAAGAACTTTCGAAATATCTATGTATAACATAGATTCGGGCACATAGCTTAAATGCCATGTGATCTAAGTGGATTGTAAATAATCCGTTTGGAAACAACGAATCATAGAAGCTTCGTATGACTACGAAGCATATCCATTGGATTTAAATCCAAAGGTGAATCTATAATTCTAGACCAGTATCCCGAAGCTGGAACATGCAACTAGATAAGACAGTCAAGGCGGTTGACTTTATCAAAATTGCATGTAAATCTCAATGTACAAAAGAATCAGTGGGAGTTTTTGCATTATTCGTAATATAAACACTAAAGTTGACATAGATGTTGAAAGAGTGTTAAACGCAGACGAAAGCGTGTACATGCATGCAATTCTTCATTAAAAGATTTAAGGGATACATCTCACGTATAGGCAGTACGTATCTATTGTGATAGATTAGAAAGATGTTTGAAATCCCAAATCTTAGTACATGGACAAAACTGAATAAAATCAGTATGGAAAGTCATAGTGAGGACAGTTTCCATAGAAATATAAAATCTCTCTCAAAGTCAATGAGCCCTACATTTGATGAGTAAAGAGGATAATATCTCTGAACACCTTCCAAACTAGAAGGTGGCATAGTATATGCAATGTCCTGTACACGACCAGACTAAACAGAAGCCATGAATATCATAAAGTTACTGTTTGTCGAACACCAGTAAGAAGTACTGGATTACCGAAAAGAGCTTTCCTTAAACAACTCTGGGAGTTCTAAGGATATATTGCTGGTCAACGGTAATAATGAAGAATTGGAACTCGAAGGATTTAGTGATTCGAGTTTCCCGTCTGAAGTGAATTTAATATTCTGGTTTTATGGGGCAACGATGATTTGAAAGAAGTTCAAAAGACAATCGATGCCGGGATAACCACTAAAACAGAATATTTCGCAGTGTTAAATACAGCGAAGGAAAGTGTTTGGACGAAAACTTCTTCCAATGAATTGGAAGTAGTACCTAGCATTGCGAGGCCTATAGTTATCTTCAATGATAACTTAAGGCAATTGCTTTAGCAAAGGAATCGAGATCTCACCCATGATCTAAACACAAATATACCATATGATCTGGAAAATCATAGGTAGAATAAGACGTGGGGGCACGTCAAGAGACAACATAGCAGATCCACTAATTAAGTCATAATCACAAAAGGGTTCGACGGACATCTGGAGTGAGATGGGCCTTAGAAACGTATGTGGTTGGCTTTAGGGCAAGTGGGAGATTGATAGGATAGTGCCCAGCAAGCCAACAAATATAAGCTTGTTAAGGAACTTCCTTTAGAAGCAATCTTATGATTCATAAGATAATACGCCCGTTTATTCATAGTACGTGAATTAAACAATGGCCAACTTCATCTCTCGCGAACGTATCTAAGCGATTGGATGAAACCCTGAGATCACTCATGACTACGGGATTATTCACTTCAGTATTGGGTGCGATTAATCATGAAACAGTCTCAAAGGTCGTGATCTCAAAAATGTTCCAAGTCATAGATTCATATCGAGACGGGGTATCGAATGAATCGTCAAGACTTGTAGGATTATGCATGATTCACATGAAGTGAATTTGTTGTCGTTTCATGAACAAGGCATTGAATGCTAGTGCATATGACTAGGTGGTTCGATAGGGGATCGAACGCATCGAACGACCCGAACAGAGAGACCCATCGTGGAAGTGCGTTAAGCATATCGGTAATGGGATGTCTCTCAAGACTTATAATAGTGTACGATTTAGTCCTTTGACTTGAGGTACTAGGGCGGATTCGGTACACGGGAATACGTACTTTGATTTAGGAGCCGATCACATAGCTTGGTCATTGTGCGACTACTTTGGGTACGTATGAACGTGTGCGCGGATAGTTAGTACTAATAAAAGGATCTATCGACTCATCTTGATAAGATGAGAGAATTTCCTGTACGTTCTTAGATAATAAATCCGAGGAATCTACGGCCGTAGTCGGTGACGGATTTGGAAAGGGGTTTCCAAATTTAGCAGTCACACTGGAATTATTATCCTGAATTAGAAAGTACAGAATTGAGATAATTAGAGGTGCCGACCAATTCACACACCCTAGGTCTTAATCGGGAAATTAGTTGATAGAAGGACCGTATGTACATGGCATTTATAAGAGTTGGAGGTTCACGAAATCAATTCACCTGAAGTTGGGCCTCATGGGCTTGTGGCTAGACATCGACCATGAGGTGTGGGTACTCCTGAATTAATAAGGAAATTAATTCTGGAGTGGTCAATTAAAGTGGTTAATTGATCGGAGCAATTAATTGCTCACTAATTAAATCACGAAAGTCGTGGGCCTGCTGCCAATTGATGGTGAACCTAGAGGGTCACACACAATACAGTTGGACAGTGACAGTCTGTAAGGAATCAATTGATTTAAGGAATTAAATCAATATATGAATTAAAGCATTAATTCATGAAGAAGAATAATTAATTAGAAGTAACTAATTAATTAATCGAGAATTAAAGTGTTAATTCAAAATGGAGAATCATTAATTAGGAGTAACTAATTAATTGGGATTTCTGATTGATTAAATCCTCAATTAAAGTATTAATTGGAAAGGATTAATTAATTAATAGTGGATTAATTAATTAAAACACATGGGCCGATCCATATGTAAGTTAATTGATCTTTGATTAATTAATTTAAGCATATGGGCCAATTATTGTAAAGATAAATTAATCTGGGATTAATTAATCTTGCATGGGCCAATTTTGGGAACAATGATCAAATTAAGTTTAGGATTAATTAAAAAAGCATATGGGCCGATTTTAATTAATTAAAGTGGCCGATTTTTGCTTAGATTAATTGGTCTTGAATTAATGTTGATTGTGTTTGGTTATGATAGGGATGAAAGAGTTTGTGTTATCTTGTGTAACTAGGAAAGAGATTGAAAGAGATCTTGTTTCCTAAAGTGATAAGATTGTGCATATCTTGTTTCTTGATAAGAAGATATTCTTTCAAGATTTAGATATCTATTAGGAGAAGGAGTCTTCTAATAGAGATGTCTATAAATACTAGATATACATAATCTAAGAAAAAGGTTGGAAAATCTAAAAGAGTTGAAAAACAAAAGAAAGAAAAATCACAACACAAGAAAACACATAGAGGCCGAAAATTTCAGCCCCCTCTCGCCCCTAATTGCATAATCGAACCCTGTAAAATCTCCCTCCCTGTGTAGGATTTTTCTCCAAGTCTTCTTCCCGGATTTGCATCCAATTCCTGACGAGACGATTCCTTAATCCTAGTTCTGAGCCTGGGGATTTCGCGAAGTCACTCAAATCCAACTGGTGTGGACTTTCTCTAGAGGCACAACACTTGGGGTGCTCTAGTGAACAATCGAAGACCGGAGGAAACCACCACCTTGCCTGTGGTGAGGTAAAATGGCTTTTACCATCTATTTAATTTTAGTATATGCATGCTTTAATTAAATTCAACCTTTATTCATATGTGCTAATAAGAAACCCTGGGATTTGGTGTATAAATAAAATTTTTTAAATTCGGCACTTTTGTAGTTGACAATTATACCCATAAAATCCCAACAACTGCCTAGCTGTTGTGGATGATTATTCAAGATACACTTGAGTGATTTTCATGAAGAAGAAAAGTGAAACCAAGGAGCATCTTTCAAATCTGATGGAAAAGATTCAGAATGAGAAAAGTATGAAAATACTGAAGATCAAATCAGATAGAGGGACAGAATTTACAAACTCTACTGTTGAAGAGTATTGTAATGCCAGAGGAATCAGTCATGAGTACTCTGCTGCCAGAACCCCTCAATAGAACGAAGTTGCTAAAAGGAGAAACAGATCTCTAAAAGAAGCTACAAGGACAATGATAGCTGAAGCTAAGCTGCCTCAAAGATTTTGGGCAGAAGCAACAAATACAGCATGCTTTACCCAAAACAGATGCATGATCAACAAGCACCAAAACAAGACTCCATATGAAGTTATGAACAATAGGAAGCCAAACATTCATTACTTTAAAATATTTGGTTGTAAATGCTTTGTTTTAAATAATGGGAAAAATCACCTTACTGCTTTTACAGAGAAGGCTGATGAAGCAGTATTTGTAGGATACTCTACTGTTAGTAAAGCTTATAGAGTCTTTAACAAAAGAACTTTACTTATAGAGGAATCCATTCACGTAGTATTTGATGAACCAAATCAATCTTCTGAAAAGAATCAAAGTGCTAATCAAGATCTGTCTACTGATTTACAGAAATTGAATGTTGGAAAGAATGAAAAATATGTTCCCATCATACTACCTGATCTCAACCTAGCTGCTAACTCAAGTGCTGTTCAAAATCACAATGCGGATTGTCTAACAAACGAGTTGCAAACAGCTGACAGACCAGAGACTGTTCAACAGACAACAAATGTTCAACAGACTACTACTGGAACTCCAACAGTAGTGTTGCAAGATCAAAACAAAGGACAACATTATGATTTGCAACCTGATCTTAGATGGCTCAAGAATCACCCACCAGAGCTGGTGATTGGTGATCCTTTGGATAAAGTAAAGACAAGGAGAGCTGCTGCAAGTGAAGCAATGTTTGTCAGCTTCCTATCTCAAATTGAGCCCAAACAGATTGAAGAAGCTCTTAGTGATTCAAACTGGATAGAAGCTATGCAAGAAGAGCTAAATCAATTTGGAAGGAATGAAGTATGGTACTTAGTTCCTAGACCAAGTCATCAAAGAGTCATTGGCACTAAATGGATATTCAGGAATAAAATGAATGAAGATGGTGAAGTCATCAGAAACAAAGCAAGATTAGTTGCCAAAGGATATTGTCAAGAAGAAGGTATTGACTTTGATGAAACTTTTGCACCAGTAGCAAGATTAGAGGCTATCAGACTCTTTCTTGCCTATGCTGCTCATAAGAATTTCACAGTCTATCAGATGGATGTGAAATCAGCTTTTCTCAATGGAGAATTGCAAGAAGAAGTTTATGTTGAACAACCACCTGGATTTGAAGCATATCAAGAAGAAGACAAGGTGTATCGTCTGAAGAAAGCCCTCTATGGACTGAAACAGGCTCCAAGAGCATGGTATGATACCCTATCTGATTTTCTTTTAATTAATGGATTTCATAAAGGTAAGGTAGACAAGACTCTGTTCACTATTGAATGGGAAGAACATATTTTGCTTGTGCAAATTTATGTGGACGATATTATTTTTGGTTCAACAAATCAACAGATGTGTGATAAGTTCTCAAAGTTGATGCAGAACAAGTTTGAAATGAGCATGATGGGAGAACTTAATTATTTTCATGGCTTGCAAGTAAGACAGTTGCCTGATGGAATATTCATCAGCCAAGCAAAATACACAAAGGATCTGTTCAAGAAATTTGGTATGGAAAACTAGGTCTACTGCTAACATTCCAATGTCTACTAGTCTTCGTTTGGATAAAGATGAAGATGGCAAATCAGTGGACATAACCAAGTACAGAGGAACTATTGGGTCTCTGTTATACTTAACAGCTAGCAGACCTGATATTATGTACTTTGTTGGGGTTTGTGCGAGGTATCAATCAAATCCTAAAGAATCTCATATCCTAGCTGCCAAAAGGATACTCAAGTATCTTAAAGGTACTGAAGATTTGGGATGGTGGTATACTAGGGAATCTAGATTTGAACTCATTGGATATTCAGATTCTGACCTTGCTGGCTGCAAGATTGACAGAAAAAGCACAACAGGTGCCTGTCAGTTC
The DNA here is from genome assembly GCA_003313485.2 of Penstemon barbatus. NCBI lineage: Eukaryota > Viridiplantae > Streptophyta > Magnoliopsida > Lamiales > Plantaginaceae > Penstemon > Penstemon barbatus. The sequence continues at coordinate 29,911,310 of CM064877.1, read as the reverse complement.
TTAGGTAGTCGTCTGATCTCATGGATGAGTAAGAAACAGACTTCAGTATCCATATCAACTACTGAAGCTGAATACATAGCTGCTGGAGGCCTGGAGCTTGCTGTGCACAAATATTATGGTTGAAGCATCAACTAGAAGATTACAACATAAAAATCAGTGGAATATCTATCTACTGTGACAATACAAGTGCAATCAGCCTTACTCAGAATACTACAAGTCATTCAAGGACTAAGAATATTGAGATTGATGGGGGCTATTTCGCACCCTTATAATAATCGGGATGACTAGTCCATATACGCTCGGACCGAACAGGAGTCTAATTCATTAAAGAACCGCCAGGTCCGATATGCATTATCAATCCTCGAGGACCGAGGACAGTGTCCAAGTTCATTAAGGATTACTATGCCTAGTCCAATTAGGATTATGTTTCCTTGTAAAACTAGGGTTAATGTTATATAAATACCTAGTTAAACATTGTATTAGACACAAAATTGCATCCAGAGCTTACGACTACTTACTTTGTCAATCTGATTAATAGAAAAGCTTTTACTATACTATTTACATATTCATCGTCTTGATTACTGTGTTTCTTTTACATAATTGTTCTTCCTTGAGATTGATCCATCCGGAATAAAGTAACAAAGCCCTATAACATATACATAATTTGATCCCAAAAACTTACATCATTGGATTAATCCAACCCAGCGAAAAACGGTTAAATCAGTTGGCGCCCACCGAGGGGCTAGGTTAATTATTCGATCGACATATGGCTCGCCCAAGGAAGAGCGCCCGTAATGGAGCAAGGAGTAACACGACGAACACTCGTAACACATCTGAAGACCAACCGGACGATACTAACAATAACGTCCCTATAATAAATGACAATCAGGAAGAGAGTGAGCAGCTGCCGAATCAGGAGGAAACACAAGGGATAAATACCCAAAACCTACAAGGACAACAGGGGGATCACCGCCAATACGGTACCTGAAAACCATGTGGCTCCAGCAATCCCTGTTCCCTTATCAAATAATCAGGAGAAGTTGCGACAGATCGCTATGCTCGTTAAGTCACTCTGCCCAGCGGAATTCCTGGTACCCGAGCAAGTTCCTAGAAACCCTAGAGCGACCAGGGCAATTCCTATTCAAAGGACACTGAGGCAAGTCGATCAGATCTCTCAACAAGCGGACATCCCCGCAAGCGAACAACGATCGTTGCACAGTCCGCAAAAGAGTAATTCGAAACTATCCAATGAACATAACCAAAGACAAACGGGTCGGACAAGGCCGCAACCCATCCGCCCCGGATCAAAGGAACATACCATAATTCCCATCGAAGATGACATAATTGGCGCAATTCCTAATCGACCACAAACCATGCGATTCTCGGAAAGAGAAATTGAGAAAATGGTACAAGAATGTCTGGAACAACGCCTACGAACTGTTCAAAATCCATGGGCCAGAAGTACTGAGATCCAAGAGAGCCTAGCTGCATGCTCCCCCTTTTGCAAGGAAATAAAAGAAGCACTATCCTCGGGACAAGTTCCGGGACGACTTCCCAGATATGACGGAACGACCGACCCAGATGATTACATATTCAGCTTTACTAACATAATAAATCTATATGCTCACTCAGCTGAATTCATTGCAAAACTGATGGTCACCACATTCGAGGGGCTAGCTTTGGACTGGTTTGCAAAACAACCCACCAATTCCATATTCAGCTTCAGAGAATTATGCAATAAGCTAACTCAACAGTTCGCTAGCCAGAAGAGACATAAATTGCCAATGAGCTATGTAGGGACTATCCATCAACAAGACAGAGAAACACTCCATTCCTGGTTGGCAAGATTTAACTTAGAATTGCTCAAAATCGACTCTCCAAATATCGATTATATAATCTCCATTCTTTTCGATCTCACTAAAAACAGGCAATTCGGGAATGCCCTCAGTAGAAAACAACCTAGAACGTTTGCCGATATTATGACCTTGGCATCAAAATACATGACCCAAGAAGAGACGAACTCTTTTAAAGACAATAATAAATATAAAACACCCGCCTCTAGTTCCAAGCGGCCAGATCGGATTCCCGCTAAAAAATCCATGGATTACAATCGATCCATTAGGAGGGGCAATGTCTTCAAGCGATTAGAATATAATCGAAACGATCAAGAGAAACGACCTAATGTCTATCAAAGACCTAGATCGGTTGAGCCAGCAAACATGAGCTGAATCAACCAAGTAGAATACCCCAGGCTGACTGTTCCAATAGAAGAAATCTTGGTAATACTTGAGATGAACAATTGGATCCCGGCAGCAAAAAGAATCGCTCAGCCAAGGCCAGGGGCACGAAATTATGATCTATACTGTAGATATCACCGCTCACATGGGCATCGCACCGAAGATTGTTTTCACCTTAAAAAAATTTGAAAAACTGATCGAACAAGGAAAATTAGATGATTATTTAGAGCGGAATAACCGCAAAAGGGAAAAAAGTCGGAGCCCTCGGAATAATAACCGAAGAGGAAGCTCTCGAAGAAGGTCCCCTAACGATGGCCCCCCACAAGAGTTGAACGATGGTCAGGTCAATGGCACCATCCATACGATCTCAGGAGGACCAGCCGGCGAGGACAGTCGCAACGCTCGTCGCAGGACCGCCAGGTGCATAATGGGAAGCGCTTGGTACCCAAAGGAAATATGGACGCTAGAAAGCAAATCGCCTAAGCACCAGCTGATCAGTTTCAATGAGAGCGAAGTACCAAAGAACTTCGTTTGGGACACAAAAGAAGACAACCCTGATTTTCCAATGGTGGTATCGCTAGAAATTGCGAACTATGGAAGCTCGGCCAACATCATCTCTAAAGAGGTAGCTACGCCTCTAGTAGGGTTTGGAGGTTCCGAAATTGTCCCCTGTGGCACTATATCTTTAAACGTATCACTCGGAAAGAAACCACATCGTACGGTGAAGTTAATAAAATTTTTAGTAGTAGAAACTCCCTTTGCCTACAACGCGATCCTAGGGCGACCCGCCCTCAACCTATTCCGAGGGGTTGTTTCAACTTACCATTAGAAAATAAAATTTCCAACTGACACAGGAATCGGAGAAATAGTAAACGACTATTGTATGGCATGGGACTGCTACAACACCTCCTTAACCCTAGGGAACCGCTCTAGAACGTTTACCCCAGCTAAAAGAAAACTTGAAGAAGATGTTGACAGAATTGAGATTGAAATCCCCAGCATGGACCGAGTAGATAAAAAGGGAAAGGAACCGGTCGATTTGGTTTTAAAACCACCAGAACACAAAGATGTTCTATTAGTGGAAGGAGATCCAATGAGAACGACCAGAATAGGAACCGAACTCAGTAAGGAAGGGGAAGTAATGCTGGTGAATTTCCTCAGAGAAAATATAGATGTCTTCACTTGGAGTGCGGACGGCATTGAAGGGATTGATCCCAGAGTAATTAGTCACTCACTGAAAATCGACCCCATGGCAAAACCCGCTAGACAAAAGAAGAGGAATCATGGGCCGATAAAAGATAAAATAATCAAGGCAGAAGTGGAGAGGCTACTCAAGGCAAAACAAATTCGAGAAATACACTTCTCGGAATGGCTATGTAATGTCGTATTAGTAGCAAAAGGGGATAAGAAGGATAATAAGTGGAGAATGTGTAATGACTTCACCGACCTAAACAAGCTATGTCCACGCGATCCGTATCCCCTCCCGAGGATTGACTTATTGGTCGACTCAACCGCTGGCTTAGCAATTTTCAGCATGATGGACGCCTTCCAAGGTTTTTATCAAATATACATGAATGAGCGAGATCAAGAAAAAACTGCTTTCATAACCAAGCAGGGTGTTTACTGCTTCATAGTCATGTCTTTTGGCCTGAGAAACGCCGGGGCCACATACCAGAGGTTAGTAAACCTTATGTTCAAAAAATTTATTGGAGAAATAATGGAAGTCTACGTGGATGACATGCTGGTTAAAAGCATGAATGAAGCTGACCATGTGAGGCATCTCGATCGATGCTTCCGAATATTGAGAAAATACCGAATGAAGCTGAACCCTGCAAAATGCACCTTCGGAGTTAAGTCAGGAAAATTTTTGGGATATTTGGTACATCAAAGAGGAATTGAGGCCAACCTAGAAAAGATTCGAGCCATAACCGAAATGAAGCCTCCCAAAACGATCTCCCAAGTACAGAGCTTGGTAGGAAAGATCGTAGCATTAAACAGATTCATCTCCAAGTCGGCTAACAGAAGCTTACCTTTCTTTCAAACTCTACGAAAAGCAAAAAACTTTGTTTGGACCGAGGAATGCGACCAGGCCTTCGATTGGCTAAAGGAATATCTGACGACCTCCCCACTATTGGCCAAACCAACCGAGGGAGAACCATTATACATTTACATATCGATCTCCGATGTGGCCATTAGTTCGGTTCTAGTAAAAATGGAAGGCATGGAACATAAGCCTGTTTATTACTTAAGTAAGTTACTACAAGGGGCGGAGAAGAACTACATGGAAATAGAAAAATTCGCTTTGGCTTTAGTAGTGGCGGCACGCAAACTCGGACCTTACTTTCTGACCTACAATATTGTGGTGTTAACCAACCAACCATTAAGACAGGTCTTAGCGAAGTCGGAAACCTCTGGAAGATTGATCAAGTGGGCAATCGAACTCGATCAGTTCGAAATCGAATACAAACCAAGAATTGCGATTAAGGCCCAAGTCCTAGCAGATTTCCTATTAGAAACTCCGACCCGGGCAACTGAACATAACGAAGTAACCAGCCATGACAATGACATCTTGATCGTAGAAAATCAGACCTGGTTAATACACGTCGACGGTGCATCATGCCGAGAAGGAGGAGGTGCCGGGATCAACTTTACCGGACCAAATAAGGAGGATATAAACTATGCTATTACGACTTCGTAGTGACAAACAACGAAGCAGAATATGAAGCACTAATCGCATGAATTGAAATGGCGGTTAAAGCCAACATAAAGAATCTTAAAGTTTTAACCGATTTTGAGTTGATACAAAGACAGATAGAAGGTCTATACGAGGCAAAGGAATTTAACATGGTCAAATACCTCGCCAAAGTAAAGCAATTGGCTGAGAAATTCAAAAATTTTGGGATACAGAACATCCCACGATCAGAAAATAATTGGGCTGATCAACTTTCTAGATTTACAGGGTCTAACGCCGGTAAAACAGAAAGAGTAATCAATTGGTTAATTTCCAACACACTGGCAATTGACATCAACGAGACACCAGTCGCTGAGATTATGGAAATCGAAGAAGCAGAAGGAAATTGGATGACTCCAATGATAGACTATCTTCGAGAAGGAAAGTTACCGCTTGATCCAAACAAAGCTCGGAAAATAAAATATCAAGCTCCAAAATACACACTGATAGACAAAAAACTTTACCGAAGATCGGTATCAAGAATTCTTCTAAAATGTATTTTCGAATCTCAAACCAACGATGTCCTTCGAGAGGTACATGAAGGAGAAGCAGGAAATCACAGTGGAGCAAGGGCCTTAGCCTTAAAATGCCTTAGAACAGGCTATTATTGGCCTACCATCAACAAAGATGCCATGCAATATGTTCAAAAATGCCATCATTGCCAAGTTCATGCTAATATAAGTCATCAACCAGCAGAGAACATGCACTCAATACCAGTATGCTGGCCACTTGATCAATGGGGGATGGACATCGTGGGACCTTTCCCAGTAGCCAGGTCTAAGAAATCATATGTCCTAGTCGCTGTCGAGTATTTCAGTAAATGGATAGAATGCATCGCCCTTGCTCGAATAACTCAATTCCAAGTGATCAACTTCTTATGGAAATTCATAGTATGTAGATTTGGTATCCCAAGAGTCCTGATCTCTGATAACGGAACCCAATTTGCGGGAAAACAAGTAGTGGAATGGTGTACCAAACAAGGAATTCAGCAAAACTTCACTTCAGTCGGGTATCCAAGAGCAAATGGACAAACTGAAGTAGCGAACCGAGAAATAATAAAGTCTTTGGAGAAGAGATTAGGGGCAACCAAAGGAAGATGGCTGGATGAATTGCCAGGAGTACTTTGGGCTAATCGAACGACAGTCAATATTTCGACCGGGGAGACCCCATTCAGTCTAGTGTATGGCTCGGAAGCTGTGATTCCGGTTGAAACACTAATTCCAACACCAAGAATTGAAATGTATGATGATCAGGAAAATGAAAAGACAAGAGAGAATGAGGTCGATATGGCAGAAGCTTTAAGAGAAAAAGCAGTTGAACGATTGCAGGTCACTAAATCAAACATGGAGAAGGCCTACAATCAAAAGGTACGCTTACGAACCTTCAAAGAAGGGGACTTAGTGCTGAAAAAAGTAGAGGTGTCAAAACATGTAGGGAAATTACAACAGAATTTGGATGGACCATACGTTGTCATTAACGTAGGAAAGAAAAGTGCATACAAAATCGCACACTTGGATGGAACCCCCCTACCTCGAACCTGGAATGCAGTCAACCTAAGGAGATACTATAGAAAATAAATCCTAGAAATCATCCTTGTTAAGTTTCTTTAAATTTTGTTTATTTTTATTTACTTTCTCGTATTTTCCATTGTAATAAAGGCCTTGGCCTGAGATTCATTTTCAACACTTTTATCAATAATTACGAATCAAAGATTCACATGCATCAGAGCCGAAGACTTAATCAAGTTGAGTAAAATTGATTCGCTTAATAAACACTCTTCGACCGCCATAAAAAGGTTAATAAACCTAAAGTCTAAAAACGAGTTGAGTAAAATTGATTCGCTCAATAAACACTCCTCGACCGCCATAAAAAGGTTAATAAACCTAAACTCTAAAAACGAGTTGAGTAAACATAATTCGCTCAATAAACACTCCTCGACCACCATAAAAAGGTTAATAAACCTAGAGTCTAAAAACGAGTTGAGTAAAATTGATTCGCTCGATAAACACTCCTCGACTGCCATAAGAAGGTTAATAAACCTAAAGCCTAAAAACGAGTTGAGTAAAATTGATTCGCTCAATAAACACTCCACGACTGCCATAAGAAGGTTAATAAACCCAAAGTCTAAAAACGAGTTGAGTAAAATTGATTCGCTCAATAAACACTCCTCGACTGCCATAAGAAGGTTAATAAACCTAAAATCTAAAAACGAGTTGAGTAAAATTGATTCGCTCAATAAACACTCCTCCACTGACAAAAAAGGTTTTGATATAAAACATAAGTCTTAAAAAGAGTTGAGTATAAATTGATCCGCTCAATAAACGCTCCCCGATCTCATATCTAACGACCAAAAAGATCTTGGTATAAAAACCTAAGTCTTAAAAAGAGTTGAGTATAAATTGATCCGCTCAATAAACGCTCCTCGATCTCATATCTAACGATCAAAAAGATTTTGGTATAAAAACCTTAGTCTTAAAAAGAGTTGAGTATAAATTGATCCGCTCAATAAACGCTCCTCGATCTCATATCTAACATTAAAAATATTTTGGTATAAAAACCTAAGTCTTAAAAAGAGTTGAGTATAAATTGATCCGCTCAATAAACGCTTCTCGATCTCATATCTAACGATCAAAAAGATTTTGGTATAAAAACCTAAGTCTTAAAAATAGTTGAGTATAAATTGATCCGCTCAATAAACGCTCCTCGATCTCATATCTAACTGTTGGTCCCAAGTGGTCAGATGAGGTCTAGAAGGGGGGGTGAATAGACCTCTGAAAATTTTTAGACTTAAAAACTTTTCAGTCGTCTGTCAACAGACTAAGCTTATAGAAAACAGTAAGCTGACTAAGCTGATCGTGAACAAATCTTGAACAGCAGAGTGACCACTCTTCTTATAGTAACTTAGCTGATTTCAGCAAAAGTAGTTTTACAAGAGTATACTTGCAGCAGATAATTTGTAAGTGTTTTTCACAAGTAGACTAAGTCTTTTAAAGATTTTATCCCCAGTTTTAAAACTCCTTCAAAATCTTTAAACAAATATTTCAAGGTGTTAACTTATGCAACTTTAAAATATGCAAGAAAGCTTATGCAAAAATAACACAAAGAATTTTTATAGTGGTTATATGGATAAAAATCATTTAGTCCACTCTTCCAGATCACACAGATTCTGGGTTATACTATAAACACAAGGTTTACAATATTTCTCCACTTACACCAAAACAACACATGAGAAGGCTGTAAGCTCACAATAGGAAATCACTAAGAAGACATATCCTCTGAAGTTAGATCACTCACAAAGATGGATCTACACTTCGCACAACACTCAACTAACAAAAATTCACTCAGAAAATGTTTTCTTTTTTGCTTCAACTTTGTTTCTGTCAACAAATGACTCTACCAGACGAGTGAGCTGTTTTTGAGCTTCTTGAGACTTAGAGAAAATTCTGCTTCGGAAATAAAATCTTAGAAATGTTGTTGTTTTTTGCTCGTTGAAATCAACTCTATTTATACTCAGATTTGAAAATGTGACCGTTGAAGAAAATCATAAATCAAATCCATAGCCTTAGCCAAATTTTCAGAACGGCTCCCTGCTACAGTACTTTCTGCTGTACTTTCCTGTAGCTGCATTAAATGCACTCTGCTGATCCGAGAATATTCTTCAATCATTTGTCATTACTACCCTTCTCTTACAACATTTATTACACCAAGTGCATTATTACCGTTGGACTAACTTCTTGATCTCTTCTACTCTGCTGATCAAAACAACCCTGCTAATAGATACCCTGCTGATCAAACTCTGAACTAATCTGATATGAGTCAGCTGATGGTCTACCCTTCTGATTGCTGTTTCAGCATAAGATCAGTAGTCTTCTGGGCTTAGAATTTTAGACCCTTCTGATGTCTTTTTTACTTTGTCAAAATTATTCTAAGGGACCTAAGATTTCCACACTTAGCTGATTTTGACGTTTTGGAAATCATCAAAACTTTCCCTTATCTTCTTATCTTCATTGCACTTCATCTCCATCTTCATCCAACAATTTCCCCCTTTTTGATGATGACAAAACTTCAGCTAAGTACCTGTACCTAAACTAAAGTTTTGATCCTAAAAAATTTCTGAGATAGAAATAGTTTATTGGATTTAAACTTGTACTTTTATAGATTCAGAAAAGATTACAAATTACAAGTTTAGTAGATGAAATGTGCATAAAGAAAATTTACAAAGATTTCAAGCATAAGTAAATTAGACTAGTCTTCTCCTTTGTCTTCTTGCTTGTCCTCTTCATCTTCTTCAGGTTTGGAAGTTTCAGCTTCTAACTCCTTGAAGAATTTTTGCCTTAAAAGCTCCATCTTTTTATGCTTGACATCAGGATTAAGCTGTTCTTCAGCTGAGTCCTTAGCAGCAACAATTTCTTTATCAGTCTTTGCTGTTTCCTTAGGATTTCCTTCAGCTTCCTCAGCTTCCTCTTCTTCTTCTGTAATTCGCTGATCTACTGATCTGCTTATGCCTTCATTTTCTTCATCAGCATTTTCTTCTTCAGCAGATTCCTCCAGTACTTCAGTTTCTTCAAATTCAGCAGTCTTTGAGAGAGATTTGTCATCTTGTCTATCATCTTCTTGTCTATCTTCCCCTTCACCAGGTACCCTATCTTCCCCCTTTTTGTCATCATCAGCAGGGTTGATTGGATATTGTGGTAAAACTGGTGTTACTTGAAGTGTATCACAGAGAAGTCTGATGTTTTCTTCCATTGCCTTAGGTTGAGCTTGTTGTCTGAGTTGATTGGCCTCAAATGCATCCATTCTGTTAAGTACAACTTCCCCTTGGTCACCTAGCTGAATCTAAGTTGCTAGTAACAAATCAGCAGATGCCTTGAAGTCCTTCATCATATTTTCTAAGGTTTCATCCTCAGCTTGTATGGCCATTTCAACAGTCTCAGTAATTTGTCTCCAACCAGCAGCAGTGCTTTGAGTTCTTGCTCTAATCACATCCATGTCTTGTCTGATAGTCTCTACATTATGAGCAGTGTCTTCTATCAGAGAAGTAGGAATAGCAGCAACTCTTTGGGTTGGTTGACTTATAGCAGCCAGCATATTGGCAGTTAACCTCTCCTCTAATTCCTTCATTGAATTTGAAATCATCTCTTGAATTGAGTTCAACAGAGATGGTTGAATACTTTGGGAAGTAGAAGCAACCTCTGTTTAAACAGAAGGTAAGGCAAGGTTTGCTTTTTCTGTGATCTGATCTGCTGGACCAAGAGTAGTCTCTTTATCCTTGGTCTGATCATCTTGACTAAGAGTGTTTTCCTTCTCCTTAGTTTGATCAGCTGGTTCATAATTACTTTCCTTCTCCTTGGTCTGATCAGCTGGATTTGGAGTGCTTTCCTTCTCCTTAGTCTTGTCAGCTGGTGGTGTCTGGACCTTTCTAGTATTTGCAATAGTAATCATTTTACCATCATTATTTAAAATTGATCTATGAGTAATCCAGGTCATGTTATCTATTGGAATGAATGGAGAAATTGGATCCTCTGGAAGTTCCTCATAAGGCTTGATGGTAGGTCCATAGACAATTTGTTTTAGACTTGGAAGAGAGAGCAGTGAACTTGGTTCTCCCTTCATCTTCCTAGTTCTTTTGGCCCAAGTTTCCATTGTTGTGGAAACTGCCAGCTTGATTGCACGTTCCTTTAGATCTTCATCCTCAGCATACTCTTCTGGAACGGAATCATACAACGTTTTGGCCTCAGCTTTTACCAGATGACTGATCCTCAGTCTTATCTTGGCTAGAAAGAACTCTGAGTCCAATGCTTGAGTTATAGAGTTTGTTTCAAGCCACTTCATGACCCAGGCTTCTTCACTTGTAAAAGCCTTCCAGTTGGCAATCTGATTCTGACTCTTCAACAGACGATACTCTCTCCATCTGTTATATCTAACTTTTTCTTTGATAAACATCGTCTGACGAGTAATTCTGTCATTTTTAGATTACAGGCGTGCAATGAACTCATAAAAAACAGCAGGATCATCTTGCTAGTTTCAATTATGATCTTCTCTTAGGTTGCACATTAGGTGTAGGCATGACTTGTTTAGGCTTTGTTGGATCTCTTTCTTCTCCAATAACAATGCCACCAGCTTGCCTTGGGCCATGAGAGTCCTTAGCACTGGCTTCTATGGCAGCAGCCAACTCTGCAGCTTCAATGGCATCTCTTTGTTCTTGAGTCATCTTACTGGCTTCCTCTTCCAGTCTTTTGAGCTCAAGAGCCTTCTGACGATCCTCTTCAGCCTTTTCAGCAGCTTTCCTTTGTCTCTCAGCTTCATCCAACTTCTTCTTTTCAGCAACAAAGAGATAAGGGATTACAACTTTGCCAGTCCTTAATTTCTTGGCTTCAGGACTTTCCACAGTCTGTAGTGGAATGGCATCAACAGGAGCAGGATGCTGAAGGAGTTCATCTCCTTCATTTGTTGTGCCAGTCTACTGTTCTTCTCTAACATCAGCAGACAATCCACCAGATGAGTCTCCAGCAGGCTCTTCAATAATAATTGGTCTTTCTGTTGTTGTTGGTATCTCTCTTACTGTTTCAGGTGACTCTTCAGAGAATGTCACCTTCCATTTTGCTTTTGACTTGGTCATATTTCCTAAGGTTGAGGTTGAGGTTGAGGAAGTCTTTTCACAGAACTCCTTGTCCTCATTCTCTTTGTAACTTGAGGAACAACTTCATCGGATTCTGTTCTTTCAGGAGATGATCCAGTCTCCATTTCATCAAGTTCTTTAGCAAATTCACTGACTACCTTGTCAGGAACTACAATCTCAGGCTGAGCTGATCCAGCTTCAACAGTAGTACTCACTGTTTGATCAGCAGACCCACTGGTCTGACCAGCCTTTTTGCTTTTCTTGGCAGGGGCCTTAGCAGTCTTGGCAGGAGCCTTTCTTTTAGAAGTACCTCCACTTCTAACTGGCTCATACAGCTTGAATTCTTTGCTAGGATGGACAGAATTTCCATTTACCACTTGATAATTCAAGCTTAAGTACAAATGACTTAGCAGAATGCCATACTTGGTCATCTTATCACTCAGCAGTTCAAATACATGAGCAGCCCAGTTAACCTTTAAACCATAGTAAATGCAAATCATTGTGTAATACCTCCTTCTGGGTAAAACGTCCAGAGAACCTGTGCTGCAGTCCAACACCTTCGCGATTATGTCAGCAAAGCTCTGATACTCATCCTTCAGCTGAGTCTTCATCAGAGTCCCTGACATTTCTTCTCCCTCCTTGGCACAAATTAGCCAAAACTCCTCCTCTTTCTCAGATCCTAGATCTGTTACATCTCCTCCTTCATTTTTCAGCCCATAAATTTCACTTAAAACGGCAGCAGATATGCAAATCTTCTTTCCCCCAATAGTGGCAGTCATAGTTGTCTTATCACCGTTGAATTTTCTGGTTCTGTAAAAGTCAGCAACGTCGTCCAGAAATACATAATCCTCATGAGCTTCTAGAACAGGTACCAGCGATGATTCCTTGATTTTCTCCATGATTTCCCTCATCAAATCAGTGCCAGTGGAGTAGAATTTGTCATAGCTTAGAAATCTTCCTTCATCAATAGCCATTTCGTGATTAAGTGATGTAAATCTGTAAAAGATTGAGAGCTAAAGAACAGAGAGCTTAGAGAGTTAGAGAATTTGGGAATTTTGTGTGCGTAAGTCGACTGATCTGTTCAGATCAGAATTTATACGTTTCTTTTGTTTTGGTTATCGTGATTAATCTGAACCGTAAGATTTATCTGACAGTTTTTAAATTGAGCGGGTGAGAATTACGGATTTCAAGTTTATTAAATTAATGTCAGATGGGCGGGAAACTCAATCGGCATTTATCTGTTACTTATAAAAGCGTGTTTTCAAAGATGCATTTTGTGACCATGCTTATATAATGTATCAGATGAGTAGAGTTTAACTTATCTGACAGACGAGTGATCTGTTTGTTGGGATAGAGGTTGGGTTGCCTCGATTGTCAGAACAACGAAAGTGCGGAATTTAAAATTTTTCGAAGCACCCAAGGTCCCATATAAGATTCTCCATATTATTTATACGCAAGCATGAAACAAAAACACACATTGAATTAAACAAGGGGGGTTTTGCGATTTACCTCACCACAGGCAAGGTGGTGGCAACCTTCATTTCTGATTCTGAATATGGACCTGGATCTGGATCACCGAAGTGATCCAAGCGTCGCACCTCCAAAGATAGTCCACACCAACTGGATTTTGGCAACACCTCCTAGTCTTAGGCTCAGAACTGGATCTAGAAGATTTGCCGTAGCAGGACTGTGCAGATCTACTTGGCAAGGCAAGATCTAACACGGTGGAACAAGGGAGAGGCGGCGGCGGCGCTAGGGCAGCTCACGGCAGCAGGGTGGCGGCGGCACAAGCTTGGCGGCGCAGGGAGAGAGGGGGCGGCTAGGTCAGAGAAAAGGAGGCTAGGGTTTTTGCTAGGGTGTTGGCTTTTTGAGCTCTAGTAGAACCCTATTTATAGACTCCCTTTTGACCTAGGTTTGCAAGACTCCTTATGGGCTTTTAATTAAAAGCCCATGTCTTGCAAGCCTTTCATTTAATTAATTACTTTAATTTAATGCCCAATCCAATTAAATCAATATTTCTTTTATATAATTAATTAGCAACTCAATTAAGTATTTAATTAATTAAGTCAGCCAATTAATTAATCTCCCACTTGAATTAAATACTTTAATTCATTTAATTGATTTAATTACCTTTAAATCAATTAATTCCTTTAGTATCCTTTTTCAACAGTCACCGTCCAATTGTATTGTGTGTGACCCTCTGGGTTCACCATCAATTGGCAGCAGGCCCACGAATTCCTCGTGATTTAATTTATGAACAATAAATTGCTCCGGTCAATTAAACAACCTTTAATTGACCACTCCAAGAATCAAATCCTCTATTAACTCAGGAGTACCTACACTTCATGGTCGATATCTAGCCACAAGCCCATGAAGCCCAACTTCAGGTGAATTGATACTTGTGAACCTCGTCTCATATAATTACCATGTACATACGGTCCTTCTATCGACTAATATTCCCGATCAAGACTTAGGGTGTGTGAATTAATCGGCACCTCTAAATTTGTCTCGATAACTATACTTTCTAATTCAGGATAATATTTCAGTGTGACTCCTAAATTTGGAAACCCCTTTCCAAATCTGTCACCGACTGCGGCCGCAGATTCCTTGGATATATTATCTAAGAATCGTATAGGAAATTCTCTCACTCATTACAGAGAGTCAGTAGATTCCATATCGGTACTAACCACTCGCGTACATATCCATACGCACCCAACCTAGGCATGTTATGACCAAGCTAAGTGGCCTATACCTAGATCTAAGTACGCACTTTCATGCACCGAATTCGCCCTAGCACCTCAAGTCAAAGGACTAAATCGTACACTATTATAATCCCTAAGAAACATCCCATCACCGATATGCGACATGCGCTTCCACAATGGGTTTCTCTGTTCGGGTCGTTCGATGCGTTCAATCCTCAATTGAACCACCTACTCATATGCACTGGCCTCAAATGCCTTGCTCATGAAATGCTACAAATTCACTCCATGTGAATTATGCATACTTGTACAAGTCTTGGCGATTCCTACGATACCCCGTCTCGTTCGGAATCTATGACTTGGAACAGTTTTAAGATTACGACCTTTGAGATTGTTTCATGATTGCACTCAGTACTGAAGTGAATCGTCCCATAATCTAATGTAATCCAAGGGTTTCATCCAATCGCTTAAATGTATTCGCGAGAGATGAAGTTGGCCATTGTTTATCCTTATACACATATAAATAAACGTGCGTATTATTATAAAATCAAAAGATCATTTCTTACAGGCTAGACCTATTACAAGCTAATTGAACTGGCTTGCTGGGCACTATCCTATCAATCTCCCACTTGCCCTAAAGCCATTCACCTATGGTTCTAAGACCCATCATCTCAAGATGACTATCGAACGCCTTTTGCGAAAGTGGCTTAGTTAGTGGGTCAGCTACGTTGTCTTCCGATTTGACATACTCCATGTGCATGTCTCATCTACCAATGATCTCCCTGATCACATGGTATTTCCTCTGTACGTGTTTGGATTGATGGTGTGATCTTGGCTCCTTTGCTTGAGCTATCGCCCCGTTGTTGTCACAGAAGACGACTACAGGTTCAGCAATGCTCGGAACAACATCCAGTTCTTGGATGAAGTTTTTCATCCATACACTTTCTTTTGCCGAAACCGATGCTGCAATATATTCTGCTTATGTGGTTGAGTCGGCAGTGGTAGACTGTTTACAGCTTTTCCAACTGACCGCTCCTCTATTGATGTGAAATATGTATCCAAAGTTGGATTTGAAGTCATCCACGTAAGACTGGAAACTCGAATTAGTGAATCCTTCAAGTTTCAGTTCTCCACTACCACCGTAGACAAAACACATATCCTTAGTCCGTCGCAGGTACTTTAGGATTGCTTTTACGGCAGTCCAGTGCTCTTCGCCTGGATTTGACTGATAGCGGCTCGTTACACTTAGAGCGTGTGCTATGTCTGGTCGAGTACACAACATTGCATACATTATGCTCCCTATAGCAGAGGCATAAGGTATGAGAGACATTCTCGTCTTTTCTTCGTCGGTTGTAGGGCACATTGACTTAGAAAGAGAGATACCATGTCTCATTGGAAGCAATCCTCTCTTGGATTCTTCCATTTTCAATCTCTTCAAAATAGTGTTGATGTACTGAGATTGGGAGAGTCCTATCATCTTCTTCGATCTATCCCTATAGATACGTATTCCTAATACGTAAGATGCGTCTCCCATATCTTTCATGGAAAACTGCGCGGATAACCACGCTTTAGTCTGCGCTAACATCTTGATATCGTCTCCGATTAACAAAATGTCATCGACGTACAAAACAATGAATTGTATCGAGCTCCCACTATTCTTCTTGTACACACAAGATTCATATACATTTTTTATGAAGCCAAATGCTTTGACTGTCTCATCAAATCGTATGTTCCAGGTTCGGGACGCCTGTTTGAGGCCATAGATTGACCTTTGAAGTTTACACAATTTGTGCTCACTTCCTTTGGACGCAAAACCTTCAGGTTGTTGCATAAAGATCTCCTTGTCAATGTCTCCATTGAGAAAGGCGGTCTTTACGTCCATTTGCCATATTTCGTAGTCATGCCACGCGGCTATGGCAAGTAGTATTCGAATGGATTTCGACATCGCCACGGGAGAGAAGGTTTCCTCATAGTCTATTCCAGGCCTTTGAGAATACCCTTTCGCCACTAATCGAGCTTTATGATTTAATACCTCTCCATTCATTCCAAGCTTGCGCTTGAAGATCCATTTGCATCCTACAAGGATAGTTCCCTCAGGTGGATCGAACAAGGTCCAAACCTTGTTGGAATGCATGGAATCCATTTCGGATTGCATGGCTTCGAGCCACGCACCCGAGTCTATGTCTAACATCACTTCTTGACAGGTCTTTGGATCATTATCAACTTTCTCGTTTTCGTGAATGAAACCAAATCGCTCTGGTTCTTTACGAATTCGATCAGACCTTCGAGGAGTAGGTGTACTAGTAGGTTCAATAAATTCTGGTTCAGCTCCCACTGTTTTTGGGGATGGGTCCGATTCCTGGACTTCATCAAGTTCTACGATTGTCCCATTTCGGTTGGTGAGGAAATCCTCTTCCAAGAAGTGGGCATTCCTAGACACGAACGTATTACGTTCTTTAGGATCGAAGAACATGTATCCAATGGATTCCTTTGGATACCCCACAAATTTGCACAATCTAGATCTACTATCTAGCTTATCTCCCTTTTTGTTCTTTACATACGCTGGAGATCCCCATACTCGTAAATACGAATACATGGGTGCTTTACCATACCATACTTGGTGCGGTATCGTTGGCACTGACTTTGAAGGTACTATGTTTAGTATCTTCGAGGCAGTTAATAGGGCTAAGCCCCAAAACAAAAAGGAAAAGTCAGCAAAGCTCATCATGGAACGAACCATGTCTAACAAAGTTCGATTCCTCCGCTCGGACGCACCATTTAGTTGGGGCGTCCTAGGGGGAGTTCGCTGGGCGAGAATTCCATTCTCTTTTAGATAATCAAGGAATTTTTGGCTTAAGTACTCACCACCTCTATCAGAACGAAGTGCTTTAATACTATGTCCAAGTTGATTCTCAACTTCCATTCGAAACTCTTTGAATTTCTCAAAAGTTTCGGATTTGTGTTTCATAAGATACATATATCCATAACGACTAAAATCGTTGGTGAATGTTACGAAGTAAGAGAATCCTCCTCTCGCATTGACACTCAATGGTCCACAAACGTCAGTATGGATTATATCCAATGTTTGCTTGGTTCGCTCGGGATTCCCGGTGAAGGGTGATTTGGTCATCTTTCCTTTGAGACAAGACTCGCAAGTTGGGAGTTCATCTAAGTTCTTCATTTCAAGAGCCTTAGAGGAAACCAGCTTTTGAATCCTACTCTTGGAAATATGTCCAAGTCTAGCGTGCCAAAGTTGTGGAGTTTGATTATCATATTTTCTTTTTCTAGATTGAATGTGCATGACGTCGGAATTTGTAGGTTCTAGGGAATACAGACCATCTATCAAAGTACCACGAGCATACATTAAACCACCTTTAAATATGCAAAAAGCTCCATTTTCAATGGAAAAATTAAAACCATCAATATCCAACATAGGAATAGAAATCATGTTCTTAATAATGTTTGGTACGTACAGACAATCCCTTAAAACCAAAGTAAAATTTCCTAAAACCAATTCGACGTCCCCAATTGCCTCAGCGGCGATCCTAGCTCCGTTTCCAAAACGCAGGATTCTATCCCCGGGCTTCAGGTATCTTACTGCTCCCATCACCTGCAAATCATTGCAGATATGAGAACCTGTTGCGGTGTCTAACACCCACGATGCACAGTTAATAGAAATATTAACATCAACCAAGAAAATACCTTTGGCTATCAGTTTCATCTTTAGGTAGTCTGGGCAGTTCCTTTTCCAGTGCCCTGCTTTCTTGCAGTGGAAACATTCGTCTTCTGGGCTCTTGCGCTTCTTTTCAACCACCTTTGTGACTGCCTTCGAAGAAAACACCTTTAGTATCCTTTTTCAACAGTCACCGTCCAATTGTATTGTGTGTGACCCTCTGGGTTCACCATCAATTGGCAGCAGGCCCACGAATTCCTCGTGATTTAATTTATGAACAATAAATGTCTCCGGTCAATTAAACAACCTTTAATTGACCACTCCTAGAATCAAATCCTCTATTAACTCAGGAGTACCTACACTTCATGGTCGATGTCTAGCCACAAGCCCATGAAGCCCAACTTCAGGTGAATTAATACTTGTGAACCTCGTCTCATATAATTATCATGTACATACGGTCCTTCTATCGACTAATATTCCCGATCAAGACTTAGGGTGTGTGAATTGATCGGCACCTCTAAATTTGTCTCGATAACTATACTTTCTAATTCAGGATAATATTCCAGTGTGACTCCTAAATTTGGAAACCCCTTTCCAAATCCGTCACCGACTGCGGCCGCAGATTCCTTGGATATATTATCTAAGAATCGTATAGGAAATTCTCTCACTCATTACAGAGAGTCAGTAGATTCCATATCAGTACTAACCACTCGCGTACATATCCATACGCACCCAACCTAGGCATGTTATGACCAAGCTAAGTTGCCTATACCTAGATCTAAGTACGCACTTTCATGCACCGAATTCGCCCTAGCACCTCAAGTCAAAGGACTAAATCGTACACTATTATAATCCTTGAGAAACATCCCATCACCGATATGCGACCTGCGCTTCCACAATGGGTTTCTCTGTTCGGGTCGTTCGATGCGTTCAATCCTCAATTGAACCACCTACTCATATGCACTAGCCTCAAATGCTTTGCTCATGAAACGCTACAAATTCACTCCATGTGAATTATGCATACTTGTACAAGTCTTGGCGATTCCTACGATACCCCATCCCGTTCGGAATCTATGACTTGGAACAGTTTTAAGATTACGACCTTTGAGACTGTTTCATGATTGCACTCAGTACTGAAGTGAATCGTCCCATAGTCTAATGATTGCACTCAGTACTCAGTACTGAAATGTATTCGCGAGAGATGAAGTTGGCCATTTTTTATCCTTATACACATATAAATAAACGTGCGTATTATTATAAAATCAAAAGACCGTTTCTTAGTGGTCGCGAACCTTTCGGTACGAGACCTCTCTCCAAACATCTGTTGGAGGTGGAGAAGTATTTTTCTAGCAAGCGGCATTGCAGCATGCTGTTTCTGCAGTTCATTCGACATCGAGGCTAACATGAGACATCGAACCTGAAGATCATCATCAACCCTTTTAGAATGGGCGGTTCGTTGTTCCTCAGTAGCTCGTGTTGCGGCTGCAGCAGGCATGGGTGTGTCGAGCACATAGCTTCGTCGCTCGGAGTCGAGGACAATTCTGAGATTTCTCAGCCAGTCAACGAAGTTTGAGCCATTCAACTTGTTTGCGTCGAGGATAACAGATAATGGATTCTTAGACATTGTATTTAATATCTACAAATGGAAAGAAGACAACGTTTAGCTAACTGATATTATGTCTAATACTTATAATTATCGAATTTCGGACTTGTTTTCGAAAAAGTTCTCCCACTATTTTATTGAAACAATCACCCCTTTGATTGCTCGGGAAATTTAATTCCTAGTAGGTTTTGACGTCCCAGCAGCAATTAATTGCACCCACGACTCGTGGCCATACAACTAATTCTCCAGGTAGGTATACTTTTACAAATTATGTTACTCCACAACCTTCAAGCTATTTTGCCTCGGTTTTTGCACCTATCTAGCACTGCTACATCATAAGTGTTACTAATCGTTAAGTCTAACCCATCAATCATGATGAGCAACGGGCCCGGTCGTTAGGCCTATGCTATTACACAATGTACCATGCATACATGGCCTTCATATCTTCTTGGGTTCCCACCTTGCTTGTAAATGGGCCTCCATCCTAAACTAGGAAAGCAGTAAAGCCCTATTCTATTACAAAGGCTCAAAGTGGCCCAAAAACATAATAGGCTCGCAGGCCCAATAAAAACCAAACAATAAATTAAACCAATCACATCTAACCTAAGGTCAAGGCTCGGCTCGATCGAAAACCACGTAAACAATTCACGTAGAGCAAGAAACATGCAAACATCTTTTACCTATTTTTTTCTTAATTTTAAAACTACCTTTTAAAACTAACTTCCTATGATTCTTACTTTTTAGTCACTACTAATTATGACAAAATGAATATTCGGGTAAACAAAAATAAATTTTCTGCTCAAATTCAGATTCTGTTTTTCAACTTTTGAAAATTGCATTTTCGCCCCTCAACTTTCGAAAATTGCACTTTGACCCCAAAACTTTTAAAAAGTTACAAAAAAACCCCTGGGCAGATTCGGGCAGTTACCAGAAAATAAAATTTTGATTTCTGAAAATTTTCGATTATTCCCTGAATTTTTGGTAATTGCAAAACAGTCCCTAAACTTTCGGAAATTACAAAACGACCCCAAAAAGCGTGCGACCAGATTTGCAAAATAGTCCAATAATTTTGAAATTTCCAGATTCGAAAAATTTAATTTTCAGCCCCTAAAAAAACCCTAATCTCGATTTCTTTGCATAAAAGTCCTGAAGTTTTCAAAAACTATAAAATTGGCACAGATCTGAAAAAGCAGTTTTACCGAATCATAGATCCAGTCATAACAAGTAAGAATCAATTTACAGAACATAATTATCACGTATTTACATATACATAATTAAACATATACGATGAAAACACATTATGATCAGGCTTTTCGTATAATAATGATGGAGTTGGCTCTGATACCACTGTTGGGATAGTGGTTGGGTTGCCTCGATTGTCAGAACAACGAAAATGCAGAATTTAAAATTTTTCGAAGCACCCAAGGTCCCATATAAGATTCTCCATATTATTTATACGCAAGCATGAAACAAAAACACAAATTGAATTAAACAAGGGGGTTTTTGCGATTTATCTCACCACAGGAAAGGTGGTGGCAACCTTCAGTTCTGATTCTGAATCTGGATATGGATCTGGTTCACAGAAGTGATCCAAGCGTCTCATTCCAAAGATAGTCCACACCAACTGGATTCTGGCAACACCTCATAGTCTTAGGCTCATAACTGGATCTAGGAGATTTGTCGTAGCAGGACTGTGCAGATCTACTTGGCAAGGCAAGATCTAACACGGTGGAACAAGGGAGAGGCGGCGGCAGCGCTAGGGCAGCTCACGGCAGCAGGGTGGCGGCGGCACAAGCTTGGCGGCGCAGGGAGAGGGGGCGGCTAGGTCAGAGAAAAGGAGGCTAGGGTTTTTGCTAGGGTGTTGGCTTTTTGAGCTCTAGTAGAACCCTATTTATAGACTCCCTTTTGACCAAGGTTTGCAAAACTCCTTATGGGCTTTTAATTAAAGGCCCATGTCTTGCAAGCCTTTCATTTAATTAATTACTTTAATTAAATGCCCAATCCAATTAAATCAATATTTATTTTATATAATTAATTAGCAACTCAATTAAGTATTTAATTAATTAAGTCAGCCAATTAATTAATCTCCCACTTGAATTAAATACTTTAATTCATTTAATTGATTTAATTACCTTTAAATCAATTAATTCCTTTAGTATCATTTTTCAACAGTCACCATCCAATTGTATTGTGTAGGACCCTCGGGGTTCACCATCAATTGGCAGCAGGCCCACAAATTCCTCGTGATTTAATTTATGAACAATAAATTGCTCCGGTCAATTAAACAACCTTTAATTGACCACTCCTAGAATCAAATCCTGTATGAACTCAGGAGTACCTACACTTCGTGGTCGATGTCTAGCCACAAGCCCATGAAGCCAAACTTCAGGTGAATTGATACTTGTGAACCTCGTCTCATATAATTACCATGTACATACGGTCCTTCTATCGACTAATATTCCCGATCAAGACTTAGAGTGTGTGAATTGATCGACACCTCTAAATTTGTCTCGATAACTATACTTTCTAATTCAGGATAATATTCCAGTGTGACTCCTAAATTTGGAAACCCCTTTCCAAATCCGTCACCGACTGCGGCCGCAGATTCCTTGGATATATTATCTAAGAATCGTATAGGAAATTCTCTCACACATTACAGTGAGTCAATAGATTCCATATCGGTACTAACCACTTGCGTACATGTCCATACGCACCCAACCTAGGCATGTTATGACCAAGCTAAGTGGCCTATACCTAGACCTAAGTACGCACTTTCATGCACCGAATTCGCCCTAGCACCTCAAGTCAAAGGACTAAATCGTACACTATTATAATCCTTGAGAAACATCCCATCACCGATATGCGACATGCGCTTCCACAATGGGTTTCTCTGTTCGGGTCGTTCGATGCGTTCAATCCTCCATTGAACCACCTACATGCACTGGCCTCAAATGCCTTGCTCATGAAACGCTACAAATTCACTCCATGTGAATCATGCATACTTGTACAAGTCTTGGCGATTCCTACGATACCCCGTCTCGTTCGGAATCTATGACTTGGAACAGTTTTAAGATTACCACCTTTGAGACTATTTCATGATTGCACTCAGTACTGAAGTGAATCGTCCCATAATCTAATGTAATCCAAGGGTTTCATCCAATCGCTTAAATGTATTCGCGAGAGATGAAGTTGGCCATTGTTTATCCTTATACACATAAATAAACGTGCATATTATTATAAAATCAAAAGATTGTTTCTTACAGAATAGACCTATTACAAGCTAATTGAACTGGCTTGCTGGGCACTATCCTATCAATGTTATGTGGTATTACTAGAGAAAGCCAATAGTTAGTAATCTTCCTCTGCTGTTTGTCAATCCAGCAAGATACTTTGATCTTCAATCTTCGAGAATTTATATATCTTTTAGCAGCATAACTTCAACTAACTGTCATCAACAAATTTCATCTTTTAATCAGAAGTACCGCTAGTCTTACACGTTCCCCCCGACTTTAATAATTCATAAGTTAATTAGTCTGTTGAGAGTTAATCCTTGAAGATAATAATGGAAGACTGTGCTGATGAACTTCAGTCTTCTGATAGGTTCCCCCTCAGCTTATGCATCCAAATTCAGTAGTCCTAGTTCAGCTCTTAGAGTTGAAAACCTTACTTCACTGAGTGGTTTGGTGAAAATGTCAGCTATCTGATTGTCTGTATGAACATACTCAATAATAACATTTCCTTTTTCAACATGATCTCTAATGAAGTGATGCTTGATCTCAATATGTTTAGTCCTTGAGTGACTTGTAGTATTCTGAGTAAGAGAGATTGCACTTGTATTGTCACAGTAGATTGGAATTCCACTGATCTTAATGTTTTAATCTTCTAGTTGATGCTTCAACCAAAGTATTTGTGCACAGCAAGCTCCAGCAGCTATATACTCAGCTTCAGCAGTAGATATGGACACTGAAGTCTGTTTCTTCCTCATCCATGAGATCAGACGACTACCCAAAAATTGACAAGCACCTGTTATGCTCTTCCTATCAATTGTGCAGCCAGCAAGGTCTGAATCTGAATATCCAATAAGCTCAAATCCAGATTCTCTAGGATACCACAATCCCAATTCTTGAGTGCCCTTAATATATTTTAGTATTCTCTTGGCAGCTAAGAGATGAGATTCCTTAGGATTTGATTGAAATCTCGCACAAACCCCAACAGAGTACATGATATCAGGTCTGCTAGCTGTTAAGTACAATAGTGACCCAATAATGCCTCTGTATTTGGTTATGTCCACTGATTTGCCATCTTCATCTTTGTGCAATCGAAGACTAGTAGACATTGGAACAGTAGCAGTGGAGCTAGTTTCCATACCAAATTTCTTGAACATATCCCTTGTGTATTTTGCTTGGTTGATGAATATTCCATCAAGCAACTGTCCAACTTGCAAACTAAGAAAATAATTGAGTTCACCCATCATGCTCATTTCAAACTTGTTCAACATACACTTCTTCTTGCAATTCTCCATTGAGAAATGCTGACTTCACATCCATCTGATAGACAGTGAAGTTCTTGTAAGCAGCATAGGCAAGAAATAGTCTGATTGCTTCAAGTCTTGCCATTGGTGCAAAAGTTTCATCAAAGTCAATTCCTTCTTCTTGACAATAACCTTTGGCCACTAATCTTGCTTTATTTCTGCTGACAATACCATCTTCATTCATTTTATTCCTAAAAACTCATTTAGTGCCAATTACTCTTTGATGACTTGGTCTTGGAACTAAGTACCATACTTCATTCCTTTCAAATTGATTTAACTCTTCTTGCATAGCTTCAATCCAGAAAGAATCACTAAGAGCTTCTTCAATTTGTTTAGGCTCTATTTGAGATAGAAAGCTGGCAAACATAGCATCTTGTGCAGTAGCTCTTCTTGTCTTCACTCTATCCAAAGGATCACCAATCACTAACTCTGGTGGGTGATTCTTGAGCCATCTGAGATCAGGTTGCAAATCTGGATGTTGTCCTCTGTTTTGATCTTGCAACACTACTGTTGGAGTTCCAGTAGTAGTCTGTTGAACATTTGTCGTCTGTTGAACAGTCTCTGGTCTGTCAGTTGTTTGCAACTCGTCTGTTAGACAATCAGCACTGTGATTTTGAACAGCATTTGAGTTAGCAGCTGAATTGAGATCAGATAGTATGATGGGAACATATTCTTCATTCTTTCCAACATTCAATTTCTGTAAATCAGTAGACAGATCTTGATTAGTATTTTGATTCCTTTCAGAAGATTAACTTGGCTCATCAAATACTACATGAATGGATTCTTCTACTAGTAATGTTCTTTCGTTAAAAACTCTATAAGCCTTACTAACAGTAGAGTATCCTACAAAAACAGCTTCATCAGCCGTCTCTGCAAAGGCAGTAAGGTGATTTTTCCCATTATTTAACATAAAGCATTTACAACCAAAATTTTTGAAGTAATGAATGTTTGGTTTCCTGTTGTTCCAAACTTCATATGGAGTCTTGTTCTGATTTTTGTTGATCATGCATCTGTTCTGGGTAAAGCAGGATGTGTTTGTGGCTTCTGCCCAAAATCTTTGAGGCAGTTTAGCTTCAGCTATCATTGTTCTGACAGCTTCCTTTAGTGTTATGTTTCTCCTTTCAGCAACACCATTCTGTTGAGGGGTTCTAGCAGCTGAATACTCATGATGTATTCCTTTGGTATTACAATACTCTTCAACAGTTGAGTTTGTGAACTCTGTCCCTCTATCTGATCTGATCTTTAATATTTTTGTGCTTTTCTCATTCTGGATCAGTTCCATCAGATTGGTAAGATGTTCCTTGGTTTCACTTTTCTTCTTCATGAATATCACCCAAGTATATCTTGAAGAATCATCCACAACAGCTAGGCAGTATTTCTTTCCACCATTGCTGACTGGATCAATGGGTCCAAATAAGTCCATTTGTAGCAGCTCCAAGATTCTATCAGAAGATTGGTGCTTCTTGCTTTTGAATGATGACTTGATTTGTTTCCCTTTCTGTCATGCGTCACAGAGCTTATCTTTGCTCATGACTGTTTTTGAAATCCCTTCTACCAGATCATTCTTTATCAATCTGTTTACGGTCTTGAAGTTTAGATGATTCATCCTTTAGTGTCACGGCCAACTGACTTCACTTGGTGTTGATGCCACCAAACAAATACTTGAATTCTTGTCAACAGAATTCCAGTCGACTATGAGACATTTTCTTGTCGTCTTACAGATAAAATTACCTTCTTTGTACCAATCTGTTCAACATAGCACTTATCTGTTGAGAAGATGACTGAATATCCTTTGTCACAAAATTGACTTATGCTCAGCAGGTTGTACTTTAGGCCTTTAACATATGAGACGTCAGATATCTCAATGTTTCCTTTGATTAATCTTTCTTTAGGTACAATCTTGCCTTATTTGCTGTCTCCAAAAGTGACATTTGGACCATCCACAGCAACAGCATCAGTCAGCTCATGTATGCTTCCACACATGTGCCTTGAACAGCCACTGTCCAAGTAGCATATCTTCTCTACTTTACTCCTACTCCTAATCCTAACCTACAAAACAAAACTAAAATTGTTTTAGGTACCCTTATTGAGAGGGTCCTGAAGGATTAGTTCCACCTTTGACAACCCAAGATGTTGATGTCTTGGGCTTCTGAGTTTTGACAGGAGCATGAACAGTTTTGTCTTTAACATATTCAGCAGATAAGTCAAGTTGATGATCAGTACGATAAGGAAAATGTTCATAAGCAGGGTAAGGTGCATGATAAGCTGGATATGCATGCATTGGATGAGCAGGGTATGGTGCATAGTAAGTTGGAAATTGAGTTGCATGATACATAGGAGGATATGCAGCAGGTTGCACATAATATGATTCATTTCCATACCAAGCATTTTGATTTTTCTTGTTCTTATGCTTCTTTGGTTTATTAGATGTGTTGGGTTTTCGTGGGTATAATTGTCAACTACAACGGTGCGGAATTTAAAATTTTTATACACCACAACCCAGGGTTCTTATTAGCACATATAAATAAGTATGAATTCATTTCAGCGCATATACTAAAACGAAAAGCTGGTAAAATTAACATTTTACCTCACCACAGGCAAAGGTGGTGGTTTCTCCGGTCTTCTTTTGGGTCACTAGAGCACCCCAAATGTTGTGCCTCTAGAGAATAGTCCACACCGGCTGGATCTGCAATAACTTTAATCCTCAGGCTCAGAACTAGGAGAAAAGCAGCTCAGATTCAAGAGTTGGATTTGGTTCCAACTCTAGATGCAGAACGGAAGAGGGAGAGAGTTGCTGCACGGCCGATCTACAACCAGGGGCGGCGGCGGCTAGGGTTTCTTGGGGAGGGGGCGGCGGCTAGTGAGGGAGAGAAGATTAGGGTTTTGCTTTTTCCTTGCTTGCTTAGGGTTTTGATTCTTGAATACTCCTATTTATAGGAGAGTTCAAACCCTATCCCTAACCTTATCTCCTAGCTAATGGGCTATCAGATAAGTCTGGCCCAATCCCTCTCTATTTAATTATTCCTTTAATTAAATAGCCCAAGTCATTTAATTAACCATTTTAATTAAATGGCCCATTTATTTAATTAACACTTTAATTAAATAATCCAATAAATCTAATTAAAGATTTAATTTAATTAATTAGATAAATCTAATTAATTTCTCTCCAGGAATTATTCCTTTAATTCCTTATCTTGATTTAACTACTTTAAATCATTTCGTTCTGCCACTGACTATCACAGTTCCAGCTTTTGTGTGTGACCCTCTAGGTTCACCATCAATTGGCCGCAGGCTCACATTTCTGTGATTTAATTAGTGAGCAATTAATTATTTAATTAATTGCTCCGATCAATTAAACTACTTTCAATTGACCACTCCAGAATTAATCCACTATTAATTCAGGAGTACCCACACCCCATGGTCGATGTCTAGCCACAAGCCCATGAGGCCCAACTTCAGGTGAATTGACTTTAGTGAACCTTAAACCTCTTATAAGTACCATGTACATACGGTCCCTCTAACGACTAATTTCCCGATCGAGACCTAGGGTGTGTGAATTGGTCGGCACCTCTAATCATCTCGATTCTGTACTTTCTAATTCAGGATAATACTTCCAGTGTGACTGCTAAATCTGGAAACCCCTTTCCAAATCCGTCACTGACCATGGCCATGGATTTCTCGGAATGTATAATCGAAGAATGTACAGGAAATTCCCTCATCCATTACAATGAGTCGGTAGATCCTATATTGATGCTAACCATCCGCGCATACGACTATACATACCCAACGTAGGCGCACAATGGACAGGCTATGTGCCCGGCTCCTAAATCAAAGTATGCACACCCGTATACCGAATTCGCCCTAGCACCTCAAGTCTAAGGACTAAATCGTACACTGTTATAAGTCTTGAGAGACATCCCACCACCGATATGCTTTTTAAGCACTTCCACAATGGGTCTCTCTGTTCGGGTCGTTCGATGCGTCCGATCCCCTATCGAACCACCTAGTCATATGCACTGACATTAACAATGTCTTGTTCATGAAACGACAACAAATTCACTTTTAGTGAATCATGCATAATCCTACAAGTCTTAACGATTCATTCGATACCCCGTCTCGATATGAATCTATGACTTGGAACATTTTTGAGATCACGACCTTTGAGACTGTTTCATGATTAATCGCACCCAATACTGAAGTGAATATCCCGTAGTCATGAGTGATCTCAGGGTTTCAACCAATCGCTTAAATGTGTTCGCGAAAGATGAAGATGGCCATTTGTTTATATTATGAATTCTCAATAAAATAAACAGTTCGTATTAATTGATGAATCAAAGATTCTGTCAAGATAAAATAATGTTCCTACTACAAGCTATTTTGTTGGCTTGCAGGGCACTATCCTATCAATCTCCCACTTGCCCTAAAGCCAATCACAAACGTTTCTAAGACCCATCCTTGTCAGATGCCCTTCGAACACCTTTTGCGATAATGGCTTAGTTAGTGGATCAGCTACGTTATCCTCTGAGTCGACATGCTCCATTTGAATGTCTCCTCTACCTATGATCTCCCTGGTCACATGGTATTTCCTCAATACGTGTTTGGATTTGTGGTGTGATCTCCGCTCCTTCGCTTGAGCAATTGCCCCATTGTTGTCACAGAAGACTACTATGGGATTTGCAATGCTAGGTACCACATCCAGCTCTTGGATGAAGTTTCTCATCCAAACACTTTCCTTTGCTGCATCTGATGCGGCGATATATTCTGCTTCAGTGGTTGAGTCTGCAGTGGTCGACTGTTTGGAGCTCTTCCAACTCACCGCTGCGCCGTTGAGGCAAAATATATATCCAGAATTGGATTTAAAATCATCCACGTCAGACTGAAAACTCGAATCAGTGAATCCTTCGAGTTTCAATTCTCCACTCCCACCGTAGACCAAAAACATATCCTTAGTCCTTCTCAGGTACTTTAGGATAGCCTTTACGGCGGTCCAGTGTTCCTCCCCTGGATTCGACTGGTAGCGGCTCGTTACACTGAGAGCGTGAGCTACGTCAGGTCTAGTACATAACATTGCATACATTATGCTGCCAATGGCAGACGCATAAGGTATGAGAGACATTCTCTTTCTTTCTTCATCACTCGTAGGGCACATTGATTTAGAAAGATAGATTCCATGTCTCATTGGAAGCAATCCTTTCTTGGATTCTTCCATACTGAATCTCTTCAGTATAGTGTTAATGTACTGGGATTGGGAGAGACCTAACATCTTCTTCGATCTATCTCTATAGATACGTATGCCTAGTACGTAAGATGCGTCTCCCATATCCTTCATGGAGAATTGCGTGGACAACCACGCTTTCGTCTGCGTTAACGTTCTGATATCGTCTCCGATCAACAGAATGTCATCGACATATAACACAATAAATTGTACCGAACTCCCATCGAATTTCTTGTACACACATGACTCATAAACGTTCTTGATGAAGCCATACCCCTTGACTGTCTCATCAAAACGTATGTTCCAGGTTCGGGACGCCTGTTTTAGGCCATAGATTGACCTTTGAAGTTTGCAAACCTTATGCTCACTTCCTTTAGATGTAAAGCCTTTTGGCTGTTGCATATAAATTTCCTTATCAATGTCGCCATTGAGAAAGGCGGTCTTTACATCCATTTGCCATATCTCGTAGTCATACCACGCGGCTATGGCTAATAGTATCCGAATGGATTTAGACATCGCTACTGGCGAGAAGGTTTCATCATAGTCTATACCAGGCCTTTGAGAATAACCTTTTGCCACGAGGCGAGCCTTATGAGTTAAGACCTCTCCATTCATTCCTAGCTTGCGCTTGAAGATCCATTTGCAGCCTACAGGGATGGTTCCCTCAGGTGGATCAACCAAAGTCCATACTTTGTTGGAATGCATGGAATCCATTTCGGATTGCATGGCTTCCTGCCACGCACCCGAATCTATGTCTGACATAGCTTCTTCGTATGTCTTTGGATCAGTGTCCAATTGATCGTTTTCGTGAATAAAGCCATACCTTTCAGGCTCTCTACGAACTCGATCAGACCTACGAAGTACTGGTGTACTAGATGGTTCAACGGGTTCAGGATCAACTCCCACTGTTTGTGGGGATTGGTCCAGTTCCTGGACTTCATCAAGTTCTACGGATATCCCGCTTCTTTTAGTGAGGAAGTCATCCTCCAAGAAGTGGGCGTTCCTGGACACAAACATCTTTTGTTCCTTAGGTTCGTAGAACAGGTATCCAATGGATTCCTTTGGATACCCCACAAATTTGCACAAACTAGATCTACTATCTAGTTTATCTCCTTTCTTGTTTCTTACATAGGCAGGAGATCCCCATACTCGTAGATATGAGTATATGGGTGCTTTACCAAACCACTCTTGGTATGGCGTCGTCGGCACCGACTTTGAAGGTACAATGTTAAGTATCTTCGAAGCAGTTAATAGGGCTTGGCCCCAAAACAAAAAAGGAAGGTCAGCGAAACTCATCATGGAACGAACCATGTCTAACAAAGTTCTGTTCCTTCTCTCAGACACACCATTCAACTGCGGTGTCCTAGGAGGAGTTCGCTGAGAGAGAATTCCATTCTCCACAAGATAATCGAGGAATTCTTGACTTAAGTATTCACCACCTCGATCCGACCGAAGTGCCTTGATACTATGTCCAAGTTGATTCTCAACTTCCATTCGAAACTCTTTGAATTTATCAAAAGCTTCGGACTTATACTTCATCAGGTATACATACCCATAACGACTGAAGTCGTCTGTGAAGGTTATGAAGTATGAGAATCCTCCTCTCGCACTGATACTCAGTGGTCCACAAACATCAGTATGGATTAAATCCAAGGTTTGTTTGGTTCGCTCCGGTTTCCCAGTAAAAGGCGCTTTGGTCATTTTTCCCTTGAGACAGGATTCGCAAGTTGGGAGATCATCTAGGTTCTTTATTTCAAGAGCCCTAGAGGAGACCAACTTTTGAATTCTACTCTTGGAAATATGTCCAAGCCTAGCGTGCCAAAGTTGTGGATTGTTTTCATCTTGTTTTCTTTTCTTTGATTGAATGTGCATGACATTAGAATTAGCAGGTTCTAAGGAATAAAGACCATCTATCAAAGTACCACAAGCATAAGTAAAACCACCTTTTATTATGCTAAAACTTCCATTTGAAATGGAAAAACAAAAACCATCATTATCCAACAAAGGAATAGAAATAATGTTTTTGATAATTGTCGGTACGTACAAACAGTCTTTCAAAACCAAAGAAAAATTTCCTAGAACTAATTCAACGTCTCCTATGGCCTCTGCCGCAACCCTAGCTCCGTTTCCAAAGCGCAGGATTCTATCCCCGGGTTTAAGAGGCCTTACTGCTCCCATCACCTGTAAATCATTGCAGATATGAGAACCGGCTGCGGTGTCTAACACCCAAGATGCACAGTTAATAGAAATATTAACTTCAATAAAGAAAATACCTTTGACCGCCTCTTTCAGGTAGTCTGGGCAATTCCTTTTCCAGTGCCCTGCTTTCTTGCAGTGGAAACATTCATCTTCTGGGCTTTTTCTTTTCTTCTCGACAACCTTCTTGGTTGTTTTAGAAGAGATTACTTTCTTCTTCTTTTTCCTGCCCTTCTTAGGCTTTGCAGCCTTGGGTTGCTCAGCAATCATGACAGACTTCTCCCTTTTCAGGGTTGATTCTGTCGTGACCAATAAATTGGTAAGTTCGTGTAGAGCGTGTGCTCTATCTTCCATGTTGTAGTTCAACACGAACTGATCAAATGAGCGCGGCAGAGTATGGAGGAGCAGGTCAGTGGAGAGATCAGCGTGCAGGTCTACCTCCAAGTTCTCCAGTTTTTCAACCAGATTAATGAAGCGCAAACAGTGATCTTTCACACTTGAACCCTCAGCCATTCTCAGATGGAATAATTCTTTTGTAGTCTTGAACCTCTCGGTCCTAGACTTCTCTCCAAATAGCTCTCGGAGATGAAGAATTATGTCAGCAGCATGCAACATCCTTGCATGCTGTTTCTGCAGCTCATTTGTCATTGATGCCAGCATGAGGCAACGAACCTGAATATCATCGTCGACCCACCTTTGATGGGTAGCTCGTTCCTCTTCCGAAACCCCTTCCGGAAGTGCACCAGGCATGGGTGCATCGAGAATGTAACCCCTTTTCTCGGAGTCGAGGACTATCCTCAGATTTCTAAGCCAGTCGATAAAATTTGATCCGTTCAGTTTGTTAGAGTCAAGGATGATAGCTAATGGATTCTTAGACATTTTTGCAGAATTGATCTACAAAAGTAAATGATAACGTTTAGCTGACTGATCTATATTAATACTTATAATTAACGATGTTGGACTTGTTATCGAAAAAGTTCTCCCACTATTTTCTCGAAACAATTACCCCTTTAATTGTTCGGGAAATCTAATCTCCTAGTAGGTCTTGACGTCCCAGCAGACATTAATTGCACCCACGACTCGTGGCCATACAATTAACTCCCCAGGTAGGTATACTTTTACCAATTGTGTTCCTCCACAACCTTCAAGCTATTTTGCCTCGGTCTTCGCACTTATCTAGCACTGCTACATCATAAGTGGTACTAATCGTTAAGTCTAACCCATCAATCATGATGAGCAACTGGCCCGGTCGTGAAGTCCCCGTAACTAGTTATCGGTCGATAATCACATCCCGACCAGTCCCCACCCTTGTCTAGTTTAGTTAAAAACGAGAATCAAGGAATTTCGTGCATTGTCCCTTTCTTCGCCTAGGGTGCCAGACTCTGGATCACCTTCAACGATAAGTAGACAACATACACTAGTCCCTATTGATGGAAGGCTTGGATCCTTAAAACATCATTTTAAATGTACCCAATATGACTTAATATTATTTTCAAGAGGGGATTTTCGGGTTTAAGAGTTTGAGGTAACTCTCCTCGAGATCTCACCGTTCCAGTTATGCATTATCTTTTATTTACGATCTAATTATAACTAGTGCGCATCACCATACAAGCTCAAATATAAATACGTAAATAAATACATACACACCTAGCATGCATGCTACCACAGTATGTTTTCGATCGCGAGCCTCCTATGCGGACCACCATCGAGCCAAAGACGATGGTCCTATTGGTCAATCTATTAGGTTTCAAAGAGACCTACTCTATTACACATTTTACCATGCATACATGGCCTTTAGTCTTCATGGGCTCCCACCTTGCTTGTAACGGGCCTCCATTCTAAACTAATAAAACAGTAAAGCCCTATCTATTACAATGGCTCAAAGTGGCCCAAAACTTAAGGCTCGCAGGCCCAATAAAACCAATAAGATAAAATAACCAATCACATCTACCCTAAAGGTCAAGGCTCGGCGCGATCAAAAACCACGTAAACAATTTCACGTAGAGCAAGAAACAAGCAAAAACCCCTTTTTCTTATTTCTAATTATGTTTTAAAACAGCCTATTAAAACATTTAGATTCTAGTTTTAAAACCCCTTCTAAAACAATCCCTAACATCATTTTAAACCCCTTTAAAATGACCCTTTGATTCTCACTTTAAGTCCCTACTAATTATGATAAAATTGACTTTCCGGATTTACTAAACACCTTTAGTGCACAAAACAGTTTCTGTTTTTCAAGTTTGAAAAATTGCAGTTCGGCCCCTGAATTTTCGAAAATTACACTTTGACCCCTCAACTTTTGGAAAATACAAAATAGCCCCAAAATTTCCAGAATACGCAAATTGGACCAGAAAGCAGAAAATTGATAAAATTTCCAGAAACTTTTGTTTATTGCAAAACAGACCCCAGTTTTACGGAAAATAGCAAAAACACCCCTAACCTTTCGTAAATTGCAAAATGACCCAAAATTTGAAAAATTTCAGAATTTACAATTTGGTCCAGAATTGCATAAAAACAAAATTTCAATTTCTGTCCAGATTTATAAAAAATCGCAATTTGCAAACAAGCCCTCCAATTTTCGGAAATTACATTTTAGGCCCAAAAACCGAAAAGTGCAAAAATCCGAACACTCAATATATCATAACAAGCAAGAATGAAATACCAGAACACAGCAATCATATATAAAACATATAAATTGATGCGTTCATGCCTTATTTATATGCGCATAATAAGTTAGGCTCTGATACCACTGTTGGGTTTTCGTGGGTATAATTGTCAACTACAACGGTGCGGAATTTAAAATTTTTATACACCACAACCCAGGGTTCTTATTAGCACATATAAATAAGTATGAATTCATTTCAGCGCATATACTAAAACGAAAAGCTGGTAAAATTAACATTTTACCTCACCACAGGCAAAGGTGGTGGTTTCTCCGGTCTTCTTTTGGGTCACTAGAGCACCCCAAATGTTGTGCCTCTAGAGAATAGTCCACACCGGCTGGATCTGCAATCACTTTAATCCTCAGGCTCAGAACTAGGAGAAAAGCAGCTCAGATTCAAGAGTTGGATTTGGATCCAACTCTAGATGCAGAACGGAAGAGGGAGAGAGTTGCTGCACGGCCGATCTACAACCAGGGGCGGCGGCGGCGGCGGCTAGGGTTTCTTGGGGAGGGGGCGGCGGCTAGTGAGGGAGAGAAGATTAGGGTTTTGCTTTTTCCTTGCTTGCTTAGGGTTTTGATTCTTGAAGACTCCTATTTATAGGAGAGTTCAAACCCTATCCCTAACCTTATCTCCTAGCTAATGGGCTATCAGATAAGTCTGGCCCAATCCCTCTCTATTTAATTATTCCTTTAATTAAATAGCCCAAGTCATTTAATTAACCACTTTAATTAAATGGCCCATTTATTTAATTAGCACTTTAATTAAATAATCCAATAAATCTAATTAAAGATTTAATTTAATTAATTAGATAAATCTAATTAATTTCTCTCCAGGAATTATTCCTTTAATTCCTTATCTTGATTTAACTACTTTAAATCATTTCGTTCTGCCACTGACTATCACAGTTCCAGCTTTTGTGTGTGACCCTCTAGGTTCACCATCAATTGGCCGCAGGCTCACATTTCTGTGATTTAATTAGTGAGCAATTAATTATTAATTAATTGCTCCGATCAATTAAACTACTTTCAATTGACCACTCCAGAATTAATCCACTATTAATTCAGGAGTACCCACACCCCATGGTCGATGTCTAGCCACAAGCCCATGAGGCCCAACTTCAGGTGAATTGACTTTAGTGAACCTTAAACCTCTTATAAGTACCATGTACATACGGTCCCTCTAACGACTAATTTCCCGATCGAGACCTAGGGTGTGTGAATTGGTCGGCACCTCTAATCATCTCGATTCTGTACTTTCTAATTCAGGATAATACTTCCAGTGTGACTGCTAAATCTGGAAACCCCTTTCCAAATCCGTCACTGACCATGGCCATGGATTTCTCGGAATGTATAATCGAAGAATGTACAGGAAATTCCCTCATCCATTACAATGAGTCGGTAGATCCTATATTGATGCTAACCATCCGCGCATACGACTATACATACCCAACGTAGGCGCACAATGGACAGGCTATGTGCCCGGCTCCTAAATCAAAGTATGCACACCCGTATACCGAATTCGCCCTAGCACCTCAAGTCTAAGGACTAAATCGTACACTGTTATAAGTCTTGAGAGACATCCCACCACCGATATGCTTTTTAAGCACTTCCACAATGGGTCTCTCTGTTCAGGTCGTTCGATGCGTCCGATCCCCTATCGAACCACCTAGTCATATGCACTGACATTAACAATGTCTTGTTCATGAAACGACAACAAATTCACTTTTAGTGAATCATGCATAATCCTACAAGTCTTAACGATTCATTCGATACCCCGTCTCGATATGAATCTATGACTTGGAACATTTTTGAGATCACGACCTTTGAGACTGTTTCATGATTAATCGCACCCAATACTGAAGTGAATAGTCCCGTAGTCATGAGTGATCTCAGCGTTTCAACCAATCGCTTAAATGTGTTCGCGAAAGATGAAGATGGCCATTTGTTTATATTATGAATTCTCAATAAAATAAACAGTTCGTATTAATTGATGAATCAAAGATTCTGTCAAGATAAAATAATGTTCCTACTACAAGCTATTTTGTTGGCTTGCAGGGCACTATCCTATCAAGATGCTTGCTCATTAACAGATGATTTAGTTTTACCACTAGTTTGATTCAATTTAGATTTATCAGCAGACTTCTTAGGACTCTGCTGTTTGGTCTTACCAGTCTGTTTTCCTACACTAGGCTCTTTGCTCTTTTTAGCCTTAGGAGATTTCTTCTCCTTTAACACTTTCTCAGGTGAAGCAGGTTTAGTAGTTTGAACATACATAATGACCTTACTATTGTCAACTGATATAAATTTTTCAGTATGATTCAATTCTAACTTATCCTGATCTAAAGGCATCTTCTGTTAGTAGACATATGGGTGGATGCAACAGATGATTTATCATGAGACTCAATAACCTTTTCAAGTTCCATGATTTTTCCTTTACAAACATCACATTCAGCTTTCCAAGATTCATATTCTTGCTCAAGCTTTTTATATTCAGCTGATTCTCTTGGCTTTTCAGCTGTGAATTTCAGTGAAATGTTTTGCTGTTTTAGCAATATCATCTTTTCCTTAAGCTTTTGATATGCTTCAGCAATACCAGTATTGTTAAGCATCATTTGTTCAAATGAACTAAATAATTCATTATCAAGAAGAGTTACCTCATCCCCAGAGTCATCAGATTCCTTGGCCATCAGGCAGATGAGAGCAGGGTTCTCTTCATCAGAAGACTCTTCATCAGAAGTGTCTGAGTCTGAGTCAGATGAGTAGATAGCAGTCAGCTTTTCTGCTTCAGCTATCATTGCCTTGCCTCTCTGATGCTTTCTTTCCTTTCTGATTCTCTTTTCTTCTTCAGTGTATTTCTCTGCTTTTGGATATGGATAGTCTCTGATGAAGTGTCCCAATTTCCTGCAGTTATAACACATTAGTTTGGCTTTATAATCATCCTTATCTTGAGAAGAAGAGTTAGGTTTAGAAGTAGAAGCATTGTTATATTTGTTCTTCATTTTTCTCTTGTAGAACTTCTTGAAATTATTCATCAGCAATGCTACATCTCCAGCTGTGTACTCCTTTTTGTTGAGTAATGTGGCTTCATCAGATGAGTCCACTTCTTTACTTCTTTGTGCTGGTCTTCTGGGATTTTCAGCAGCAACTAAGGCAGATGTGGGTCCTGAAGTAGAGGTTTTTTCAATTCTCATTCTTGGCATTTTAAACTCAAACGCCTTGAGTACGGAGAACAACTCAGTAAGAGAGATCTTTCCCAAATCTCTTGATTCTTCCATGGCTGTAACCTTCATGTTGAACTTAGGAGGTAAAGCCTTTAGTACTCTGACTATTATTTCTTTGTCAGTAAAGGTTTTTTCCAACTTTAGAACTTCATTGAGTGTTCTGGTGAACCTGGTATCCATCTGATCAATGGTCTCTCCAGACTTCATTTTGAAGTTATCCAGTTTTTCCAATGCAACAGTAAGCTGATGCTCTTTTATAGCATCATTGCCTTCGCTCATATCACGAACTTTGTCCCACATCTCTTTTGCAGTTTTGCAATGTTTGATCTTGTCAAACCGATCATTATTCAGGGCTTTCGTTATGATGAACCGGCCAACCTTGTCTAGATTGAACAGCTTTATTTCTTCGGTTGTCATCTCATGCAAGTCTTTATCCACAACTGTATCAACTTCATTAATTTTTATAGTCTTTGTGAATTTGAATGGACCTTTTATGATACATGTGTACATGTTATCATTATAAGCAGCTAGAAAAATCTCCATCCTGATTTTTCAGTCTTCAAACGACATACCAGCTATGTGGGGAACATTGCTGATACAATCCATTTTTCAAAAAGTTTTTATTTTTCAAAAATATGCTCTTTTGAAAAGTTTTGAAAACCTTTGAAAAATACTTGGATCAAGCTCGTTGATCAGGCAGCTGGTTCTAATGAACCACCTGCTCTGATACCACTTGTTGGTCCCAAGTGGTCAGATGAGGTCTAGAGGGGGGGGGGGGTGAATAAACCTCTGAAAATTTTTAGACTTAAAAACTTTTCAGTCATCTGTCAGCAGACTAAGCTTATAGAGAACAGTAAGCTGACTAAGCTGATCGTGAACAAATCTTTAACAGCAGAGTGACCACTCTTCTTATAGTAACTTAGCTGATTTCAACAAAAGTAGTTTTACAAGAGTATACTTGCAGCGGATAATTTGTAAGTGTTTTTCACAAGTACACTAAGTCTTTTAAAGATTTTATCCCCAGTTTTAAAACTCCTTCAAAATATTTAAACAAATACTTCAAGGTGTTAACTTATGCAACTTTAAAATATGAAAGAAAGCTTATGCAAAAATAACACAAAGAATTTTTATAGTGGTTATATGGATGAAAATCCTTTAGTCCACTCTTCCAGATCACACAGATTCTGGGTTATACTATAAACACAAGGTTTACAATATTTCTCCACTTACACCAAAACAACAAATGAGAAGGCTGTAAGCTCACAATAGGAAATCACTAAGAAGACCTATCCTCTGAAGTTAGATCACTCACAAAGATGGATCTACACTTCGCACAACACTCAACTAACACAAATTCACTCAGAAAATGTGTTCTTTTTTGCTTCAACTTGGTTTCTGTCAACAAATGACTCTACCAGACGAGTGAGCTGTTCTTGAGCTTCTTGAGACTTAGAGAAAATTCTGCTTCGGAAATAAAATCTCAGAAATGTTGTTGTTTTTTGCTCGTTGAAATCAGCTCTATTTATACTCAGATTTGAAAATGTGACCGTTGAAGAAAATCACAAATCAAAACGGCTCCCTACTACAGTACTTTCTGTTGTACTTTCCTGTAGCTGCATTAAATGCACTATGCTGATCCGAGAATATTCTTCAATCATTTGCCATTACTACCCTTCTCTTACAGCATTTATTACACCAAGTGCATTTATTACCGTTGGACTAACTTCTTGATCTCTTCTACTCTGATGATAAAAAACAACCCTGCTGATAGATACCCTGCTGATCAAACTCTGAACTAATCTGATTTGAGTCAGCTGATGATCTACCCTTCTGATTGTTGTTTCAGCATAAGATCAGTAGTCTTCTGGGCTTAGAATTTTAGACCCTTCTGATGTCTTCTTTACTTGGTCAAAATTCTTCTAAGGGACCTAAGTTTTCCACACTTAGCTGATTTTGACGTTTTGGAAATCATCAAAACTTTCCCTTATCTTCTTATCTTCATTGCACTTCATCTTCATCTTCATCCAACACTAACGATTAAAAAGATTTTGGTATAAAAACCTAAGTCTTAAAAAGAGATGAGTATAAATTGATCCGCTCAATAAACGCTCCTCGATCTCATATCTAATGATTAAAAAAGATTTTGGTATGAAAACCTAAGTCTTAAAAACAAGTTGAGTATAAATCGATCCGCTCGAGAAACACTCCTCGATCTATACAATAACTATAAGAATAAGTTGCAGGTAGTGAGAAATCAACAACAAGAAATATGAGAGTAATAACATTTAAGTATTATTCATCTGAAGTTCTGAGAACAGGTCTCAAGTTACATACGAAGAATACGAAGAACTTTATACAATCTACATATCATCACAACTGTTTAGAAAAAATAATCCTATTCTATAGATCTGCGGTCTTCACGACAATGTCCACGGAAACATCAATCTCCCCCGAGTACCTCGATGATCGGAATTAACCACCTAAGAAGCATGCTGCTCAGGATGGTCGACTTCTTTGGTTCGATGGCCAGGATCAGAAGATCAAATGTTCTTCCAGACGAAATGACCATTACCAGCCAGATGCCCGGTAACAGCCACTCGCCCAGAAGGAGATACTACTGGTATAATGGGGTTGAATTTTACTCTAAAGCAGCATCTCTTCAGGACCGTCGCAGAAGAAAAAATTTACCAGCACACCCCGGTGGTCTATCAATCCGGAGGTAACATCCAAAAGCGGCGGTGCCTGGTAAATATGAACCCTCCATGTGCAAACAGAAACCACGGACCTCAAACATGTGAAGACAAAGGCTGAGGCCTCATGGGACCCATCAGTACAAGGTAGGGCTTCAATGGGACCCGTCGGTACAAGGCAGATGACATTTGAGTTATTATAACAAAGTGAATCACGATAGTGTGACTTTTTTAATACTATGGGATCAGTGGGCAAGGTGTAACTCAAAGAAACTAATAAATCCATTCCCTTTAAGAGTTGTAAGTGAGAAATGGAAAATGCGTACCTATTTATAGGCACAGATAAAAGTTGATCCAACGGTTGGAGGATGATCTGAGAGAAAAAGAATCATAACCGTTTGACTTCCACATTTAAATGCGAGTAAGTTGGAACGGCTACTCCAAGGTCGAAAAGACTATTCGCTTACAAAGATGAATCAAGATCGAAGCGATTAATACAACGAGAAAGCGGATCTAAAGAACTCCAGACTGAAAAAGCTTACACACTTACAAATGACAGTCGCTTGATAAAGAGCATGAGATCCTCGATAAAGACATATAAGTTTACACCATTATGATAAAATATTGGTTCGTTTAGAGGTGTAAGACCTCACGCTCTAGCATACGAGGTCGTCACTGCCTCATATATCATATGGAATATTATTAATTAACTATATGAGACCTCCACTGGAGTCCAAGAAATCTGACACCAATATTAGAGGAATAATCCTCATCATTCCAGTCTACACTATCGCCACTGCCTAACATTCCAAAGAATTGCTAAAAGAGGACTGAACAGGCTGGATCTAACTAATAATTCTACATTTTCCAATTCCTCCCATATCAAAGAATGGACATGTTTGATACACTGGTTGCTTTATTTGAGGAAAATGGAACTCACAATTAGTGCAAAGAAACATGAATGTTAAGAAGATGCTTGGAACGATATTCTTTCTGCGAGCTTAGACGTTTAAACAAAGGACGTAATACTCAAACAGAGGAAATAACCACACCCTTATATAAGATGCCTGTGGCAAATGGGCAATTCTGCAAAACATTGATCGATCATCGACAAGAGCGCTAAGCATTCCCTCGTAATTATTCAATACATTATCTACATGGACGACCTACACTCCACATTCTAATGTTTAAAGTGACTTCGGAACAACCCTAAGGGACCTTGCTTGGTCGAAATTATACTTACACTTGATTAAAAGTTTAAATTGCAGAAGAAATACTACTTCAACTAATCAAGCTAGAACAAGCTACTTTCTCAAATGAAAAGATGATCTCCCAGGAAGTTAATGACAGATAAGTCTGTTAAAATCTCCTGCCTTCTTTTTCATTATTTATAACGATAAAATTGTGCAAGAAAAAATTTATCGAAATATATCTATTCACTGAAAACAATCAAAGCATAAATCTAGTTTTAACAGACCATAATTTTCATCAATTTTGCTTTACATTCAAAAATTTAGCCACGACAACCACGTAAAGGTTGGGGCCTACACAAAAAAAAAAAAAAAAAAAAGGAAAGAACATTCCAACTATAACAGCTAAGTCAGAACAGGTCATTGAGAAGGGTTGCCATCACCAGGCCGACCAGTAGAAGCACCCCTCCGAGGAGTCACGCTACCCACAAACGCCATCAATTCCTCTTGACGTTTTAGATAACCGGCATCATAACCTTGTTTATATGCCAGCCGACGAGATTCCTCTGCAAGGGCGTGAGCCTGAACCAACTCGCCTTTTTCCTTCTCAAGGACAGACTTCTCTTCTTGTAATTTATGAAGGTCATCATTAAGAAGCCCAAGCTGGAGGGTCTGCCCTGTGACTTTCACCGCCTCCGATTCTAAGCGACGTTTTTGGCCCTCCATACTGATCCACAGATCATCATTTTGCACACCCAGCTGCAGCGCCAAATACTTTGCCTGAAAAAGAAAAAGCACATACGTAACAAGAAATATGATTACCTGCTCGCATAACTTAACCAGCGACTGAACGAGGCGAACATTGGAAGTACCCTCGTGCTTCCTCAACTCGCCATGTAAGATAGTGCTTAGGTCCAAGTCCCAGGACAAAGCATCGGGCTCAACAGAGCCGGGCAGTTCACTATCACGGGAAACACCATCAGGTCGAGCAATCACAGACTCCGTTATATCCCTAACCTGCTCAAGAATACAACGGTCATCCAACAATCGAGGGGATTCCCTCCCGCTAGGACTCATCGAGGTCTCTTTGCCCGAAGCAGAGATAACGGTCAGCCGATCGGACCCAGAGCCCGTCCGACCTCCAGAAGGCCCGCCGGCTTCAAAAGAAGTTGTCACAACAGTAGTATCATTAAATAAAAAATCAGAAAAATCTTGAGAAACAGATTGTGTCATGGACGGATCCAGAAAACACTCTCCGCCAACTGCCCCCGTGGCATCTTCCCTTTGACGTCCACCGACAAGTAGGACGGTAGAAGTAGAAGAAGTAACGAAGATATCAGGAATCCGCTCATGTAAGCCATGCTCAAAAGAAGAAACACCTGAAAAAACAGGTATATTGAAAGTTTGCTCCACGTTGGACATATCCCCAAAGGCCACCCGACCAGGGGACGGTCTCCTCTAGACCTCACCAGAAATAGAAAAATCTTGTTGAACAAAAGTTAAACTAATTACGGGGGGAGCTTCAGAAGGAATAAAGGGAGTCTCGATCTCTGATATTCTAGTTAATGTTGAACGAGGTGGATATATAGAAGGCCCCTCTGTACAAGACCTTTTAGGTCTAATATTTCTATTACCTTCACGGGATGGACGCTTTGAAGTGTTGCCGAAAAGGTTACTCATGTTCAGAAAAAGAAAAGTAAATTTAACTATCGAGGAAACGTATCGACCTCCTCACGAGAGAGTATTCTGGATAAGATGAGTAAAAGCGGTAAATAGCGAGTAAAGTTTTACCATATGTATTTATACTAAACGAAATGACGCAGGAGACCCAAAGAATGGGCGCGAATTACAGAAACTAACCTATAACAGCCGCAAGAATTCGAAAAGACATAAGCATAATGATTACGGTAAAATTAATAACTTGTCTGAATTATTGTCAACAGAGAAGTCGAAAAGACGTAACCGTCAGAATATGAACCGTCTATTGTACAAAAGGATAAAAAAGTAATATTACAAACCAAGTTATGTTAATCATCATAGGAATTATTTCCTAAAATCAATGGATCGCTCCCACTTCACACAACCCCGTCGCCATTTGGAACTCCCTATTCGCCAGCGGCCTCTTCTTCGTTCATCCCTTCGTTAATTGCCTCCACGATTTCCCAAACTCTTCGACAAGACAAGCCAATGGGAATTGTTTATACGTGACGTCCGGCAGCTCAGAAGGAGAGTACTCCTCGCCATAACGATTCAGGCTGACGTGTGCCGCCTTGAAATATTCCATTTGATGATCCTCAATTAATTCCAGAGCAACCAGCTG
This sequence comes from Penstemon barbatus, assembly GCA_003313485.2. Lineage (NCBI taxonomy): Eukaryota > Viridiplantae > Streptophyta > Magnoliopsida > Lamiales > Plantaginaceae > Penstemon > Penstemon barbatus. The sequence goes on along the minus strand of CM064877.1, from coordinate 29,867,723 downwards.
ATGAATTGACTTCTTGAAAGTACTCTCTAACAGCGGACCAATCATTCGATTCACCAAAGCTGTATGAACGGGAGAACTAAGGAACTCTCGAATCAGTCTCTCATCGGGATTCCTGCCGTAACGATCTCTGAGACCACTAAGAGGAAGGCCTTTATCATACTCCTCCAAAGAAGATTGAAGGGCGGCAACCTGTGACTCCAGCTCACTGATTCGAGTAGTACTTCGAAGTTGATAATCTCCAAACTCCCTATTCAGCCAATCAATCTTCTCTTGAGTACGGGAAGTCTCCAAAACTTTATTTATGATCTCCTGGTCATCAGATCCCGTAGACTGAGTTTCTATGATCGGAAGCGGGAGAGAAGAGGATGTCGAGGGACCAACCTCTGAACCAGGAGCCTTGTGAAGTAAAGCCTTATATCTCTCATCCAAAAATTCGCATTGTTGTTTCCAGAGAGCGGCTTCATAGGCATACGATGCCAAGCAAGTCTTGGTCTAAAAAGGAAAGTAATAAAAGAAATGAATTTGTGAGCTAAAGAATTTATTAAGTAAATTGCCAAACAAGTGCACATAATAGGAAATCACCTTTTCAGCATAAAGAGAAGCCCTCTGAAATTTCTCCAAAGGATCCTTCTGAAGGAGCTTATTCATATCGCGGGTAAACACGCCAGATAGAAGAACACGAGTTGCCTTGTCCACGGCATTCTCGCTCTCATCATGAACCAAAGAGTCATTCTCGGAATAGCCGGCGGATCTCTTCCCCTGTAGATGGTCTTCGATCATCTCGACAAGAGTGGGTTTCGAGTGATTCTCACCAAGTAAAGATAGATCCTCGCCAGAACGATCATAATAACACCTTCTTCTCTCCACTGGCTTATCGTTGGGATGGGGCATCGACCAGCTGCGGCATCCACGTATGCCTAGGGAAGTTCGAAGTTGGAAAGGAGGATAACCGGATCCCGTCCCCTGGCGGACAGGAGATTCTTGGGAAGAATCCGGAGATTCATCTCTATTATCTTCAGAACCGTGGCTCAGTTCCAATTTTCTTTTTCGAGACGCTCTTTGCTCGATAGGGAGATTCTCTTTGGTTTTAGTAGATTTAGACAAAACCATTTTTCCTTTAGAAGAGCGCCGAAAATTTTCTACCATAAGATCTAAAATTGAAACAAAGTAAAAATCAGACATACTGCTAAAGGAATTATAACAATTCAAGGATGAAATAAAGTACTTACCCAGCGATTGAGGAGGGGAAGAAATGGGAAAAGTATGAGGACTCAATCCCGCCTTATGAAGAAAGGCCTCGCCAATAAGAAGAGCACTTTGGTACTTATCGACGCGCATACCCTGGATCTCACTAATCAATTGGGGGTTGTCGGGGATAAAATCGCCAGTCGCCAAGCGACCACCGTAAATCCATTTGGAGTCATGGTCCCACGAGAATGGCCCAGTTGAACTATCCACTAAACAAAGATGAGAAGGTGGTTGTACAAAGAAAAAATGAGATTCCGAGAAAGGATTGCTGGAAACCGGGGAATCGAAGATGGAATGACTAGTCTTCTGGCTGGCGAAAAAGTATCCGCGGTTGGAAGAACTAGAAATATTAAAACGGAATAATTGCGTGAAATTACGAAAAAAAGGTTGGACTCCTTTCGCTACCATCAAAGCGGAAAAAGCTACCACAAAGGCCACCGAATTAGGGACTAATTGCGTCAAGGATACGCTAAATATTTTCAAAATGTCAAGAAACAAGACAGACAAGGGAAGACGCAATCCATAATTGAAATGAGCTGTGTAGAAAGCTCGACAACCCTCCGGCGTGGAAGTAACCCTATCAGAAGGAGAAGGACGAATAATCTTAGAACCTTCCGGGAAATACTTCTCATAATTATCCTTGACCTCGTGGAAAGTTTCCTCAGTATAAGCACAAGCAAGGTCCTCGATCGGTTCAGAAATTTGAGGAACCGTACCCTTACCCTTCTTGGCCCTAGCAGCAACATCCGTGTCGGTTATAATTTGCACGTTAAAGGTATCCTCATCTGGAACCGTGAATTCTGACACTCCTGTCTGCTCAATCGGAGGACTCGGGGGTACCTCCTCCTCGATATTAGGAGTGACTATTTCCCTGGTTGATAAGGAAGATCTTCTTGAAATTGAAGCCATTTTTAGGATCCTCGAAGAGTATGAGTCGACAAAAGCAAATTGGAAAAGAAATGAGCGAATAAGAAAATGACTGAGAAAATATGGGAAGTAAAAAGTAAAAGATGACTGAAATAACGATCACCTATTTATAAAGAGAGATGAAAAGACGTTTCAGACTTCTCACGACTGATCACATTCCCGCCAAACGGCGAAAGTCGAAACGTTTCTTCAAGAGACACGTAGCGGTTCGAGATTGGAACGACAAAACGACTATCTGTGAGGCGTTGCACTTTTTTCCTTACTTAGGATTTTTTCCCACAGGGTTTTTTCCTAATAAGGTTTTTAACGAGGCACAATTCATAGAAAATAGAGTCGTAATCGACCATCTACTTCTACGAGCTTCTACTACATATGCGCTCGAAGAAGTGAGGGAGTACTGATGGGGGCTATTTTACACCCTTATAATAATCGGGATGACTAGTCCATATACGCTCGGACCGAACAGGAGTCTAATTCATTAAAGAACTGCCAGGTCCGATATGCATTATCAATCCTCGAGGACCGAGGACAGTGTCCAAGTTCATTAAGGATTACTATGCTTAGTCCAATTAGGATTATGTTTCCTTGTAAAACTAGGGTTAATGTTATATAAATACCTAGTTAAACATTGTATTAGACACAAAATTGCATCCAGAGCTTACGCCTACTTACTTTGTCAATCTGATTAATAGAAAAGCTTTTGCTATACTATTTACATATTCATCGTCTTGATTACTGTTTTTTTCTTTTACATAATTGTTCTTCCTTGAGATTGATCCATCCGGAATAAAGTAACAAAGCCCTATAACATATACATATTTTGATCCCAAAAACTTACATCATTGGTTTAATCCAACCCAGCGAAAAACGGTTAAATCAGAGATCAAACATCATTTTATTAGAGATCATGTGGAGAAAGGAAATGTCATGATAGAATATGTGTTTACTGAAAATCAGATTGCTGACATCTTCACAAAACCTCTAAGTGAAACAAGGTTTTCAACTCTAAGAGCTGAACGGGGTATATTAAAATTGGATGCATAAGCTGAGGGGGAACTCATCAGAAGACTGAAGTTCAACAGCTTAATCATCACATTTATCTTCAAGGATTAACTCTCAACAGACTAGTTAACTTATGAACTCTTAAAGTCAGGGGGAACGTGTAAGACTAACGGTACTTCTGATTAAAAGATGAAATTTGTTGATGACAGTTAGTTGAAGTTATGTTTTCAACAGAAGATTAAAGTCTTGAAGATTGAAGATTTATTATCTAGCTGGATTGACAAACAGCCGAGGAAGGTTATCAGCTATTGGCTTTCACTGATAACAGCTTTGTCATCAGGACAGTAGTCCATCAGATAAGTATTTATTTTACTCGTCTGATCACCTGTGTAAAAGCTTACTGCCTAAAAACGTTTTATTTTAAAACACGCTTTTACAAGTGATAAAAGAGCGGTACATATTCCCGCTCCTCATTTAATGCGATTTGAATTTGAAAGGTCGTAACTGACACCGCACGATCAGAACTGACAAGAAACGGATCTAACGGTTAGCTGGTATCACGGAACCCGAAATATCCTAACTCTATAAATCCAGATGTGATCAGCTCAGTAGATCTTTACGCACCCAAATATTCAAAGAGCACTTGAGAGCAAAAATCGTTGCAATTTTCTGCAAAAACTCTTCTTTTTTCACTAACTTTCAACAGAATTGAGATGGCATCCAGTCAAGATTCAAAGGCTGAAGGGATGTACCTTGTGTACGATTCCTATTACCAATATGGTACCGCGTTGATGAAAGAACTGCTGGAGAAATTCAAAACGGCCTCTCTGGTAAATTTCATGGAATACCATGAGGGTTTGGTGTGGACTGATCAAGTCCTGGAGTACTACCGCACTGCAACTGTGGACTCCACTAAGCTGGAGATTAAGGCCACTATCGGAGGTAAATCCATAACCATTACTCCTCAATTACTTCATGAGACGTTTGGACTATCCAACAGCGGACGTCATGACGTCACTGCTCTGACCGAGGAAAAACATCAGCAATTATGGGCAATCTGTGCCAAAAAGGGTGAGATGTTGACGGCAACATCAAGAAGAAGCAGCTAACAGACGAGTATCAGAGGATGGCTGATATAGTCTGCAAGCTGATTGAAAACTGCACCTTCTCCCAGGATGTTGTGACTATGAAGAGGTTCAGCATAATGACTGCTATCTACTATAGATTGGAAGTGAACTGGTCCACATTAATCTGGTATATCTTCGCTAATTTCTTGGACTATAAAAGCAAGAGCAAGGCCCCTCAAACCAATCACAAAATCACTCTCAGCTATCTGATGTTCAAGATGGGCTGTGAGGTGACAAATGGGAAGGAAATTCATTCTGGCAAGGCAATGTCAAAGTATTTGCCTGTTCTCAAAAGAAAGGCTGACGAAGCTGAAGCAGAAAAAGAAGCAGAGGAACAAAAGGAGGCTCCTGCCAAAAGGCCAAGGAGATTAGTCAAAACAGCTCAACTAGCTGTTGAGACTCAAAAGAAAAAGGCTGCTGACGAGCCTAAGGAGAAAGCTCCAAAGAAGCTGAAGAAGGTGGATGATGCTGAAGTTGATAAGATCATTGATCTAACCACCGCTGATGTCAGGAACATATCCCCTGCATCATCTTCTAGAACCCCATCTGCTGAAGTGCCTGATGAGAATGTCTCTCACAGGACCAGAAGTCAAGTAAGGGATACTGCTGCTTCCAGACCTGCTCAAGGAAGAACAAAGAAGACAGCAAGAAAACAAATGACTTTTGTGGAAGAGCCCACTAAGCTGGTGGACTTAGTAAGAGAAAGCCCTCAAACAGCAGAGAGGCCTGTTGGAGCTGAAGAAGCTTCTGTTGCTGAACAGACTGATGCGCAACAGATTACTCAAGCAAAGCCAACAGTTTAGGTTGCTAAACCTCAGGATGATCCTGATGTGATGATCATCCATCCCATCGCAGCTGCACCTCTTGCATCTGCTGTTCCTCAACCTGCCCCAGCTGACAAGGGAAAGAGAAAATTTCTGATCAAGAAGAAAAAGATCTCTGTAGCTGATAAGAAGAAAAGGGAAGAAGCTGAGCAGAGAAAAAGAGATGAGTTGGAAGAAAAGAAGGCATTAGAACTAAGCAAGATTCAGGATGCTAAGGATGCTGAAAGAAGAAAAATGTCTGAAGCTGAAAGAAAGGCAGCTGAAGACGCTGAGCTTGCTATGGTCATTGAGATAAGTAAAACTGATGCTCATGGACCAGTTCATGCTGGAGGCATCAAAATTGATGAAGACAAAGAAAAGAAGCCAAAGATGCCTGCTGGAGAGGTCAAGCCAAAGGTTAAGTATGAAGTAAGAAGAGCTTTTGACATCATCGATGCTGATAAAGATCTCTTCAAAAGGTTTGAAAAAACCTTGGCTTATTATGACCAGAAGCTGATGCTGAAGACTCTGTTCACCCACGAGAAGCCTAGATACATGAAATGGAGGGATTATAGGCTGAACAGATATGTTGCAGAGCTTCAGAGTTGGAAGGAGCTAGCTGATGAAGAAAAATGGGTTCTAAATTGGCTAAGGACTAACTCTATTCAACAAGCCTTGGATCCTCACTTTGTAAGGGATGTTATGCATCAATACGCTAAGGATTATGCCATGGAGGAAGCCAAGATCATTCAAAACACGTTGCCACCAACGAGAAGAAAATCTGATGATGCTGTTGAGAGAGCAATCAACATAGCTGTTATGACCGCCTTGAAGAGATGGGCAGAAAGGTCAAGATATCAGCAAGGATCTTCAAGTGAATTGCCTCAGCTGCCAAGCATTCAACATATTACATTTGGCAAGGAAGTCAAGGATTAGTATGAATTGCCCAAGGTAAAGCCATCTGCTCAAAGGCCATGGAATATTGTGCGACAAATCCGTCAAACAACATCCTTTAATGATGACGGCAAAATAACTAGTCTAGTCTATGACGATGTAACTGATCAGCACAAAGCTGCTGATGAACCCTTAGCAATTGAGTGGAATGCTAAGAAATCAAGAGCTGATCAGGAGACAGAATTGAAAGATGCCCCTGTCCACCAGGAGAATGAAGGAAGGGAAGCTGTTGGTTCTGCTTCATCAAGTGATCTGCATTCATCACTGATGGAAGCTTTCCAGTTATTAATGGAGAATTCAATGAAGGAACTGGAAGAGAAGAACAACATGCGGTTGAAGAAGTTGCAACAAGAGTTGGCAGAGTCCAATAGATTACAACTGGAAAGTATGCAACTACTTACTGCCAGAACTATCAGAAATGCCATTGATAGTTTTCCCATGCCTGAAGATCATTCCAAGCAGATGATGCAAAGCTTTGTTGAAATGAACAGAAATGTAGAAGATGTGAAGGCTGATGTCAATCACCTTCATGATGCCTTAAAAAGAGTTGAACACAACATAGTTATTCTAACTGCTAACTTTATCAGAGTCAGTGAAGAAGAAAAAGTTGTTAATGTTGGATTGTTGCGAGAAATCACTCAGACTGGAAATGTTATAAATGAAGAACTTTCAACTATGCAACTTAACATTGATTGTTTCAATGATCAAACTGACAACATCAGCACCACTCTCACTCATCTAACTGCCAGTCATGATGTAGTCAATCAAAATTTGAAGGCTTTGTGTGCTGCAATGAAGATTCAATCTGCTGCCCTTAAGAGAAGAAGGAAGAAAAAAAAGTAAAGGAATCTGCTGCCACTAAACCTGAAGAGACTGAAGTTGCTGAAGAGACTAAAGCTGTTGAAGAAATTGGAAAGGTAGAAGAAAAAGAAAATCTGAAGAAGAGACCAAGGAAAAAGCCAAATCTGATGAGGAAATGGCTGTAACCAAGGATTCTGCTGAAGATCAAACAGAGCCATTTACCAAGTACAAGAACACTGAAATAGCTAAGAAATTAATGGAAGAGCTGAAGGAGCAGCAAATCAAAGAAAAGATGGAAGTTGCTAGGTCAAATCTTCTTTTGGATGAGGATGCTGATGAAGATGAAGAGGAAGAAGAAGATGATGAAGAATCATCTTATGAATATGAAGAAGTGCTGGAAGGAACTGATGAAGAAGCTGATAGTTAGCATAGACAAATCTATTTGTAATCAGTTTACTTTATCTATCTTCCAGACATCTCATCTGATCAGAAACTGTAACTTGTACTTATTTATCAAATTATCAATAAAAGTTCAAGTTTCTGTTTCCAACATATATTTTTTATCTCAGAAAATTTTGAAGGTCACAAACTTTAGCATAGGTAAAACAGGTACTTAGCTGAAGTTTTGTCATTATCAAAAAGGGGGAAATTGTTGGATAAGGATGAAGATGAAGAAGCACTGAAGACAATAAGTAAAGGGAGGTTTTGATGAATTCCAAAACTTCAAATCTGCTAAGAATAAATTAACTTGGCTGATATCCCTTTGAAGAATTTTTGACTAAGTAAAGAAGATATCAGAAGAGTCAAAATTCAAGGTCCAAGACTACTGATCTGCTGAAGGAAAGATATCATACTGGTGAAGATCAGCCGACTCAAAACAGATTTGTTCAAGTTTGAGATCAGCTTAGTTCGTCACCAGACTTGTACTTTCGTCAGCCAAGTGGACAAGATCAAGAAGTCGTCCCAACGGTAATAAATGCCCCTCGAAGTAATAAATGCTGAAGTACAAGGTTATTAAAGACAAATGATTAAAGAAAGACTTCGTATCAGCTTGGTGCATTTAATGCTGCCTGCAGAAAAGTACTGTAGACAGTACGGACAGACTGCAGAGAGCCATTCGCAGAAATTAAGGACCAGTACCCGAGGATTTTGAAACTTGTCTCACTTCAACGGACATTTTTCAAACCTACGAGTATACATAGCTGTAGAGACGAAGAGAAGAACATACAACACAATCTCAGAGAAGAATTTCAAAGCAAAATCTCCTAGGGTCTATTTGGATGGGTTTTGGCTCGGTTTCGCGGGTCTCGATTTAAAAAAATTGGTTTGGGTGGTTTCGATGAAACCTTTGAGACTTCATTTAGATGGGTTTTGGCTTTTGGGTTTTGTGGTTTGAATAAGTTGAAACCCCACTTGGATTGGGTTTGGATGTTGGGGTTTAGGGGAAAAAGTAGGTGATAGGTGTCAAATCAATGTCGTTTTTAGTGAAATTTGGGGGAAAAAGTAGGTGGTATGTGTCAAATCAATGTTTTATAGGTTTGAAGAGTTTGAGTGTTAGTTTTTAAATAGGTTTTTGATGGTTTTATGAGTTTGGCGAAAACTCATTTGGAAGGGTTTTGGCTCGGTCTCGCGAGACCCGCGAGACCGAGCCAAAACCCATCCACACACACCCTTAAGTCTCAAGAACAGCTCACTCATCAGCTCTGTCATTTGTTGACTGAAGCCGACGTTGAAGATCAATGATAAACACATTTTCTAAGTGAGAAACTGTTTGAGTGTTGTGAGAAGTGTAGATCCATCTTTGTGAGTGATCTAGCTTCAGAGGATAGGTTTCCTTAGTGATTTCCTATTGTGAGCTTACGGCCAGATTCATTTGTTATTTTGGCGTAAGTGGAGTGTACTAATTACTTTGAGTTTTTAGTATAGCCCTAGATCATTGTGACTTGGAAGAGTGGACTAAAGGATATTCAAATCCATATAACCACTATAAAAATTACTTGTGTTTTTACATTGTTTTCAACTTGCATATTTTCAGATTGCACAAAACACATTCTAATATCCTTAAATGCACCCAGCTGATGCGAAGCATTTCTTCAATCATTTGTCTTTAATATCCTTGTACTTCAGCATTTATTACTTCCAGGGGCATTTATTACCGTTGGGAAGAATTTATGATCCTTTCCACTTGGCTGTCGGAAGTGCAAGTCTGATGGCGAACCAAGCTGATCTCAAACTTGAACAAATCTGATTTGAGTCGGCTGATCTTCATCAGTCTGATAACTTTCCTTCAGCAGATCAGAAGTCTTGGACCATGAAATTTTGACTCTTCCGATGTCTTCTTGTACTTAGTCAAAATTCCTTCAAAGGGGTCATCAGCTAAGTTACTCCATACTTAGCAGATTTTGAAGTTTTGGAATGCATCAAAACCTCCCTTCTAAATTTGTCTTCAGTGCCTTCATCCTTATCCAACAATTTCCCCCTTTTTGATGATGACAAAACTTCAGCCAAGTACCTGTTAAAACTTAAGCTAAAGATTGTAATCCTCAAAATTTTATGAGATAGAAAAAGTATATTGGATTGAACTTGTCTTTTTATTGATATTGGAAAAGAATTACAAGTACAAGTTCATCAGATGAGATGTCTGAAGAATGGATAAAGTAAACTGATTACAAAGATTTTATAATTTCTAACTATCAGCTTCTTCATCAGATTCTTCAAGCACTTCTTCGTATTCATAAGATGACTCTTCGTCATCTTCTTCTTCATCTTCATCAGCTTCTTCACCTTGAAGGATGACTTCTTTAGCAGCTTCCATTTTCTCTTTAAGTTGCTGCTCTTTCAGAAGTTCCATCGCCTTTCTAGCTGATTCTGTATTTTTGTACTTGGTTAATGGCTCTGATTGATCAGCAGCAGAGTCTTTGGATTCAGCCATTACTTCATCAGTTTTGGCTTTTTCCTTAGTCTCTTCTTCAGACTTGTCTTTGCCTTGCACCTTTCCAAGTTCTTCTCCAGCCGTCTTGGTCAGTTCAGTAGTTTCATCAGTTTTCTTGTCTTCAGCAGCAGAGGTTTCCTTGGTTGATTCTTCCCTTTTATCTTCCCCATTTTTGTCATCATCAGACTTGATGACTTCTTCAGGTTTGGCAGCAGGGTTGAGTGCAACTGTTGGAACCTTCATAGCAGCACCTATATTCTTAAAATTTTGATTTACTACGTCATGACTTGCTGTAAGGTGATGAAGAGTTGTGCTGATGTTGTCAGTTTGATCATTGAAGTAGTCAATGTTAAGGTTTATAGTTGCAATCTCATTGTGGAGTTCCTTTGCAGCATTTGATACTTCTTGCAACATCCCTAAGTTGACTTCCTTCTCTTCTTCACTGACTTTGATGAAGGTTGCAGTTAAGTCAGCAATTTTGTGCTCAGCTCTTTGTAAGGCAGGATGAAGGTGATTTACATCAGCCTTCACATCTTCCACGTTTCTGTTCATGTCATTCAAGCTGTTTACTAACTGCAAAGAGTTGTCCTGAGGAATAGGAAAACTATCAACTTCTTTCTTGATGATATTCTCTGTTGATTGTTGCATAGATTCCAGCTGAAGTTTATTGGACTCTGCCTCCTTTACTGAATTCTCCATCAGCATCTGGAAAGCTTCCATCAGTGATGAGTGTTCATCACCTGATGAAGCAGAAGCAGCAGCTTCTTCCTTTTCTTCAGTCTCTTGGTGGACAGGGACATCTTCCATCTTTGTCTCCTGATGATCTTCAGAAGCCTTAGCATTCCACTCAATGGCTAAGGGCTTGTCAGCAGACTTGTCAGCAGTCTGGTCAGCAGTCTGGTCAGCAGACTTGTCAGCAGCTTTATGTTCATCAGTGACGTCGTCATAGAACAGATCAGTGATGGTGCCATCATCATTGAAGCAGGTTGTTTGTCTAATCTGCCTCACAATGATCCAAGGGTTGACAAAAGCGTTATTTCCCTTGGGCACTTCACTGTACTCCTTTACTTCCTTGCCAAAGATAATGTGCTGGATACTTGGCAGTTGGGGCAACTCACTTGAGTGACCCTGCTGATATCTTGACCTTTCTGCCCATATCTTCAAGGCGGTCATAACAGCAATGTTGACTGCTCTGTCTTCAGCATTGTCAGACTTTCTTCTCTTGGCTGGCAGGGAGTTGTCAATTTTCTTGGCCTCCTCCAGTGCAAATTCCTTTACATACTGATGCATGATGTCTCTGACATAACTGGGATCCAGGGCCTTTTGGATGGAGTCTGTTCTTAGCCAATTAAGAACCCATTGTTCTTCATCAGCTAACTCCTTTGAGTTTTGAAGTTCAGCAATAGATTTGTTCAATCTGTTGTCTCTCCAATTGATGTATCTTGGCTTCTCTTGATTGAACAGAGTTTTTAACATCAGCTTCTGATCATATTAAGCTAAGGACTTCTCAAATCTCTTGAAGAGTCCCTTATCAGCATACACTATGTTGAAGGCTCTTCTGACTTCAAACTTCTCTTTGGGTTTGGGCTCAGCAGCAGGCATCTTAGGCTTTTTAGGCTTGTCTTCATCATTAGCAGCCTCGTTTATTTTGATGCCTCCTCCATGGACAGGTCCATAGGCATCAGTTTTGCTGAGTTCAATGGCAATAGCCAAATCAGCAGCCTCTGCAGCTTTCCTTTCAGCCTCAGACATCTGTCTTCTGGCTTCATCCTTAGCAGCTTGAATCTTGCTTAGCTCAAGAGCTTTCTTTTCCTCTATTTCATCTTGCTTTCTTTGTTCAGCAGCTTCCCTTGCCTTCTTATCAGCTTTAGAGATTTTCTTTCTCTTAATCACGATTTCCTTCTTTCCTTTATCAGCTTGGGTAGGGGCTGGACCAGCAGAGGAAATAGGATCAGCAGCTATAGGATTGATGATCATCACATCTGGATCATCTTGAGGTTGAGCAGCCTCAGCTGTTGGTGCAGTTTGAGTCAACTGTTGCGCATCAGCTTTGTCAGCAACAGAAGCTCCAACAGCTTCAAGGGGTCTTTCAGCAGACTCAGGACTTGATCTCACCAAGTCTACCAACTCAGTGTCCTTTTCTAAAAACGTCATCTGCTTCCTTGCTGACTTCTTTGACAGACCCTGAATAGGTCTTGAAGCAGCAGTGTCCCTTAGTTGGCTCATTGTCCTGTGAGAGACATTCTCAGAAGGTTTTTCAGCAGACGGAGTCCTTGAAGGTGATGCAGGAGACATTCCCCTTACATCAGCAGTGGTCTGACTTATAATTTGATCAACATGAATGTCAGCCACGGTCTTTGCTTTCTTAGCAGTCTTCTCCTTTGGTTGATCAGCAACATTCTTCTTTTTAGTCTCAGCAGCCAGGTCAGCTGTTTTGACTAATCTCCTTTGCCTTTTGGCAGGAACCTCCTTTGGTTCCTCATCTTCATCCTCTTCAGGCTCACCAGCCTTCCTCTTCATAACAGGCAAGTACTTGGACATCGCCTTAGACTTATGGATCTCTTTTCCATTCAACAAAACACACCCCAGTTTTGACAGTAAGTAACTGAGTGTGATTTTGTGGTTGGTGTAGGGGCCTTTTCCTTTCTTCACTTCAAGGAAATCAGCAAAGATGTACCAAACTATGATGGACCAGTTGACTTCTAGCCCATAGTAGATAGCAGCCATGATGCTAAACCTTTTCATGGTAACAGCATCAAGAGAAAAGGTACAGTTCTCTATCAGCTTAGAGACCATATCAGCCATCCTCTGATATTCGTCCTTCAGCTGTTTCTTCCAAATGTTGCCAGTCAACATTTCTCCTTCCTTGGCGCAGATCGCACAGAATTGTTGGTGCTTTTCTTCAGTCAGCACAGTAACATCGTGCCTGTTGGGATAGTGGTTGGGATGCCTCGATTGTCAGAACAACGATAGTGCGGAATTTAAAATTTTTCGAAGCACCCAAGGTCCCATATTAATTCTCCATATTAATTATACGCAAGCAAGAAACAAAAACGCACATAGTAATTAAACAAGGGGGTTTTTGCGATATACCTCACCACAGGCAAGGTGGTGGAAACCTTCAGTTCTGGATCTGGATCTGGTTCACAGAAGTGATCCAAGCGTCTCACCTCCAATGTAAGTCCACACCAATTGGATTCTGGCAACACCTCAAGATCTTAGGCTCAGAACTGGATTCAAGAGGTTTGTCAAAGCAGGATTGTGTAGATTCTCTTGACAGGTCAAGATCTAACACAGAGGAACAAAGGGAGAGAGGCGGCGGCACTAGAGCAGCCCACGGCAGCAGGTGGCGGCGGCGGCGGCTAGGGTTTCTAGCACAAGGTGGCGGCAGCTAGGGTCTTAGAGAGGCTAGGGTTTCTACTTAGGGTGTTAGCTTTTTTAGCTCAAGTAGAACCCCTTTTATTGGCTCCCTCTTGACCTAGGTTTTGCAAGACTTCTTATGGGCTTTTAATTAAAGGCCCATGTCTTGCAAGCCTTTTCATTTCATTAATTACTTAATTAAATGCCCAGTCCAATTAAATCATTATTTCTTTTATATAATTAATTAGCAACTCAATTAAGTATTTAATTAATTAAGTTAGCCAATTAATTAATCTCCCACTTGAATTAAATACTTTTAATTCATTTAATTGATTTAATTACCTTTAAATCAATTAATTCCTTTAGTATCCTTTTCAACAGTCACCGTCCAATTGTATTGTGTGTGACCCTCTGGGTTCACCATCAATTGGCAGCAGGCCCACTAATTCCTCGTGATTTAATTTATGAACAATAAATTGCTCCGGTCAATTAAACAACATTTAATTGACCACTCCTAGAATCAATTCCTCTATTAACTCAGGAGTACCTACACTTCATGGTCGATGTCTAGCCACAAGCCCATGAAGCCCAACTTCAGGTGAATTGATACTTGTGAACCTCGTCTCATATAATTACCATGTACATACGGTCCTTCTATCGACTAATATTCCCGATCAAGACTTAGGGTGTGTGAATTGATCGGCACCTCTAAATTTGTCTCGATAACTATACTTTCTAATTCAGGATAATATTCCAGTGTGACTCCTAAATTTGGAAACCCCTTTCCAAATCCGTCACCGACTACGACCGTAGGTTCCTTGGATATATTATCTAAGAATCGTATAGGAAATTCTCTCACCCATTACAGTGAGTCAATAGATTCCATATCGGTACTAACCATTCGCGTACATGTCCATACGCACCCAACATAGGCATGTTATGACCAAGCTACGTGGCCTATACCTAAATCTAAGTACGCACTTCCATGCACCGAATTCGCCCTAGCACCTCAAGTCAAAGGACTAAATCGTACACTATTATAATCCTTGAGAAACATCCCATCATCGATATGCGACATGCGCTTCCACAATGGGTTTCTCTGTTCGGGTCGTTCGATGCGTTCAATCCTCCATTGAACCACCTACTCATATGCACTGGCCTCAAATGCCTTGCTCGTGAAACGCTACAAATTCACTCCATGTGAATCATGCATACTTGTACAAGTCTTGGCGATTCCTACGATACCCCGTCTCGTTCGGAATCTATGACTTGGAACAGTTTTAAGATTACGACCATTGAGACTGTTTCATGATTGCACTCAGTACTGAAGTGAATCGTCCCATAGTCAAATGTAATCTAAGGGTTTCAACCAATCGCTTAAATGTATTCGCGAGAGATGAAGTTGGCCATTGTTTATCCTTATACTCATATAAATAAACGCGCGTATTATTATAAAATCAAAAGATTGTTTCTTACAGAATAGACCTATTACAAGATAATTGAACTGGCTTGCTGGGCACTATTCTATCAATCTCCCACTTGCCCTAAAGCCATTCACCTATGGTTCTAAGACCCATCTTCTCTAGATGACTATCGAACGCCTTTTGTGAAAGTGGCTTAGTTAGTGGGTCAGCTACGTTGTCTTCCGATTTGACATACTCCTTGTGCATGTCACCTCTACCAATGATCTCCCTGATCACATGGTATTTCCTCTGTACGTGTTTGCATTGATGGTGTGATCTCGGCTCCTTTGCTTGAGCTATCGCCCCGTTGTTGTCACAGAAGACGACTACAGGTTCAGCAATGCTAGGAACAACATCCAATTCTTGGATGAAGTTTTTCATCCATACACTTTCTTTTGCCGCATCTGATGCTGCGATATATTCTGCTTCTGTGGTTGAGTCGGCAGTGGTAGACTGTTTACAGCTTTTCCAACTGACCGCTCCTCCATTGATGCGGAATATGTATCCAGAGTTGGATTTGAAGTCATCCACGTCAGACTGGAAACTTGCATCAGTGAATCATTCAAGTTTCAGTTCTCCACTACCACCGTAGACCAAAAACATATCCTTAGTCCTTCGCAGGTACTTTAGGATTGCTTTTACGGCAGTCCAGTGCTCTTCGCCTGGATTTGACTGATAGCGGCTCGTTACACTTAGAGCGTGTGCTATGTCCGGTCGAGTACACAACATCGCATACATTATGCTCCCTATAGTAGAGGCATAAGGTATGAGAGACATTCTCGTCTTTTCTTCGTCAGTTGTAGGGCACATAAACTTAGAAAGAGAGATACCATGTCTCATTGGAAGCAATCCTCTCTTAGATTCTTCCATTTTGAATCTCTTCAAAATAGTGTTGATGTACTGAGATTGGGAGAGTCCTATCATCTTCTTCGATCTATCCCTATAGATACGTATTCCCAATACGTAAGATGCGTCTCCCATATCTTTCATGGAAAACTGCGCGGATAACCACGCTTTAGTCTGCGCTAACATCTTGATATCGTCTCCGATTAACAAAATGTCATCGACGTACAAAACAATGAATTGTATCGAGCTCCCACTATTCTTCTTGTACACACAAGGTTCATATACGTTTTTGATGAAGCCAAATGCTTTGACTGTCTCATCAAATCGTATGTTCCAGGTTCGGGACGCCTGTTTGAGGCCATAGATTGACCTTTGAAGTTTACACAATTTGTGCTCACTTCCTTTGGACGCAAACTTTAAGGTTGTTGCATAAAGATCTCCTTGTCAATGTCTCCATTGAGAAAGGCGGTCTTTACGTCCATTTGCCATATTTCGTAGTCATGCCACGCGGCTATGGCAAGTAGTATCCGAATGGATTTTGACATCGCCACGGGAGAGAAGGTTTCCTCATAGTGTATTACAGGCCTTTGAGAATACCCTTTCGCCACTAAGCGAGCTTTATGAGTTAATACCTCACCATTCATTCCAAGCTTACGCTTGAAGATCCATTTGCATCCTACAGGGATAGTTCCCTCAGGTGGATCGACCAAGGTCCAAACCTTGTTGGAATGCATGGAATCCATTTCGGATTGCATGGCTTCGAGCCACGCACCCGAGTCTATGTCTAACATCGCTTCTTGATAGGTCCTTGGATCATTATCACCTTTTTCATTTTCGTGAATGAAACCAAATCGCTCTGGCTCCTTACGAATTCGATCAGACCTTCGAAGAGTAGGTGTACTAGTAGGTTCAATAAATTCTGGTTCAGCTCCCACTGTTTGTGGGGATGGGTCCGATTCCTGGACTTCATCAAGTTCTACGATTGTCCCATTTCGGTTGGTGAGGAAATCCTCTTCCAAGAAGTGGGCGTTCCTAGATATGAACGTATTACGTTCTTTAGGATCGAAGAACAGGTATCCAATGGATTCTTTTGGATACCCCACAAATTTGCACAAACTAGATCTACTATCTAGCTTATCTCCCTTTTTGTTCTTTACATACGCTGGAGATCCCCATACTCGTAGATACGAATGCACGGGTGCTTTACCATACCATACTTGGTGCGGTGTCGTTGGCACTGATTTCGAAGGTACTATGTTTAGTATCTTCGATGCAGTTAATAGGGCTAAGCCCCAAAACGAAAAGGGAAGGTCAGCGAAGCTCATCATGGAACGAACCATGTCTAACAATGTTCGGTTCCTCCGCTTGGACACTCCATTGAGTTGGGGCGTCCTAGGGGGAGTTCGCTGGACGAGAATTCCATTCTCTTTTAGATAATCAAGGAATTCTTGGCTTAAGTACTCACCACCTATATCAGAACGAAGTGCTTTAATACTATGTCCAAGTTGATTCTCAACTTCCATTCGAAACTCTTTGAATTTCTCAAAAGTTTCGGATTTGTGTTTCATAAGATACACATATCCATAACGACTAAAATCGTCGGTGAATGTTACGAAGTAAGAGAATCCTCCTCTCGCATTGACACTCAATGGTCCACAAACGTCAGTATGGATTAAATCCAATGTTTGCTTGGTTCGCTCGGGATTCCCGGTGAAGGGTGATTTGGTCATCTTTCCTTTGAGACAAGACTCGCAAATTGGAAGTTCATCCAAGTTCTTTATTTCAAGAGCCTTAGAGGAAACCAGCTTTTGAATCCTACTCTTGGAAATATGTCCAAGTCTAGCGTGCCAAAGTTGTGGAGTTTGATTATCATATTTTCTTTTTCTAGATTGAATGTGCATGACGTCAGAATTTGTAGGTTCTAAGGAATACAGACCATCTATCAAAGTACCACAAGCATACATTAAACCACCTTTAAATATGCAAAGAGCTCCATTTTCAATGGAAAAATTAAAACCATCAATATCCAACATAGGAATAGAAATGATGTTCTTAATAATGTTTGGTACGTACAGACAATCCCTTAAAATTAAAGTAAAATTTCCTAAAACCAATTCGACGTCCCCAATAGCCTCAGCGGCGATCCTAGCTCCGTTTCCAAAACGCAGGATTCTATCCCCGGGCTTCAGGTATCTTACTGCTCCCATCACCTGCAAATCATTGCAAATATGAGAACCTGCTGCGGTGTCTAACACCCACGATGCACAGTTAATAGAAATATTAACTTCAACCAAGAAAATACCTTTGGCTACCAATTTCATCTTTAGGTAGTCTGGGCAGTTCCTTTTCCAGTGCCCTGCTTTCTTGCAGTGGAAACATTCGTCTTCTGGGCTCTTGCGCTTCTTTTCAACCACCTTTGTGACTGCCTTCGAAGAAAATACCTTCTTCTTCTTGCTACCTCTCTTGGGCTTTGCAGCCTTCGATTGGTGTGCAATCGTTACCGGCTTCTCTTTCTTGAGAGTCGATTCTGCCGTTACCAACAAATTGGTCAGTTCGTGAAGAGCGAGGGTTCTATCCTCCATGTTGAAGTTCAACACGAACTGGTCAAAAGAACGGGGCAGCGTATGGAGAAGGAGGTCAGTGCTAAGATCAGCGTGCAAATCCACGTCCAATCGCCCCAGTTTTTCAACTAGGTTGATGAAACGCAGACAGTGATCCTTGACACTGCTTCCCTCAGCCATCTTGAGATGAAACAACTCCTTAGTGGTCGCGAACCTTTCGGTACGAGACCTCTCTCCAAACATCTGCTGGAGGTGGAGAAGTATCTCTCTAGCAAGCGGCATGGCAGCATGCTGTTTTTGCAGTTCATTCGACATCGAGGCTAGCATGAGACATCGAACCTGAAGATCATCATCAACCCTTTTAGCATGGGCGGTTCGTTGTTCCTCACTAGCTCGTGCTGCGGGTGCAGCAGGCATAGGTGTGTCAAGCACATAGCTTCGTCGCTCGGAATCGAGGACAATTCTGAGATTTCTCAGCCAGTCAACGAAGTTTGAGCCATTCAATTTGTTTGCGTCGAGGATAACAGATAATGGATTCTTAGACATTGTACTTAATATCTACAAATGGAAAGAAGACAACATTTAGATAACTGATCTTATGTCTAATACTTATAATTAACGAATTTTGGACTTGTTTTCGAAAAAGTTCTCCCACTATTTTATCGAAACAATCACCCCTTTGATTGCTCGGGAAATTTAATTCCTAGTAGGTCTTGACATCCCAGCAGCAATTAATTGCACCCACGACTCGTGGCCATACAACCAATTCTCCAGGTAGGTATACTTATTACCAATTGTGTTACTCCACAACCTTCAAGCTATTTTGCCTCGGCTTTCGCACTTATCTAGCACTGCTACATCATAAGTGTTACTAATCGTTAAGTCTAACCCATCAATCACGATGAGCAACGAGCCCGGTCGTGAGTTCCCCGTAACTAGTTATCGGTCGATCCTCACATCCCGACCAGTCCTCACCCTTGTCGTGTTTAGTTAAAAACAGGAGTCAAGGAATTTCACGTATTGTCCCTTTCTTCGACTCGGGTGCCAGACTCTGGATCACCTCTATCGATAAGTAGACAACATACGCTAGTCCCTATTGATGGAAGGCTTGGATTTATATAAATACTTCATTTTATTTTAATCAAATATGACTTAATATTTAATTCGAGAGGGAAATTCCTGGTTTTGAAAGTTATACTAACTCTCCTCGATATCTCACCGATTCAGTTATGCTTTATCTTTTATTACGATCTAGATTCTAGCGCGCATCTCATACAAGCTAAATATAAATCGACAAAATAAATAAAAGCCATACAAACCTAGCATGCATACTACCACAATATGTTTTCGATCGGGAGCCTCCTATGTGGGCCATCATCGAGCCAATGATGTTGGCCCTATTGGTCAATCTAAGGGGTTTGTAAATGGGCCTATGCTATTACACAATGTACCACGCATACATGGCCTTCATATCTTCTTGGGTTCCCACCTTGCTTGTAAACGGGCCTCCATCCTAAACTAGGAAAGCAGTAGAGCCCTATTCTATTACAAAGGCTCAAAATGGCCCAAAAACATAATAGGCTCGCAGGCCCAATAAAAACCAAACAATAAATTAAACCAATCACATCTAACCTAAGGTCAAGGCTCGGCTCGATCGAAAACCACGTAAACAATTCACATAGAGCAAGAAACAAGCAAACATCCTTTACCTATTTCTTTCTTAATTTTAAAACTACCTTTTAAAACTAACTTCCTATGATTCTTACTTTTTAGTCACTACTAATTATGACAAAATGAATATTCGGGTAAACAAAATTAAATTTTCTGCTCAAATTCAGATTCTGTTTTTCAACTTTTGAAAATTGCATTTTCGCCCCTCAACTTTCGAAAATTGCACTTTGACCCCAAAACTTTTAAAAAGTTACAAAAATTGCACTTTGACCCCTGGGTAGATTTGGGAAGCTACCAGAAAATAATATTTTGAATTCTGAAAATTTTTCAATTTTTCAAATTGACCCCTCAAGTTTCGGTAATTGCAAAACAGCCCCAAAGTTTTCGGAAATTACAAATTGACCCCAAAACCCGTGCGACCAGATTTGCAAAAACAGTCCATAATTTTGAAATTTCCAGATTCCAAAAATTCGAATTTTTCAGCCCACAAAAACCCTAATCTCGATTTTTAGCATAAAAGTCCTGAAGTTTTCAAAAACCATAAAAACGGCACAGATCTAAAAAAGCAGTTTTACCCAATCATAGATCCAGTCATAACAAATAAGAATCAACTTACAGAACATAATTATCACGTGTTTACATATACATAATTAAACATATACAGTGAAAACACATTATGTTCAGGCTTTTCGTATAATAATGACGGAGCTGGCTCTGATACCACTGTTGGGATAGTGGTTGGGATGCCTCGATTGTCAGAACAACGACAGTGCGGAATTTAAAATTTTTCGAAGCACCCAAGGTCCCATATTAATTCTCCATATTAATTATACGCAAGCAAGAAACAAAAACGCACATAGTAATTAAACAAGGGGGTTTTTGCGATATACCTCACCACAGGCAAGGTGGTGGAAACCTTCAGTTCTGGATCTGGATCTGGATCTGGTTCACAGAAGTGATCCAAGCGTCTCACCTCCAAAGTAAGTCCACACCAATTGGATTCTGGCAACACCTCAAGATCTTAGGCTCAGAACTGGATTCAAGAGGTTTGTCAAAGCAGGATTGTGTAGATTCTCTTGACAGGTCAAGATCTAACACAGAGGAACAAAGGGAGAGAGGCGGCGGCACTAGAGCAGCCCACGGCAGCAGGTGGCGGCGTCTCTAGGTGGTGGCGGCGGCGGCTAAGGTTTCTAGCACAAGGGGGCGGCGGCTAGGGTCTTAAAGAGGCTAGGGTTTCTACTTAGGGTGTTAGCTTTTTGAGCTCAAGTAGAACGCCTTTCATAGACTCCCTCTTGACCTAGGTTTTCCAAGACTTCTTATGGGCTTTTAATTAAATGTCCATGTCTTGCAAGCCTTTTCATTTAATTAATTGTCCAGTCCAATTAAATCATTATTTCTTTTATATAATTAATTAGCAACTCAATTAAGTATTTAATTAATTAAGTTAGCCAATTAATTAATCTCCCACTTGAATTAAATACTTTTAATTCATTTAATTGATTTAATTACCTTTAAATCAATTAATTCCTTTAGTATCCTTTTCAACAGTCACCGTCCAATTGTATTGTGTGTGACCCTCTGGGTTCACCATCAATTGGCAGCAGGCCCACGAATTCCTCGTGATTTAATTTATGAACCATAAATTGCTCCGGTCAATTAAACAACCTTTAATTGACCACTCCTAGAATCAATTCCTCTATTAACTCAGGAGTACCTACACTTCATGGTCGATGTCTAGCCACAAGCCCATGAAGCCCAACTTCAGGTGAATTGATACTTGTGAACCTCGTCTCATATAATTACCATGTACATACGGTCCTTCTATCGACTAATATTCCCGATCAAGACTTAGGGTGTGTGAATTGATCGGCACCTCTAAATTTGTCTCGATAACTATACTTTCTAATTCAGGATAATATTCCAGTGTGACTCCTAAATTTGGAAACCCCTTTCCAAATCCGTCACCGACTACGGCCGTAGGTTCCTTGGATATATTATCTAAGAATCGTATAGGAAATTCTCTCACCCATTACAGTGAGTCAATAGATTCCATATCGGTACTAACCATTCGCGTACATGTCCATACGCACCCAACCTAGGCATGTTATGACCAAGCTACGTGGCCTATACCTAGATCTATGTACGCACTTCCATGCACCGAATTCGCCATAGCACCTCAAGTCAAAGGACTAAATCATACACTATTATAATCCTTGAGAAACATCCCATCACCGATATGCGACATGCGCTTCCACAATGGGTTTCTCTGTTCGGGTCGTTCGATGCGTTCAATCCTCCATTGAACCACCTACTCATATGCACTGGCCTCAAATGCCTTGCTCATGAAACGCTACAAATTCACTCCATGTGAATCATGCATACTTGTACAAGTCTTGGCGATTCCTACGATACCCCGTCTCGTTCGGAATCTATGACTTTGAACAGTTTTAAGATTACGACCATTGAGACTGTTTCATGATTGCACTCAGTACTGAAGTGAATCGTCCCATAGTCAAATGTAATCTAAGGGTTTCAACCAATCGCTTAAATGTATTCGCGAGAGATGAAGTTGGCCATTGTTTATCCTTATACTCATATAAATAAACGAACGTATTATTATAAAATCAAAAGATTGTTTCTTACAGAATAGACCTATTACAAGCTAATTGAACTGGCTTGCTGGGCACTATTCTATCAGTGCCTTCCTCTGTTTGGGAGACCAAACGTCTCGTGAAGAACAGCGGGTGTGATGACCACAGATTTGTCACCGACTGTCGCCTTGATTTCCATAGAGTTGTAATCAGCAGATGCCGTCTTGTAATACTCCATAACCTGGTCAGTCCAGATTACACCTTCGTTGTACTCCATGAAATTTACCAATTGTGCAGATTTGAACTTCTCCAACAGTTCCTTCATTAATTCCGTACCAGATTGGTAGTAGGATTCATAAACTAGGAACATACCTTCAGCGGCCATCTTAATCTGTTGAAAGTTTAGAGAAATAGGAAGATTTTTGCAGAGAATACAAGTAAAATCTTCTCTCAAGTGTGCTTTGAATATTTAGGGTTCGTAAAGAACTACACGGCTGATCAGATTGGGATTTATAGAGTTAGGGTATCTTGGATTTCGTGATACCAGCGAACCGTTAGATCCGTTTCTTGTCAATGCTGATCGTGCGGCGTCAGTTACGACCTTTCAAATTCAAATCGCATTAAATGAGGAGCGGGAATTTGTACCGCCCTTCTGTCACTTGTAAAAGCGTGTTTAGAATTGAAACGTTTTAAACAGTCAGCTTTTACATAAGCGATCAGATGAGTAAATTAAATACTTATCTGATGGACTAATGTCATGATGACACAGTTGTTATCAGAGAAAGCCAATAGCTGATAACCTTCCTCAGCTGTTTGTCAATCCAGCTAGATAAATAAATCTTCATTCTTCAAGATTTTAATATTCTGTTGAAAACATAACTTCAACTAACTGACATTAACAGATTTCATCTTTTAATCAGAAGTACCGCTAGTATTACACGTTTCCCCTAACTTTAAGAGTTCATAAGTTAACTAGTCTGTTGAGAGTTAATCCTTGAAGATAAATAAGATGAGTAAGCTGTTGAATTTTAGTTTTCTGATAAGTTCCCCCTCAGCTTATGCATCTAATTTTAATAAACCTAGTTCAGCTCTTAGAGTTGAAAACCTTGTCTCACTTAAAGGTTTTGTGAAGATGTCAGCAATTTGATTTTCAGTAAACACATATTCTATTATGACATTTCCTTTCTCCACATGATCTCTAATAAAGTGATGCTTGATCTCAATATGCTTAGTCCTTGAATGACTTGTAGTATTCTGAGTAAGGCTGATTGCACTAGTATTGTCACAGTAGATGTATTCCACTGATCTTGATGTTGTAGTCTTCCAGTTGATGCTTCAACCATAAGATTTGTGCACAACAAGCTCCAACATCTATGTATTCAGCTTCAGCAGTAGATATGGATACTGAAATCTGTTTCTTACTCATCCATGATATCAGACGACTACCTAAGAATTGACAGGCACCTGTTGTGCTTTTTCTATCAATCTTGCAGCCAGCAAGGTCAGAATCTGAATATCCAATAAGCTCAAATCCAGACTCTCTAGGATACCATAACCCCAAATCTTGAGTGCCCTTAAAATATTTCAGTATTCTCTTAGCATCTAAGAGATGAGATTCCTTGGGATTTGATTGGAATCTTGCACAGACCCCAACTGAGTACATGATATCAGGTCTGCTTGTTGTTAGATACAACAATGACCCAATAATGCCTCTGTATTTGGTTATGTCCACTGATTTGCCATCTTCATCTTTATCCAACCGAAGACTTGTAGACATAGGAATTGTAGCAGTAGAGCTAGTTTCCATATCAAATTTCTTGAACAGATCCTTTGTGTATTTTGCTTGGCTGATGAAAATTCCATCAGGCAACTGTCTTACTTGCAAACCAAGAAAATAATTAAGTTCTCCCATCATGCTCATTTCAAACTTGTTATGCATCAGCTTTGAGAACTTGTCACACATCTGTTGGTTAGTTGAACCAAAAATAATATCGTCCACATAAATTTGCACAAGCAAAATATGTTCTTCCCATTCAATAGTGAACAAGGTCTTGTCAACATTACCTTTGCGAAATCCTTTGATTAAAAGAAAATCAGATAAGGTATCATACCATGCTCTTGGAGCCTGTTTCAGTCCATAGAGGGCTTTCTTCAGACGATACACCTTGTCTTCTTCTTGATAGACTTCAAAACCAGGTGGTTGTTCAACGTAAACTTCTTCTTGCAATTCTCCATTGAGAAAAGCTGATTTCACATCCATCTGATAGACAGTGAAATTCTTGTGAGCAGCATAAGCAAGAAAGAGTCTGATTTCCTCTAATCTTGCTACTGGTGCAAACGTTTATTCAAAGTCAATGCCTTCTTCTTGGCAGTAACCCTTGGCCATTAATCTTGCTTTGTTTCTGGTGACTTCACCATCTTCATTCATCTTATTTCTGAATACCCATTTAGTGCCAATGACTCTTTGATGATTTGGTCTAGGAACTAAGTACCAGACTTCATTCCTTTCAAATTGATTTAGCTCTTCTTGCATAGCTTCAATCCAGTTGGAATCACTAAGAGCTTCTTCAATCTGTTTGGGCTCAATTTGAGATAGGAAGCTGACAAACATTGCATCACTTGCAGCAGCTCTCCTAGTCTTTACTTTATCCAAAGGATCACCAATCACCAACTCTGGTGGGTGATTCTTGAGCCATCTGAGATCAGGTTGCAAATCATAATGTTGTCCTTTGTTGTGATCTTGCAACACTACTGTTGGAGATCCAGTAGTAGTCTGTTGAACATTTGTTGTCTGTTGAACAGTCTCTGGTCTATCAGATGTTTGCAACTCGTCTGTTAGACAATCAGCACTGTGATTTTGAACAGCACTTGAGTTATCAGCTGGGTTGAGATCAGGTAGTATGATGGGAACATATTCTTCATTCTTTCTAACATTCAACTTCTGTAAATCAGTAGACAGATCTTGATTAATACTTTGATTCTTTTCAGAAGATTGACTTGGTTCATCAAATACTACATGAATGTATTCCTCTATTAGCAATGTTCTTTTGTTAAAAACTCTATAAGCTTTACTAACAGTAGAGTATCCTACAAAGACAGCTTCATCAGCCTTTTCTGCAAATGCAGTAAAGTGATTTTTACCATTATTTAAAACATAGCATTTACAACCAAAAATCTTAAAGTAATGAATGTTTGGCTTCCTGTTGTTCCAAACTTCATATGGAGTCTTGTTTTGGTGCTTGTTTATCATGCATCTGTTTTGGGTAAAACATGTTGTGTTTGTTGCTTCTGCCCAAAATCTTTGAGGCAGCTTAGCTTCAGCTATCATGGTTCTGACAGCTTCCTTCAGTGTTATGTTTCTCCTTTCAGCAACATCATTCCGTTGAGGGGTTCTAGCAGCTGAATACTCATGATGTATTCCTTTGATATTACAATACTCTTCAACAGTAGAGTTTGTAAACTATGTCCCTCTATCTGATCTGATCTTCAATATCTTTATGCTTTTCTCATTCTGGATCAGCTCCATCAGATTTGTAAGATGTTCCTTGGTTTCACTTTTCTTTTTCATGAATATCACCCAATTATATCTTGAATAGTCATCCACAACAGCTAGGCAGTATTTCTTTCCACCATTGCTGACTGGATCAATGGGTCCAAATAAGTCCATATGTAGCAGCTCCAATATTCTTCCAGAAGATTGATGCTTCTTGCTTTTGAACGATGACTTGATTTGTTTACCCTTCTGACAAGCGTCACAAAGCTTATCTTTGCACATGACTGTCTTTGGAATTCCTTCTACCAGATTATTCTTGATAAGTCTGTTGATGGTCTTGAAATTCACATGATTCATTCTTTTGTGCCACAGCCAACTAACTTCACTTGGTGTTGATGCCACCAAACAGATGTTTGAATTCTTGTCAGCAGAATTCCAGTCGACTATGTAGACATTCCCTTGTCGTCTTCCAGATAAAATTACCTTCTTTGTACCAATCTGTTCAACATAGCACTTATCTGTTGAGAAGATGACTGAATATCCTTTGTCACAAAATTGACTTATGCTCAGCAGGTTGTACTTTAGGCCTTTAACATATGAGACGTCAGATATCTCTATGTTTCCCTTGATCAAGCTTCCTCTTGCTACAATCTTGCCTTCTTTACTGTCTCCAAAAGTAACTTTTGGACCATCCACAGCAACAGCATCAGTCAGTTCATGTATGCTTCCACCCATTTGCCTTGAACAGCCACTGTCCAAGTACCAAATCTTCTCTACTTTATTCCTACTCCTAATCCTAACATACAAAACAAAATAAAATTGTTTTAGGTACCCTTATTGAGAGGGTCCTGAAGGATTAGTTCCACCTTTGACAACCCAAGATGATGAAGTCTTAGGCTTCTTAGGTTTCTGAGTTTCAACAGGAGTATGAACAGCTTTGTCTTTACCACGTTCATCAGATTTGTCATATTGTTGATGATCAGCATGATAAGGATAATGTTCAAATGCAGAGTAAGATGCATGATAAGGAGGATATGCATGCATTGGATGAGCAGGATATGGTGCATAGTAAGTTGGAAATTGAGGTGCATGATACATAGGATGATATGCAGCAGGTTGCACATAATAAGACTCATTTCCATACCAAGCATTTTGATTTTTCTTATTCTTATGCTTCTTTGGTTTACTACTTGCTTGCTCATTAACAGACGACTTAGTTTTATCACTAGTCTGATTAGTTTTAGCCTTATCAGATGACTTCCTAGGACTCTTCTGTTTAGGCTTACTAGTCTGTTTTCCTACACTAGGCTCTTTGCTCTTTTTAGCCTTAGGAGTTTTCGTCTCCTTTAATACTTTCTCATATGAAGCAGGTCTAGCAGTTTGAACATACAGGATGACCTTACTATTGTCAGCAGATATAAATTTCTCAGTATGGTTCAATTCTTGCTTGTCCTGTTCTAAAGGTGTCTTCTGTTTACTAGACATATGAGTGGATGCAACAGATGACTTCTCATGAGACTCAATGACTTTCTCAAGCTCCATGATTTTTCCTTTATAAACTTCACATTCAGCTTTCAGAGACTCATGTTATTGCTCAAGCTGTTTATATTCAGCTGATTCTCTTGGCCTTTCAGCTGAGAGTTTCAGTGAACTGTTTTGCTCTTTTAGCAATATCATCTCTTCCTTAAGCTTTTTATATGCTTCAGCAATAGTAGTATTGTTAAGCATCATTTGTTCAAATGAACTAAATAGTTCATTCTCAAGAGGAGTTACCTCACTATCCTCAGAGTCATCAGATTCCTCATCAGGCAGAGAAGGGCAGGGCTCTCTTCATCAGAAGACTCTTCATCAGAAGTGTCTGAATCTGAATCAGATGAGTAGACGGCAGCTGGCTTTTCTGCTTTTGCTACCATCGTCTTTGCTTTCTGATGCTTTCTTTCTTTTCTGATTCTCTTTTCTTCTTCAGTATACTTCTCAGCTTTAGGATATGGGCAGTCTCTGATGAAGTGACCCAGTTTCCTGCAGTTATAGCACATCATTTTGGATTTGTAAGAATCCTTTTCCTGAGAAGAAGAAGTAGGGTTAGAAGTAGAAGCATTGTTATATTTGTTCTTTATTTTTCGTCTGTAGAACTTTTTGAAGTTGTTCATCAGCAATGCAACGTCTCCAGCAGTGTACTCCTTTTTGTTGAGTAGTGTGGCTTCATCAGATGAGTCCACATCTTTGCTTTTGTGAGCTGGCCTTCTGGGATTTTCAGCAGCAACAAGTGCAGCTGTGGGACTTGAAGTTGAGGTTTCTTCAACACCCATTCTTGGCAGTTTATACTCGTATGCCTTGAGTACTGAGAACAGCTCGGTGAGAGAAATATTGCCCAGATCTCTTGACTCTTCCATGGCTGTCACCTTCATGTTGAACTTTGGAGGTAGGGCCTTCAGAACTCTGACGGTTATCTCCTTGTCCGTAAAGGTTTTTCCAAGCTTTAGCACTTCATTCAATGTCTTTGTAAACCTTGTGTCCATCTGGTCAATGGTTTCCGCAAACTTCATCTTGAAATTGTCCAGCTTTTCCAGAGCAACACTGCTCTTTGATGGCGTCGTTTCCTTCACTCATATCACGAACCTTGTCCCACATCTCCTTTGCAGTCTTGCAATGTTTGACTTTGTCAAACCGATCATTATCCAGGGCTTTGGTCGTGATGAAACGGCCAACTTTATCCAGATTGAACAGCTTTATTTCTTCGGCTGTCATCTCTGTCAGATCTTTTTCCACCACCAGTTCAGCTTCGTCAACTATAATGGTCTTGGTGAATTTGAATGGACCTTTTATGATACATGTGTACATGTTATCATTATAGGCAGCTAAGAAGATCTCCATTCTAATCTTCCAGTCTTCAAAAGACATACTAGCAATGTGGGGAACATGGCTGATACAGTCCATTTTTCAAAAAGTTTTGATTTTTCAAAAAGATGCTCTTTTGAAAAGTTTTTAAAACCTTTGAAAAAACACTTGGATCAAGCTCATTGATCAGGCAGCTGATTCAAATGAACAACCTGCTCTGATACCACTTGTTGGTCCCAAGTGGTCAGATGAGGTTTAGAGGGGGGGGTTGAATAAACCTCTTTAAAATTTTCTTCCAATTTTAACTTTAAAACTTTTCTCTAACAGTGAGCAGACTAAGCTGATCAGAGTAGTAAGTTACAAGTTTGTTCGCGAACAAATCTTTGAACAGGTTTGATGACCACTCGTCTGATTATTACTTAGCTGATTTTGTTAAAACCAGTTTTAATACTTAGAGTACTTGCAGCGGATTTTTCAAAGTGTTTTTCACAAGTAGTCTCAGTAGTTTGAAAAATGTTTCCCCAGTTTCATAAACTCCCTTTAAGTATTTTTCAAACAGTTAACTTATCGTGTTTTTATGCAATCAGAAAATATGCAAGTTTAAAAGCAATGTAAAAACACAAGTAATTTTTATAGTGGTTATATGGATGTAAATATCCTTTAATCCACTCGTCCAAGTCACAAAGATCTTGGGTTATACTAGAAACACAAAGTAACCAGTACACTCTGCTTACGCCGATCAACAAAGGAACAGGCCGTAAGTGCGCAGTAAGAAATCACAAAGAAATCCTACTCTCTGAAGTAATATCACTCACTTAGATGGATATCTACTTCTCACAACACTCTATCTTACAAATTCACTCAGAAGATGTGTTTAGCTTTGTTCTTCAACTTCGCTTTTCGTCAACAGATGACTAAGCTGATGAGTGGGCTGTTCTTGAGACTTAAAGAATTTTGCTTCGAAAATTTCTCAGAGATTGTGTTGCTTGTATTCTCTTCGTCTCTTTCAGCTATTTATACTTGAGGTTTGAAAAATGTCCGTTGAAGAGAGACAAGATTCAAATTCCTCGAGTACTGGTCCTTAAAATCCGCGAACGGCTCTTTTGCAGTCTGTCCGTACTGTCAACAGTACTATTCTGCAGGCAGCATTAAATGCACCCAGCTGATGCGAAGCATTTCTTCAATCATTTGTCTTTAATATCCTTGTACTTCAGCATTTATTACTTCCAGGGGCATTTATTACCGTTGGGAAGAATTTATGATCCTTTCCACTTGGCTGTCGGAAGTGCAAGTCTGATGGCGAACCAAGCTGATCTCAAACTTGAACAAATCTGATTTGAGTCGGCTGATCTTCATCAGTCTGATAACTTTCCTTCAGCAGATCAGAAGTCTTGGACCTTGAAATTTTGACTCTTCCGATGTCTTCTTGTACTTAGTCAAAATTCCTTCCAAATGTATCATCAGCTAAGTTACTCCAAACTTAGCAGATTTTGAAGTTTTGGAATGCATCAAAACCTCCCTTCTAAATTTGTCTTCAGTGCCTTCATCCTTATCCAACATAATAAATGAGAGAACACACCAACATCATCATACAAAACTTAAAACAAGTAGCAATTTTCAAGAAATTAAAAAAAAAAAACAACTTTCAAAATATAATTTTCTACATCTAGCTAACAAATAAAAGAAGCATCACGAACACGCACATGAAAATACAATATTAACAGAATAGGAAATTTTCCCACCAAAAATACAATATCAAGAATGATGTACCATTAGTTTGGATTATTTGCAGATTTGATTTCGATACAATGGAATCGCATCAGAAATACCTCCTAATGACCACCTCAACAAGTTTATTTTCTTTCCTTTCTTTCTTCTTTTTATGCTCTCGTAATAGATATTGATCCTGTGACCTAATGGAATTGATAAACAACCAAACCATTTGAAATAAAACAACATTTTTTAATTAATAAACTTCAAAAAAAAATCAATAGTAAATTGGGTTAGATTTACAAATCAATGGATCAAACATTACCGTTTCATTATTAAACTTAAAAAAAAAATTACCTTAACGCCATCGCTTCTAAAAAATTAAAATAAATTGGTGGTACTGGCACTCCTTGTCCAGATGGTTTGGATCGTTTATCTTGTCCATAGGGTCAAGGGATCAAGTGCTAGTACGAAAGCACATGGCGGAGAAAGGAAAAAAAAAATTACTGAGGTTATCATTAAGAGGTATCCCAGATGCGATCCAATCTTTCGAGGATGAGATAATACATCATTTGTTGGTATTCTAAATGTATAACAAAAGATACGATGTCTAATTGTCGCAAATAACACTTCATAGAACTAAGAACAACTATGAAGAATTACAAACTCAATAAAATTATGTACAACAAAATTGGAAAAATAATTTTTATTAAATTTTGCAATGCTATAATTTATTTTGACGCTGGTAACACGACAAATTTATAGTAAAACAAATTTTGATCCAAGGGTTGAATTTATTACAGATGGATAGCCAAGATAATTGTATGATGACAACAGGAATTCCACTTCCCAAAGATAAAGAACTGTTTGGCAATAATTTAAACCATTGGATCAAAATATGTTTTACAATTTGGCAACTCTTGGATCCCAAAAATATATATTATACAATTTCATTAGATTATCATGATCGATGGACAAAAAAATATAGTATTCTTAACGAAGTATTTGTTAAAATAAATGTTATATATAATGGCTTCTTACATTAAAAACTTGCCAAAGATAATTATTTTGAACGTATATATACCACAATCTATAAAATTATTCATTTGACATCTATCACAAATCTCACGTCAATAAGCAAAACTACAACTCGATATAATAAATTATATATTAACTTTTTTTTAAGCTAAACATTTAGGTTAATTTAACATGTATAAAATTATTCAACTCTATATTTTATTATAATATTCGATCAATATTAGTTGTTGTTCGTCAACCTATATACAAATTTTACAATATTATTTTGTGTACGTGCATCGATTAAGTCACATTCGACCAATATACCAACATCCACTTTAAAGTTGTATAACCAGTATTAATCAAAACATTACGTAGTAACAAAATGATTAAATATTTTTAACCATCACATCATCATTAATAACCAGCTTAATTAAAAGATGTCAACTCTATATAGCTATTTAAAAAAAAAAAAAAAGAAGAAGTTATATTTAGAGATATTTAAGAACAAAAAAACCATTTATGTCTGTTAATCTACCAATCCAACGAATGATAATAAAGCCTAATTTGATTAGAAGAAGAAGGTGAATTTTAATATACTAAAGATAACTATTATCAATTTTCTGAGATGTTTCATCAACTAAAGCTTGATTTACATCCAACACAGCAGGCACGTACACATTGCCTCTATTAATTAACCCCTGACCAGCAGAAACATCAAAGCTCTCATCAAAGCACTGAAAGGATGCAACACCTATTTCCGTAACCTGGGACTTTTTTCTATGAATCCTAGGTTTCTTTGTCGCAAACCCCAACCTTTGTTTTATCAATTTTAGCTTTTCTCTTTAATTTCCTTACTTTTCTGAAGGAGGTTCGTATTTCTTCATCTCCTTATTAGTGTGAAGAATTTTCCCAGTATTACAAGTATATCCAACCTCTTTAGTAAATAACTCAAAGCAATACCATGGTGGTAAATGCCCCTCCGCACTTTAACACATAAGCTCCTAAACACTACTTCAGCCCAATTTATTTTCTTACCATACCAGATAGCAATCATCAGATGCAATCTCTCTCCAGTAAAACCATCAAAAGAGCCAGCTTTTGTCTCAAAAATTTTAGATAATATATCAGCAAATCTTTGAAACTCATCTTCCAACTGTCCTTTTGTCACTGAACTACAAAGCTGCTCACCAGGTTTAGCAGCTAATGCCCAAAATTCGTCTTCAAAATTTACAGCATATTTACGAATATCTACTAAACTACAAAGCTACTATTATTCCAGCTTTAGGCAACTGAAAAACTTCACATAGAGAATTAACCGAAACCCTAACTTCTTTACCATTAACATTAGAAATTATTATATTACTGTTGACGACCTTACCCATGGTGTAAAACTGCAGAACATCTTCCTCAAACACAAAATCAGCATGCGAAAACAAAAAAACCCTCTAAGCCAGAGGCTACTATTTTGTCAATAATCTCTCCCATAAGTTCAGTACCCGAAGCTTTGAATGCATCGAAATTAAGCCACATTCCAGCGATCAATTTTTTTGGTTTAGGACCTACGTTGTTAGATTTTCTTTGGCTATAACTACAAAGTGCGTAAAAATGTATACCACTGTTTCCAAGATATTTTTTGTTTTAAAATTTGGGGAAGAAACGAACAGAGAACAAAATTGTTATTAAATAGTTAACTAAGACCAAAAGTTGTTTCCCGACTTGGATCAAATATATTATCTTCGACAAAGACCATTATTGTTTGGTGTACTTACATATATTAGTTTCTTTCCATCAAGATACCACCATCTATATCAACGTTTGATAACAGACGTTAAGTACCCCCATAAAATAGTTACTAAATATCTAGATATTTATAAGCATCATATCATCTTGCCGGTTTTCTCTGTCCACCAATAAAATATGTTCATTTTAAGTAGCGATCGAATAACCACTAAATACATATTAGCAACCGTCATATCATCCTTAATGTTGAGCTTAATTATATTAAAACATCACATTTTCTTTTATATAGAAAAGTACATAACAATTTTATCATCATTGTGAATAATATTATTTTGTGTATAAAAGACATAGTATATGTTATGCATTTGAATGGATTATGCGATGGGGTAATTTAAACAAAACATTTAAAGCTTTTTTCAGTTTCCCTAATGTGTTTAAATATAATTAAAATGCTAACATTCATAAATAATAACTAACCCCATAGTAATTTGCTTGTTCATTTTTCTTCTTCAAAGATGCTCCTATGACTTATTTGATAAATGTGATCATAGGCATCCTCTTCCTTCGACATTCCTTTGATGATCTTCAATGGTCGCATTGTGTTGACTTTATTCAATACAAATAGCAAGTCTTTCCTAATCAGTTGTACCTTTTTTTTTGTGCATAAATACACATTTTGTAGATGCCTGTTACCATTAGGGAATCAAATATGGTGCAGATGTTTTGGTTACTACTTATAGTTCTTAAACCGTGACTGAATTCGGTACTCTGTTCCAAAGCCCTTCTGGTATATACTTTCCATGTTTGTAAATCACGTGTACTAAATGTTGTAGCCTGAATTTCTTCACATCTATATTCATGAGTATTGCTCCGGGATCAACCGAGTAACCATTTCCTCCTCCATCTTTGCAGAAAAATTACCCTCATAAAACAAAAAAAGTTCACATTTGTTTGACCTTTTTCTTGTCTGTACGGAAGGAAACAATTTAATAAATATGTACATACGTAAACAAGTAAAAACTTATATATATTTTTATTGTCACAAGAACGGTATGACAAAATCCTAACTCTTTTAATGTTTGTTGCTTTAAGAACATTTTTCATTAAGTTTAATCACTATTAACACTGATATTAATAACTATTCTCAAGGTCATGTTAGGGATTCAAGTAATAATATGATTAAAGTAATTCCAAACATAGGTATGTGAAATCATACAGATTTATCTTTTTAGAGTTTTGTTTTACTGCATAACTAAGATTATAGAATGAAGTTTATCTAAGATTCATTGTAGACATAGTTTCTTGGTGTAAAACCTCTTCGTTGCTACAAAAATGATATTCACAGTCAGATACATATGTATTTTATGATTTGATAACATATTTAATTTACCTACCTGCATAATTATGTTGCAGAAGAATTTCTCTTAATAACCAATGATATAAAGAAAATTATTTCAGTTTCTAATGTAAGATATTAATTCAAATAAGTACAAAAGAAGATAGGAAGGAATAAAATCAAAAAATTTATAACTATAAAATTATTATAAAAATGCAAAAAATATACTAAGTTACAACAAAATAAAATAACGTAGACTTACGATTTATTTCAGTTCTTTATTTCACAAGAGATTGTTTGGTATTTACTTGAAACTTGCATTTTAACCATAGTAAGTTGTGCCTTCTCTTGAAAATTGTTCTCCAATTGGAACTCACACTTGACCATTTGTAAGTTGTGCCACGGTAGTACGTTGCCCCCCTCATTAAGTGAGTCAAGTTTGATAATTGCAAATGTATTAACATTAACTTAAAGATAAAAGTAAATAAAGGAAATAAATTAACAAATAACAACCATTAAGAACACATAATGCAAACAAGGTATTTGCATATAAAAAAAAATATCTCAATGTTTTTCATCAATTATCTTCACTAAATAGTAAAAAAATATATTCCCGACTTATTAATAACAAAATAATTACAGTGGGTGACTTTTGGTACGAGTGAGGGGGTAAAATATAATCCTTTTAGTTGTAGAAATTTTGTTAGTTCATTTATAGGAAAATATAAATGTTTATTGGGAGTTTTACTGGCGTATCAACTACTGATTTCTTAATAATATTTGCTAAATTGAATTTAATTAATATTTGTTGATGAAAATAAGTAATTTTTCTCTAACAAAATTATAAAATAGAGACGTCCATATTATATTATTGAACAGAGTTCCTTGACTTTTAATTTATGTATATGATATTCAAAGAACAACATATAATATTTATCGATCAAGACTCTTATACAAAGAAAAATATTTTGCTGCAAAACAAAACTATATAATGAGAAAAAAACGATGATTAATAAAACGTATAATTGAAGTACTATACAACGGTTGCGTCTCTGCATTTAAAACGCCTCCCCATAAATCTATAAATACATAGCATTAGTGGAAGTAAAACAAACCGAAAACTCGCTAAAAAAATATAAAAAACTAAAAATTATGTCTTTATGGGTAGAGGAAGATCTCCAGATTTTGTTGGACAAGTTGATGGAAGAAACTGCAGCAGGGAGGATCCACTTCACCTCGAAAAATGACAACATATTCCACACAATCGCTGCACATCTTGTAAATCGAATTGGGAAAACGTACACCAAGGAAATGGTGAGCAAAGAATACAACAAGTTGCATCTAAGGTACTGTATTTGCGAAAAAGCTCGCAAATCAAAATTTGTCAAGTGGGATCCAGTGCCAATAAACTTGTTGTTCCTATTGAAGGTCTTTGGGATATCCTTGTTAAGGTAGTAATGTATTAATTCATTAATCGTAATTTTGTAATATAAATTTTTCATACTAATGTTTTTTATGCTTACCTAACACAGGATTCACAAACTTTTTCCTGGGCTCAGAAGTATAGGGACAACGGTGAGAAGTACTGGTTTAAGCTCACCGCAATTTTCCGTCACCTTAAACCACCGGAGCTTGGAGAAGCTCCCCGGTCTTATGATGAATTGGATCACTAGGCTGTTGAAGGAATGGGATATTGCTGTGAAAATTTTTATTTTCTAATCAGATCTTATAATTATTTTTAAACATGGATGGTTCCACCAATTTAATTTTTGTTATAGTCGTAATTGTTATAGTAAATCATTACATGCAAAACTTATGGAAGACAATCATTATTAATCTATTAGCAGTGCTTTCATTTCTATTATATATTATGACATAGCGTTTATTTATATTTTGGTATTAGAACAAATTTACGATATTATACTGAGACTCCGCTTAATTTTCGTATTAACGTGGATTGTTAATTTGTAGTTAGAACTTAGAACTTATTTTGTGATATATCCATGTTCGAAATATTGTCGTTTTATACTTTATTCCCGATTAAAAAGAGATACATCTATTTTTGATCAAACTTTTATGCTCTAATTTTGTGTCTTAATGCGTTTTATTATTGGTCGGCTTTATAAATAATTTATTTTCAATATAATTTGTTGCTTTAGCTTTTTATTTTTTTTCGTTTTCGACTTGTTGGCCCGACTGACGAGTTTTGGTTGTGCGATTCTACCTTTGGCTTTTTTTTTAAACAGTATGAACATGAAACGGCGTTGTTCCTTTTCGGAATTAATTGCTCTTGCTTTTAACATACATTTGCACAAGAAGGGATATTGCCCAGTGCCAATGTATTAAACTAAGGACAATATCGGTAGTTTATTCGAGTGTTTTTCGTATTCTATATTTAGTTATCTTATATTCTTAATATTTTTTTTATTCTCATTATTTTAGTGATATGTTATCACATATTGCTCCAAAGTTTCGGCCAAACGTCTTACTTATTTCATTTTTATATTTTATTCTAAAATAAATTGTTTTCACATTTATTTACATTTAATAGTTTCATTTATGTTATTTTTGCAATTTGTATATGTCAATATATATTTTAATTGCTTTTCACCTGAGCTGATGATTATTGTATAGTTTATTGTTCTGTGAATTTGCCTAATATTATTTTTATTATTTGTCAGTTCAGTGGCTAATTTAATTTTTTTATTTTTAAAACATAATAAAACGCATTAGACAAAAACAATTTGCAGCCAAAAAAATATGATAATTAACTAAAACAACGAACAGAAAAATTTATTTAAATAAAAAGAGTAAAAGTCATCATTAATGTAATAAATTAGCATGTAATAATTTAGTTGTACACATATAAATAAATAACTAAGGCGACCAATAATAAAACGCATAATTAAATATATTAGTTGGCAATCGAAATTAGAGCAATAGATTAAAATGCCTTTCTGTAATTAAACTGATCCAAAAAAAAAATAGTATATTAGACTGGACTGTAAGTACACAAAACAATAATAGAGTATTTAAATATTGCATTTAGTTCGAAAACAATGCACCGTATTTAGTCGGTGAGGAGACTGACATGTAAAATATAAGATTATTTCTCAGCTGTAAAACATACAGAATGACGCGCGAAAATACATGTGTCGATCTAAATGTTGATTATAATATGTACATTGCAATAATATAGCATTTTTGTTTAAATTAAAATATTCGATCTAAACACCGACTACAATATGTACAGTATAATGATCAAAGAAAAATATTTTGTTGCGTTGAATAACAGACAATATTTACGTTTCAATGAGATATCAGTCTGTTTGAAATTAAAAAAGTCGATCTAAACATTGGCTATCATCTGTACAGTGTGATGATCAAGAAAATATATTTTGTTGCATTGAATAACGGACCGGTAAAATAATATTGAGCAGCATGCAGACGAACAACTATCATTACACTAACCATATTTTATTTAGATTACTTTAGAAGTTTATTTAATTGCAGCAAGCATAAAAATATCTTTATACACAATATTTTTGGTAAAATCTACACATCCTTGCATTTTCGAGTGCGGATGAATAAGAATCTTCACTGAATTTGATGTTTTGGCACGAGATATTCCAACATAGAACTGCCCATGCAAAAACACAGGCTCTCGTAAATAAATACCAACAAAATCAAGAGTCTGACCCTGAGCTTTATTTATGGTCATAGCAAAACATGGTCTTATAGGAAACTGACGCCTCTTGAAAGGAATTGGACACCATCCTTTATCAGAAGATTCTAAAGGAATTCGAGGAAGAAAGACGTGATAACCCTTGAAATCACCAGTAATGATTTGAGCACCGATAAAATTATCTCCCAATTGTTTACAGATCAAACGCGTACCATTGCACAAACCTTGAACTGGGTTTAAATTTCTCAACAACATGATCGGACAATTCTTTTTCAACTTCAAAATATGTGGAGGAAGTCCACTCGCTGATATGGTCGTTAGATAATCATCGTACTCAGCCTGTTGTAAAGCATCATTTGTTGTATTAAAACTAACATACTCCTTTGCCTCTCCTGGAAATCTATCCATCAAAAGATCGTTTAGTTCAGCAACACAATCATTCTTAGGAGTCAAGAGAGCTCTTCCAACTAACAAATGTGGATCCGTTACAAAAGCATTGAAGGAAGGAAAAACCCATCTAATGAGTTCATCCAGAGAACGATTG
Organism: Penstemon barbatus; assembly: GCA_003313485.2. Lineage (NCBI taxonomy): Eukaryota > Viridiplantae > Streptophyta > Magnoliopsida > Lamiales > Plantaginaceae > Penstemon > Penstemon barbatus. The sequence goes on along the minus strand of CM064877.1, from coordinate 29,829,071 downwards.
ATATCAACAAATGGTACTAACATCTGAGATGGTATCCAAATATTTTCATCATATATGTACGGGATATCCCCATTACCCACGTGCAATAAAAAATTAGTAAATAAAGGATCCTCTCTAGCTCACATATTCTCATGTAAATGTAACTTCCCAACACCCTTCCAAAGACGAGAACTTACGAAGCTAGCATCAATTAATGCTTGTCTCGATCCTCCTACTATTATAGGAAGTGTATGAAGGAAATCACCACCAAACAAAACAATTTTACCACCAGATGGCTTTGAGCCATCACATATATCACTTAGAGAAAAATTCAGCGACTCTATAGAATATCGATTTGCCATTGAAGCCTCATCCCAGATAATTAATTTTGCCTCGTAAATCATCTTTGCAAGAGAGCCTTGTTTGCTTATTTTACTGTTTGATTTATCCTCCGCATCAAATGGAAGTTTAAACCGTGAATGTGCAGTACGTCCTCCAGGTAACAGAGATGCAGCAACGCCGGAACTTGCAACTGCCAAAGCAATTCCACCAGTTGAACGTAAAAATGCAAGTAAAGCTCGATAAAGAAAAGTTTTTCCAGTCCCTCCAGGCCCATCCAAGAAGAAAGACCCATGTCCACCACTAACAATCCTATGAGTTATCTTGTCATACACAACTCGTTGCCCAGCATTCAAACGATCAATAGACAGCATATCCTCATCAGAAACTTTTATTGAACATTCATGCATATAGTCTTTGCTATACTTATCAAGATGAACCAAGGATTTATGCACAAACTTAATAGGAAAATCATATATGCACTTATCCATTGTCAGAAGAACTGCATCAACAGCAGAAACAGTCTTGTGGAGCACATCAAAAGCTGAACATAAACCATCACGAGCAAAGTCTTCAGATAATGCAGGATAATATTGTCCCATAATTTCTGAGTATCGTCGGTAATTCCATACACAAGTATAGAAAACAACGATCTCAAACAATAAGGCATCTGAAACAAAGCAGCTTCGGATAAACAACTATCGACATACTGATCAGACTCTAACAAGCCTCTACGAACACAAGCTTCTCTAAATGAACTATATTGATGTCCTGCAACCATCTTCAAATCATCAAAGGACGTCGGACACCGAATATTAATAAATAGCAAGCTTAAAAAATACCGTTCACCCTCGAATGGACTCACTGTTCACAAACGACCAACTACTGTTTGACGTTTACGCAGCTTCCACTTCCTCTCAGCTAATACCCACACAAAATATTCTGGAAAATCTTTGTACAAAATATTCAAACGAGAAGCATCTGGATCAGAACCGTTCATTGAGAAAAACTCAGTCAGCATAGTTATCCCAGATAAAGGATTGTTAACAATCATTTCCAAGGGTTGTTTGATGCCTAAACATAGAGGTTGGCGATCCTCTAGATGAACAGGCAACACTATGACAGGTGGATATATTTCACTCATAGGAAAGCCAAATATCCTCCACAAAGCTTCAGGAGCTGAAATCCATTGACCCTCTTGAAAATCCTTGATTTCATCTCGTAATTCTTGTTGGACGCCATATATAACATTATACGATAGCCTATCATGTCCTTTATAGATATACTTATAAAGATATTTTACCAACTTGATATCACCACATATTTCAAGATTAATATGAGCATCAAATTTTGCTAATAAGTATGGACAATAAGGTATAACAGACCTATTATCAATCATAGTTTTTTTAGAGAATAGACTTTCCATCATTCCTTCTTCTATAATTTGGATAAGAGTTAGGTGCATCACTGGTAAAATCAGCAAATTGTTTTGGATAGTAGCTTTTGCACTTCCCATCTTGCATACATACATTATTCGAATTGGACAGACCACAGGGTCCATGCATCATATGCTTAACAACATAAGACCGTAAAAAAATATGCAAACCATCTGGCAGTTCAGCACAAATAATTTCATCATAGGGAGTAGGAGATATTATTTTATGATATTTAGCTAGAATGATAACCCAGTGAGCATGAGGCAACCCCCTTTTCTGATACTCAGCCGCATAAACATATCCTGCAACCTCACTAAAAATCTTCTTCTTCACAATCTCATCCTTTAATTCCTCGAGCTTTGCTTTGAAAACACGTGCTATCAAACCTGGCCTATCATGAACATTTTCAGAAGGAAGCAAATGTTCCGTTATCTCAGACCATCCAGGATTGCAAGTCATCGTCAAGAATAGATCAGGTTTCCCAAATTTTTGCACCAATGCCATTGCATTTACATATCGCTTCCTCATATCTCTAGGCCCACCAATAAATGAACAAGGCAAAACAACACGTTGACCTACGTTCGAAGGATTAGTCTGACCATCAACAGATAGGATATCTACTATTGCTTGATAACTCTCAGTGCGATATTCCATTTGCCGTATCTCAGACCGATAATAATCAAGACGAGAAGTTTCTTTCTTAATATACAAATCAATAATATATTCTTGCCCCAATCTTCCTGCATGCAATAATAAGCATCTATTATTCGGACGAATTTGTGATTGATAACAAGTATACTCCCAACATGAAACATTCAGTCGACACTTCTTATTTTCTTGTAAACCTGCAAAATACATTAACAAAATAACCATAAACAGAAAATACAGAATATCTGAAAATAAATTTAAGAAAATAAAAACAGCAAGCAACGCACAAGCTTCTTCAGCAGCAAGCATATGTACAGCAGATCCAAACGTCGGAAAAGCAGCGTCAACTGATGAAGAAGAACATTATTTACGCTTAAAAGAACCTGGAATCAATCCACGCTTATTTTTTTAATACCCGCATGCCAACCAGGCTGTCCATAAGGAAATAACAAAGGATATTGCAAAGGATTGTAGCACGAGAAATAATAGCTAACTTTGTGAGTACGACCATCCTCAGTATACACACGAATATCCCTTTCAGATATATCAGCGGTTTGGTCACCATCTTTCCAAACACCAGCTACTTGGTCAGCTGTAGGTACATTACAATTACGTTGGTCCAACACGGGTCCAGTTTGAATAATGATTTGTGCATTAGTAAGATCATCCCACGAACGCAATCGCTTGAACACTTTGCTATAAGGATTGTCAGACAAAGCTTTAATCAAAAGTGTCATTACATCAACACGCCGATCTCTATCTACCACGACGTCTACATTTAACTCATCAGATGTGTCCAGGAAAAACAATTGCAGCAGACGATGCACATCAGCAGAACCATGTACAGGATTAAAAAAATGCGTCACATTCCCAAGAACTTTCAAAGAATATATTCCTTTTTTAGCCCAGGCAGAGTCCGGATCAACATGCATCCTAATGGAAGTAAAAGAAAAAGCATGATTATACGAACGATTCTTCCTACGAAATTCACAGGCAACTTCAGAATCAGGATCTGTAAATAAGAACCACATAATTAGATTAATCACTGTAGGACTAAGATGAATCTAACCACTCGCACAATAGAAACCTGGAACCTCTCGGTATAAACGATGGGCACCACAGAATGAGCAACCTTCCTGCTTAGGTAAACACCACGAAACAGTAGGAATATTATGTATCCTATTGAAGCGCATAGAAGAAGAACACGAGCTCACATTAAATTCTAAAAAAAATTAAAACAAATAAATTACAATGAGAAAACACAGGAAAAATAGATTAAGCAAAAATTACAATATTATGTATTTTGTTTTTTATTTTATGTTTTGAATTTTGGCTTTCCTATTGTTTTTGTATATAATTTTTTTTTCATAATAATTATGTATCATACCACAATCATACCTATTATTATGTTTCAGGTATGATTCGGGTATGATACCACAATGAGAAAACACAGCAAATAAAAAACAATATTCCTCTGTTTCAGATATTATAATTAGTATTATTATAATACCTGAAACAGAGGAAGATTGTGGTAACTCCAAGGACCCCCCAATAACATTAGTTGGTTCAACAAATGTATATTCATTTAAATTAGAAGATTCGGCAATTAAAGGTAGCTCAACAACGACATCCCACAACCGCAGAATTGTCCGAAGTTCCTTACGTCGAACACTCCTCTTCTTCAACATAGCAGTTTTTTTTTTCAATAGTTAAGGCAGCATTACGAAGCCTAGCTTTTTCATTCCGAGCTAACCTAACAGACTCCAAATCATCAACAGTACGGTTTCTTGAAGCCAATCATACTACATAAACATATAAAAAAGTAAAAATAATACAAAATTATTAATGAATGTTAAAAAACAAAAAGAAATATATAATTTATGAAAAGCTGGTTAATAGATCACTTAGATTCACACTAGAAAGATCCACACAAAAGGGAGCAGGGCCATACACAGCAGCAGAAGGAGAAGAAAGATCAACAGTATCATCATCCAATCTAACATTACCTCCACTGGAATCCATAACCTGTTAAAAAAAAAAAAAGACAAAAGATATTAATCAAAAAGTACAAAAAAAATTAAAAACCACTTACATCCACAACGTAGAAATCGATCAAACAGTAATCAATATTAAATGAAACACCAAACAATGAATCAAATTATCAAATGAATATTGACCAACAACATACCGAATAACGAAGCCAGATACTAAATTATCAAGAAAGTTAAAACAAAAATACACAGAAACCAACAACGTACCGAATAACGAAAGATCAGCAACAAATCTTAAAAAAGAAAAAAACACAGCACAAGAACAAAAATATTTCGAAGAGGTTAATACAAATAAAATAAATGAAGTATATGTGAAGATTAAAAAGAATATAGATTAAGAATAACAGTATGTAAGACGCAACCGCCAATATAAGATATATCTAAAAAGTAAGACAAAAGGAAAGCATAAAAATCAAAACAACCGCCATATAGAATTACAATAAATAAAATATTTTAATTAAGCTGACAGGCAAGAGTGATGTGATGCATAGAAATATCTAAATATTTAGTAAATATTCAATACACAGCTTAACTATGAAACCCCAAAATCTCTATTTGGGGTCTATTACGTAATTTCAAGAAATTAAGACATTTATTTGTACACTTTTAATTTAGCGACTTTATTCTCTTTTTTGTGTTAATCTTCCTAGTTAGCTATTTATATACCAACTAAATTAAAATGTTTATTAAGGCTTGATCAGATTAGATAAATAATTTAATTAAAGATTAAACTGATAACTATAACTAAGGCCCATTATGATGGGTTAAGCGAGAGTGGGTCTTTTATAAGTTTCAAGTTCAAAGGATAGAGAGCTAATTAGGTATTCTTGAGTTTTCTATGGTGATTAGCGGCGCCGACACAAAGGTGAGAAACTTATAAACTTTTAACAATTAAATATTGTCTAATTAACACTATTCTTGTATGAATTACGTGTAGTGAAGAACCATGATTTGATCTAGAATTCTAGTTATGTAGAGAATTGGATTTGTAATGTAAATTGGTGTAGAAATCTTGGATGGAATTGAGTACGTGGGAGGTATTGACTTCTAAACTTTTAGCAATTAAATATTGTGTAAATAAGACTATCCTTGATGAATTACTTCTGGAAATGTAAATACATATATAGTGGTGGGCCATGATTTGATCATAAAATTCTAGTTATGTAGAAAATTGGATTTGTAATATAAATTGATGTAGAATTCTCTAATGGAATTGAGTACGTGGGAGTTAATTAATATGACAAACTCATGCATCTAAAATGCAAAGGAAATTTACTAGAGTTGACATATGATTATGTAATCATGATTAAATATTCATTTTATATCACTAGGTTGTGGATTCAAGCTTTGTCTTAACTAACCGTGCTAGTTTTGGCTTTTGAGATCCGTGAGCCGTGAGATTTATTTATTTTTTGTTTTGATAGTTTAGAGTTTTAAATGTCTTCTAGTAACCTAAGTTGCCTTAACTATCCCTAGGTTTATTCTGAACAAGCTTAGTGGAGTTTCAGTGGTGTTTTGGGGTAGTCTGAAGTCGAGGTAGTAGAGACTCTTGATTCGAAATTTGCGTCCAACTCTCCAAAGAGCCCCTTTTACTCAGGTGAGTGTTCTTGTACAAGTTTACTTGGTGTTTCTTGAAGCGACTTATTAAATTAGTTATGACTGTTGCGTGTATACTTTATTTGTCTTGTGAATTTTTAACTGCGCCTGTGACTAGAAATTTGTGAATTACTGTTGTGCGAGTGTTGGTGCTTTATCTTTTTGCTTCATCATTTACATCATTGGGTCTGATCACATTCATTCGAGCCCACTATGCGGTTGGATGAGATGTCTTTTTATCACATTCATTCGAGCCCTCTATGTGGCTGGATGAGATGTCTTTTATCACATTCATTCGAGCACTCTATGCGGCTGGATGAAATGTCTTTGCATGAGTCTGATCACATTCATTCGAGCCCTCTATGCGGTTGGATGAGATGTATGTTGCATACATACGTGTGAAGTGTCTAAGATGTGCGTGTTTGAATTGATAGTCGACTGTGTTGCTTGCTCGCTGCTATCATGTACATTTGCACACGAGCTCACTAAGTTGGATGATCAGCTTACCACTCTTTGTGGATTACTTTTTCAGGTACTTTCGACAGTTGAAGTGTGTGGTAGTTGGTGATCTGGGATCCGAGTCGATCTTGTCCTGTATTTTGATTTTTCTTGTTGGTTTATTTTTTTGAGATTTCAAGTTTGATTGGATATTATTTTTCGCATTTTAATTGACGGTTTAAATACTGGAGTTTTAAGTTTATCCGATAAATTGTTATGATAAATAACTAATTCAAGTTTGATTTATATTTTATCCGCTGCTAGCCTAGTTTAATTTCATGTTTGGTTAATTTGTTTGTTCTGGCGACCTGATTCCAGTCGAGGGCTATCTCTGGCCTGAGGATGTGGCTGGGGAAAAAACGAGGCGTCACAGTTCGTATCAGAGCCTAGGCTGTTAAGCCTTAAGCTTTCGCAGGTTTGGATCCTCGGATAGCGTCTGTCATGTCGTGTCTTAAGTCATTAGTTGCATGACTTTGCCGACAATACTTAGATTTAGTATCGCATATCTACCTTACGTCTAAAACTTGTTACCAATGAATTTTCATTGATTAGATGGCAGGACGTGGTCGTGGGCGTGGTCTTGGGCGTGGGCGTGGACGTAGTGGGGCAGTACCTTCAGCCAGTTCCATTACTCCTTCCGAGGTTATTCCAACTCCCCCTACCGTCACACCAGTTGCTGGCCCTAACCCCGATATTTCAGTACAGATTTTGGCTGCGCTGGCTGACATTAGTCGTACCTTGAGAGGGAATGCCCAGCCAGTAGCACCAGTTGCAGTACCGGCCCCAGGGCAGGTTCCGGGTCCGGGTATCATTCATGTTGCAGTACCCACTCCTCCTGCCTTGGATCAGAACCGTGACTGGGATACACGATATACAGAAGTGAGTAACTTGTTGGGAAGGTAGGAGCACCGAATACCCCAATTAAGAAATAACTCATCATGGAAGTGGGCATATCGGGGTCGAAGTTATTCCTATTTGTAATAATATACGAGGAACGAACCCTAATACACGGGGTGATAGGGTTTATCTGGTGCGAGAATGTATGTGCATTGATGTGAGTTTATGTTGGGATATCTCGGTTGTCAAAACAACGAGAGTGCGGAAATTAAAAAAATTTCCGAGATACTCATCAGTCCCTAGATATAATTTCCACCTTATGTATGCGGAAAGGTTGAATCAAACAAAAAATAAACATAAATAGGGGATGATATGCGATTTTTACCTCACCACAGGCAAGGTGGTAACCTCTGGCTTTGTTGTTGATTCACAAGCAGTGATCCAATTGTCTCACCTCCAGAGTGTATACACACCAGTTGGATTGTAGTAACACCTCCAAGTCACAGGCTACGAACTAGATCTTGAAGGTTGTCGATGGAGGAAGAGGCAGATCTAGATTCAGGTCTAGATCTGGATATGGAAGACAAAAAGAGAGAGGGGGGCGGCTAGGGTTAGATGCAAAAGTGTAAGTCTTGTATTTGAGTCTCTCCTAGACTCCTTATATAAGCCCCCAAGCCTTCTTCTGGGCTATTAATTAAATGCCCATGTTTTGCAACTTAATTTAATTAACCCATTAATTAAATTAGCCCAATTAATCTAATTAATAAATATCTCTCAATTAATTAATATTTAATTAATTAAACCATCTAATTAATTAACCTTCCAAATGAATTAACACTTTAATTCATTTATTGATTTTACTCCCTTAAATCAAATATTTCCTTTCTCACTGCATTGTCCAATTATATTGTGTGTGACCCTCTAGGTTCACCATCAGTTGGCAGCAGGCCCACGAACCCTTCGTGATTTAATTTACGAGCAATTTATTGCTCCAATCAATTAAACCCCTTTAATTGACCACTACAGAATTAAACTCCCTCATTAATTCAGGAGTACCCACACCTCATGGTCGATGTCTAGCCACAAGCCCATGAGGCCCAACTTCAGGTGAATTGATATTTGTGAACCTCACTTCTTATAACTGCCATGTACAAACGGTCCTTCTATCGACTTAATTTCCCGATCGAGACCTAGGGTGTGGAATTGATCGGCACCTCTAATTATCTCGATAACTATACTTTCTAATTCGGGATAATATCTAGTGTGACTGCTAAATTTGGAAACCCCTTTCCAAATCCGTCACCGACTGTGGCCACGGGTTTCTCTGGTCTATTATCTAAGAATCGTATAGAAAATTCTCTCATCTATTACGATGAGTCGATATATCCCATATTGGTACTAATCACTCACGTACACAACTATACGCACCCATCTTAGGCACATTATGATCAATCTACGTGACATGTACCTAGATCAAAGTACATGTACCCATGAACCGAATTCTCCCTAGCACCTCAAGTCTAAGGACTAAATTGTACACTATTATAAGCCTTGAAAAACATCCCATCACCGATATGCATCATGTGTTTCCACAATGGGTTTCTCTGTTCGGGTCATTCAATGCATTCGATACCCTATCGAACCGCCTACTCATATGCATTGATATCAAATGTCTTGTTCATGAAACTCTACAAATTCACTCCATGTGAATCATGCATATTCATACAAGTCTTGATACCCTGTCTCGGACCAAATCTATGAATTGGACGAGTTTTAAGATTACAACTTTAGAGAATGTTTCATGATTGAACTCAATACCAAAGTGATCGTCCCATAGTCAAATGTGATCTAAGGATTTCATCCAATCGCTTAAATGTATTCACAAGAGATGAAGTTTGCCATTGTTTATTCCATACAAATATAAATAAACGCGCGTATTGTTCATAAAATCAAAGATTATTTATTACAAAATGGACTTATTAGTGAATTGGCTTACTGGGCACTATCCAATCAATCTCCTACTTGCCCTAAAGCCATTCACAAACATTTCAAAGACATATCTTTTCAAGATATCCCTCGAACGCTTTTTGCGAAAGTGGCCTCGTTAGTGGGTCAGCTATGTTGTCTTCTGAGTTGACATGATCCATGTGCATGTCTCATCTATCAATGATCTCCCTGATCACATGGTATTTCCTCATCACTTATTTAGATTGGTGGTGTGATCTCGACTCCTTCGCTTGAGCTATCGCCCCTGTTGTTGTCAAAGAAGACTACTACAGGCTCGACAATGCTAGGAACTACATCCAATTCTTCGATGAAGTTTCCCATCCAAACACTCTCTTTTGCCGCATCTGATGTTGCAATATATTCTGCTTCAGTGGTTAAGTCGGCAGTGGTTGACTGTTTGGAACTTTTCCAACTCATCGCCGCGCCACTGAGGCGGAATATGTATCCAGAATTGGATTTTTAATCATCCACGTCAGACTGAAAACTTGAATCAGTGAACTCCTCAAGTTTAAATTCCCTACTACCCCTATAGATGAAGAACATATCCTTAGTCCTTTGCAGATACTTAAAGATTGCTTTTACATTCAACCCAGTTCCTTAGCGATTCGCCCTCATGTTGTCAAATAGTTCCTAGATAGCTCATTGGGAGCTTCTACCTTCTTTGACTGGTGAATTGTTGCTCTAGCTTAGCACATAGTTCCTTAAAGCTAAAATTTGAGTTTGGAGGTTGCTTCCCGTACCTATTCAGAGCTAAACCCTCAAATGTTGATAACAAAAGCTTTTCGATATAGTCAAGCGAATGCGCATATAAGTTCATTATGTTCATAAAATTGAACACATAGTCTTAAGGGTTACAGTACCATCATATCATGGCAATCGACCAGACAGTGGCCCGCATGCGGTTCCTTCCCTTATTTCGCTGTAGAAAGGTGAACAATTAGCTATGCTTTCTTGCACTTCTCGAGATCGAGGCCAAGGTTGTTTTTCTACGACTACTGTTGTGCCACTCGATCTTTGACCATTCATTCGAGGTCTATCTCCGAGACCCTCCTGGTGGCTCTAGCTTCTTCATGATTAGGAATATTTTTGTCGTCTACACAGATGATAGTCCGCTCTTTGTTGCATTGATGTTCAGGGTTCGGCCAAGGTCAAACGTTAGTTCTTATATGTCTTGCATTAACTGGTCCTTCAGAGTTTAATGCTCTTTTGTATAAAGGGACTGTCGCCATAATTTGAGTTCTAATCGAGTTGTTGCGGCCTCTCGTAGACATTGGGTCTTTGAGGAGGTAGTCCACGTTCTTCTTCAGGCACGGGTTGTTTTTATGTTTACTTTTCTAAGATCTAACTACAAAATGCAGTCATGAGTTGGCTATATGAGCGAGTTGCTCGGGATGGACAGTTATAAATGCAATCGGGATACCTTGGACAAGAGATGTGGCCAGAATATCCTGACTTGGGATTTTCCTGCTCGGAGGGCCCTGTCTCCTAGTTCCTCTTCGTCCGGAATAAGTCCCTGGGTTATTTGGGAGAGCTGGACGTTAAAGGGGCGTGCTCTACCATTGAGCTAATAGCCCGTCATGTGAGCCTCCCATTGGAGGCCCGCTATGCCAAAAGCGAGAGAAACCCCACCCCACCCCCTCTCTTTCCTTTTTTCTCCCCCATGTCGCCACACGGCTACTCTAGTGCTTTTGTCGTATTTTGTAGGAACACGTAAAAACAGTAAATAAAGCAATATAATGATAATAATATAAGTGAATTGTACTTTCTTAAATATTATTGATCAGGCAACAAAGAATAAATGGTCTGGCCAAGCTACAAAGGATGGCATCAAGACAAAAAAATTACAAAAGGAGTAGAATATTAGGCTATATTACCAATCTGAAGATGTCGGATTTTCTCTAAAATGCCAGAAGGTCCTTACATCATTAATTTTCAGAGTATTTATAGCCTAACACGTGTCTACATGGTAGAGCCATAGGGTCCGAAGAAAAGTGCATACGACCCACGTACTGGTCAGCAGATCCCGGTCGAATCGACAGATCGGACATTTACCATATTTATTTTCTTGCATAAACTTAATCCTTCCGTTCTCGGTTCGATATCATGGAGATTCATCTGGATGGAAAAGATCCGGATCGATCTAGAGCAGGTCGATGTATCCGATCTAATGAGGTGCGAATAGCCCTCATCACACCACTCCCACTGTCCCTACCGACATCTCTCCTCCTTAGCCGTGTCATCGGATCTGGAAGGAGAACCCACACCATCGCAGGCTTGGGTTGAAGAAAACACGCATGCAGCCTAGGATAGGATTTCACTCCTAGGTCGTCGTAGGCCTGGGTTCTTCGACTCAGGTCGACAACAGCCAGGTTCAGGTACCCGACTTGTCGAGTATTGAATTTTCACAGCCAAAACCCAACCCGTTAGGCGGGCACCCAAATTTCGGGTACCAGGTTTCTGGTACCCAAAAGTTCACATGTTTTTTGTAAAAATATATATAAATGTACAAGAAATCTTATTTTTTATATGTAAAATTGTAAAATAAATGAATTCAAAAAGTAAATTGTACACAATATCTTCAAAAAAGCAAAACACAAAAGTCTAAAGTATTCATATTGGGCTAAATTGTAAATTGAGATTTCTTTTATTTATTTAATCACCAAACTTGTCGCGAAATACCTGTTAGGGTGTAAATGTAATACCCAAAACTCAACCTAAAAATATATTTTGGGTTCAGGTAAAAAAAAAAAAAAAAAAAAAAGCCATTTTCTTTCCAAACGAAAAATATCCGATTGGGTTGGGACAGGTTCCAAATTACTCAACGCAAACACCAAGCCCAAGTGGGGTTGGGGTTAGGGTTAAAGGTTAGGGATGGTGAGTTTTTTTATTTTTATTTTTAATAATAGTAGTAAATATGTAAATAAGATATTATTTTTTATTTATAGTAAAGTATTTTATTAATCCTTAGTATTATTGTACAATTAAAAAAGATATAAAAAAATTATGATTTTAATAATATTAGTAAATATGTAAATAAGATATTATTTTTTATTTTATAGTAAAGTATTTTTATTTTCATTTTTAATAATATTAGTAAATATGTAAATAAGATATTATTTTTTATTTTATAGTAAAGTATTTTATTAATCCTTAGTATTATTGTACAATTAAAAAACATAAAAAAAATTATGATTTTAAATTAAATATTTTATTAATCGGGTATTTGAATGAGTATTTTTTTAATTTTGTGAATACAGTTAGTTAATATTACGAAAATATTTAGTACGGGTTAATTATGAACGTTTGAGGATCTATAATTTTTCTTCAATTTTTTTACTTTAAGAATATATATAAACTAATAAACAAATTTTAAGATTTATGTAAATTTACAACACTTGAATCTATTATATATATACATTACAAAGAAAACCCTCTTATGTACCAAACGTAGCAAGGACACAATTATCCACCAAAACAGGTATTTTAACTTCATGGGTAAAATAAATAAATCCAATAAAAAATGAACAATAACATCATCATAAACTAGCAAAATCCTAACAAATATATGATTTTTGAAACATGAGAGATGTCATTGTAATTATGATTCTTGAAGATTATCCCTTAAATATGAAAAGGAGACGGTGACAGTCTTCAATAAAAATATAAAAATGCTCTTTGTTTTATCAAAATGGTCTGTATTACAAATATGACGAAGGTAAAGAAACCAGCTCTTAAATAAAATATATAGGACAAGTTTAATTATTATTATATCATTTTAATGCAAACGAAGTTGAGAACTTAGTTACAACACCTTATTATCCTGTCTATACTATAAATAAAAAAGCCACAAAAACAGAAATTTAGAAGCCAACGCTGGAATACGTACAAAAGGAAAGTGTATATATATAAATTATGAAGAAGCTACTATATTCTTACGTTGGAGCCATGAAAATATAGACGTCCCAATTTGAACCAACACTGACTTGGATGCTTCTTCTCCATAAAGAGAATGTATCAAGTTCGTTTTCACCTTTCGAATGCTTCCAACAGACAATTCAGTGCATGCAGATGGTATATCCGTTCCTTTATATGCCTTACAGATATAGCTTGCGAAATCTCGATAGTCCTGCACCAAAAAAAGATAATGAGATAGAAAAAAAATTGTTGTGCCTTTGGGTGAACCTGCATTGCATTCTAGGGTATTTGGGGGATCAATGTCATTTGTGGAAGACAATTTCTCATGTGAGCATAATTGAGTACAGTAAGTAGTATGTAGTCAATCCATATAGTAAAAGACTTACATCAAGCAGCATCACGCGGGTTCATATCAATGTCAATTTACCCTTTGTGAGATGTATATTGTTCAATTTACCCCCTATAATTTTAAAAAAAAAAGCACTTTACCTCCTTTCAACGAAGAGTGTTTCACTACTCGCTAAAATTGAGAGTGAGCAGGAAAATGTTGCGTAAAAGGACAAAAGTACTCTTCAGGGGTAAAGTGCAACATTTATCACAAAACGGAGGGTAAAATGCCCATTTATCATAACATAGGGAGATAAGGTGCCACTTTATCATAAAATAGGGGGTAAAGTGTCACATTCATAATAACATAGGGGTGTGCAAAGTGCCACATATACAAGCTGAAGTAAAATTATAACATATAAAAGGGGTAGTCTTGTCATCTTGTACCTTTTTTTAAGTTTGAAAATGATAGGGAGGCCGTGTGGAACTTAATAAAATTATAGGAGGGGTAAAATGCTATTTTTCAAACTACAGGGGATAAATTGAACTTATGCTTATCACAACGGAGTAAATTAACTCAGAACCACGCATCTGAAGTTAAGTTACATCTTGTATAACTATGTTATAAGGATTCTTCTTTTATATACCTCATCCATTAGATTATATCTAAGTGGGAACATTAATTTGAATCACACAGCCTGTAATGTGGTTATAATGTAATTTTCGAAAAAGCAAGCACTAAATACTTCATATAATGTATTACTGTAGTAGTCCTACATTCAGCAGAATGATAATAGCACATAATATGCAGAGCAGTTAATAGATTTACTAAAATTAGTTCAAGTAAACTTGAAAATCATTTTTTCTTTTCATATTATAGAGGAAGTCAGAGAATAGTACTAACATCGTAAAGTGGTCGTCCGTCCACAACGACCCATGGCACGTAAGTATGAGGTGGCTGAAGTGCATTGGTCACGGCCGCATATTTTAGTTCAAGCTGCACACAAGTTTGAATCATATGATATTAGTAAAACTGATACAAAGAACATATTCATTACTTAATTTCTTACAATTAAGTTGATAGTCAAAACTTAATCGATATCTGAAACATGCATATAGAGAAAAAAGATTATCAAATAGGCAAAGACAGTCTTTACATTTAGGTCAATGACAAAAATCTCTACAAAAGCTTTAAACAGACATTTTTTCCAGTTTTCTGTTGATATAGTGACCAGCTTTTACTTATGGACATATAGTACTGCACCCTAGGCACTTTTGTTACAACTTCTTGATTAACTGAGTTAGGTTGGGATTTTACTCATGTGGTGCAATTTAGAGCAACTTGTGGGAAATAAACAATCAAATCAAAGTCTAATCACATTCCTAAATACATGTCTCAGCAGATGAAATATGTACATATCACTAAAACAAACCATTTTAATAATAAGCAACCTTTTGAACAGGTAAATATTTTTCAAAATTAATATGTTCCTTCCACTAGCTTCAACTAGAGAATGTGATCTTCATAAAACCATTACAGTGAGGAGCAAAGTCATTACTTTTTTTCTTTCTTTCTGTGAGTAGTTAGTGGTTTAGTGGCCAGATTCAAAGTGACTTGAATATGAGATGTGTCGAGTGTAAATTCAAATGATTTATAGCCCTTTACAGTCTACACGTAAATTTTAATGCAGCAATCTAAAGAAGCATTCTCCTTCAAATAGGTATAATCAGCGTAATTAAGATACCCAGATAATATTCATTCTAGATACCTTCAAAGTTGCTGTAAATAAAATGGTGATTAATTGCCTAAATTTTGTAAATGGAAGTCTTGAAAACTAAGGAAGTTTATTCAATAATAATCATAATCAAATTGCATATGATTAACAAGATCGTAGTGTCTACTGCCTTTTTCTGTCCCAGCTGCTTTTTGTAGCCTTGTCGAAATAACTTATTTTCTTTTAACTATCCTGACTTCCTGAGGGCCTTCAACATCATTCTTTATTCGAGTTTCTCGAGTATAAATTAAGTATAGAGTATTTATTTTGTTTAAAAGCCAATTCCCCTATATTCCCCAATTCATTAATCTTGACAAAACATAGCTGGATAGAACATAGTTGTATATGAATCTTACAATCACAACCAGTCAACCAAAATAATAAAGGATTTAGACATTAAGCATCAAATCCGTAGTTCTCTCTCATGTCCATAATAACATGGATGTATAATGTAACTAATTCAACCTATCAACCAAAATTATGAAGCACTTCAAAGTTTTCTAGGACAGAGTTAAAAGATCTCCAGAAATTAACTAATCCTTTCTTACTTCCATCATTCAAGTATTCATGACTCCATAACTTCACAATAATACTTCCGTTATGAAATTATTTACTTTCCAACAATAACCTCTCAAGGTAAATATTTGAAACCAACACGCCTAAAACTCGCATGAAATCAAAATGCAGAATTGTAACAATTAGACAAGAAAACTAACCTCCTTCCCACGCTCACTGTTATAACAGTCAGTAACAGGAGAGGCATCCAAACCCAATTTGTCAAAACATGTCTCCCAATAGGTATAATTTTTCTCGTACACCAAATTTTCCACGCAGTAGACAAATGGAAAATAGTCCTTCTGCATCAGGGAGTATAATGATAGAAAACAGAAAAAACAAGTCAAATTTCTGATGATTATTCTAATGAAAAAGAAAAACTAGGTCATAGACCCATATTGAAACCACATACAAACAAATAGGCCATAGTCCAACAACTAAAATAATAGAAAAAATATTCGACGATCATTAAAGTAAATGAAAAATTCTATAGGGTGTCCTCCCAGATTAAATCTTCAATACGTATTGCCACAAATGACGGCAAAAACACGTTTTTAGTCCTTCAATTTTTACTAGTTGACAATTTTAGGACACTTTTACTTTTTTCCTTGGTAAGCAATTGTGGTTCTTCAACTTGTTAGTGTTAGCAATTTAAGGACATTTAACTGCAATTTTAGTACATTTGACAACAATTTTGGTCCATTGCCCCCGAAATTCAAAAATTTAAATCACCAAATATGCAGCTAAATGTCCTAAAATTACAAACATTAAAAATTTCCAGAACATAAATTGCAGCCGAACTGTCCAAGAATTGCGAACGGTCCCTCCATCCCAAAAATTGCAGTTAAATATCCTAAAATTGGTGACCTAAAAAATAAATCATCTCAAAATCGCAACCCATTAAAGTACCATTAACTTTGAAGTAGTTGCAAAAATTCAAAAAGTTAAAAGTACTAAAATTGCTACTAAATGTCCTTAAATTTCAAACACTAAAAAGTTCAAGAACAAACATTGCAGCCAACTCTACAAGAATTGCAAAAGGTCCCAAAAACTGCAGCTAAATGTCCTAAAATTGGTTACCTAAACAAGAAAATTTCCCAAAATCGCTATCTATTAAAAGCTAAAGGACTCAAAACGTATCTTTGCCATCAAACATTTCAAATTCGAAAGAGTTAAACTATTACTAACCACATCAGGCCAGGCATCAATTGCACATGCCTCCACAGTGTTCAGTATGCATTCCCATGGACCATGCTGCAACCACCACAAAAATTAAGTTAAATTAAACAATTCATTTCATATAAATCTCGTAATAAATCATCTGATTTTAGCATAAACGAGGAATTTGAAAATGAATACCTACCTGACAAGTGATGGTCGAATTAGGGTTTCTGATTTTAGCATTTCCGTAAGGTATGAGTTTGAGATCGGTAATTAAAATTAGGTCAGATTCAAAAAGCTTCGGAAGATAGTTGACGATAAGGTTGGAGCAATATGGGCACAGGGTTTCATAGTAAATCTCAAAGCTCACCTTCGGAGAAGAAGAAGAAGAAATGGAGGAAGATGAAGAGATAATTATTGATAATATAAACAGAAATCGAAGAGCATCCATCGCTAGCTGTTTGATTCAAATGGTCCACTACTACCTATTACTGCCTTGCGCAGCTTATAATTAAGTAGTTCTGAAACGGTAAAATTTTCAAAACGGTCCTATAACTTTGCAATCCTTTCAAAAATAGTCCAATAACATTTCATCATCTAACTTTTATCAAATTTCAGTTTAGTCATGTACATTAACTAATTTTGTCCTTTTCATCCAGTTATTATCAATTTGATCATATTACCATAGAAAAAGTTCGAAATTGTAAGACAAAAAATGAAACTTAATGAAAGTTAAAAGATGAAATTTATAAAGGTAAAATTGCAGAATACGTCTCGAACTAATTAGTGATTTTGAATTTTCATCCAAAACTATATTACCTCATCAAATTTCATCCCGCAATTTAATATTTTTTTGAAACAACGTCCCAAACTAAATGCTAATTTTGATTTTTCGTCCTAAATTATATCAACTGGCCGAATTTCATATAATTTACCATTTTGTATGAATTTAGTCCCAATATTAAATTTCTAATTTAATAGAAATGACGGTTCAATCTTGTATTAGTTTGGGACGAATTTTATAATATTATATAATTATTCATGTTAAAATTTATCACGTAATGACATGTAATCAGGGATGTAATAATTTAACGATAAATGCGCAAATTACGTCTTTAATTAACGGTAGGACGATATTCCAAGGAAATATTAAATTACGGGACGAAATTCGCCAAGTTGAATAGTTTGGAACGATTTTTACAATTTTGTCATTTATAAATGTAGGACAAATTTGAAAATTACTGAGAGTTAGGAGATGAAATTTAAAAATATAGGATGAAATTGGATCTTGTTGTAAGTTAGAGGATGTAATTTGTTATGTATAGGGCTAAAATTAAAATTTAATGAAAGTTAAAGGACTAAATTTATTTGCACTATAGATACATGACTTTATGGAAAAATACCCATGTTATAGGACTATTTTAAAATTTTACCGTTCTGAAAGTACTGAAACTTCCACCACCATTCATTTCTTCTTGATTGGTTCCGTGTATTAGTTGACTTTAATTGTCATTTGTTAATTTGTTCAATAATATCTAATTTTACGGGATAATTACATCCGCCTACCTGAGGTTAGTTAAAATTACAAAATTTTACCTGAAATTTTAATATTTAGAAACATCTCTCATACAGTAAGTTCCGTATTACAAATAAACCCGCTATTATCATTAAGCTTCTAACTAAAAAATGAAGACGTCACCAAAATTTTAATGAAATGTTCGAAGTCCCCTTAATCAATATTTGATTTTGAGCTTGATCAATTTTTATGATAAATATATATATACTTCTTTATTAGCGATGTATGCATACTAGAAATAAATATGAAGGCGGGTCAATGTCATATATGTTAAATTTTAATATTAATTACGCAAATATATGAGATTAAAAAAAATATATTAAATTGATCAACTAAAAAAATTATATAATAAAGAAAGGTTAATATTTTAAATAAATCATTCGAATTTATTTGAAAATATTATATATTAAAATCAAGTAATAAATAAATTTGATTTTTAATTATTATAAATTCAGAATATTATTGAAAGATTTCGTTATATTTTTATTCTTACAAAGTCAATGATTCGAATTATCCAACCTATTATATTTAGGGCCAGGACCTTTTTGTTTGGGTTGATTTATTTTGAGATTACATTATATTTGTATTTTAGCTATTTTGACTTTATTTTCTACGAAAAAAAATTGCTACTTAAAGAATGATGAAGGGTATAAGATAGACATTATACACATAATAGTCTATTTATTTTCACAACTAACGGTGTGGAAGGTATTTGTAATTAGTAAAAACTCAAGGGAATAACCTCAGGGGAAGTGAATGTTATTATCCCAAATTTTAATATAGTCCAACTAATGTAGTACTGCATTTCATTAAAATGGATGCTTAAGTATTTACATTTGTAACCTTATAATTAAGTTAGTTCAATACTTTCAAAAAATATTGGTTCGCATATGGAAATAACGAAATATTTGACAATTACAAAAGAGAAGTACTGTCCACAAATAATTCAAGCTTTAATAAAATTCCATTATGAGCCAACGGGCGATTACCTAATTCCTATAAAGAGACAATTTCAGGTTCAAATTCTTATTGAGAAATGTTACGTGATTGATTCTCCTCGAAAAAATTAAGTTAAGTTTATAACCTGAATATTCATGAAAAATAAAATGAAATTTGGAATATGATGATTGCACTTTATTAGCGGGACTTGTTTGATTTTAACTAGATCTTACGATTTTTCAAAACTAATCAAAAAAGTTCCATTTGAAAGTTTGTATGTTGTGATTTGGAAGAACAATATAGATTATTTATATGTAATCAATGTATTTTCTAAAGAAAAAAATAGCATGTGCCATTTGATTGTCTTTTATAGATTTGAGCTCTATTATGTATGTACATATTAGTTGA
Source organism: Penstemon barbatus (assembly GCA_003313485.2). NCBI lineage: Eukaryota > Viridiplantae > Streptophyta > Magnoliopsida > Lamiales > Plantaginaceae > Penstemon > Penstemon barbatus. The sequence continues at coordinate 29,809,024 of CM064877.1, read as the reverse complement.
AACATTCTTCTAAAAAACATTGAAACATGAATTTCACAAATCTTTTATTGAGCTTTATTATGTATGTACACCTCAGATATAATAAACTTATTAGATGGTTTTTCAATTATTTTATGGAGATCATTCAAATCAATTTTCAAAATTAAACAAAAACAAGTCAAATCTTAATCACATAGACCCATAAAGTAAATCTTCCTATACAATAAAATAAAAATCTAAGTTGGATACTCCTATTATATATAATTGTCGGTCTTTTCTGCCATTAACTTGTATGACATCATTATTACCGTCGCTTTTTATTCAGTACAGCCTCATGATGGAAGACTCTGATCGTTAGTTAACCTAGAACAATATGCGTATAGGTTCATTTCAAGTTATTTCAAATTTCATTTCAAATCAAACATGGTTGTCTATAAAAAAATTTGGAAAACAGCAAGATTATTGTTTAGTCCCGTGATGTTGTCTTTTACTCCATTCATTCCACCATATATGTCTTTTTAGAGAGAAAAAAAAAAATTCTAAAACATATATCACTTTAGAAATTCAAGATAAATTCAAATGCTATTTTGACATTTTTACCCTTCTTCAATTAAATTAGAATCCTAAATATATTTAATTTCTCCCACTTTTCAATAGAAAATAGAGAGATGGATTATGGGGAGTTACAAAATATGTAATTGTTTCTCAAGTGTAATTTTGTCCAACTACATCTTTATTTTCCTAAAATTTAGAGCATCAATTAATTCCTTAATCCTTGTGAAAAAACTTAAAACGACATGTAATATGGAATGAAGGGAGTAGCATTTTGGTACTGCATTTTAATTGCGTTTTAGTAAAAATAAAGTGAAATAAGTTGTGTTTTGTCCCTTCAAGTTGGAATAATTTATCAACTCAAAGTGCAAATAACTAAGTAAGATAAACAACTAAGTGACTTAAGGGTTTTTATGATAATAAAGCTAAGTAAGGTATAGACAATTAGAAACTCATCAAGAAAATTAAATAGCTAAGTAAAATACTTAGTTAACATTTTCAGACAGAAAAATATTTAACTGACTAGGGTTGAAGATAAAGAGTTAATTAACTATGGTTTTGATTGATTAACCGTTGGAATCTAGCAAGTTTATGTGAAGAGCTTATACAAATAGTTGAGTATGGAGTAGATGGGTAGTTTGGACATCGAAGTCAGATAGGTAAGGCCATCTTTAATGAATACCCCTTTTCCTCTCCCTCTTTCCCTTCCCCTGATTTTTTTTGTTATCTCTAATGACTTATTCTATCAAACTTATTTAATTATAGATTTTATTTTTCCCACTCTTACTACTTGTTAATATTATTATTACATCAAAAATAAATTTAAAATTGGCATCAATTTATTATTATTATCATGATTGTATCATATTATTTAAAATAACTTCTTTTTAAACAATTAGCATAAGGAAATTAATTCATATGTTTTTCACAAATAAAAAAACTAAAAACAAAAGAATATATTGACCAAAATAAATTATATACATGAACTTTTTAAAAAAAAAAAATTATTTTTTGATGATAAATACAACCCCAAAATTATTAAAACAAATTAATATTAAAATAATAATATTAATTTAATTAAATAAAAATTATATTTTTATAATTAAAAATAATTATCTCCAAATAATACATAAATTTTCGGATTTTTTAAAAAGAAAAGCTAAAAAAAAGGAACCAAATAAAACACAAAAAAAAATGGAGGATGTGAGGGTAAGGGTTTGGGCTTGGAAAGCTCCCCCTCCCCTTCCCCCTTCCCCCAAGCCCCCTCCAAGGTCCCTCTATCTCGAATACCCTCTCCCTCACTCTAGTCATTAGAGATGTCCTAAGAGTTTGATGACTAAGTGTTAAATAGTCGAGTGTTCTATTAGTCGAGTTAAATAGCTGAGTATCAGAAAATCAAGTGTTTTGATCAGCCAAGTGACTCCATCAAATTACTGGATTCGTAAGCTAAGTCATTTATTACTTCAGGCAACAGAGGAGTTAATGAAGTTCATTCATTGCTCAAGGCTCAGAAAATTAAGGTTCAGATGATTGAGAATAAACGTATACCTCATACAACATAGTGCATTTAATGCCACATTGATGAGAGGTATTCTGTACAACACAAGATCAGACTCATCAACCGCTCGAGACCGATCTGGATCCCTTAGGTCCCGATCAACCTCTGATAATATCGATCAAGATCAGAATGTTGGGATTTCATGGTTATAATTGTTGTACAACAGTGCGAAATTTAAAATTTTTCATACATCCTAAAATCCTAGGATTTTTCATCTAGCTCATACGAATAGGTTGAAACAAAATTTACAACAATTGCAAAATAAAATAGGGGTAATCCGAAAATTAACTCACCATAGACAAGGTGGTGGTTTTTCTCCGGTCTTCTCTTCGTTCAACGAAGCACCCCACGTGTTGTGCCTCTAGAGTAATCCACACCAGTAGGATGAGAGCAACACCTTCAAACCCGATGCTAAGAACTAGGAGACAAGGCTTGTCAATGGAGGAACTTGATCTAGATTGTTGGTCCCAAGTGGTCATATGGGATCTAGAAGGGGGATGGGGGGGGATGAATAGACCTCTGAAAATTTTTTACTTAAAAATTTCTCTAACGTTTCTGTGAGCAGACTAAGCTGATCAAGAATTGTAAGTAGATTATGCTGATCGAGCACAAAGCTTTGAACAACAGAGTAGACCACTCTTCTGAAATGACTTAGCTGATTTTAGTTAGTTTTAAGCAGATTACTTGCAGCGGAATTTATAAGTGTTTTTCACATGTAAACTTTTTCAACTTAAAAGATTTATCCCAGTTTTTCAAACTCCTTTTTAAATCTTTTAAACAGCTTTCTTAAGTGTTTTTATGCGCTTTGAAAATATGCAAGAAAATAAATGCAAAGTAAAACACCAGAATTTTTAAAGTGGTTATATGGATGTAAATCCTTTAGTCCACTCTTACAAGTCACTTAGATCTTGGGTTATTACTAGAAAACACAAAGTTAAATACAATGCTTGCGTCAATCAACAAATGAAAAGGCCACAAGTGCGTAATATGAAATCACAAAGAAAGTCTATTCTACATAATTTATCACTTCACAAAAATGGTAACAACTCCTCACAACACTCTCTAACAAAATCACTCAGATTTATAAGTGTTTCTTTGATCTTCAACTTCGGCTTTCGTCAACAGATGACTAGGCTGATGAGTGAGCTGTTCTTGTGTTTTGAGACTTAGAAGAATTTTGCTTCGAATATTTCTCTCAGAAAATGTGTTGTTGTAGCTTCTTCTTCTCTCTAACTCTTGAATTATACTCCAGCCTGAAATCTGCCAGTTGAAGAGAGACAAACTTCAAATCCGTAAGTATTGGTCCTCCTTTTTCTGGAACGGCTCTCTGCAATTGTTGCACTGTACACTCTGTTGTACCTTCTGTCAGTTGCATTAAATGCACCCAGATGATACGAGGATTTCTTCAATCATTTGCCATAAATACCATCCTTCTTCAGCATTTATTACTCCAAGTGCATTTATTACCGTTAGGATGACTTACAGATCACTTCCACTCAGCTGATTGAATCTCCTCGTCTGATGAACACTTAGCTGATCCCAATCTGAACCCATCTAATTTGAGTCGGCTGAATTTCACCAGTCTGATTCCTTTCTTCAGCAACAGATCAGTAGTCTCTTGGACCACGTAATTTGACCCTTCTGATTTGACTTCTTTCTTGGTCAAAATCTTCTGAGAGATTTACTAAGCTTCCATTACTTAGCTGATTATGATGTTTTGGAAATCATCATAACCTCCTTTTTAGTTCTTAATCTTTATCATCTTCATCCAACAATTTCCCCCTTTTTGATGATGACAAAACCTCAGCTATGTACCTATACCTAATCTTAAAGTTAAGTCCTCAAAAATTTCTAAGATAGAAATGATTTGTTGGAAAAAACTTGAACTTTTATAAATATAGTCTGATGATTACAAAGTACAAGTTTTGAACAGATGAGATAGCAAAAAGTAAACTGATACAAGGATAACCAAATGGTAGAATTGTCAATGGACCAGGGAACTCATCCAAAAAAAAAAAACAAACAAACAAAGGGCTTCCTAACATGCAAAGGGAATATATGCTGTAAAGTGCAAATGATATGCATCTAAAGGTTGTCCCTGAGCGAATAAGCCGGTGCAGACCAACTTAAACACTGTGACCCGGACACGACAAGTGTGTGCGGTGCATGGGAGGCACAATGAAGAAGTGGTGAGTGAAGTGTGGCCTGTAAGTTAGCTAATATTGATAAAGCCATGAGAGATGGCTGAATCATGCAAAAACAAGGATAGCTAACCTCAGAAAGCAAGGGCAAATCAAATGAAGGAAATCGAAGGACCAGGGGTGTGGGCCAAAGTAAAAAAGGATCAGCTATATGCACATATAAGATATCTACACTATATGAAATGCATATAAGGAACTTACCCCTGATAGTGTATCAGAACAATCTGATAAACTACCCTGAAGTGTGTGCGGTGCATGGGAGGCACAATGTAGAAGTGGTGAGTGAAGTGCGGCCTGTAAGTTAGCTAATATCGATAAAGCAATGAAAGATGACTATAGAACTTTAGTTACCAAACTAATTATCTTTTATATAAAGTTTATACATGAAGATGAATTACTCATATTTAATATTTTAATCGGTTCGAGATTTGAAATGTTAAACCCTTTTTTTATATGGATTTGAAAGTATTTTGAAGATTCAAATAAGAATTTGAGATTGTTTATACAGATTTTTTAGGATCAAATTGCAATTTAAAATTGCTAAAGAAAAAAGAATGGTTTGGATCGAGATTGGTTTAAATTCTACCATTTGACAAATTTTACTAAAAATTAGTCATATGCTTGTGAAAGTACGTCCACTAAACCATCACTGACCTAAATAATATTTTATCATGTCAACGACTGTCCATTTCAGTCAAAAAAAAAAAAAAATGTTTTTTTTTTTTTTTTAAGAAGTCCCATTAATATGTTAACATTAAAGAAAAAACAGGGGATATTCTTGCATAGATCTGGTCTATGAGATAAACCTGGTCTATGAACTTTTCATAGATCTTGTGGTTGTAAATGAGCCACATCATACATTTTGAGAGTATGACATCATCAAAAATGTATGATGTGGTTCATTTACAACCACAAGGTCTATGAAAAGCTCATAGACCAGGTCTATACAAGAATTTTCCGAAAAATAGATACCATGATTTCGGAAAAAATACCTAAAATCAATCATTGCAGGCAAAGTACGAAAATACCCCTTAAATATTTTACTCTAAAATTGCCGGATAATTTTTGCATAGACCTGGTCTATGAACTTTGCATAGACCTTGTGGTTGTAAATGAACCACATCATACATTTTGAGAGTATGACATCATCAAAATGTATGATGTGGTTCATTTACAATCACAAGGTCTATGAAAAGTTCATAGACTTCGTAGACCTGGTCTATACAAGAATTTTACAAAATTGCCACCCTCATTTTCCATCGATCACCTCTTCCACTCAAAATCTACAGCCGCCGAAGCAAAGGTCTGTGAATTCGTTCCTTTCCTTTTTACTTAATTTCTTCTTTCCCGGAAAAAAAATAAAAAATAAAAAAATTCACGCATTTCCTTTCCCGCCACCATAGCAAAATCAGCTGCAAAATCTTTGTTCTTTTGTATCCTGAGGGTATAATAACCTTAAAAACCCTCTCATCCATTAATTAAATCACGCCCAGTTTTACTTTGGAAGATGAACAAATCTATTTTGGGGCCTTTGCTATTTTCCCCCAAGAAATGCTACAACTCAGGTAGTTCCAGCTTATTTAGTCCAAGTCCAATACCATTTCTTTCACTCTGTCGTTATTTTGAAGCAAAACCCAATGTAGATTGCAAAAAATCCAAGCTTTATTCAGAGAAAAATATTAGTAGATTAGATGATGCTTTGGATTTTTATAATAAATTGGTCAGAAGGAACCCTCTGCCTTGCGTGCAAGAATTTAATAAACTCCTTTCCAATATCGTGAAGCTGAAAGAGTATTCTTTTGTGATTTCCCGTTTCAAAGATATCTGCCTTTTAGGGATTCCAGTTAGTGAGTACACTTTGAATATTGTGATCAACGCTTACTGTAATTGTAATAAGTTGGATTATGGGTTTTCGAAATTGGGTTGTTTTTTCAAGCGTGGCCTTGAACCTAACGGAGCTACATTCAGTACCTTACTGAAGGCCTTGTTTAAACAAAATAGGGTTCTTGAGGCCCAAGAGTTGTTTACCAAGATTGAAACAGAAAGTTTATGTGAGCTTAATGTTGTTGTTTACGGGGTCACGATAGATGGACTTTGTAAGGCTGGAAATACTTCGAGGGCATTTGAGATTTTCAGAGAAATGGAAAGAAAAAGTTGTATGCCTAATGTTTGGATATATACTGCGATTATAAATGGTTTGTGCAAGGATAGATCCGTAGATTATTGAGTGATGCTTTTCTATGAAATGCTTAAAAAGGGTGTTGTTCCTAATGTCATAGCTTACAATTCGTTGATTCACGGGTTATGTAACTCGAGTAAACTAAAGGGGGCTAAAGTGTTAATGAAGGAGATGACCAATTGGAAGATTTATCCTGATAATATCACATACAATGTTTTAATTGATGCTCTATGTAAAGAAGGTTTGGTGAGTGAAGCAGAGGATGTAGTCCTCAAAATGAAAGAGAAAAATTGGGGTCCTGATTTGGTGACATACGATGCATTGGTGAACGGTTATTGTTTGCAAAACCGAGTGGATGAAGCAAGGAAGGTTTTCGACTCTATTACTCCTGATATTTTCAGTTATAACATCTTAACCAATGGGTATTGCAAGATGGATAAAATAGAGGAGGTTTTGCATCTCTTTAGTGAGATGCCTAATAAAGGGTTCAAACCTGATTTGGTTACGTATGACATCATGTTGCAGGGGCTGTTTGGCTCCTTCAGATGTTCAGCTGCAATCGAGCTTTTTGATGAAATAAAAGCCGTGGGCATAGAACCCAGCTTTATTACTTATTGTAATATGCTAGACGGTTTATACAAAAATGGGCTTCTAGACGAAGCGATTGTGTTCTTAGGCGCACTAGAGAAAAAGGAATTAGATCGCCATATAAATTATTACAATATTTCCATGGATGGGTTGTGTAAAGCTAGAAAATTGGATACTGCACGAGAATTATTTGATTGCCTCTCTTCTAAGGGATTGGAGCCTAATGTTGTAACTTATAATACTATGATTAAGGGATATTGTGAAGAGGGCTTATTAGAAGAAGCTAAAGAACTTGTCATGGACATGGAACGGCAAAGGCTTTTGCCAGATACAATTACCTTTGATCGATGTCATTGTTAGAGGATTTCTTGTTAAGAGTAAACTTGATGAAGCGGAAAAGTTTCTCGAGGAAATGGCTGAGAAAGGCTTCTTTGTTGCTTGATATGATTAAGAAATTCGGTCCAAGAAGATGGCAATTTGAAGAGGAATCAACTACTTAAAACTTTTTTTGTGCTTATTATATTTTGCGTCCTCTAATGGGCATTTGTCTCAATGAAGAATGTTTTATTACTTATAGATCTAAAGTATATTAGGTAAATTGCAATTAAACCTCCGTAGTTTGCAAGTTTTCTTTCCGGTTCCAATCTTCAATTTCTCATAACTTTAGTTATTTCTTTTTTATCAATTTATGAGCAAAATTTAATAAACTGAGCTACAAATTTAAGTGTAGCTTCTCATTCCTCCCCCGGCTCTAGTCATGTTTCTAGAAAATATTAATTTGAGTACAACTGGTGAATTACAAGAAATAGGAAAATTCTAAGGTGACGCTGCGTTAGGTGTCGCTAATCATAACCAGTTAAAATATGACATATCATTAATTGGTTATTTGTTAAATAAGTTATCAACAAATCACCATAATATTACCATAACAAGTGATGCTATACAATATATTTTGCCACATCATATAGTAAATTATTTCCTAATAAATTACTATGAAAAAAAAAATGAATGTAACAATAATATTTTATAATAAATAGTATATGATATATGTGTTGAAAAATTAATATTAACTTTTGAAAAATTGCATAATATCATCTAATGTGGAATAATTACTACATGATGTCATCTAAATATATGAGATTAATATTATACAATAAGAGTTTGTACTACTACATGTGAGTTCTACTATAGAATATGATACTAATTGCGTGGTATTATCACCTAATGTGGAATAAATATACATAATGTGAGGTCATAGGAATACAATGTAAATGTAGGCTCATACTTTCGCATGTGATTTATTTCATAGAATGTGATATACATTGCATAGTAATACTGTGGAATAAATACTACATAATGTGGAGTCATATTTAATACTATGTAATGTGAGTCATTACTGTCATGTGTGAGTTATATCATTGAATGTGATACATACACATTGCGTAGTAATACCACTTAATGTCGAATAAATTCTACATGATGTGAGGTCATACTAAATATATGGAGATAATACTATGTAATATGAGTCAGTACTATCATATATGAGTTATAACATAAAATATGATACACATTTTGTGAAAAATACTACATGACGTGGGTTTACATTAACAAATGTCTTTGAATTAAGTTTGACCTTTGGATCCATTGGTAACTTATTGTCTTTGCAACCAACGTAACCAATGTCTACTAGAAGTTTAATAGCATATTGCCTTACAAAACAATGCCTATAGTGTTTCTGGTAATTTCAATGCCCATGATATATTTCTAGTGACGATGATCTCTTAGTTTAAACTTGGAAAATAGAAAACCTTTTATGTCAGAAATAATATCATTTTTGGCTCTATAAGAATAATGTCATCCACATATACAAGTATACCAACAAATTTATTATTTGACCTTTTTGTAAAAAATGTATAGTCAGCTTTAGACTGAATAAAATCAGCCTGTAATTAATAAAACCTCAGTTAACTTGAAGTTCAACTTCCTAGAAGCTAGCTTGTTTAAGCCCATATAAAGTCTTATTCAACTTACAGAGAAATTTAGGACTCCGTGGTGTGGTTTTTATATCTTTGTGACCTAAAGGCATGTCCATATACACTTCTTCAAATAAGTCACCATTTAAGAAAGCATTGTTTATGTAAGAGAGATTTATCATTAACAAGTTTTGAAACAATGAAAAATATTTCAATATAGTCAATACCCTCTTGTTAATTATATCCCTTAGCAGCAAGCCGTGCTTTATATCTATCTACAGTGCTATCATAATTTCTTTTTATCTTAAAGACTCATTAGAACCAATGGAATGTTTTCCAAGAGGGAGAGGAACATCTATGGCTAATTTCTATTTAAATATAGTGGTTCAGTGTCAAGGCAAACAATTAAGATGAAAATTTTATAGCTACTAGAGATATAATTGTAACCAGCTACATTTTGGATTGGATATTTGATGGATCAAATATCGTTTTGAGTAGTGTTATTACATTCATAATTTTCCAAGTAAAGGAGGTCTTCTAACTGGTCTATTAGACTTCCTAACTTCAGTTACATCAGAAAAAACAGAAACATGGATTGTGTTATGAAAAGAAAAAAATCCTCATGAAAACATCCCTAGACACAAAAACTTGATTATTATTCATATCATATCATTTGTATCCTCTATCATATGGATATCCATATCATTAAAAGTAAATTGTCTAGCTCTAGGATAAATTTAGATCTATGATCCTTTACAGTGAAGGCAAAGTCAAACATCCAAAAACTTTTAAAAATAAATAATCAACGGGTTTTTCAAATAGAAGTTCACAAGGTGTTTTGTTATGAAGAATTTTTTAAGGAGTTCTATTAATTAAAAAAGTTAGCAGTCACTCGAACCATAATTCCATGGGCAATTTAGATTCAAAATATGTTGATGTTTTTTTGCAACAACACTGTTTTGTTGAGGGGTCTCAACACAAGAAAATTGGTTAATCACATCTAGTTTATTAAAGAGATCAATAAACTTAAGCTAATTGACATTTAAGTACTATTTAAGTTTAACGATTCCATTTAAATCACTTATTAGACCTATATATAGAGTTGGATTTATTTAGGGTCAGATCCCAATTGGCTAAAATTCAATTTTGGTACCATAGAACTGGGCAAATTTCATTTTTAATAACAAAAGTTCAAAAATCATACAACCATTAAGTTTTGCCACTGTCGTTTAGTCTCCTCCGTTAAGTGCATGTGAGGGGCACGTGGGGCACTAATCTGCCCGTTCAATTTTGGTACTAATCTGCCCGTTCAATTTTGGTACCGTAGAATTGGGGAATTTTCAATTTTCATACCAAAAGTCCAAAAATCATACCAATTCTCACTCAACCGTTTCAAAATAGGGGGGAAATGCAATTGTCTAAAATTGAGCAGGTTGTTTTTGCAATTACTGCCTTCTTCCTCCTATGGACTATCGCCGGCTTCCGGTTGCCGTTTGTCGAAATTGGTTGAAGATTTTTGTTCCTCTTGTCATGGGCGGAACTCAACCATCTATGGCAGCTACAATAAACCTATGGAAAATGATGCCCACGGTCAGGGGATACTAATACAACAAGAATTACGAAGTTTGGTTAAGAATCGAAGAAGAAATCACGATTTGAAATTTTGAAAATTTTGACCTACAATTCAAAAATTAGAACTCAAAATTCGAATAGATTACTCAAAGGATTGAAAGATCTTTATATGTACGAGTTCTCCACGACAAGGGGAACATAAAACCTCAACCAATTCCGACCAAAAGCCACCAGAGCCGGCGGTCGTAGGGGTGGGATCGGGCCTGGTTTTCGGGAATTCGGGTATTTCGGGACGGGATTTTGGGTTTCGGGATTTCAAATTTAAGTCCCGAAACCCGGTAGATCAACCAAGGTCCCGTGGGTTTCGGGTACCCGATTTAATTTCGGGATTTCGGGACGGGTTCGGCAGTCCCGGGAATCTAAGTTGCAAATTTAAATTGTGCAAATTAAACTTTTTTTTTTAAGCTTATTGTTAAAATAAAATGAAAAAAAAAGTAACATGACTACTAGTCTACTGTAGAACAAACCAATTCAAACATATCACCACAACCATTTCAAAAAAAGAAAAACATAACGGAATTTGGTATGAAAAATGAAATTTGCCCAATTCTATGGTACCAAAATTGAATTTTATGTTCCAACGGGCATAATCCGACCAACGTGCTCAACCCGCCCACGAAGACTTAACGGACACGTGGCAGAAACGTTAAGAAAATTAACGGAAGTGCCTTTTTTGAAACGGCTGAGTAGGAACTGGTGTTATTTTTGAACTTTTGGTATGAAAAATAAAATTTGCCCAGTTCTATGGTACCAAAATTGAATTTTTGCCGATCCCAATTGTAGGAGATACGAGGGCAACCTTAAATTGTTATTCTTGGACCCAAAAAAAATTTATTTGCTACCTGGATTAAAGGTTTTTTTTAAAGCAAACCTGGATTAAAGGTTAACAAAAACTAGAGTTTTGAATTAAAAAAAACAAAACCCATATACAATTTACAAACATTTGAAAAACTAATCTGAAAACGGGTCGAATTGGCCCAAAAGATTCAACCAGGTTTTGAAACATACCATTTTTCAGTAAACTCTTTTCTCTAGACCCGTAAAAAATTACTCGTATATAAACCGATTCATAAACAATGGCTCCTATTTAACCAACTCATTTTGATTCATTCGAACTCAATTTAAATCGAGCAAATTTTTAAAAATGTTCTTGTAACTTTGGAATTTTACACATTTATTACTTTAACTTTATCTCAATTTCAATTTTAGTTTTATAGATAACAATCCGCCCTCTAATTTTTAGTATGTTTCAATTTTGATCTTGCAACTACAAATTTGGTCATATTATAGGAGTTTTTTTTTTTTAATAATTGAAGAACAAAAATTAAAACTTATTAAAAGTTGGAGGACAAAATTTCTTAAGTACCGATTTTGCCCATCCATAATAAGCAATTTCTTCAGGTACCAATTTTGTCCCTCCATTATTGTTTTTCAAGTAGATGTTTTGGCTTGAAATAGGAGGGGTGTGGAATCCGCTACGTTTAGACCATCTCCAATATAGAGGGCTGGGCTGGGGGCAGGGTCGGAGGTCGGCAAAATGGTCATCTTCAATGGAGGAGAGCTCCGGGGCGGGGCGACACTGGAGCGGGAACAGGCTGGGCGCAGGGCTCCGCCGAGCCCTACGTCGAGCCCGTTCCCTACGGCAAAAATTGTTTATTTAATAAATTTAAATAAGAAATATATATATATATATATATATATATATATATATATATATATATATATATATATATATATATATATATATACTTAAATAATTAATAAAATTAAATTTCCCAACTAAATTAAATTGAATATGTAGAATTGTACCAAATTTAATTTCTTTGTTAATTGTACCAAAAAAAAAACACTTCTTTGTTATTTAGGGTTTATATATGTAAAATTAATTAGTTAAATTTATTTTTGATAAAATTAAAATTTCCTCCTAATTAAATTAAATTTGTAGAATTGAATTATTTAATAAAAAATGTTTTTTAAAATTAAAATCATTAATAATCTATTAGAATAGATAATTTTTTTTCATTTAATAAGTTATAAATCACTACAAGAAAAATGAATTTTAGTGACAAAATATTAAGTGACATTGTTAAAATTGTCACATTTTGCATACATTTAGTGATAGGAATATTAGTTTTGTCACAATAATAATAGTGACAAGTGCAATAGTGACAAAATATATTTTTAAGTTGTCACTAATGGCTATTAGTGACAAGTTTATGGAACTTAAGTTGTCACTATTGACAATTAGTGACACCCTTTCAGTGACAACCTAGTGACAATAAATATTGTCACTACAATTTAGTGATAACTTTTTAGTTGTCACTATTGAGGTATCACTAAATATCAATAGTAACAATTTTTTCACATTTTTTGTCACTAATGTGTCTATATACATCAGTTTAGTGACAATATTAAAATTCTTGTCACTTTATCATTTACTATTTTGTCATTGAACTTTAAATTTTTTGTAGTGAATAATAAAATGTGAGCTTGTCCGAATGCTAGAGAATTGGACTGCATTCGTGTCCACAGGTCACGAACTCGCACAAGTCTTGAGACAAAGTGAATTTGGTCCCATGATTTGCAAACCCCCACCCCACGCCCCCCGCGCGAGGGAAGAGACTTCTTGTAGCTAAGTAGTTACAAAACTACATTGACAAATTATATATAAACCTCAAGTTTTTTCACTCCACTTCCAACGTGGGATAAATACCAATTGCACATGTTTTCTTCCATTTCAAGAGGTGATTTGTGAGTGTCAATTTATAGTTCACCCGAATTTCGATTTGAACACATGATACACTATTTTGATCTACTCACCGAGCATAATCTAATTCCAGAAAAATCTAAACGAATTTTATATTGTTCAAATTTATATTATATATATTCTTCTATGTCTAAAGATGGCTTCAGAAAATGCTTTCAGAATTATCTTCGTGATAACAGAACGTGAGTGCAGTTCAGATAAATTTGCAAGAGATTGTCACTCTAATGTAGATTTTGCAATCAGCCCCTTCATTAAATTATTCTTAAAACGAAAAATATATAATGACCGTGTCTTTTCACTATTCCAAAGCACTCTTAATTCTCACCAAGCCAACACTAACAAGTTTGCAGCCATTCAAATCTTAGGCACAGCAAAACATTGGAAATAATTATTTTAATATTTTAATATAATTAATAATTTAATTACAAGATGCAAATAGTTATTAGTATTATTAATATTAAAAATAAAATTAAAACTATAATATTAATAGGTGAGAGTGAATAAAAAAAAAAAAATTAATTCCATTTTGAAGCTCTGCCATTAGAGATGACCAGGCAGGGCTCGGGGTGGAGGCAGGGCCACCCACTCCCCCATTGAAGATGGCCTTAATGGCTTATGAGGAAGCATTGTGCTAAATTTGAGTTTTGGATGTGGTTAGTGCTTATTTTACATATTCTTAAGATGTAAAGTGCCAATACCCCCAAATTAATGTACTCTTGAATCTTGTCCATCACAATAAGTTGATTATTGCGTTTAAGTATTTTAAATATAAAATTATTAATTCAAAATTATTGAATTGATTATGAAGTATAAGTATGACAAATACAAAAACTTTTAGTAGTATTAATTAAATTGATACAAATTCACGTTTACAATGAGTATATATATTATAAAATAATATTGGTCATTGTAATAACTAATATAAAATATAATTAATTATTAAGTATCATGTATTAGTATGTAAACACTAGTTTAATTCCATTTTAATCGTTTGCTACACAACTTCATCCATGCAAAATTATACTAGACAATCACCCACATGTTTTTCTTAATTAAAGCAAAATCACTTGTGCTAGTATTATTAAAAATATATTCGTTAGTAAATCAGAAACATTTAATTCTCGTTTCTAGGCTGCAATATGTTTGTTGTAAAGTGCAAATATTCTTCATGATTTACATAAAAATGACAAGTAAATCTTTATTTTTTTCAAATGAAATACCTAACTACAATTGTTCACTTAAATAGTGGACCCACATTCTGTTAAAAGAACAGCAATAACCCTACTGGGCCAAGTCTTACAAACAGGTTTAGAGAACTGATAAATGTTAACATGGCATAAAATAATATGTTTTGTTTCGTTAATTAAATGAGGCACCTTGAGTTCTTTTTCTTTTCTTTCATTTTACTCTTTATTAGTAGATCAAAAAAGAAAAGAAAAAAAAAACCATCAAATATAGAGCAAATCTTTAATTATATAAATTGATAAACAAATTTGAAGCACTAATCATAGAATTCACAAATAAATCTCCCGACCTTTCTCTTAAATGACTAAATTCATAGTACATAGTACACGTCGAAGTGGACAAAGTCGATAATCGGAAATGTTGGAACAGATTCAAAGAGTTGTTAATACTTCATTTAATCCTATTTAGGTAGCATTTGCCAATGAGTGACTGTTAGTCAAGTTTGGATCTTTTGAATTAAGTTTGATTGAATGTGAAAACAGGTGAGCTGATTGTTTGAATGCTTTGTGGATGAATCAATGGGTAAATTTAGGTTGCACTAGAAGATTTTTTGATTCTGATTGAATAGTAAAAAAGTCCAAGCTATTTGTATCCCTGTATATTATAATTATATCAATAAATCATGCATACAATGAACTTGGAACTGCTACATTTATTTATTATTCCAGAGGTAGAAACAAATGAGTGTTTAAACAATAACGGTGGCTGCGGGAAATACGACAAAGCAAATATTACCGCTTGCAAGGTACCTTTCTTAAATCTAATTATTTTTGTTTTAAGCTTCATTAATTTTTGACAAAATAGAGTGCAAATTGAGGACACATTTCGAGGAAGAGTTTGTGAATGTCCTGTTGTTAATGGCGTACGTACGGTTTCATGGAAATGGTTATAGCTTTTGCGTTGGTATATAAATAAATAGGCTTGAGCTTTTCATTTATTTTCCTATTGCTAATAAATCATTAAATAACCTAGCCCAGCTATACTAGTCTAGTTATCAGTTTCTTCATTTTCTTCATATTCTTCATCCTTTTCTTCATCAAGCTTATCCTCATCATCATCTTCTCCACTGGAAAATTTGTCATCTTTCAGATTTTATCTGCAGCATCAATTTTCCTTTTAATATCTTCCATTCTCTTGTACTTCACATCTAGATTTAGTTGCTTTTCAGGAGTTTCCTTAGTAGCAGCAATCTCCTTGTCAGATTTTGCTGGTTCCTTGGCTTCTTCTTCAGGAGCAACTTCATCTTCAGCTTTCACCTCAAGTGCTAGTTTGCTTGACTCTTCTTGATTTGGCTTCTCAATAGCAGTAGAACTTTCAGCAGTCACTTGCACAGTTGTTGTGGCAACACTTCTTCTCGTGGCTGATTCCTCTTCCCTATTTTTGTCATCATCAACAGGGTTGAGTTCAACAGGCGAGCGGTTGACAACAACATAGAGCTTTCTTCTAATGTTTTGATCCACGATGTTCAGCTGTGTAGACTGATGACTTTTGACTGATTTGATGGCACCATCCTAGTCATTTACATAATCAGCATTTGATAGAAATAGTGTTCTGCAAGCCAGCTGTATGGCTAGCATTTATTGTAATAAATGAGGAACTATTCAATTTTGATTAATAAAAATACTTTATTAAATGGTCATCTTTATCTTATGTAATAAATATCTACGCATAAGGATAGAAGTCCTTAGATCAAAGGGCTATGGGACAACCCGTGGACTGATCTCCAAGGCCGTGATCTAGAACATATTCAAGAGTCGTAGAATCCAATCGAGATAGGACATCGTTGGATTCAGTTAGACTCTCACTATTGTGTATACTTCGATGAACTGGATAATGCATAAGGTCAAGACAAAATAAAAGGGAGACCGATGAAAGACGTCTCGACTGGGAGATTGATCGATGGAGAGATTATGGCGTATGTGGTAATTTTAAATGATAAAAGGTTCACTGAATTAATTCACCAGTGATTGGGCTCCATGGGCTTGTGGAGACATCGACCGTGGAGTGTGGGGAATTCCTAAATTGGCAGGGGTGCTAATTTTGGAATGGTCAGTCGACAGAGTGTTCGACTGATTTAGAAAGTATTTAATGCTTGAATAATTAAATTAATATTTAATTATAACCCACGCTCAATTATGTGGTGAACCTATGGGGGCATACACAATACACATGAAGCGAAAACGAAGGAAAAAGGAACAACTGGGTCGATTGGGTCGACTGGGTCGACCCAATTGGAACAAATTTGATCCGATTGGAATTGGATCAAGAGTATAAATTAAATTGGAATTTAATTTGTGGGTTAATTAATTAAGTTGGATTTAATTAATTATATAACGATTTAATTAAATAGACTTGGGGTCTAATTTAATTAATTGGGAGAGTAATTAATTAATTGGGCTATTTAATTGGGAGATTAAATAAAGCCTGATTAAATTAATTAACTGGGCCATGAATTAATTGGAAGACTTAGTATTCTAATTAAAAGGGCCATGACCCATGTAGGAGAATTGGAGTCCTAGTCCTAGGAGGATTAGGTTAATGAGATACCTATAAATAGGGGACTTGATGTCATATCTCATACACAACTTCAAGAGCCAAAAAGCCAAGTCAAGAAAAACACTCTCCCTCTCCCCAAGCTCAAATCGGCCGAACCCATTCTTCCTTTGGAAGAATTCTTTCAATTTTTGTTCTTGTTCTAAATTCGTTTCCTAAACCCAGATCTTAATATATCCTGTGTTCTAGCCGATCAGGGTATATTAAATTTCGTGTAATTGTGGTGTATCAACCCATAGAGGCGCAACACGTGGGGCGCTGCTGCAGGGAATAGGATCGACCAAATCGAGGGAGGAACTTGACTTCGCCTGCCAATTGGGATTTGCAAGGAGACAGGTATAACGTGCAACTGTTTATACTGTCGTTTATTTAATATTCATATATATACATCTAGAGTAGTATCCTGCAAAGATTTTGTAAGAGGTCCTAAAAATTTTAAATTCCGCTGTACCTAGGGCTGTTTTTCTTACCGAATCCCAACAGTGGTATCATAGCCAATTCTAGACTTTGTATATATATGAATTTGCTTATTATGTGATTTAAATCATATGTTCGATTTATGTATGGGTAGTTCTTTAACTGTGCATGTTTTAGGACGTAGATCTGTTAACTTAGAGTTAATGTATAAAATTTTGATTCGAAAATTTTATCATGTTAGTTTTTGGATTGGGATTTAATTAAACTGGATCTATTTAATTAAGTCAAGAGTAATCGCAACAAAAAAAAAATTTGGGATCACCCGCGGTGGTGTAAGGTAGCGCACCGCGGCTAGGCGGCCACCGCGTGCTGCCGTACGCGGCAGCGTGTGAACATCGCGCTGTCTGCGCGTGCAGCACACGACAACTGCCTACGGGCAGTTTGTCGCGTGCTGGCAACGGGCAGCAGCACGCTGCTGCGCGCTGTCACGTGCGGCAGCAGCCGCTGCATGCGGCTCACACGCGGCCTTCGTGGCCGTGTGTGTGCTGCCACGTGGCAGCGTCCTATTCGTCACTTCGTGGCTGAATTTTGGTTGATCTCAAACTCACCTATTTTGGTAGTCCTGAAAATCTTGGAGATTTGGAATATTAGGAAACTTGGAGTTTTTTGGATAAGGTAGAGATCTTGTTAGATTTAAACACTACCTTAATTAAACAAATCTAGTCAAAATAGAATTATCTTGAGAATCTTGGAGATTTGGGAACATTGGGAAACATAGAGTTGTGGATAAGATAGGAATCTTGGAGATTTGGAAACTATTTTAATTAACCAATTTTAATCAAGATAAGTATTTTAGATTACTTAGAACTCAAGTAAGAGTTAATTAATCTTAGAGATTAATTATTAATTCAAAATTAATTAACTTGGATAAAATTTTGTGAATTAAAATTAAAGGAGCCAGTAAATTTACATTTATGTCCTTATGTGAATTTATTCATGTTCTTGAGTGAATACGTGGATTGGTCGATTTTGCCCTTTAAGCCCTGTGTAGTTTTGGTTTATTTATTTTATGGGTTATTAAATGGGTCTGATTGGTGCCCTTGCTTGCGCAAACAAATGTGATAGAATAGGACCATTTATTTTTATAAGTTAGACTTAGAATAGGCTTGGAGCCAAAAAAACCTCATGAAGACTTGGAGATCCACATGGAGGCCCAATTCAGTACATGGAGGCCCAATCAAGCTGGATATTACAAGAAGGCCCATGATGTATGGGTTTTGAAAATTGTAATAGTTAGGACATTTAATTTCCACCCTAGACTGACCAATTGATCCATCACAAGGCTCGTGATGGATCGCATAGGATGGGCAATCGATCAATCCTATCCTGCTAGGTGATGTGTGTTTACTTATATTCTTTGATGTATGTCTTGCATGCTTAGAATAGATTACGTAAACAAGATAAAACATAATCTGATGAGACCTCGCACAAGAAAACTAAAACCTCCAATTGAACTAAAAATTCAATTAGAATTTTAAATCGATTAACGGGCACATAAGAATAGTGTCTATGGTCCGAGCCTACCCAATTACTAGGTCTTAGACATATTGTACGAATATATCTCGATGTCTTACGAGTCATGGGTCGAGCTATAGGAAGATGATATGTCTATTGGCTCGATGCATGAGTTTAGTGCCAAGGGAGGGGATAGCAAGGTTTTAGGCGCTGTCTCACGAGTCGTGGGGCATCTATGATTGAACTATTTCTCTCCACAAGTATAGGACATGATTTAACGCTAGTAAGTATGGATGTCTCATGAGTCGTGGGTCCATATCAAAAAACGAGGCTAAATGAACTTAAGGGTTAGTTGCGATGGTTAACCGACGACGAAGTCGACCACCAAGTGAATCAAATAGTATGGCCAACGAGTCGTGGGCAATAGGAGATTGCATTTGAGACTTAAGCCCGCTAGGATATTTTAAATTCCCGAAACTTATGTGGGGGCATAAGATTTTGATTAAAATATTGCGAGTAATTTACAAATAAAACCCATGTTTGTAAATTGTGCATTTTAAATTAATCTTTTGCGTATTTATTTCTTCTCTCGTCGTTTTGTAGATATAATGTCTAAAAACCCGATTTCCATAATACTTGAACAAAACAAATTAACTGGACCCAACTTCCATGACTGGGTCAGGAACCTTAAGATCATTCTCGCTTCTGAAAAACGAGGTTTTTTTCTTGATGGGCCCCCTTCTGAACTTGCTGAGGATGCCGATGATACTGTGAAAGAAGCCGTTGATCTATGGCTAGACGATGACTTACAGTCATGTTGTCTCATGATGGCATCCATGTCGAATGAGCTTCAAAAGCAGCACGAGCATATGAGGTCTGCTTTTGAGATCTACAAGCAACTGTATGGTTTATTTGGGGTGCAAAGTAGATATGAGCGGTTTGAAACCGCCAAGACTCTGCAACAAACGAGGATGGCAGAAGGTGCTGATGTTCGTACTCACTGCATCAAGATGATTGGGCTTATTGAAAAGCTTGGTCATCTAGACGTAAAGATAGACAAAACCTACTGCCAGGATATAATCCTACAATCGTTGCCAAGATCATTCGAGCAATTCGTAGTGAACCACAACATGCACAAGATGGATGTTGAACTTCACGAGTGGGCTAATATGCTCGCCACTGCAGAGGCTTCCATGAAAAGAGAGAAGCCAGGGATGGTAGCTACCTCGACCCAATCCAAGTCCAAAAGGACGAATAAAGGGAAAGGGAAGGGAAATGCTTATTCAAGCAAAGGCAAAGGCAAAGGACCATCTGGGCCCATAGGGAAGGAAAAGAAGCAAAAAGCTTCTGCTGGTGAACAAAAATGTTTCTACTGCAAGAAACCTGGACACTGGAAGAGGAACTGCAAAGAGTTCTTGGAGAGCTCGAAAGGTATATTCCTTGTTGAAGTTAATTTATCAATTAACTGTGCATCATGGGTGCTAGACACTGCTTGTGGTTCTCATCTTTGTAATGATTTTACAGGTGATGGGAGCAACAAGGCCACTTAGGCCAGGGGATTGGATTCTGAGATTTGGCAATGGAGCTAGAGCTGCTGCCGAGGCCATAGGCAAAGTGGAGTTATATTTAGGTGGTAATAAACTAGTCCTTAGGAACGTTCTTTATGTACCTGATTTGGTGAAAAACATTATTTCTATTCCTGTTTTGGATAATGAAGGTTTTAATTTTACAATTAACAAAGGTTCCTTTTCGTTATTCATGAATGATAATTTGTTTTTCATTTGTACATTAAAAGATGGACTGTACACCATTGAACCACCTAAGTTAGTCATGCACGTACAAGAAAACAAAAGGAAACAAGATATTGAAATATCTACCCAACTGTGGCACGCTCGACTCGGACATATATCTAAGTCAAGGATTCAAAAGTTAGCATCATCTGGCGCGCTTGAAATCAATCGCATTGATGAAATGCCAACTTGTGCACCATATCTAAATGGTAAAATGGCTAAGTTGCCATTTAAGGGAAACCCTGAGCGAGCCAAAGAAACATTTGACTTAATACATACTGACGTATGTGGACCACTAAGAAAAATTGCCCGAGGTGGCTATGATTACTTCATCACTTTCACTGACGACTATAGTCGTTATGGATATGTGTTCTTGTTGAAACACAAGTCTGAAGCCTTTGAGGGATTCAAAGAATTCAAGATGGAAGTAGAGAATCAACTTGGTCGTACGATAAAGACACTTCGTTCTGATCGAGGTGGAGAATTTCTTAGTAATGTATTTCTAAATTATTTTGTAGAGCATGGAATACCTATCGCAGTGGACTGCTCCTGCAACACCACAATTAAATGGAGTAGCAGAGAGAAGGAATTGAACCTTGATGGACATGGTTCGATCCATGATGAGTGCCACTGACCTTCCTCTTTCATTATGGGGACATGCCCTCCTCACGGCAACGAAGATACTAAACATGGTACCATCTAAATCCGTAGAAAAGACACCATACGAATTATGGTTTGGCAAGGCACCCTCATACGCATTCATGCGCATATGGGGATCTCCCGCTTACGTGAAAAAGCTAGTGGGAGATAAACTGGAAACTAAATCCACTTTGTGCAAATTCGTTGGGTATCTGGAAAACTCAATAGGATACGAGTTCTACGATCCTACAAGACAAACTACATTTGTCTCGAGGAACGCACATTTCTTAGAGAAGGATTTCTTGGTAGACAAGAAGGAACACAATATAGAACTAGATGAGTTCATTGAAGCTGAAAAGGCCGAAGAGGTCGATCAAGCTAACCTATCGCCACAGGCAGTGGGAGAACAAGTGCATGAAAGTGCACCAGAGACTACACCGATACTTCGTAGGTCAGAAAGACAACGTAGAGAACCCGAAAGGTACTACGGTCTACTGCACGAGACTGGACAGTCTCTGACCGACCCAAGGACTTACGAAGAGGCTATGCTAGACATAGACTCGGGAAAGTGGCACGAAGCCATGGAATCCGAATTGGACTCCATGCACTTAAACAAGGTCTGGGCCTTGGTAGATCCACCAGTGGGAGTGACTCCCGTGGGTTGCAAGTGGATCTATAAGTGAAAGCTTGGAGTGAATGGAGAGGTAATAACCTACAAGGCGCGACTAGTGACAAAAGGATACACTCAAAGGCCAGGTATCGACTTTGAGGAGACCTTCTCGCCGGTCGTAATGCCTAAATCCATTCGAATCTTGCTGGCCATAGCTGCGTGGTATAACTACGAGATATGGCAGATGGATGTGAAGACTGCCTTTCTCAATGGGGACATTGACAAGGAGATCTACATGGAGCAACCAAAAGGATATGCATCCAAAGGAGATGAACACAAGGTGTGCAAACTCCAGAGGTCCATTTATGGACTGAAGCAAGCTTCCCGAAGTTGGAACATTCGTTTTGATGAAACAATCCAAACTTTTGGATTCATCAAAAACGTGTTTGAACCATGCGTGTACAAGAAGGTCAGTAGGAGTACAGTTGAATTTTTGGTGCTTTATGTTGATGACATTCTTCTCATTGGGAACAATGTGAAAGTGTTGTCCGAAACTAAAGCATGGTTATCTACACAATTCTCAATGAAGGATTTGGGAGAAACATCCTTTGTACTAGGTATAAGGATCTACCGAGATAGATCAAAAGGACTGCTGGGCCTCTCCCAATCCAAGTACATAGATAAAATCTTGAAGAGATTTAATATAGAAGAATCCAAGGGAGGATTGTTTCCAATGAGACATGTAATTGCACTCTCTAAGTCTATGGTCCCGAAGACGCCTGAAGAGAGAAACAATATGTCTCGAGTACAATATGCATCCGCAATAGGAAGCATAATGTATGGTATGTTATGTACTAGACCAGACGTAGCGTACGCTTTAAGCGTTACAAGTCGCTACCAGTCTGATCCAGGTGAGCAGCACTGGATAGCCGTAAAGGTAATTCTGAAGTACCTGAGAAGGACTAAAGAATTGTTCTTGGTATACGTTGGAGGAGAATTTAAATTGGAAGACTATACAGACTCGAGCTTTCAATGTGATGTAGACGACTTCAAGTTGACATCTGGATACGTGTTCTGCCTCAATGGTGTTGCGATAAGCTGGAAGAACTCCAAGCAAGACACTACCGCAGATTCAACTACCGAGGCGGAATACATTGCCGCGTGTGATGCAGCAAAGGAATGTGTTTGGATGAGGAACTTCATCCAGGAATTGGATGTGATACCT
Organism: Penstemon barbatus; assembly: GCA_003313485.2. Taxonomy (NCBI): domain Eukaryota; kingdom Viridiplantae; phylum Streptophyta; class Magnoliopsida; order Lamiales; family Plantaginaceae; genus Penstemon; species Penstemon barbatus. Next base: position 29,785,601 of record CM064877.1, on the reverse strand, counting down.
AGCATCGCTGAGCCCATCAATATCTAATGCGATAATAATGGGGCAATAGCGCAAGCAAAGGAGCCGAGATCTCATCAGTAATCCAAGCATGTACAAAGACGATACCACGTGATAAGAGATATCACTGGTAGAGGAGACATTAAGATGGAACGTGTCGACTCAGAAGATAATACCGCGGACCCGCTAACAAAGCCTCTGCCTCAAAAGGCATTTGAGAAACATCAGCTTAAGATGGGACTCAAGAACATAAAAGACTGGCTTTAGGACAAGTGGGAGATTGATAGAAATAGTATCCTGCAAGCCAGCTGTATGGCTAACATTTATTGTAATAAATAAGGAACTATTCAATTTTGATTAATAAAAGCACTTTATTAAATGATCATTTTTATCTTATGTAATAAATATCTAAGCATAAGGATAGAAGTCCTTAGATCACAGGGCTATGGGACAATCCGTGGGCTGATCTCCAAGGTCGTGATCTAGAACATATTCAAGAGTCGTAGAATCCAATCGAGATAGGACATCGTTGGATTCGGTTAGACTCTCACTATTGTGTATACTCCGATGAGCTGGAGAATGCTGGGGTCCACGAGCGTGACTGGGATAGTCGATACACATAAGTGGGTGGCTTGCTGGGATGGCAAGCGCACTGAATACCCCAATTAGGAAATAACTCACCATGGAAGCGGTAGTTGCATATCGGGGTTGAAGTTATTTCAATTTACAATAGTATACGAGGAACGATCCTTAATTACTTGAGATGATAGGGTTTATCTGGTGCGAGAACGTCTATGTTTTGATATGAGTTCCGACTGACTGGAGATCACCCAAAAGTCTCTGTGGACTCATGTTGGGTATAGAGGAACTCATATGCAGATTCATATCATCAATAAAGGATCCATTGAGCCGACTTGATAGGTTGGAAAATTCTCATATGGATTTCTGTGAGAAATTAATTCTGGTAAAATTCTTGGTCAATGTATCTGACGGCTTTATGTAAGTAGCTCATAAAGATTAAGTCAAAGAGAACTATTTCGAGACCAGAATGCATAAGGTCAAGACAAAATAAATGGGAGACCGATGAAAGACCATACCCTTAAGTCTCGACTGGGAGATTGATCGATGGAGAGATTATGGCGTATATGGTAATTGTAAATGATAAAAGGTTCACTGAATTAATTCACTAGTGATTGGGCTCCATGGGCTTGTGGCCAGACATCGACCGTGGAGTGTGGGAGAATTCCTAAATTGACAGGGGTGCTAATTTTGGAATGGTCAGTCGACAAAGTGTTCGACTGATTTAGAAAGTATTTAATGCATGAATAATTAAATTAATATTTAAATATAACCCACGGCCAATTATGTGGTGAACCTATGGGGGCATACACAATACACATGAAGCGAAAGCGAAGGAAAAAGGAACAATTGGGTTGACCGAATCGACAGGGTCGACTGGGTCTGAAAAGTCGACTGGGTCGATTGGTGACTGAGTCGACTGGGTCGACCCAATTGGAACAAATTGGATCCGATTGGTATTGGATCAAGATTATAAATTAAATTGGAATTTAATTTGTGGGTTAATTAATTAAGTTGGATTTAATTAATTATAGAAATATTTAATTAAATAGACTTCGAGTCTAATTTAATTAATTGGGAGAGTAGTTAACTAATTGGGCTATTTAATTGGGAGATTAAATAAAGCCTGGTTAAATTAATTAACTGGGCCATGAATTAATTGGAAGACTTTGTCTTCTAATTAAAAGGGCCATGGTCCATGCAGGAGACTTGGAGTCCTAGTCGTAGGAGGATTAGGTTAATGAGATACCCATAAATAGGGGACTTGATGTCATATCTCATACACAACTTTAAGAGCCAAAAAGCCAAGTCAAGAAAAACACACTCCCTCTCCTCAAGCTCAAATCGGCCGAACCCATTCTTCCTTTGGAAGAATTTTTTCGATTTTTGTTATTGTTCCAAATTTCTTTCCTAAACCCAGATCTTAATATATCATGTGTTCTAGCCGATCAGGGTATATTAAATTTCGTGTAATTGTGGTGTATCAACCCATAGAGGCGCAACACTTGGGGCGCTGCTGCAGGGAATATGATCGACCAAATCGAGGGAGGAACTTGACTTCATCTGCCAATTGGGATTTGCATGGAGACAGGTATAACGTGCAATTGTTTATACCTTCGTTTATTTAATATTCATATATATACATCTAGAGTAGTATCCTGGCAAGATTCCGTAAGAGGTCCTAAAAATTTTAAATTCCGCTGTGCCTAGGGCTGTTTTTCTTACCGAATCCCAACAACATTAAGTTGAAGTGTAGCTATTTCATTCTGAACTTTGATGGAAGCTGCTTATAATATCTTGCATCATTGCAACTTTTCTTCTCCAGCTCAACTTCACCAATTTGTTTCATGACTCTAACGATTCCCGCAATGTCAGACTCATTCCTTTGAAGAGCAGTGTGAAGGTGATTTACAGCATCCTTTACTTCTTCAATGTTCCTGTTCAAACTTAGTAAGCTCTGAGTCAGCATCACGGAATTGTTAGATGGCAGAGGGAAATTTTAAATGGCATTCTGCACCAGCTTGGCAGTTGCCTCCTTCATCTGCTTCATCATCAACTTATTCCTCTCTTCTATCTCCTTAAAGGCATTTTCAATCAGCAACTGCATTGATTCCATGAGTGATGAATGAATATCAGCAGTGGTAATTGAGGTTGATGTAGCAGGTTCATCCTGGTGGACAGGTGTGTCTTGAAGAACATTTTACTCTTCAGCTTTTCACTCAAAGGCTGAAGGATTCTATTCAGCAACTTGTTCTTCCTTAGTTGGCTCTTGAATAGTTTCAGCAGTGCCATCATCAGACACGTAAGTCTTCTGATGGATCAATGGCAGAGGTATCCGAGGCACAATAGGCTTCTTTGTACTTGGCTGATCCTGAAACTTGCTGATCTCTGAGCCAAAGGCTATCTGTTGCAAGCTTGGTAAACTAGGCAAGTCACTAGAAGTTCCTTGACCATATCTTGAATTTTCAGCCCATTTTTCCAAGGTTGTGTAGACAGGGATCTTGACAGCACTATCAATTGTATCGTCGTTTCGTCCTAGCCTCTTTGGCAAGGCATCCTTGATAGCCTCAACTTCCTTTTCAACTATTGCTCTTGCATAGCCATGAAAGACATCATGAACATGATCTGAGTCTAAGGCTTGAGTGATAGAGGAAGTGCGCAGCCAGTTTAGAACCCACTTTTCCTCAGTGGCAAACTCCTTCCATGCCTTGACTTCTGCAACAAATTTGTTTGTTCTGTAATCTCTCCATCTGTTGTATCTGATTTTCTCTAGGAGGAATACAGTTTTTGCCTGCAGCAGCTGATCAAACTGTTCCAGCTCTGCTTCAAACTTGGCTAAAGCAGACAGATCACTCTTGACAATCTCAAGAGCTCTTCTTACTTCAAACTTCTTATTCTTTTGCCTATACCCAGGAGGTAGAATTTGCTTGGCATTCAGTGATTGACCAATTTTAATGCCTCCAGCACTTCTAGGACCGTGATCATCTTTCTTACTTAGCTCCAATGCCTATGCCAACTCTTCATCCTCTTTGGCTTTTTCTTTGGCTTCAGTAAGCTGTTTCTTCTGAGCTTCAGCTTTGCTCAGTTCAACAGCCATACGAAACTCAGCCTCGTCCCTTTTCCTCTGCTCTGCTCCTTCTCTTCTTCTTTTGTCAGCACAAACACCTTTGCCTTGCCTTTTCCATTTCTCTTTCTCTTTTTGGCTCTTGTCTCCTGAACTGGCCAGCAACAGTAGGTTCACGGGCAGCAGTTGCAATGGGTGCAACCACAATTGGCTCGAGGATCTACACTTCAGGATCCTCAGCTGTTGGAGTAGAAGTAGTAGTCTGATGGATGGACGACTTGTTCAACAACTGACTCCTTGACAGCAGACTCTTCTTCTGTTCCAGCAGGTCTCTCTCATCTTCAGTGGATGGATGGCTTATGGTTCCCACTAAGATATCAGAGTTGGCAACATTCTTGAAGGGGGACCATAAGCCATATCCTCTGTTTCTTTTGCTTCCTGATCTATAATAGGATCAGCATCATCTTTCCCAATAGGCTGTTCTGTTCTGGCTTCAACAATTGGCTTAGCTGTTTGAACAGATGCCTTAGGAGCAGTCACTTTGCTCCTCTTCTTCTTGGCAGCAGCAAACTGCTTGGGCTCAGCAGCAACCTTCCGCTTTGGTTGCTTCTTCACTGCCTGGTAGATGTTCATTTCATTGGCATTGTAAATGACTTTGCCAGGGGTCATTGAGCAGCCCAGACTTGAAAACAAATGGCTTAGAAATATTATGTGATGAGTGTTTCCTTTAGTTTTGTGGTCAGCCAAGATTTACCACACAAAGGTAGCCCATTTTACCTTCAGTCCATAGTGAACAACAATCATGGCGTGGTACCTCTTCATAGGCACGCTGTCCAGTGAGATGGTGCAATTTTCAATCAACTTCGCGAAAATATCAGCCATCCTCTGATATTCGTCCTTCAGCTAGTTCTTTTTGATGTTCCCAACAAGGATTTCGTTCATGATCAATTTCTAGAATTCTGCTTCATATGGTTCAGCCAATGTACATATATCCGTTCTACCTTCAAGAGAAAGTTTGTACTTTTCATTCAGCAATTTTGGAGTGATGCATACATCCACTCCCCCAACCTTCACCTTAATCTCCAGCTTTTCGTAGTCTGGCTTAATAGAAGACCTATAGTACTCCATTGTCTGGTCTTTGAAAACCATATCTTCGTGCGCTTCCATGTATTCTACTAGTGAAGCGGCTTAAAATTTTCAAGAATATCCTTCATCAGAGGAGTTCCTGTAGTGTGGAAAGTGGAGTGATTGAGATACCTCCCTTCAGCGTTGGCTTCCTTCAAACTCATACTGGTCATTTACATAATCAACATTAAGTTGAATTGTAGCTATTTCATTCTCAACTTTATTGGAAGCTGTTTGTAATATCTTGCATCATTGCAACGTTCTTCTCCAGCTCAGTTTCACCCACCTGTTTCATGACCCCTAGCGGTTCCAGCAATGTCAGACTCATTCCTTTGAAGAGCAGTGTGAAGGTGATTTACAGCAGCCTTTACATCTTCAATGTTCCTGTTCAAACATAGTAAGCTCTGAGTCAGCATCACAGAATTGTTTGATGGCAGAGGGAAGTTTTCAATGGCATTCTGCACCAGCTTGGCAGTTGCCTCCTCCATCTGCTTCATCATCAACTTATTCCTATCTTCCATCTCCTTAAAGGCATTTTCAATCAGCAACTGCATTGATTCCATGAGTGATGAATGAATATCATCAGTGGGAATTGAGGTTGATGTAGCAGGTTCATCCGAGTGGACAGGTGTGTCTTGAAGAACATTTTACTCTTCAGCTTTTCACTCAATGGTTGAAGGATTCTATGCAGCAACTTGTTCTTCCTTAGTTGGCTTTTGAACAGTTTCAGCAGTGCTATCATCAGACACGTAAGTCTTCTGATGGATCAAGAACAGAGGTATCCAAGGCACAATAGACATCTTTGTACTTGGCTGATCCTGAAACTTGCTGATCTCTGAGCCAAAGGATATCTGTTGCAAGCTTGGTAAACTAGGCAATTCACTAGAAGTCCCTTGACCATATCTTGAATTTTCAGCCCATTTTTCCAAGGTTGTGTAGACAGGGATCTTGACAGCCCTATCAATTAGATAGTCGTTTGGTCCTAGCCTCTTTGGCAGGGCATCCTTGATAGCATCAACTTCCTTTTCAGCTATTTCTCTTGCATAGCCATGGAAGACTTCATGAACATGATCTGAGTCTAAGGCTTGAGTGATAGAGGAAGTGTGCAGCCAGTCTAGAACCCACTTTTCCTCAGTGGCAAACTCCTTCCATGCCTTGACTTCTGCAACAAAATTTGTTTGTTTTGTAATCTCTCCATCTGTTGTATCTGATTTTCTCTGGGAGGAATACAGTTTTTGCCTGCAGCAGCTAATCAAACTGTTCCAGCTCTGCTTCAAACTTTGCTAAAGCAGACATATCACTCTTGACTATCTCAAGAGCTCTTCTTACTTCAAACTTCTTCTTCTTTTGCCTAAGCCCATGAGGTAGAATTTTCTTGGCATTCAGTGATTGACCAATTTTAATGCTTCCAGCCCTTCTAGGACCGTGATCATCTTTCTTACTTAGCTCCAATGCCTATGCCAACTCTTCATCCTCTTTGGCTTTTACTTTGGCTTCAGTAAGCTGTTTCTTCTGAGCTTCAACTTTGCTCAGTTCAACAGCCATATGAAACTCAGCCTCGTCCCTCTTCCTCTGCTCTGCTCATTCTCTTCTTCTTTTGTCAGCAGCAAACACCTTTGCCTTTCCTTTTCAAGTTCTCTTTCTCTTTTGGGCTCTTTTCTCCTGAACTGGGGCAGCGGCATTAGGTTCAGGGGCAGTAGTTTCAATGGGTGCAACGGCAATTGGCTCGAGGATCTACACTTCAGGATCCTCAGCTTTTGGAGTAGACGTAGTCGTCTGATGGATGGACGACTTGTTCAACAACTGACTTCTTGGCAGCAGACTCTTCTTCTGTTCCAGTAGTCTGTTGGGTGCGTATAGTCGTGTACGCGAATGGTTAGCATCAATATGGAATCTACCGACTCAACGTAGTGTGTTGAGAGAATTTCTTATACGTTCTTAGATAATAGACTCCGAGAAACCTATGGCCATAGTTGGTGACGGATTTGGAAAGGGGTTTCCAAATTTAGCAGTCACACTGGAATTAATAAGGAAATTAATTCTTGAGTGGTTAATTTGAGGGGTTCAATTAATCGGAGCAATTAATAAGCTCGCAAATTAAATCACGAGAGTCGTGGGCCCACGGCCAATTGATGGTGAACCTAGAGGGTCACACACAATACAATTGCACTGCAACAAATCATATAAGGAAAGTTTGATTTAAAGGGTTAAATCAAAACTTAAGAATTAAAGTGTTAATTCTTGAAGAAGGAATCTAATTAATTAAAGTGTTAATTAATAAGAGAGGAATTAATTTAGTTGATTAATTATTTTAATTAATTAAATGGGCTGAATTAATTAAATGTCATAAAGTAAAGAATTTTACTTAATTAAATATACCTAAGTTCAAAAGGAAACTAACTATTGTATATGATTTACGTTTCCTAGTTGAACTTGGACATATCTTGATAATTATTCTTATATATATATGGAGACTTCATTAACCTAATGACAATTAATATATATCAATCGGCATATTGATGAACAACATAGCCGCCCAGTTAATTCCTCTCAAAAAGTTTTTCAGCCGAGCACTATTTATCAAAAGTTTTCATGCGAATTGTTTTCTTTTTCTTCCTTGTTTGATAACTTTTGGATCCAAGTTCTGAGCCTAAGGATTCAAGAGAGTTGCTTCAATCCAGTTGGTCTGGATACCGCTAGAGGCACAACGCTTGGAGTGCTTTTCTCGAACAAATCCATCAAATCTGAAAGAAGATCGGAGAAAAACCACAACCGTTGCTGTGGTGAAGTAAATTCGATAAACCCCCTATTGTTGGTTTATTTGCTGAAAATCCTTTTCGTATGACTAGATGAGTAAAGATCCTGATTGGGTTATTTAAAATTTTTAAAATTCCGCTACTTTTAATGTCCTGACGTTACCAATAACCCAACAGTGGTATCAGAGCCTAACTCATTATTCTCATACGAAAATGGCAAAATATAATTTGATTGCTTTATTTGTATTGAATATTATATTCGTGTTATTGATTCTTACTTGTTATGGGTAGATCTGATTTTGGCTAAAATTGCATAAAAACATTTTGGGCCAATTTTGTATTTTACGGAAATAAAGGGCTATTTTTGCGATTAGCAATTTTTGGAAAACTGGATTGAAATTGATATTTTACAAACTGTGTGTTTTCTGGACAGAAAGTAATTTTCTGGAAAATTTTCAATTTGGGGTTGTTTTGTAAAAACTGAAAGTTTTGGGGCTGTTTTGTAAATATCAAAAACTGCAGGGACTGAATTGCAAAATAAAATTTTTTTGTGGAAATAAAATTTTTATTTTCGGTCCTCTGCCCAATTTCAAATTAATTTGTAATTTCCAAAACTTCAGGGGTCAAATCGTAATTCGCAAAAGTTGGAAGGCAAAATTGCAATTTTCAAAAGTTGAAAAAATTTTATTATGTTTTTCTGCATAAAATTATTTTGTTTATCCGAATATAGATTACCATAATTAGTAGATACTTAAATAAGAATCTAGAGAAATATTTTAAAGGCGTTTAAAATAATTGAAGTAAGATAGGAAACCAGTAAATGTGTTTACTTGTTTCTTTGCTCAATGTGAATTGTATACGTGGTTTTCGATCGAGCCGAGTCTTGACCTTAGATGTGATTGGTTTATTTTGCTTTGGATTTTTGTTGGGCCTGCGAGCCTTTATTTGGACCTTTTTGTGCCAATGTAATAGATTCGGGCTTTACATTAAATAATTTAGGATGAAGGCCCATTACATGCAACAAGGAAGCCCGGTGGTCAATGAAGGCCAAGTATGCTTGGTTATTAATGTAAAAGCCTAGGCCCATTAAGAACCCATTAGATAGACCAATTGGGCCAACATTATTGACTCAATTATGGCCCAAGCATAGGTGGCTCCCGATCGAAAACATATTGTGTTAGAAATGCATGCTAGGTTTATTTATTTATTGCTTCTTTTATTTGGCTTGTATGGTAATACGCGCTAGAATATTAGATTGTAAATAAGATAAATCATAATCGAAGCGGTGAGATCTCGAGAGAGTTTAACTTAAACTTTCAAACCAGTAAATCCCCTCTTGAATTAAATATTAAGTCATATTGGGTTAAAATAAAATGAAGTATTTATATATATCCAAGCCTTCCATCAATAGGGACTAGCGTATGTTGTCTACTTATCGATAGAGGTGATCCAGAGTCTGGCACCCGAGTCGAAGAAAGGGACAATACGCGAAATTCCTTGACTCCTGTTTTTAACTAAACTCGATAAGGGTGAGGATTGGTCGGGATGTGAATATCGACCGATAACCAGTTACGGGGAGTTCACGACCGGGCCCGTTGCTCATCATGACACTTATGATATAACAGTGCTAGATAAGTGCGAAAACCGAGGCAAAATAGATTGAAGGTTGTGTAGTGACACAATTGGCAATAAGTATGCCTACCTGGGGAATTGGTTGTATGGCCACGAGTCGAGGGTGCAATTAATGGCCGCTGGGACGTCAAGACCTACTAGGAAATAGAATTTCCCGAACAATTGAAGGGGTAATTGTTTCGATAAAATAGTAGGAGAACTTTTACGATAGAAAGTCCAACCTTCGTAGATTATAAGTATTATTCATTAACTAGTTGTTGCGGATTTTACACACGCAAATAAACGCAAGTGCACGTATCGCAAAAGTAATAAAGAGTAAGTTGAGTGTCGAACCCACGAGGACTTGAAACTACAATTGTACCAAATTCCCTACCTAAATTCTTATTCTAATTCAACTAGACTAAAATATTGTTGGTTTGTTTATTAACTAACTACTAAAACTAAAGAAATAACTAATCTAAAATGATGATTAAAGTGCTTTAGAAGACAATCAATGAGAAAGGGTCTAGAGTTAAACTTCACCTATGTTATGCTCCTAATGTTAATTAACTCTCTAATTTTAACTAGTGATTCTTATTCGCTATCCTAGGGTTCACTTCTATCCTTAAGTGTCTTCCGAATCACCTAAGAACCTATGCAATTAACTTACTATTCTTATTCCTAAGTTAGTAGAATTAATAACATGCATGAATTATATGACCTAATTTGGATATGGGCGTGTTGGGTATATTCCTATACTAACAAGCAACCCACTACCTAATTCCTTCTTCTATTCTTAATATTCCCTTCCCAGGTTCAATCAAGAAAAGTAAACAGTCAAATAGGTGGCCAGTCAATTTGACAGTGAATTAGCACAAAATTAGATAAACGAATATCGATAATAAAAATCGAAAATCACTAAATTAAAACTAGAAAAGAAACTAAAACATTATTCGCATAACATGGATCCGTAAAAACCCTAGACTAAAAGAAATTAGTTCATGCTAAAAATAACGAAATAAACAATAAAAGAGTTCATAGTCTTCTCTAATAAATGAATAACAAAAAATAGCAAAAGTGTGATCTGTGCTTGTGCTGTCTCCCGTCTGTTCTCTTTTTTCTCTAATGTCGTGGTGTTCGATTTTTCTGCTCTTTTTCCTCTTTTATTTCTGTTTTTCCAGACTCCTACGTGAAGTAGGAGTTCTTAGTTTTCAAAAATCTGCAAATGGGCCGCCAGCCCATTAGCTAACCAAAGAATCAGCCGCATAACACCTTAATTTCAACTATTTTGGTCTCAAATTGCATCTTCAGCCCCTGCTTTCCTGCCTTTGTATCATTGACACCCTCAACATTTGAAATTGCTTATTCTCACTTGATTGCAAGCTTTGTTGGCTCATGTCATCAACTACAAGAGAATAAATCGAATTAGTACCAAAAATCAAAGATTATCCTCAAAACTTGATTAAATTCGTGAATCGACTCTGAAAAGTGAACTATGCAATAAACTCTCAAACGACTCACAATTATTCAAGAAAAACACTAATTTAAGCCTAAAAAGTCCACGCGATAACTCTATTTTCACAGAGTTATCACACCCCCAAACTTAAATTGTTGTTCGTCCTCGAGTAATGACACTAATTTCAAAACAATGCTAACCAACTTCAACATTTATCCTCATGCATTCAAAGTTAACTCCATACCAATATTTTCAAAATGTTATGCACTTTATCATGTAATTCCTGCGTGTGTGTGTGTATACACAGTATGAGAATGTCGGAATCACCTAGATCACCATAGCTTCGAAATCATTGAGCCTAATTGCCTGAATTCCTTACTTGCCAAACAAATTCTCTATCTTCTTAGGTTATCACACCAATCACTAAGTTCCAGCAAAGCTTTCAGTTGAAGTTATTGACTCCTTTAAATTCGAACTTTCACTTAGCAAAAAAATTTTTTTTTTTTTTTTCACGACTTTAGTATTATTTAGCACCACTCACACTCATAACTCGTTCTAAAGAAGCAGTCAAAATAGCGGAGTGCCGAATAGTTAAATCAAAACACCCATATATCGTTCATCTTATCGCAGTCAAGTTAGAGGAGTGCAAGTATAAGTCTCAAGCGATGAGGTTTTTCAGGTCTCATACAATTGAGGTTGTTTTATTTGAATTTATTTTATAGTTTTTTTTTTTTTTTTTTTTTTTTTTCATTTGCTTCATTTGGTTCTTGTTAAAGTTATCCTTCCCCCCAAACTTAGGCAAAACTATCACTTAGACTCTTAGTACTTTAATCCTCGAATTTAGAGATCAGGTAGGCAAGGAAAGATTTCTTAAGCTCTATTCTAACTATAATTTTCTAACGTCATCCTCAATTCTCGATTATGTATTCGTGCTTAAAATGTGCAGGCAAAACAATCAAAAACACATAAAATTTCAAAAAATTTAGTTAAAGTTGACATAGCATGCATGAAGTAAATGCGACCCCACCCCCAAACTTAGAACAAACAGTGTCCTCACTGTGACCTAAACAAACTAGTCGAAACATGCCAGACTAAACAAACTGAAAATACGAGAATATGCACATGTAGACAGTAATAAAACCACCACAAAATATAACAGAGAATAGTGAAAAGAATACGTCCCTACGAGGCTGTGTCTGGCGATCTCTTGCATATCTGTCCCTCTTACGCATCATCCTCGGGACCGCTCGACTTCGTGGTGACATTTGGTTCACTCCACCAAAACAATAACTCCACAAAAATATCAATCCACAATTATCCCACCAAAACTAAAATATAATCAAGCTCAATTACCCACACAATCACGCAACATTCCGATAACCGACACTAATTCAAGACACCGTTCCTCCACAATTTGCAAATAATCAAACACCAAAATCCAAGAATAGCACAACAAACCTCGACTAGCAATCGAAATCAAAATCCAAGAATCGAACCAAGAAAGGCAAGAATCAATTGTTACCGGCCCTTGAGAGATGCCCAATTGAGGTAGAGGTGCTGCGGCGGCGTTAGGGTTTCGTCTAGTGGCGGTTTAGTGCAAGGGGCGGCGGCGGTAAGAGAAGGAGCAGGTCGCGGTTGGGTTGACTTCGGTCGTGGCTGAGTTGGGTTTCTGGGCGGTGGCTCGTTTGTGGGAGAGAAGGACGATGCAGCGGGTTAGGGTTTTCTGGGCGACGGATCTGCGGCTTTGTGAGGGGGCAGGTCGCGCGGTGGTTTCAGATCTGAGGGGGGCGGAGGTCGCGGCTGCTGCGGGTTGAGAGAAAGAGGGAGGTTGCGCGGGTTAGGGCTTCAGGTCGCGACTGAAGGAGGGCTGGGTGCGGCGGAGAGTGGCGCTCGCGGCTGGTTGGTGTTTCGGCGAGGTTGAGCTCGCGTGGGTTCGATCTGACGGAGAGAAGGTCGCGTGAAGAAGAGATTGGTGGCGGCGTGAGGAGGCCGGTTCGGTGGTGGTTTGGGCACGGCAAGGTGGCTGAGGAAGATGACGGGGGGCGGCGGGTCAGATCTGAGGTGGAGATGGTGGCAGTCGATTTGGTGGTTGGGGTAGATTGGTTGAGGTGAAGAAGATAGGTGGTTGGATGATAATAATTTGCTCAAAATTCCAGAGTCTACTTCGCTGGGGCGGAGATATCTTGCGCTGGGGCGGAGAAATACGGAGGAATTAGCTTAAATTTCCAGCAGCTGTTTCGCTGGGGCGGAGATTTCGTTCGCTGGGGCGGAGAATATGGAAAAAAATTACTCTAATTCCAGAATCTATTTTGCGGGGGCGGAAAATTTTTTCGCGGGGGCGGAGATTTTTCTTTTTTCTTTCGACGAGAATTTAGGCCCTGGCTTGTACTGATTCACCTCGACATACCTGCAAAATACGACAAAAACACAACCACATATCACACTAAGACTAGAACAAAACAAAACAAAAAAACGCAAAAACAAAAAACAAAATAAAGCTTGGGTTGCCTCCCAAGAAGCGCTTAGTTTTATGTCCTTAGCTCGACATGATACTCAGGTTATTTCATTCTAAGACCACCGAGGTCTTTTCTTTCACAATTTCTCCACCCAAGTAATGTTTGAGACGTTGTCCATTGACTTTGAATTGTCTACCGGTCTCAGCTTCGGCTATCTCTACGGCACCATGTGGGAATGAGTTTATGACAACAAACGGTCCAGACCATCGAGATTTTAGTTTTCCAGGAAAAAGTTTGAGACGAGAATTGAAAAGGAGCACTAATTGACCCGGTTCAAACAACTTAGTTGTAATAGTCCTATCATGCCATTTCTTTGTTCTCTCTTTGTATAGTTTGGCATTCTCATAGGCTATGTATCTAAACTCATCAAGTTCGTTCAGTTGCATCAACCGTTCCTTCTCCGACAGTTCCAAACTCATGTTCAAGTTGCGAACAGCCCAAAAAGCTTTATGCTCCAATTCTAATGGAAGATGACATGCTTTTCCGAAAACTAACCTATATGGTGACATTCCAATTGGCGTCTTAAAAGCCGTTCTGTATGCCCAAAGAGCATCATCTAATTTCCTGGACCAATCTTTTCTTGTGGGACTGACTGTTTTTTCTAAGATCTTCTTGATTTCTCGATTAGAGATCTCTGCTTGCCCATTCGTCTGCGGGTGGTATGCAGTTGCTACTTTATGTCGCACACCATATTTTGCTAAGAGAGCGTTGAAGTACTTATTGCAAAAGTGGGATCCTTGATCACTAATGATGACTTTTGGTGTACCGAATCTTGTGAAAATGTGCTTCTTAATGAATTGCATCACCACCTTCGAATCATCAGTTGGGAATGCTTCTGCCTCAACCCACTTAGACACGTAATCAACTGCAACTAAGATGTACCGATTTCCAAATGAGGGAATGAATGGTCCCATGAAGTCAATCCCCCAAACATCAAAAAGCTCTACTTCCAACATAGTCGACAGTGGCATCTCATCACGCTTCGTTAAATTTCCAACCCGTTGGCATCGATCACAACGCTTCACAAACTCATGAGCATCTCTATGTAAGGTGGGCCAGAAAAAACCAGATTGTAGGATTTTAGCTGCTGTGCGATCTCCTTTAAAATGCCCACCGTATGGTGAATTGTGACAATTACCCAGAATTTCCTCAAAATTTTCATCGGGAATACACCTCCTTATCATTTGATCCCCACATTTCTTAAACAAGTAAGGCTCATCCCAAATGAAGTTCTTCACATAATTTAGAAATCTCTTCTTTTGCTGGAAATTAATGTCGGGAGGAAGTAGGCCACTTACTAGATAGTTGACATAGTCGGCATACCATGGAAGTTTTGTTTGATTTACCGCAAACAATTGTTCGTCTGGAAAGACTTCATTGATCATCACAGCGCCTGACTCTTTGTTTCCTCCCTCCAATCTTGACAAGTGATCAGCCACTTGATTCTCGGTTCCTTTCCTATCTTTTATCTCGAGATCAAACTCTTGCAATAAGAGCACCCATCGAATTAGCCTTGGCTTAGCATCCTTCTTCTCAATCAAATATCGGATTGCGGAGTGGTCTGTATATACTATCACCTTTGTTCCTACCAGATACGCTCGGAACTTGTCAAAAGCAAACACTACTGCCAACAATTCTTTTTCCGTCACGGTGTAATTCACTTGAGCATCAGTGAGAGTTTTGCTGGCGTAGTATATTGAGTGAAAGATCTTATCCCTTTTCTGTCCCAGAACAGCTCCAAGTGCGACATCGCTCGCATCACACATCACTTCAAATGGAAGATTCCAATCTGGAGCTACTATTATTGGGGCTGTCACCAACTTTTCCTTCAATGTTTGGAAAGCCTGCATACACAAATCATCAAAAATAAATTTAGCATCTTTTTCAAGCAAATTACATAAAGGTTTAGAGATTTTAGAGAAATCCTTAATAAAACGTCGATAAAATCCGGCATGTCCTAGGAAACTACGAATTCCCTTGACTGACGTAGGCGGAGGGAGTTTCTCTATCGTCTCTATCTTTGCTCTGTCTACTTCAATGCCCTTGCTAGATACTTTGTGTCCCAGAACTATTCCTTCTTGTACCATAAAGTGACACTTTTCCCAATTTAGCACTAAGTTAGTTTCTTCGCACCTGCGCAAAACCTTGGCTAAGTTATCAAGACATTCATCATACGAATCACCAAACACAGAAAAGTCATCCATGAAGACTTCGAGAAATTTTTCTATCATGTCCGTGAAGATTGCCATCATGCAACGTTGAAACGTGGCTGGTGCATTGCATAATCCAAAAGGCATCCGTCTAAAAGCAAATGTGCCATAGGGGCATGTGAAAGTAGTCTTTTCTTGATCCGCTGGTGCGATGAAAATCTGATTGTATCCCGAAAATCCGTCTAGAAAACAAAAATAAGCCCTTCCTGCTAATCTGTCTAACATCTGATCTATGAATGGTAGCGGGAAGTGATCTTTTCTTGTAGCTTTGTTCAGTTTTCGGTAATCCATGCAAACGCGCCATCCCGTGACAGTTCTTGAAGGGATCAATTCATTGTTTTGATTTTTCACTACTGTCATACCACCTTTCTTGGGAACACACTGAACTGGGCTAACCCATCTACTGTCTGAAATAGGGAAGATAATTCCTGAATCCAACCACTTGATGATTTCCTTTTTGACTACCTCTTTCATGATTGGATTTAGTCTCCTTTGATGTTCGACTGATCCCTTGTCCTCATCATCGAGTATGATCTTGTGCATGCAAAATGCAGGACTAATCCCCTTAATGTCTGCAATAGTCCACCCAATGGCTCGTATATGACTTCGAAGGACTCTCAGTAATTTCTCTTTTTGGGTTTCAGAGAGATATGCAGAGATGATTACTGGCAATGTAGATGATTCCCCCAAATATTCATATTGCAGATGTGCTGGCAGTGGCTTCAAGTCCAGCGATGGTGGTTCTTCGATTGATGGTCGATAAGGCTTGCACGTGGGTAGTCCCAATCCTTCAATCTTGTTGACTGGTTTATTGACTCGCGAATTTGCTTGTAAGAAGGCCACGCTTTGTACAATTTCTTTATCATCCATCTCCTCAGGATCCAAATTTAGGGCTGCCTCCAACGGGTCTCGGTACATAGACGTTTCAAAGGTCTTAGCGACCAATGAGTCGATCATGCATACTGATGAACATTCCTCCTCGTCGTCGGGATGCTTCATGGCTTGAAACACATTGAATGTAATCTTCTCGTCCTGCACCCTCATGGTTAATTCACCTTTCTGTACATCAATTAATGCTCTTCCAGTGGCTAAGAATGGCCTACCCAAAATGATGGGTACATTCGAATCTGCTTCATAGTCTAACACAATAAAATCAACAGGGAAGATAAACTTATCTACTTTTACCAGAACGTCTTCAATTTTTCCTTCGGGGTATGTAATGGAACGATCTGCTAATTGAAGAGTTACCGTAGTTGGCCTTGTTTCCCCAATTCCCAATTTCTGAAAGACGGATTTGGGCATGAGATTGATGCTGGCCCCTAAATCGCATAATGCTAGTCCTACGTACTTGTCGCCAATGTTACATGGAATGGTAAAACTGCCAGGATCCTTGAGCTTAGGTGGGAGCTTATTCTGCAAAATTGCACTGCATTCTTCGGTGAGAGCTACAGTTTCGAATTCTCCTAATCTTTTCTTTCGTGACAGTACATCCTTCATGAATTTGACGTAATTTGGCATCTGCTCGAATGCTTCAACTAATGGAATGTTGATGTGAAGTTGTTTCAGGATATCAAGGAATTTTCTGAATTGATCATTCTTCCTTTGTTGTTGAAACCTTTGAGGAAACGGTGGTGGAGGTTTGATTTCCGGTAGATTAGGTACATCTTTCTTCTCGATTTCCTCTTCCACCTCCTTTTCTTTGTTTAGCTCGGATTCTTCAGGTTTGTCTTGAGCTTCCTTGTGATCCTCAACTCGAACTCGTGTTCTGCTGGGCTCTTCGAGTTCTCTACCATTTCTCAGAGTGATTGCTTTGCAGTGTTCGTTATGATTGGTCCTTGGGTTTTCAGTGTCACTTGGGAGTGAACCAGGAGGTCTGTGCTGCCTCTCTTGAGCTAATTGAGCCATTTGGGTTTCCAGGTTTCGAATAGATGCAGTTGTCTGGCTCATGAACTGTGCCAACGTCTCTTCTAATGATGGCTTATTGTCCGTTGGTGGTTGTTTTTGTTGACCCTGAAACCCTGGTGAGTTTTGCTGATTTTTGGCGTTGTTTGACCCCTGTCCAACGTGCTGATTATTGCTCCATGAAAAGTTGGGATGGTTTCGCCAACCGGGATTATAGCTGTTAGAGTATGGATTATACCCTTGATTGTTTCGATTGTTTCCCACGTAGCATGCTGACTCCGAATTTGAAGGGCAGTTTTCATACGGATGCTCTCCTCCACAAATGATACAGGAAATCTCTGAGTTGTGAATCATATTGACTGGTTGAGCTTGAAACGAGTTAGCTCCAGGTTTACTCATACTTAAACCATCAATCTTCTTGGATAAAACGGCTAATTGTGCTTGCACTGCTGTCATTGTATCTAACTCAAATTTTCCAGGTGCAAGTTTCATTGATGAGCGTTCCGATGCCCATTGGTAATTGTTGTAAGTCATTCTTTCTAATACATCGTAGGCATCTGTATATGTCTTCCCCAAAAATGTCCCTCCTGCTGCTGCATCAAGAATGGTTCTGATTTGTCCCCCTAGTCCAGTGTAGAAGATATGTATCAGTTCCCAACCAGGAATTCCATGTTGTGGACACTGCGTCATTAGCCCCTTGAACCTTTCCCATGCATCGTAGAGTGACTCTCCCTCTATTTGTTGGAATGAGTGAATTTCCATTCGAACTTTCGCACTCTTGGTGGGTGGAAAATATTTCCTTAGGAATTTTTCAGTCAAATCAGTCCAAGATATGATGGAGTTAGGTGGCATTGAGTTTAGCCAGACTCGAGCTCGATCCCTTAAGGAAAAGGAGAAAAGTTTCATTCGTAGTTGATCAGCTGTAACCCCATTCAATTTGAATGAATCGCAAATTTCCATAAAGCTCTTCAAATGGGCGTGAGGATCTTCCATAGCCAACCCCGAAAATATAGCAGAGGAATTGATCAGATTCAGCATTACCGGTTTCACTTCAAAGTGATCTGCTTCAATCTCTGGTCTGACAATGCTTGAATCTAGAACACCCAAGATTGGTGTTATGTATTCATTAATGGGTCTTTCGATTTCGGCATTTACTAACTGTTGATTCCCCTGATTTTCATTCTGTGTATTCTCCATTAGATCAGCTTTTCCTTGATTCTTGTTTAGCGCTCTTCGTTGTCTGAAAGTCCTCTCGATCTCTGGATCAAAAGCTACTAATTCAGCTTTTTTATCACTGCGCATAAACTAGGTATGAGTACCTACAAGGAAAAATTTGAACTATAAAAAAATAAATCGAATTAAAACAAAAATAAAAGTTGAAACTTGGTAAATTATCAATTATCAAAGTCCCCGGCAACGGCGCCAAAAACTTGTTGCGGATTTTACACACGCAAATAAACGCAAGTGCACGTATCGCAAAAGTAATAAAGAGTAAGTTGAGTGTCGAACCCACGAGGACTTGAAACTACAATTGTACCAAATTCCCTACCTAAATTCTTATTCTAATTCAACTAGACTAAAATATTGTTGGTTTGTTTATTAACTAACTACTAAAACTAAAGAAATAACTAATCTAAAATGATGATTAAAGTGCTTTAGAAGACAATCAATGAGAAAGGGTCTAGAGTTAAACTTCACCTATGTTATGCTCCTAATGTTAATTAACTCTCTAATTTTAACTAGTGATTCTTATTCGCTATCCTAGGGTTCACTTCTATCCTTAAGTGTCTTCCGAATCACCTAAGAACCTATGCAATTAACTTACTATTCTTATTCCTAAGTTAGTAGAATTAATAACATGCATGAATTATATGACCTAATTTGGATATGGGCGTGTTGGGTATATTCCTATACTAACAAGCAACCCACTACCTAATTCCTTCTTCTATTCTTAATATTCCCTTCCCAGGTTCAATCAAGAAAAGTAAACAGTCAAATAGGTGGCCAGTCAATTTGACAGTGAATTAGCACAAAATTAGATAAACGAATATCGATAATAAAAATCGAAAATCACTAAATTAAAACTAGAAAAGAAACTAAAACATTATTCGCATAACATGGATCCGTAAAAACCCTAGACTAAAAGAAATTAGTTCATGCTAAAAATAACGAAATAAACAATAAAAGAGTTCATAGTCTTCTCTAATAAATGAATAACAAAAAATAGCAAAAGTGTGATCTGTGCTTGTGCTGTCTCCCGTCTGTTCTCTTTTTTCTCTAATGTCGTGGTGTTCGATTTTTCTGCTCTTTTTCCTCTTTTATTTCTGTTTTTCCAGACTCCTACGTGAAGTAGGAGTTCTTAGTTTTCAAAAATCTGCAAATGGGCCGCCAGCCCATTAGCTAACCAAAGAATCAGCCGCATAACACCTTAATTTCAACTATTTTGGTCTCAAATTGCATCTTCAGCCCCTGCTTTCCTGCCTTTGTATCATTGACACCCTCAACATTTGAAATTGCTTATTCTCACTTGATTGCAAGCTTTGTTGGCTCATGTCATCAACTACAAGAGAATAAATCGAATTAGTACCAAAAATCAAAGATTATCCTCAAAACTTGATTAAATTCGTGAATCGACTCTGAAAAGTGAACTATGCAATAAACTCTCAAACGACTCACAATTATTCAAGAAAAACACTAATTTAAGCCTAAAAAGTCCACGCGATAACTCTATTTTCACAGAGTTATCACTAGTCCACTGAATGTTTGTGTTCTCTTTAAAATAGATACTGAGATATCTATAGTTATCCATTTTTACTAATTATCCTCGACTAATATAATAACTGTATCAAAATATCGACTAACTTAGAAACTTGAGGATTGTCCTAAATTCCGAAAGTCGAAATTATGTTTTTAAAAGACGAGCCTATGCCTTATGCACTTCCGAGATAAGTAAAAATAAGGAAACGAATCACCCGTAGAGGATGGGAATATTAATGATTGTTTCCTCGTATAAGGATGAATCTCAAAAGTGAGACGAATCACCTATAGAGTATGGGAATCCGTTTCCTCAAAAGCATCAAGATTGAACGAGCTGTAGAAGCAACATAAGGAGCATGTCTGTAGTTTCTGAAACAAACCTCCCCCTAAAAAGCTTGTTTGAGGAGCAGTTTTGAATCATTTGATTCGAGACTTCTAAGGAGTTGTTTCAAATTCTCGAGAATAAATGAAGGAACTAGTGTCAAGGATCATTGTCCTTGTTTTATCAATCTGGTTTAAAACTGGATCGATTAAACGTAGGCCTGCAAGTGATCTTAACATTAAATTCCTCCTAAATTCTCCTCCCGCTCATTCAAGTGATTAGTGAAATACACTGATCTTATTTGATAAGTTGATCACATTTCATGAACTAACCAAAGTATTGGTAAAAGGCAAATAGGATAAACCTGTCATGATCATTTACACTTCATGGACTGCAAAGTCAAAGAAGAGTAAAATGAAGAAGAATTTATTCTCTTCTAAATTCGACCATAAAAGTAGTTGTTGGTATAAATTAGAAAATGTTTTGAAGATGACAAAAAGGCCATAAATGGTTTTGAAGATCAATAGGTTAAGTCATCAACTAAGAGCAGCTTAGTGAAACCTATCTCAAGGTCTGAAAGCTATGTGACCGAATCAGCCGAGTGGCATATCAGATCAGTGAAGATCAGATTGGTTATCATCAGCCGAGTCAAGATAGATGTGTTCATTCTTGAATCAGCCGAGTAGCCAGCAGCCGAGTGATCATCAGTAGATTGATCATCAGCAGAGTACTCCCATCAGTGAAGTGAAGACGGTCAGTAAGCTACCAAACGGTAATATGTTGAGTGCATTAAATGTGACTGACATAAAGTATAGCAGACGGTACTTTAGAAGTTGCAGAGAGTCGTTCCAGAAACTGGGGACCAGAACTCGAGGACTGCAGAATTTTCTCTCATCTTCAACGGGCAGAAATTCAAATCCAAGAGTATAAATAGAAGACAAACTGAAGATCGAAAAAGAGACTTGCACAATTCAAGATCACATCTTAAGAGCGAGATCCATCAGTTGAGTCGTCTGATCACAAGCCCAGTCTTTTGTTGACGAAGCTTTTCGTTGAAGAACAGAGAACTTGCGTTGTCTGTCTGAGTGACTTTCAACTGAGAAAAGAAAGGAGTGTATATCCATCTGTGTGAAGTGATATAGCTTCTTAGTGTAGGTTTTCTTTGTGAGCTCCTATACTGAAAATAGTGTGAGGAGTGTAGATCCATCTGTGCGAGTGATCTAGCTTCGGAGAGTAGGATTTCTGTGTGATTTCTTACTGCGCATTTGTGGCCATTTCATTTGTTGATCGGCGCAAGCATTTTATACTGTTAACTTTGTGTTTTCTAGTATAACCCAAGATCTGTGTGACTTAGAAGAGTGGACTAAAGGATTTTTATCCATATAACCACTATAAAAATTATGTGTGTTTGATTCATAGTTTCTTTACCTTGCTTACTTTCAAAAGAACTCAAACATACGAACTGAACCAAAAGATTTTAAAAAGGAGTTGTGAAAACTGGGGATAAAATATTTTGAGTGAGAAAACTTAAAGAGGAACATATTGGTTGAAAAACACTTGATAAATTCGCTGCCAACAAGTTTCTAAACCTCTGATAATTCATCTGAATCAGCTGAGTGAAATCAGATGAGTGGTCAACTTTGCTGCTCAAAGCTTTGTGCGCGAACTGCTTAGTATTCTTACGAATTCTAGATCAGCATAGTCTGCTGACAGAAAAAGTTAGAGAAAAAGTTTTAAAGTTTATGAGATCTATTCACCCTCCCTCTAGATCTCATTGACCACTTTTGGGACCAACAAGTGGTATCAGAGCAGGTGGTTCAGCAGGTTGGTTCCCCTGATCTTCTGCCTGATCAAAGGAACTTGATCCAAGGTGTGTTTTTCAAATTTATCAAAAAGAGAGCATATTTTGAAAAATCAAAACTTTTTGAAAATGGAGTGCATAAGCCATGTTCCTCACATTGGCCTTATGGACTTTGAAAGCTGGAAAATCAGAATGGAAATCCTTCTTGTTGCTTATAATGATAACTTGTTCACATGTATTACAAAAGGTCCATTCAGATTTAAGAAGACTGTGAAGGCTACTGTCCAGCCTGATCAGATTGTTGAGAAAGAGCTGGATGAGCTGACCCCTGAAGAAGTCAAGTTAGTCAATCTTGACAAAGTGGCTAAGTTCATAATGTTCAAAGCTCTAGATGAAGACAAATTCCATAAGATCAAGCATTTCAAAACTGCCAAAGAGATGTGGGATAAAGTCTGCCAGCTAAGCGAAGGAAACGACGCTATCAAAGAACATAAGCTCAGTGTGGCTCTTAAGGAGTTTGAAAATTTCAAGATGAAGTCTGGTGAAACGATTGATCAAATGGATGCCAAAAATCTGAACGAAGTTCTAAGGCATGGTAAAAATTTTTCAGACAAGGAGATCACCATGAAGGTTCTCAAGGCTCTTCCACCTAAATTCAACATGAAGGTGACAACCATGGAAGAATCAATGGACTTAGGGAAGATTTCCCTTTCCGAACTGTTCTCATCCCTCAAAGCATTTGAGTATAAGATGCCAAGAATGGGATTAGAAGTGTCAACCAGTTCAGACCCTACTGCTGCACTTATGGCGTCAGACAAGTCAAGAAAATCAGTAGACAAGTCAAAACAGAAGACTCTGCTGAGTTCAGAAAAAGTCTACACTGCTGACAAAGTTACCCTGCTGCTGAATGATTTTGAGAAGTTCTACAAGAAGAAAATGAAATTAAAATACAAAAATGCTACTTCATTTTTTTCTGATCATTTTCAGGAAAATAGGAATTCCTCCAAAGCAAAACTTAGAGACTACAATGAAGAGGAGTATGGACTCTTGATCAAAGATCATTCTCACTCATCCTGAAAAGTTTGCTGAAAAGGAAAAGCGTGCCAAAAAGGAGTGTAAGCATAGAAAGAGCAAATCAAAGTTAGCTGATGCAGCAAAGCTAACATACTCCGACATATCTTATTCAGACAACCAGTCGTCTGATAAAGAGTTTGAAGAAGTACCTGAAACTCTATGCTTATCTGTCATAGAATCTGATGATTCTGAAGCTGAGGTAACTTCTACTATTAATTAAATGTACTATTTGAATCGTTTGAATAAATGCTAAATTACAAATTCAAGTATTGTTTGTGCATTTGCCAAGCTTAATGAAGAGATGACTCTGCTAAAAAGAGCAAATCAGATCATTGAAACTTTAGGTTGAAAAACCTAAAAAATCAGCTGACTACCAAAAAGCTTGAGCATGAGAATGAAACTCTAAAAGCTGAGTATGCAGTTTGTTTTGAAGATATAAATTAACTTTAAAAGAAAAACTTGCATCATTCTAGAAAGAAAATCAGAGGCTTAGAAGAACAAGTCTACTGATGCTCAACAGGTTAGAACACCTAGTAATCTACCTAAGACGAATCAGACTACTAAATCCCATTAGCCGAATAGGCTGCTGATAGGAGTAAAATTTAAATATCAAGTTTGCTAAATCTAAGGTGAGTTATTAAATAACTCAGGTAAGAAATTGAGGCAAAAATGAAATAATTGGAATCACGTCATAATACTGATTATTATGACATCCTATGCTTATTCATATTATCATGTTGATCATGTTCACTGTGCTGATTGCCTTCCTCATTTCAATAAACATGTTTATCACACATTTCATGCATCTTGCTTATGAGCATTGTTTTAATCATGACCAGAAAGTGGTATCATATTGACAATTGGTATCATCATGATAAAACATAAGTCACTGGATCATCACATGTCAAAGGTTTTACTAACCCTGCTGGACCCAATAAATAAGGGGTACCAAAAATAGTCATCTGTTTTACAGGTGAAGTACATGTGAGATGACAAAGATGAGTTGAATGCCTTACAAATTTCACCAAGTTCAACAAGTGGTCTCACCAGCAAGAATGTACCAACAAGTGTGTTATCAAATAAGTGGTATCAACAAAGTGGTATAATTCAAGTGGTAGACTTTACATTTGGAGATTTGAAGGAACGCAAGAGTGTTGAAAAGTTGAAGATTATCAAAGAATAACAAGCGGCATTAAAGACAACAACTGATCGCAAGAAGCAGTATCACCAACAAGTGTGGTATCAGTCAACCATGTGACAAAGAAAGTGGTTTGTTGATTTTGGATTCATAAGTTGAGGGGGAACTTATCAGAAGACTAACCCATAACAACTTATTGGAATTCAACGGCTGAGTGTCTTTGAAGAGAAACTCTCATCAGACTACTTGACCACGAATTCTTGAACTTAAGGGGAACGTGTACGACTAGCGGTACTCCTAAATAAAGATGAAGTTTTCAATAAGTCAAAATGAAGCTATCAGAAGACTGCTTCTTATCAGCTGACTGGAACTCAATAGCCAAGTGTTATTCAAGAATGTACTACATCAAGTGGTATCAGCAATGTTTATCACGTCAACAAGTGATATCAGCTGACTAATCTGATTTACATTCATACAAGTAGTATCAGACTACAAGTAGCATCAGACTACAAGTGGAATCAGACCACAAATAGAATCAAGTGGTATCAATTCTTGAAGTTAAGGGGAATTTTCTAGCTGGAGTGATAAACATCAACGAAGACTACCTAAATTAGCCCAGTCATTTTTTGACGAAGCTTTTCGTTGAAGAACAGAGAACTTGCGTTGTCTGTCTGAGTGACTTTCAACTGAGAAAAGAAAGGAGTGTATATCCATCTTTGTGAAGTGATATAGCTTCTTAGTGTAGGTTTTCTTTGTGAGCTCCTGTACTGAAAATAGCGTGAGGAGTGTAGATCCATCTGTGTGAGTGATCTAGCGTCGTAGAGTAGGATTTCTATGTGATTTCTTAATGCGCACTTGTGGCCATTTCATTTGTTGATCGGCGCAAGCATTGTATACTTTTAACTTTGTATTTTCTAGTATAACCCAAGATCTGTGTGACTTGGATGAGTGGATTAAAGGATTTTTATCCATATATCCACTATAAAAATTATGTGTGTTTGATTCATAGTTTCTTTACCTTGCTTACTTTCAAAAGAACTCAAACATACGACCTGAACCAAAAGATTTTAAAAAGGAGTTGTGAAAATGGGGATAAAATATTTTGAGTGAGAAAACTTAAAGAGGAACAGATTGGTTGAAAAACACTTGATAAATCCGCTGCCAACTAGTTTCTAAACCTCTGATATTTCATCTGAATCAGCTGAGTGAAATCAGATGAGTGGTCAACTTTGCTGCTCAAAGCTTTGTGCGCGAACAGCTTAGTAAACTTACGAATTCTAGATCAGCTTAGTCTGCTGACAGAAAAAGTTAGAGAAAAAGTTTTAAAGTTTATGAGATCTATTCACCCACCCCCTCTAGATCTCATTGACCACTTTTGGGACCAACAGTAGTCGAAAGAACGCAAGTAGCCTAAAAGTCGAATTATTCCACTGCATCAAAGAAAAGCACTGATAAGTTTAATTGATTAGATGATCTAATTAATCAAGCAACATTTCAATTAAAGGGTTAATTGAAAAGTAAAATGAATAAATTAAAGAGTTAATTGAAAGGAAGTTAATTAATTGAATTAAACCGTTAACTTAATTTTATTGAATTAATGTGTCAAGTTCAAATTAATACAAAGACAATAATCCACAACTTTGGCACGCTAGACTTGGACACATCTCCAAGAGTAGGATTCAAAAGTTGGTTTCGCCTAAGCTTCTTGAAAAATAGAACTTAGATGAACTTTCAACCTGCGAATCATGTCTCAAAGGAGAGATGATCAGATAACCCTTCACAGGGAATCCCGAGCGAACCAAATCTGGATTTAATCCATATGAATGTGGACCACTAAAAGTTAGTGTGAGAGGAGATTATTCATACCTCGTACCTTTTTGCTAATGGCTTTGGTCGTTAGTGAAATATGTATCTAGTGAGATACAACTCCGAAAAACCTTTGAAAAATTTCAAGGTATTTCAAAACGAAGTAGAGAATCAACAAAGGCATAGTATTACGACCATTCGATCTAATCGAAATGGCAAATAATTAAGTCAAGGATTCCTCAATTATCTTACTGAGAATGAGGTTCTCATACAACAAACTCCTCCTAAGACGCCTCAACTTATTGGAGTGTCTAAGAGAAGGAATCGAACGTTGTTAGACATTGTTCGGCCCATATTGAGTTTTGTTAAGCTTCCTTATGCATTCTAGGGGTTGGTCCTCCTGACTGCATCGAAGATACTGAGCATAGTACCTTCAAAATTCGTGCCTACAAAGTTTTACCAAGAAAGGTATGGCAAAATACCTCTATACTCTTACTCCTGAGTATGGAGATCTCCTGCCGAAGTTAGAAACGAGAAAGGAGATAAAATGTCTAGTAGATCCAATTTGTATATAATTGTGGGGTATCCAACGAAATCCATTGGATACCTGTTCCACGACAAAGAGAAACAATCGTTTCTTCTATGTGCCCATTCCTCAGTTAATGAATTCCTCGTCAAAGGAAATAGGGAAAGTCATGGAACTCGATGAAGTCCAAGATTTGGACCCATCCCCGCAAACAGTGGAAGTTAATCCACAAACTACTGAACCATCAAGTACACCAATACATCGTAGATCTGATCAAGTTCATAAAGAGCTTGAAAGATATGGCTTCACCATATACGAAGAAACTACATTCAATGTAGATGCGCATGCATGACTGGAGTTCATGCAACCCAGAATGGATCCCATCCATTCCAACAAGGTATAACCTTGGTTGATCCACCCAAGGGATTTATCCCTGTAAGTTGCCTAAAAGTTGTGAGTGGATCTTCAAGCTTGGAATGAATGGAGAGGTATTACCTCTAAGAATCGACTAGTGGTAAAAAGGCTTTTCATAAAGTTCTGAAACAGACTTTGATGAAACCTTTTCTCCAGTAGGAATGTCTGAATCCATTCAGATTCACATTTGTTTTGATGAGACAGTCAAGGCATTTGACTTCATCAAAACGAGTATGAACCTTGAGTGTACAAGAGGATTAGTGGGAGCGCGATGAAGCTCATATTTTATATGTTGATAATGTTCTGGTTATCTGGGATGATATCGGAATGTTAGCACAAACGAAAGCATGGTTATCCTTGCATTTCTCCATGAAAGATTTAGGAGAAGCATCTTGCGTATTGGGATACGTATCCATAGAGATAGATCTGAGAAGATGTTGAAACTCTCTAAATCTAAGTACATAGAAATAATACTGGAAATATTCAGTATGAAGAATCCAAGAGAGGATTGCTTCCAATGATACACTGTATCCCTTGTTCCAAATTGATGTGCCCTACATCGAATGAGTGTAAAAGGAGATTGTCTCAAATACCTTATGCTTCAAACAAAAGGTTGCATGTGGCATGCTTTACTATGTACTAGACCAGATGTAGAACATGCTCAAGTGTCACGAGCAGTTACTAGTCAAACTCCAGTGAAGAGTACTGGACCACCGTAAAAGATATCCTTAAGCTCTTGACAAAGACTAAGGATTTGTTCTTGGTCTACGATGGTAGTGGAGAATCAAAACTCGAAGGATTTGCTGATTCGAGTTTTCAGTCTGATGTGGATGAATTTATATATCATTTTTGGATATACATATTTTGCCTCAATGGGGTAGCGGTAAATTGGAAAGGATTCCAAGCAAAACACTGTAACCATCTAAACCACTAAAGCAAGATATATAAACCACTGAAGCAAGATATATTGCAGCATTAAATATATCATTAAATGCGGCTTAAGAAAGTGTTTGGATATAAAACTTCATCCTATGGTTGGATGTAGTGCCTAGCATTGCGAAGCTCATGGTTATTTTCTATGATAACAATGGAGCTATTGCTAAAGCAAAGCATTCGAGATCTCACCAGAAATCTAGACACAGTTGAGAGAAAAGTACCATTTGATTAGAGAAATCATTGAGTTGACGCACATAATGGATCGCGTCGACTCAGAAGATAGCTTAGCGGATCCACTAGAAGAGGCTATATCACGAAAAGAATTCGAAGAACATCTTTAAAAGATGGGTCCTAGAAACGTTTGTGATTGGCTTTGGGGCAAGTGGGAGATTGATGGGATAGTGCCCTGGAATCCAATATATTTAGCTTGTAACTATCTTAATCTTTCTTTAGTATAAATGACTTAATACGCCCGTTTATTTATAGTATGTAAATCAAACAATGGCCAACTTCATCTCTCGCGAATCACTTAAGCGATTGGATGAAATTCTTAGATCACAATAGACTATGGGACGATTCACTTCAGTATGAGTGCAGTCATGAAACAGTCTCTAAGGTTGTGATCTTAAAACTGTTCCAAGTCATAGATTTCAAACGAGACGGGGTATCGAAGGAATCGCAAAGACTTGTACAAATATGCATGATTCACATGGAGTGCATTTGTAGCGTTTCATGGGCAAGGCATTTGAGGCCAGTGCATATGAGTAGGTGGTTCGATAGAGAAGATCGAACGCATCAAACGACCCGAACAGAGAAACCCATTATGGAAGCGCATGGCGCACATCGGCGATGGGATGTTTCTCAAGCTTATAATAGTGTACGATTTAGTCCTTAGACTTTAGGTGCTAGAGCGAATTCGGTACATGGGCGTGCGTACTTAGACTTAGGTGCCGATCACGTAGCTTGACCATTGTGTGCCTATGTTGGGCGCGTATAGTCATGTACGCGAATGGTTAGCATAAATATGGGATCTACCGACTCAACGTAGTGTGTTGAGAGAATTTCCTATACGTTCTTAGTTAATAGATTCCGAGAAACCTATGGCCATAGTTGGTGACGGATTTGGAAAGGGGTTTCCAAATTAGCAGTCACACTGGAATCATTATCAGGAATTAGAAAGTATAGTTATCGAGATAATTAGAGGTGCCGATCAATTCACACACCCTAGGTCTCGATCGGGAAATTAAGTCGATAGAAGGACCGTATGTACATGGTACTTATAAGAGGTGAGGGTCACTGAGATAAATTCACCTGAAATTGGGCCTCGTGGGCTTGTGGCTAGACATCGACCATGAGGTGTGGGTACTCATGAATTAATAAGAAAATTAATACTTGAGTGGTTAATTGAAGGGGTTCAATTAATCGGAGCAATTAATAAGCTCGCAAATTAAATCATGAAAGTCGTGGACCCGCGGCCAATTGATGGTGAACCTAGAGGGTCATACACAATACAATTGGACTGCAACAAATCATAAAAGGAAAGTTTGATTTAAAGGTTTAAATCAAAACTTAAGAATTAAAGTGTTAATTCTTGAAGAAGGAAAATGTTAATTAATAAGAGAGGAATTAATTTAATTGATTACTTATATTAATTAATTAAATGGGCTGAATTAATTAAATGTCATAAAGTAAGATGTTTACTTAATTAAAGATACCTAAGTTCAAAAGGAAACAAACTATTGTATAGGATTTACGTTTCCTAGTTGAACTTGGACATATCTTGATAATTATTCTTATATATATATGGAGACTTCACTAACCTAATGACAATTAATATATATCAATCGGCATATTGATGAACAACATAGCCGCCCACTTAATTCCTCTCAAAAAGTTTTTTCGGCCGATCACTATTTATCAAAAGTGTTCATGCGAATTGTTTTCTTTTCCTTCCTTGTTTGATTACTTTTGGATCCAAGTTCTGAGCCTAAGGGTCCAAAAGAGTTGCTTCAATCCAGTTGGTGTGGATACCGCTAGAGGCACAACGCTTGGAGTGCTTCTCTCGAACCAAATCCATCAAATCTGAAAGAAGACCAGAGAAAAACCACCACCGTTGGTGTGGTGAGGTAAATTCGATAAACCCCCTATTGTTGGTTTATATGCTGAAAATCCTTTTCGTATGACTAGATGAGTAAAGATCCTGATTGGATTATTTAAAAATTTTAAAATTCCGCTGTTTTTAACGTCCTGACGTTACCAATAACCCAACATCACCAATTTTAATGCCTCCAACCCTTCTAGGACCGTGATCATCTTTCTTACTTAGCTCCAGTGCTTGTTCCAGCTCTTCATCCTCTTTTGCTTTTACTTCAGCTTCAGTAAGCTGTCTCTTCTGAGCTTTAGCTTTGCTAAGTTCCACAGCCATACGAAACTCAGCCTCGTCCCTCTTCCTCTACTTTGCTCATTCTCTTCTTCTTTTATCAGCAGAAAACACCTTTGCCTTGCCTTTTCCAGTTCTCTTTCTCTTTTGGGCTCTTGTCTCTTGAACTGGGGTAGCAGCAGTAAGTTCAGGGGCAGCAGTTGCAATGGGTGCAACCACAATTGGCTCGAGGATCTACACTTCAGGATCCTCAGCTGTTGGAGTAGAAATAGTAGTCTGATGGATGGACGACTTGTTCAACAACTGACTCCTTGGCAGCAGGTCTCTCTCATCTTCTGTGGATGGATGGCTTATGGTTCCCACTAAGATATTAGAGTTGGCAACATTCTTGAAGGGGAACCATAAGCCATATTTTCTATTTCTTTTGCTTCCTGATCTATAATAGGATCAGCATCATCTTTCCCAATAGGCTGTTCTGTTCTGGCTTCAACCGCTGGTTTAGCTGTTTGAACAGATACCTTAGGAGCAGTCACTTTGCTCCTCTTCTTCTTGGCAGCAGCAGACTGCTTCGGCTCAGCAGCAACCTTTCGCTTAGGTTGCTTCTTCACTGCCTGGTAGATGTTCATTTCATTGGCATTGTAAATGAATTTGCCATGGGTCATTGAGCAGCCCAGACTTGAAAACAAATGGCTTAGAAATATTCTGTGATGAGTGTTTCCTTTAGTTTTGTGGTCAGCCAAGATGTACCACACAAAGGTAGCCCATTTTACCTTTAGTCCATAGTGAACAACAATCATTGCGTGGTACCTCTTCATAGGCACGCTGTCCAGTGAGATGGTGCAATTTTCAATCAACTTCGCAAAAATATAAGCCATCCTTTGATATTCGTCCTTCAGCTAGCTCTTTTTTATGTTCTCAACAAGGATTTCGTTCATGATCAATTTCCAGAATTCTGCTTCATATGGTTCAGCCAATGTAGAGATATCCGTTCTACCTTCAAGAGAAAGTTTGTACTTTTCATTCAGCAATTTTGGAGTGATGCATATATCCACTCCCTTAATCTTCACCTTAATCTACAGCTTTTCGTAGTCAAGCTTAATTGAAGACCCATAGTACTCCATTATCTGGTCTTTGAAAACCATATCTTCGTGCGCTTCCATGTATTCTACAAGTGAAGCGGCCTTAAACTTTTCAAGAATCTCCTTCATCAGAGGAGTTCACGTAGTGTGGAAAGTGGAGTGATTGAGATACCTCCCTTCACCTTTGGCTTCCTTCAAACCCATACTGAATATTCTAAAAAAGATTGAAAAGCAGAGAGTAGATTTGCAGAAAACAGAAGGCAAAAATTCTCTCTAAGTGTTTTGATATTTTGAGGGTGCGTAAAAGATCAGTAAGCTGATCAGATCTGGTTTTATAGAAGCGAAAACGTTTCGATTTCCATGTTACAAGCGAACCGTTAGATCAGTTTCTGTCAGATAGATCATGTGAGCGAGATACGCAGATTTCAAAATTAGAAAACTATCAGCTGACTGGCAGGAATTTGAACTGTCCTAGTCTTCTATTTATAAAAGCGCATTTTAAGTAAACGTTTTTAGTATACTCTTTTATAAAGCATCAGAACAATAAATAAAACAGATTACTTAGCTGTCAGATGACTGAGCTGATAACATATATCACCAGTGAAAGCCAATAGCTGGTGATCTTCCTTTGTTGTTTGTCAATCCAGCAAAATAATTAATCTTTAGTCTTCAAGAATTAAAACAAATCTTCTAAATACATAACTTCAACTAACTGTCATTAACAAATTTCATCTTTAAATCAGGAGTACCACTAGTCTTACACTTTTCCTCTGAGTTCAAGAATCCATTAGTTAACTAGTCTGTTGAAAGTTAACCTTGTAGATGATAGGAGAGAGATTAGTAAGCTGATGAACTTGAGTCTTCTGATAAGTTTCCCCTCAGCTTATGAATCCAAATTAAGTAGTCCTAGTTACGCTCTTAGAGTAGAAAACCTTGCATCACTTAGTAGTTTAGTGAATATGTCATCAATCAGATTGTCTGTATGAACATACTCAATAATGACATTCCCTTTTTTCACATGATCTCTAATAAAACAATGTTTGATCTCAATATGCTTCGTCATTGAATGACTTGTAGTATTTGAGTAAGTGAGATTTCACTTGTATTGTCACAGTAGATTGGAATTCCAATATTCTTGATATTGTAGTCTTCCAGTTGATGCTTCAACCAAAGTATATGTGCACAACATGCTGCAACAGCAATGTAGTCAGCTTTAGCAGCAGAGACAGATGAAGTTTGCTTCTTACTCATCCATGAGATCAGACGACTTCCTTGAAATTGACAGGTTCCAATAGTACTCTTCCTATCAATTTTGCAGCCAGCAAGGTCAAAATCTGTGTAACTAATAAGTTCAAATCCTGATTCTCTAGGATACTATTAATCCCAATTCTTGAGTGCCTTTAAGGTATCTGAGTATCCTCTTGGCAGCTAAGAGATGAGATTCCTTAGGATTTGATTGATATATCGCACAAGCCCCAATAAAATACATAATATCAGGTCTGCTAGCTATTAAGTATAACAGTGACCCTATTATGCCTTTGTATTTGGTGATGTCAACTGATTTGCCATCTTCATCTTTATCCAATAGAAATACTAACAGATGAGCTAGTTTCCATACCAAATTTCTTGAACAGATCTTTTGTGTACTTAACTTGGTTGATTAATATACCATCTGACAACTTTCTAACTTGCAATCCAAGAAAGTAATTAAGTTCACCCATCATGCTCATTTCAAATTTGTTCTGCATCAGCTTGGAGAACTTTTCAAACATCTGTGGGTTAGTTGAACCAAAAATATTATCGTCCACATATATTTGCACAAGTAATATATGATCTTCACATTCAATAATAAACAAGGTCTTGTCTACTTTGCCTTTTCGAAATCCTTTAATTAAAAGAAAGTCAGATAAAGTATCATAACATTCTCTTGGAGCCTGTTTCAGTTCATAGAGGGCTTTCTTCAAACGATATACTTTATCTCCTTCTTGATAAGCTTCAAATCCACGAGGTTGTCCAGCATAAACTTCTTCTTGCAATTTTCCATTGAGAAAAGCAGACTTCACATCCATCTGATAGACAGTGAAGTTCTTGTGAGCAACATAGGAACTGAACAGTGTGATTGCTTCAAGCCATGCTACTGGAGCAAAAGTTTCATCAAAGTCAATGCCCTCTCCGTTGTACTGCGCTCTCCAAGTGTGCTTGTTCCCCCCTTCTTCCTTACCCTGGCAAGTCTTTGTGAAATAACTCCGATGAGAAGAAAAAAATAGGTATTAAGAGACCCTCCTGGCCCAACCCTAGACACTCTAAGATCCTTTTTCAAGGGTTCGAATCCCGGGCAACCCACTGTCATATCGAAATTCTAAGTTTTGTATAGAAATACATTTTTTCTTTTTCTAATCCATTTCATTATGTTGGTCCCAAGTGGTCAGATGAGGTCTAGAGGGGGGGGGGGTGAATAGACCTCAGAAAACTTTTTAGACTTAAAAACTTTTCAATCGTCTGTCAGCAGACTAAGCTTATAGAGAACAGTAAGCTGACTAAGTTGATCTTGAACAAATCTTGAACAGCAGAGTGACCACTCTTCTTATAGTTACTTAGCTGATTTCAGCAAAACAGTTTTATAAGAGTATACTTGCAGCGGATAATTTGTATGTGTTTTTCACAAGTAGACTAAGTCTTTTAAAGATTTTATCCCCAGTTTAAAAACTCCTTTTAAAATCTTTAAAGTAATTCAAAGTGTTTACTTATGCAATTTTGAAATATGCAAGAAAACTTAATGCAAAAACACAAAGAATTTTTATAGTGGTTATATGGATAAAAAAATCCTTTAGTCCACTCTTCCAGATCACTTAGATTCTGGGTTATACTATAAACACTAAGTTTACAATATTTCTCCACTTACACCAAAACAACAAATGAAAAGGCTGTAAGCTCACAATAGGAAATCACTCAGAAAACCTATCCTCTGAAGTTAGATCACTCACAAAGATGGATCTTAACTCCGCACAATACTCAACTAACACAAATTCACTCAGAAAGTGTTTTCTTTTTGGCTTTAACTTTGTTTCTGTCAACAGATGACTTCACCAGACGAGTGAGCTGTTCTTGAGCTTCTTGAGACTTAGAGAAATTTCTGCTTCGGAAACAAAATCTCAGAATGTTGTTGTGTATCGTGTTCGTTGAAATCAGCTCAATTTATACTTGGATTTGAAAATATGACCATTGAAGGAAATCACAATTCAAATCCATAGCCTTAGCCCAATTTTCAGAACAGCTCCCTGCTACAATACTTTTTCTGCTGTACTTTCCTGTAGCTGCATTAAATGCACTCTGCTGATCCGAGAATATTCTTCAATCATTTGCCATTACTACCCTTCTCTTACAGCATTTATTACACCAAGTGCATTTATTACCGTTGGACTAACTTCATGATCTCTTCTACTCTGCTGATCGAAACAACCCTGCTGATAGATACCTTGCTGATCAAACTCTGAACTAATCTGATTTGAGTCAGCTGATGGTCTACCCTTCTGATTGCTGTTTCAGCATAACATCAGTAGTCTTCTGGGCTTAGAATTTTGGACCCTTCTGTTGTCTTCTTTACTTGGTCAAAATTCTTCTAAGGGACCTAAGCTTTCCATACTTAGCTGATTTTGACGTTTTGGAAATCATCAAAACTTTCCCTTAACTTCTTATCTTCATTGCACTTCATCTTCATCTTCATCCAACAATTTTCCCCTTTTTGATGATGACAAAACTTCAGCTAAGTACCTGTACCTAAAATAAATTTTTGATCCTAAAAAATTTCTGAGATAGAAATGATTTATTGGATTTAAACTTGAACTTTTTATAGATTTAGAAAGGATTACAGATTACAAGTTCAACAGATGAGATGTGCAAAAAAAATTTACAAGGGTTTCAAGCATATGTAATCTAGACTAGACTAATGTTCTGCTTTATCTTCTTGCTTGTCCTCTTCATCTTCTTCAGGTTTGGAAGTCTCAGCTTCTAAATCTTTGAAGAATCTTTGTCTTAAAAGCTCTATCTTCTTATACTTTACATCAGGATCAAGCTGTTCTTCAGCTGAGTCCTTAGCAACAACAATTTCTTTGTCAGTCTTTGCTGTTCCTTCAGCTTCGTCAGCTTCCTCTTCTTTTTCTGTGTTTGACTGATCTGTTGGTCTGCTTGTGCCTTCATTTTCTTCATCAGCATTTTCATCCTTAGCAGATCCATCCAGTATTTCAGTTCCTTCCAATTCAGCAGTCTTTGAGAAATCTTCCTGTTCACAACGTACCCTATCTTCCCCCTTTTTGTCATCATCAGCAGGGTTGATTGGATATTGTGGTAAGACTGGTGTGATTTGAAGTGTATCACAGAGAAGTCTGATGTTCTCTTCCATTGCATTAAGTTGAGCTTGTTGTCTGAGTTGATTGGCCTAAAAAACATCCATTCTGTTTAGGACAACTTCCCCTTGGTCACCTAGCTGAATCTAAGTTGCCAGAATCATATCAGTAGATGCCTTGAAGTCCTTCATCATATTCTCTAATGTTTCATCCTCAGCTTATATGGCCATTTCAACCGTCTCAGTAATCTGTCTCCAACCAGCAGCAGTGCTCTGAGTCCTTGCTCTAATTACATCCATATCTTGTCTGATAGTCTCTACATTATGAGCAGTGTCTTCTATCAGAGAAGTGGGAATAGCAGCAACTCTCTGGGTTGGTTGACTTATAGCAGCCAGCAGATTTGTAGTTAACCTCTCTTTTATTTCCTTCATTGAAGTTGAAATCATCTGTTGAATTGAGTTCAACAGAGATGGTTGAGTGCTTTGGGAAGTAGAGGCAACTTCTGCTTGAACAGAAGGTAAGGCAAGATTTGTTTCTTCTGTGATTTGATCTGCTGAACCAGGAGTAGTCTCTTTTTCCTTGGTCTCATCAGCTTGACTGGGAGTGCTTTCCTTCTCCTTAGTCTGATCAGCTGGTTCAGAAGTGCCTTCATTTTCCTTGTTCTGATCAGCAGGTTCGGAAGTATTCTCCTTCTCCTTGTTCTGATCAGCTGGTGGTGCTTGGACCTTTCTGGTATCTGCAGTAGTCTTCACTTTACCATCATTATTTAAAATAGATCTATGAGTAATCCAGGTCATGTTATCTATAGGAATGAATGGAGAAATTGGATCCTCTGGAAGCTCCTCATATGGTTTGATGGTAGGTCCATAAGCTATTTGTTTCAGACTTGGAAGGGGGAGCAGTGAACTTGGCTGTCCCTTCATCTTCCTAGTTCTTTTGGCCCAAGTTTCCATTGTGGTGGAAACAGCCAGGTTGATTGCACGTTCCTTTAGGTCTTCATTATCAGCATACTCTTCTGGAACGGAATCATATAACTTCTTGGCCTCAGCTTTTACAAGATGACTGATCCTCAGTCTTATCTTGTCAAGAAAGAACTCTGAGTCCAATGCTTGAGTTATGGAGTTTGTTTCAAGCCACTTCATGACCCAGGCTTCTTCACTTGTAAAAGCTTTCCATTTGGCAATCTGATCTTGACTCTTCAACAGACGATACTCTCTCCATCTGTTATATCTAACTTTTTCTTTGATAAACATCGTCTGACGAGTAATTCTTTCATTTTCAGATTCCAAGCGTGCAATGAATTCATCAAAGGCAGCAGGGTCATCTCTGACAATCTCCAATGCCAGTTTTAACTCTGCTCTTCTCTTAGGTTGCACTGCTGGGGTAGGCATAGCTTGCTTAGGCTTGTTGGGATCTCTTTGTTCTCCAATTACAATACCACCAGCTTGCCTTGAACCATGAGAGTCCTTAGCACTTGCTTCTATGGCAGCTGCCAACTCTGCAGCTTCAATGGCATCTCTTTGTCCTTGAGTCATCTTACTGGCTTCTTCTACCAATCTTTTGAGCTCAAGAGCCTTCTGACGATCCACTTCAGCCTTTTCAGCAGCTTTCCTTTGTCTCTCAGCTTCATCCAACTTCTTCTTTTCAGCAACATAGAGATAAGGTATTACAGCTTTGCCAGTCCTTAATTTCTTGGCTTCAGGACTTTCCACAGTCTGTAGGGGAATGGCATCAACAGGAGCAGGATGCAAAAGGAGTGCATCTCCTTCATTTGTTGCGCCAGTCTGCTGTTCTTCTCTAACATCAGCAGACAATCCACCAGATGAGTCTCTAGCAGACTTATCAGTAGGTTCTTCAATAATGATTGGAGTCTCTGCTGTTGCTGGTATTTCTCTTACCTTTTCAGGTGACTCTTCAGAGAATGTGACCTTCCTTTTTGCCTTTGACTTGGTAATTCTTCCTGAAGGTTTAGTTGTAGGAGGTCCTTTCACAGAACTTCTTGTCCTCATTCTTTTTGTAACTTGAGGAACAACTTCATCTGATTCTATCCTTTCTGGAGATGATCCAGTCTCCATCTTTTCAAGTTCTTCAGTAAAGTCATCGATTACCTTGTCAGGAATCACAATCTCAGGCTGAGCTGATCCAGCTTCAACAGTAGTACTCACTATTTGATCAGCAGACCCACTGGTCTGACCAGCCTTTTTGCTTTTCTTGGCAGGTGCCATAGCAGTCTTGGCAGGAGCCTTTCTTTTAGAAGTACCTCCACTTCTAACTGGCTCATACAGCTTGAATTCCTTGCCAGGATGGGTAGGCTTTCCACTTCCCAATTGACATCTCAAACATAAAAACAGATGACTGAGCAG
Organism: Penstemon barbatus; assembly: GCA_003313485.2. Taxonomy (NCBI): domain Eukaryota; kingdom Viridiplantae; phylum Streptophyta; class Magnoliopsida; order Lamiales; family Plantaginaceae; genus Penstemon; species Penstemon barbatus. The sequence goes on along the minus strand of CM064877.1, from coordinate 29,747,446 downwards.
AATGGCATACTTGATTTTCTTATCACTCAATAGATCAAATACATGAGCAGCCCAGTTAACCTTTAAGCCATAGAAAATGCAAATCATTGTACCATACCTCCTTCTGGGTAATCCATCCAGAGAACTAGTGCTGCAGTCCAGCGCCTTCGCAATTATGTCAGCAAACCTCTGATACTCATCCTTCAGCTGAGTCTTCATCAGAGTCCCTGACATTTCTTCTCCTTCCTTAGCACAGACTAGCCAAAACTCCTCCTCTTTCTCAGACCCTAGGTTTGTTACATCTCCTCCTTCGTTTTTCAGCCCATACACTTCACTTAAAACAGCAGCAGAAATACAAATCTTCTTACCCCAAATAGTGGCAGTCATAGTAGTCTTATCTTGTTGAATTTCCTGGTTTTGTAGAAGGCAGCAACATCGTCCAGATATACACGCTCCTCATGAGCTTCTAGAAAGGGTACCGCGATGATTCTTTGATTTTTGTCATGATCTCCCTCATGAGATCAGTGCCAGTGGCGAAGAATTTGTCATAGCTTAGATATCTTCCCTCAGCAATAGCCATTTTTGAGATTAAGTGATGTAAACCTGTGAGAATTTGAGAGCTAAAGAAACAGAGAGCTTAGAGAGTTAGATAATTTAGGAATTTTGTGTGCGTAAGTCGACTAATCTGTTCAGATCGGATTTTATACGTTTCTTTTGGTTTTGGTTATCATGATAAATGTGAACCGTAAGATTGATCTGACAATTTTTAAATCGTGCGGGTGATAATTACGGATTTCAAATTTATTAAATTAATGTCAGATGGGCGGGAAACTCAATCGGTACTTATCTGTTACTTATAAAAGCGTGTTTCAAAAGATGCGATTTATGATCATGCTTATATAATGTATCAGATGAGTAGAGTTTACTTTTCTGACAGACGATTGATATGTTATCTGATATTACTAGAGAAAGCCAATAGCTAGTAATCTTCCTCTGCTCTTTGTCAATCCAGCAAGATAATTTGATCTTCAATCCTCAGGATTTATGAACATATCTTCTGATAACATAACCTCAACTAACTGTCAACAACAAATTGAATCCTTTAATCAGAAGTACCGCTAGTCTTACAAGTTCCCCTGACTTTAAGAATTCATAAGTTAACTAGTATGTTGAGAGTTAATCCTTGAATATGATAATGGATGACTGCGTTGATGAACTTCAGTCTTCTGATAAGTTCCCCCTCAGCTTATGCATCCAAATTTAGTAGTCCTAGTTCAGCTATTAGAGTTGAAAACCTTACTTCACTTAGAGGTTTGGTGAAAATGTCAGCTATCTGATTGTCTGTATGAACATACTCAATCATAACATTTCCTTTTTCCACATGATCGCTAATGAAGTGATGCTTGATCTCAATATGTTTAGTCCTTGAATGACTTGTAGTATTCTGAGTAAGAGATATTGCACTTGTATTGTCACAGTAGATTGGTATTCTACTGATTTTGATATTGTAATCTTCTAGTTGATGCTTCAACCATAGTATCTGTGCACAGCAAGCTCCAGCAGCTATATACTCAGCTTCAGCAGTAGATATGGATACTGAAGTCTGTTTCTTACTCATCCATGAGATCAGACGACTACCCAAAAATTGACAAGCACCTGTTGTGCTCTTCCTATCAATTTTGCAGCCAGCAAGGTCTGAATCTGAATATCCAATAAGCTCAAATCCAGATTCTCTAGGATACCATCATCCCAATTCTTGAGTGCCCTTAATATATTTCAGAATTCTCTTGGCAGCTAAGAGATGAGATTCCTTAGGATTTGAATGAAATCTCGCACAAACCCCAACAGAGTACATGATATCAGGTCTGCTAGCTGTTAGATACAACAGTGACCCAATAATGCCTCCGTATTTGGTTATGTCCACTGATTTGCCATCTTCATCTTTGTCCACGAAGACTAGTAGACATTGGAACAGTAGCAGTGGAGCTAGTTTCCATACCAAATTTCTTAAACAGATCCCTTGTGTATTTTGCTTGGTTGATGAATATTCCATCAGGCAACTGTCTAACTTGCAAACTAAAAAAATAATTGAGTTCACCCATCATGCTCATTTCAAACATGTTCTGCATGAGCTTGGAGAACTTGTCACACATCTGTTGGTTAGTTGAACCAAAAATAATATCGTCTACATATATTTGCACCAGTAATATATGATTCTCCCATTCAATTGTGAACAGGGTCTTGTCAACCTTACCTTTACGAAATCCTTTAATTAAAAGAAAATCAGATAGGGTATCATACCATGCTCTTGGAGCCTGTTTCAGTCCATAGAGGGCTTTCTTCAGACGATACACCTTGTCTTCTTGTTGATAAGCTTCAAATCCAGGCGGTTGTTCAACATACACTTCTTTTTGCAATTCTCCATTTTGAAATACTAACTTCACATCCATCTGATAGACAGTGAAGTTCTTGTAAGCAGCATAGGCAAGAAACAGTCTGATTGCTTCAAGTCTTGCTACTGGTGCAAATGTTTCATCAAAGTCAATTCCTTCTTCTTGAAAATAACCCTTGGCCACTAATCTTTCTTTATTTCTGGTGACAATACCATCTTCATTCATTTTATTTCTGAAAACACATTTGGTGCCACTTACTCTTTGATGACTTGGTCTTGGAACTAAGTACCATACTTCGTTCCTTTCAAATTGATTCAACTCTTCTTGCATAGCTTCAATCCAGAAGGAATCACTGAGAGCTTCTTCAATTTGTTTAGACTCTATTTGAGATTGAAAGCTGACAAACATAGCATTTTGTGCAGCAGCTCTTCTTGTCTTTACTCTATCCAAAGGATCACCAATCACTAATTCTGGTGGGTGATTCCCGAGCCATCTGAGATCAGGTTGCAGATCTGAATGTTGTCCTCTGTTTTGATCTTGCAACACTACTGTTGGAGTTCTAGTAGTAGTCTGTTGAACATTTGTTGTCTGTTGAACAGTCTCTGGTCTGTCAGCTGTTTGTAACTCGTCTGTTAGACAATCTGATTTAACCGGATTTCGTCGGGTTAATTGTATATCAGTGAATTTGTAATATCGGTGGGGTTTACGATATTGGTGTATATATCTAGTAGGGCTCTGTTACTTTATTCCGGATGGATCAATCACAAAGAAAAGCAATGATTAAGAACAAGAAGTAAAACCACAAGTAAAGCTAATAACACATCAAGATGGAGATCAAAATACTATGAATAATATAAATTCTTATTCAGTTGTAATGCCTTAGGCAGAGAATATTTGTGTATCCTTGAAGTAAAGGATTTCGTAGTTGTTTAATACAATGATTAACTAGGTATTTATACAATGTTTAACCTAGTTTTACAAGGAATCATAGTCCTAATAGGACTCGGCCCAAATATCCTCCATGGGTCCGGAGTATTATCTTCTGATCGAAGAGAGCTACGCTTTGCCGGGTCTGCGAGGGGATCCCGATCGGTTTGGATTGGTCGGATCGATCTTAACTTCTTCACTCGATTCGAGTAGTATATAGGGTGCGAAATAGCCCCCATCAGTACTCCCTCACTTCTTCGAGCGTATAGATAATAGAAGCTCGTAGAAGTAGATAGATCTTTACGACTCTTTCTTTTCTATGAATGGAGCCTCGTTAAAAACCTTACTTAAGAAAAAACCCAGTGGGAAAAAATCTTAAATAAGGAAAAGAGTGCTACATATCATAGACAGTCGTTTTTCTCTGTCCAGTTACGGATCGCCACGCGTCTATTCTGGAAACTTTTCATATCCTTCCCTTTTTGGCGGGAATATCAGTAGTTGCCATAAGTTCGAAACGTCATTTCTCATCTTCTTATAAATAGGTGACGCTATAGTTCGCCATTTCTCTTTTATACTTCCTTATAACTCGTACTTATTATCTTGATTAGTCGCTCATTACGCTAAGTTTTTCCGTTTATCGACCTTCATTTTCCGAGAATCAGAATATATGGCTTCTGTGAGACGGTCTTCTTCTAGAGAGATTGTCGCCCCCGACAATGAGGAGGAATTGCAATCTAGTGTAACTGATTTTGCCATCCCTGTAGAGGATACTTTTAAGGTACGGATCCTTACTGACGCGGATGTGGCGGCCCGAGCCAAAAAGGGCAAAGGTACTGTTCCTCAGATTTCTGAGCCAATTGAGGATGTCGCTTGCGCTTATACAGTGGAAACATTTCCGGAGGTTGCGAATAGTTATATCAAATATTTTCCTGAAGGTTCTGAGATAATTCTTCCTTCCCCTACTGATAGGGTTACATCTCCCCCGGAGGGATGTCGAGCCTTTTATACGGCTCATTTCAACAGTGGACTTCGTCTTCCTTTGTCTCCCCTCTTTCTGGAAGTTTTGAAAACTTTTAGTGTGTGCTTGACACAGCTGGTTCCTAATTCCGTTGCTTTTATAGTTTGCTTTTCGGTTTTGATGATCGCCAAGGGGTTTAAACCTTCTTTCCGTAATTTTACACAACTTTTCCGCTTTAATATTTCTAGTTCTTCAAATCGTGGATATTTCTTTGCTAGCCAACGACCTAGCCGAGCAATTTTCGATGCCCCTGTTTCTAGTAATCCCTCCTGGAAATCTCATTTCTTCTTTGTTCGTCCTCCGTCTAGTCTTCCTTTAGCGGATGGTACGAGTGTGCCTTTTTCATGGGATCATGATTCTAGTTGGATTCCAGGAGGTCGCTCTCCGACTGGTGAACTTGTTCCCGACGATGTACAGTTTATTGCTGATATCTTCGAATCGCGTGCAAACAAATACCAAAGCGCTCTTCTGATCGGGGAAGCTTTCCTTCGCAAGGCGGGGTTAAGCATTCATAGTTTTCCCATCAATTCACCATCCGAACCTCTTGGTTAGTAATTTATTTGATCTTAGTGTTGTGATGATATCATTTATCGGGAAGGTACATAATTTATGATTAATTTCTTTTTCAGCTGATATGGTAGAGAATTCTCGACATTCTTCGAAGGGAAAGATGGTCCTTTCAAAATCTTCTAAATCCGCCGAGAATGCGCCTATTGAGCAGAGAGCGTCACGAAAAAGGAAGTTGGAGTTAGGCCATGAATCCGAAGAGGACAGAGAGGAATCATCAGAATCTCCTCAGGAGCCCCCTATTCGTCAGGGCACGGGACCTGGTTATCCTCCTCTTTCTCTTAGGACATCTTTAGGTGTTCGAGGATGTCACTCCTGGTCGAAACCTTATCCAACTAATAACCCAGTCGATAGGAAGAGGAGTTATTATGGACGTTCCGGCCAGGATCTTTCTTTAGTCGGAGAAAAACACCCAAGACCTACTCTTGTTGAAATGATCGAGGAACATTTGGAGGGAAAGAGAGCCGCTGGTTATTCCGAGAAGGACTCTCTTATCCACGATGATAATGAGAACGCGATCGATAAGGCAACTCGTGTTCTTTTGTCCGGTGTTTTTACCCGTGATCTAAATAAACTTCTTCATAAGGATCCTCTGGAGAAATTCCAACGAGCTTGTCTTTATGCTGAAAAGGTGATATCCTTTTCCTTTAATCATGTTAATAGATAACTCTTAGTGTCTTCCTTAATTTACTTAATCCATCTCTTTTTCTTGCCCTCTTTACTTGTTCAGACTAAGACGTGTCTTACGTCATACGCCTATGAGAATGCACTTTGGAAACAACAGTGCGAGTTCTTGGAGGAGAAGAATAAAGCCTTGCTTCATAAATCTTCTGGTTCGGAGATTGGTCCCTCGACATCTTCTTCTGTTCCCGTCGTAGAAACTCGTGCTGCCGAGACCGACGATCAAGAAGTGTTGAATAGGGTGATGGAGGTTTCTCGTGCTCAAGAGCAGGCCAATCAAATGGCTAGAAAGTTAGAGGAATTTCAGTTACAGAGCACGGCTCGAATTAGTGAGCTGGAATCTCAAGTATCAAGCCTCGAGGCTTCTTTAGAGGAGCATGAAAACGATGTCCCCCTTAGGCAAAGAGATAGATATGTCAGGAAATCTGACGAAAGTGCTGTTCGCGAATTCCTCAATTCTCCTGTTCACACGGCGTTGGTGTATCGGATGGTCGGCCCTTTACTTGAACATACTTTTAAGAAAGCGATTCATCAGCTGGTCGCTATGGAGATGATCGATGATCGTCGAAAAGAGTATTTCAAGGCCGCTCATATTCGGTTGAATCGGTATGGTGAACTTTATTCTTCTTCCGAGGTCCCAGATGTTCTATATCAAGGTCTTCCTCTAGCTCACCTTGTCGAAGAATTTGGAAATCCATTGCCCATTCCTCCTTCTGACGTCAATGAAGAGCTCGATAATACTTTTGTTGATCCCGAAGTCGAGGAAGAAGAGGAAGCAGACATTGGTACAACCGAGGTCGTCGGTAGCGACCAGAGAGTTTCGGATAGTGAGCAGGCTCTTTTAAGATAGTGATTTCTTGAATAACTCTTGTAATTATTTTACTCGTATGTAATAATTGTAATTTTACCTTTTCTTCTCTATGTACGCTAAGCGTTTCGTATTCTGACAGTCGTGTCTTTTCGGCTTCGCCGTAATAATTCAGACAAGTCATTAAATCTGGCGTAATTATTATGCGTGTGTCTTTTCATATTCTAGCGTTTGCTCCAAGGTCATATTTGCTGTTTCGCGCCCTTTCTTTAGGTCTGTCGCGTCCTTTCGCGTAGTATAAATACGAAAGGTAAAATCTTGACTTGTTTTTACTGCTATACTTCTCTCTGGACAGAATACTCGTCTTTTAGTTAGTCGATAAACCTTCTCGATATTAAATTGTGCTTTTTCATAATCCGACCATGAGTAACCTTTTTGGCAATACTTCGAAGCGACCTTCTCGAGAGAGCGCTCGTGATAATAGATCCAAAAAGCATCGAAGAGATGGTCCGTCGATGGAACCTCCTCGTTCGTCCCAAACAATTAGGTCGGAGATCGATACCAGTGTTATTGTTTCCGAGCCTTTCTCTGCGGTAGACTCGTCGTTTTCTGAACCAATCCTTCCTGCTTCCACTCAAGTAGGAAGAATGCCTTCTCCTGGTCGGTATGCCTTTGGCGATATGTCGAGCGAGGAACCGGCTTATAATATTGCTGTTAGTTCAAATGCTCCTTCCTTTGAGCATGTTTTTCGTGGAGGGGATTTTGCTATTTCCCTTCCTTTGTCTATTTCCACTGCCCCAATCTCTAGCAGAGGGCAAACTGGCGACGATTTATTTGTCAATCCTTCCGTAGCACAATCTATTGTGCAGGATTGCCCAGAATTTTTGTTTAATGATACTACTGTGACGACTACCTCCTTTGAGTCTGGAGGACCTTCCGGAGGTCGAACTGGTTCCGGGTCTGGCCGCCGAACCGTAATTTCTGCTTCGGGTAAGGAGACCACTGTTAGTCCCGACGGGAGAGAATCTCCTCGTCAATTAGATGAGCGATGCATCCTTCAGCAAGTTGAAGACATTCTTTTGTCGGAGACTCCTCGCTCTGATGGTGTCCCTTTGACCAGCGAACTGCCTGGTTCTGTTGAACCTGATGCTTTGTCATGGGACCTAGGCATGAGTACTATTTTGCCTGGCGAGTTGAGGAAGCTCGAAGGTGCCTCCAATGTTCGCCTTGTTCAATCTTTGGTGAAGATATGTGAGCAGGTAAACATATTTCGAATATTTTTCCTGTTCTTTGTTTAGAATTCCTCGTTGTAAGGCGATTTCTCTTATTCTTTCTGTTCTTAGGGCAAGTATTTTGCACTCCAGCTGGGTGTGCAAAATGACGAACTGTGGAATAGTCGGAGAGTTCTTCAGGGTCAGTTGGAGTCCGAGAAAGCTAAAAGCAGAGGTTTGGAGTTGCAGCTGCAACTTGATAGAGATGATCTTCAAAAATTGGCGGCCGAAAAAGTTGTCCTTGAAAAGGAGAAAAATAATTTAGCTGAAGCAGCTGTTCTGGCGGAAGAATCTCGTCGGCAGTCCTATGAGGAAGGTTATGACGCCGGTTATTTAAAGCGTCAAGAAGAATTGATGGCTTTTGCTGGGAGTCTGACTCCTCGGAAAGCTGTTTCTGGTAGTCGGCCTGCTGACCGTTCTTCTCAGTGACCTTTGCTCGACCTGGCAGGCCTTGGACTGTCTCTTTTTTTTTTTTTTTTTTTTTTTTTTTTTTTTTGTGTGTGTGTGGCCCGACGTTTGTGTATTTACTTGGGCTAAAATTTTTGTAATGGGAGGAGTAGGAGATTAGAACTGATGATCTTTTTGTAGGCAAGCTCTTGCCTGATCAATTATCTTCTTTATATACACTTTGTTATGCTCGTTCTTCCTTTGTACTCATATACAATGTTAGCTTCTGCAAGTCGAGTCGTTTGTCGATCAAATCCAGTATATTCCTTTGGTTTACATGCACTTAGCATGTTTTAGTCATAATTTAGACAATGTGTTGTTTATATCGATAAAGTTCAACATCTTTGTCGATGCTCATTCTACGCTTTGTACTTTTGTCTTTTTGTGATCCAAACCTTATATAAGGAGGTTACTGTCCCTTTGTTGATCCTCGGTTTTCTTTATGTCATTCTACTGAAAAATGTCCCTTTCAATCTTTTCCAAACCCTTATATTTCCCAGAATCAATTTTTGAACGATATGCTCCTTGGCTAGTGTACCATTATATCACTTTCTTGATATGGGAGGAATTGGAAAATGTAGCGTTCATGGCCAGATCTATCTTGTTCAGACCTCCTTAAGCAATTCTTTGGTATGTTAGGCAGTGA